>JASVEL010000301.1:0-733926 GCA_032618575.1 Nicotiana noctiflora | reverse complement strand
CCTTCGAAACTGCTGGGGATAACACTGTTGGGGATTATTTACTTACCTGCCAGGGATAAAAATGTTATCAACTGGGATAACGCTATTGAGGATAACACTGCTGAGGTATTTTCATTTCTTCAAAACTGGTGCTTCACTCTTTTGAAGGTTGCTAGGGATGACACTGGCCTTTTACTTTTTCTGAACACAAGTTTCATCCTTTTGTTCTGTCCGCTAGGCATACAACTGTCTTTATTAACACTTGTTATTCTGGGGATAACAATGGTTCAAAGACCACTTCCCTTGAGGCATGTCTTATCTTCCTTCTTTTGCAAGTGGGTACCTGACCTCCAGAAAATTTTCAAAATGAAAGGAAAATTTTCTGCCCCACTTTTATAATCTTCCTTATGGCATGCCTTTCCTCCATAAAATGCCATTTCCTTTACCTGCTTTAAATCAAAGAAAATTTGTTAGTTTAAAACGTGGTGGTTAGTTGTGATGCTCCTGCTGGGGATGGTTCTTCTCCTCTTTCCCTGCTCTGCGTTTCATTGTCAAAACTTGCTGGGAATGTTATTATTTGTTGGGGAGAATATTCTTCATGGGGATAGTTTTTTCCCTTTCTTGCTTCCCCGTCTTGCTTGACGACTCTTTATTCACAAACCTTTCATCGTTGTTTTCCACTTGTATCCTGACAGTTGACCTCGCTTGAGGATCTTGCATGTTTTACTGATGAACCATTTTCTTCGTGCATCCTTGTCACTGGAAATACCTTTTTTGCGGGGGATATTCCCCTTCTTTTGTGGCATATTTAGGGAACATGCATTTCCCCGACCTCTGAATCTCATTGGCCTTGGCCTTGAGGTCATTAACCTTCATTTTTTGCTGGAGATATCCTCTTTGACACTGATCCATCCCTTTGTCATTTTCCTCTTGCTGGGGAATATCCTTCTAGACATTGGCCTTGCGTTTGTTCCCTCATGACTTATACCACTTAGGTGTACCAATCAAATTCCGTCTTGCATAATTGGAAAGCTGATGGCAAATTTTAAAGTCATTTCTCACTTGTTCTGACCAAACAGAATCTACTGGGGAATTTTTTATGAAAGGAGAAAGATAAAAGGAAACAAAAATATAAGACAAAGAAAAAGATGACTCTCTAAAATAAAACCCTACCAAACGCGGATACCGACTCTAATGGTCATGACATGCACATATGGCCTATCCTCTGTCGTCAATCATCTTTCAAGATTTATGTCTGGTGATTTCCATCTGATTCTCAATCTTTATTCAATTTGTAGTGCCCGAAGGGTTTTCACTATCAATCCTCTCTCATTTTGGTTTTTCTCTCAAGATTTCATCGCCTTATGGTGCCCGTGAAGCTTTTCGCCGATAAGACTTTCTCATTTGTATTACTTCTCAGCTGGGGATTGGCGGTGTCTCATATTTCTTCTACTAGAGATCAGAGTCTTTTCTGCTAAGAATCAGAGTGTTATGTTCTGATAAGACTTCTCATTTGCCTGACTTGGCTTCTTTTGAAGATTGGTCAAAAGGTCTTTCTTTGGACCGTAATGTGGGATTTGGATAGGGCTAGAAAGATTGGCTATTAAAGGCTCAAAACAACTCAACTTTGGGTTCACAATTTACAACCTTCGAACCCAGATTTATTTATAATAAATACAATTTTTGCCCCAGTTTCTTGTTTGGGAATTTTTGATTTTTATTTACACTATGACCGAGCTGTGAAGCACCTACGTATCCTCTTTGAGGAATCAGGTCAAACGTAGTTCCCAATTCCTCATTTTTCTAATTTTCCTTTTTGCTTTATTTTCATTTTTTTGTTTTTATTGTTTTCTTTTCCTTTTTTTTCTTTATCTTCCACAATTGTATTTCTAATTTTTGCTACTGATTCCGAAGGAGGGGTATGAAAGAAATTAAAGTAAGGCTCAAAGGGTTGACGATGGATAAAGTGTTTGGATAGCAGAACAAAATGCCTCCATCATTCCAATCTTTAAAGTATGCCAAGTGCCAACAACTCAATTAGACATTCACTATATCTTTAAAGCCCTATTGGGCAACACTCTCATTTTTATTACCATGAACGACCCCCATCTCAACATGGCCAACTTGCCTGTAACGATTTTCTTTTTACTTGCCCAAGTTTCACATGACTCAGGCTCCAAATGATCTCAAACCATTCTTATTTCCCTTAAATGTCTCGATCACCTCCAAATGGTTTTATGATTAACATTTAAGATTAGGACCAAACTGTGCGTGCATGTCATATCACTTGAATCGGCATTTGAACAAAACACAAATCTAAAGGATAAAAACAACTAAATAAACAAGATGACTGTAGGTAAAAAAAAGACCAAAAGTTTCATTAGACTAACGGCGAAAGGGTTCAACAACAAAACAAGTAGAACAAACCAAAGTACAACCCTGAAACAAAAGTGGAAAAAAAACTAAGCAAACTGCTATGACAAAAATAGAAGGAGAAGAGGGTTTGGCCACAAGACAAAATCCGGATTACAACCCTGAAAATAACCCGGACAACAGAAACGACAACAAAATAAGCCACCAAAACTCCACTCTGATTGACCAAGAGATGGAGCGTCTTTCCAACTACCAAGCATGGCATGCATCTTAGCCACTGAGTTATGCATCTATATTTCCAAGCTCATTACCGGCTTCAATATCATCAACTTCAGCCAATAAGTTCTCAAGAGGATTCACATGCTCCCCGTCACTGTCATTGATCACAATTGCCCCTTCTTGTATCATTCTTTCTACTTCCTTTTTCAAAGAACGACAATCTTCAATGATATTCCCTTGGACGTTAGAGTGGTACATGTATCAAACAGCATGATCAAATCCTTTTGCATATGGGTCTAGAGTGTAGCCAATGAGCGGCTCAATCAGGTCAGAATGCTTTAACTTTTCAAACAGGCTTGTGTATGACTCCCCAATTGGCGTGAAACTATTTCTTTGCCTTTGCTTCCCTTTCTTCCCATGTTTTCTTGGGTTGTTGGTGCTCGAGTATGTCGTGAAGGTAAGAGTGCATTATGTGGTGCTGGTGCATGCCATAGGGAATGACCTGGTGGTCGGACAGATGACCAGACATTATTTGGAGGATAATACTGAGGTAGATTATGTGGAGCTCGGGGATATGTTTGGGCGTGATGGATGGAAAACTGTGGTTCTGGTGGGTAATAGGGTTGTGGAGGTCTGGGTTGGTAGTAGGGTGAAGGACCTCTAGATCTGGGCCAAGTACCCACTTCGACTGTTGCGACTTCTTCCCCCTTCTTCTTCCCGAGCACACCTCCCATGCTACTCTGGATGGCTTGAGTGGTGGCCTTGATTTCTGAATAAATCATTATCTTATTGGACTTGAGTCCCTCTTCAATCATGCCGCCCATTTTACGACCTCATTGAAAGATTTTCCAACCATTGTCACTAGGTGACCAAAGTAAGTTGGCTCCAAAGTCTGCAAAAAGTAATCCACCATTTCACTTTCCTTCATTGGGGGATCTACCCTTGCTGCTTGTTCCCTCCAACGGAACCCAAATTACCTGAAGCTCTCTCCAGGCTTTTTCTCAATTTTTAACAATGTGAGACGGTCAGGGACTATCTCAAGATTATATTGGAAGTGACCGGCAAATGCTTGCGCCAGGTCATCCCAGATGTACCATTTACCATAGTCTCGGCGTGTGTACCATTCCAATGCAGACCCACTTAAACTTTGGCTGAAGTACACCATCAGCAACTCATCTTTTCCGCTCGCCCCTCTCATCTTACTACAAAATCCTCGCAAATGTGCCACTAGATCACCATGCCCGTCATACAGATCAAACTTAGGCATCTTGAACCCTGCTGGCAACTGAACATCCGGAAACATGCATAAATCCTTATATGCCATGCTAACTTGGCCACCTAGACCCTGCATATTTCGAAAAGATTACTCTGGGCTTTTTACTTTCTGAACCATTTCTTCCTGCACTGGATTCTTGTTTTGTTTTTCGAGCATTTTCGGGTTGTCGAGTTGAAGAGAGAATAGGTAAGGTTCAGATGCTTTGAAAGTGGGTTCGGGAGGATAATTCTGATGATCCTGAATTTGGAATACAAGATCGCTGGAAAATCTGTGAAGTGTGGCCGGTGGGGGTGCTACGAAAATAGGGGTAATTGGTGGTGGAGGGTTTTGTTTGGGTGGCAGAGCTGGGGGATCATAGTGATTTCTTCCCTGATAGTATTGATAACTTGGGAAGCTTTTCGAAGGGTCGTGGGGAGGGTATTCCGGAGTTTGTACCGGTGGGAGAGTAGGAGTAGTGGGAAGGGCTGATATCTGTTGCACCCTAGCCCGTGCTAGGTGCATTTCTTTCATCACTTGTCTTAACCTTTCTACTTCCTCTTTTAACATTTGATTTTCCGTCTTTTTCTCCTCCACACCTTTCTCCGAGTTGGACATGCTTTTTGATATGACCCTTTTAGATCTTGCTTGGTAATGGTGATATGTTGGTACGTTCTAACGATCTAATTATTTGAAACTTCTGGGAAACAACAAACTTGTCAGCGTTAGAGTTTTATCACAAATTGCAATTGCAATGTACCTAGGCAGTTTGACTGTTTTAATCATGCCTTTTTCTCTTTTATTTTTTGCTTTTTAGTTGTGGTCGAATCTTATGGAGATTGCCTACGTATCGTGACCCCGCATGAATTAGATCGTGCGTAGTTCGCGCAAATAAACGGTCAATAACAATAAAACCTTTTTTTTTTGGAATTTTCAAATTTTCATGTAAAAAAACAAACTTGATTACAAAGTTTTAAAAACTGACCCTACTAACAGTCTTTGACGAAAAGATGAACTACAGACTTATAAATCAAACAACTCACATACTCTGATCCAAAGAATTACAAACTTAAAAACAGACGACTAGGCTCATTTCCCTATTTGCCAATTTTAACCAAATGGCTATTTCTGCAAACGTGGCCCCTTCTCAACTTCATATTAATTTTGATGCCAGGAAGAATTAATTTACAAACTTGTCCATTCTTTTACGAAGACAACCTTTCGACAACTAAAAGATACTCTAAGACTATCTCGGCAAGAACGGTACAATACACCACCAAAGTTGGCTCGACTTATTTTGACAAAAAATACCAACGGCATTCACTTTCCCTCTTTTTTCTTATTTTTTTTTTTCAAATTAAAATAGAAGGCCCGGTTTTGCAAACACGGCCTTTCAGCACCGCGAGGGCGAAGATTTTAAGGTTGCGTTAGCTAACCGAGTAAAATCCTAAAATAATGATTAAAGGTGGCTGTTAATGCAAAGTCGGCCTTCCGGCGTCCCATTCGATAATATTCGGCTATTTTTGAAAATAGCATCACCCGACTTATTTAAGACGAAAATTAATTTTGACATTTTTGGATATTTTTGCAAAATAGGAGGTTGGACCCGATGCGGGTTACCTACGTATCTCACATCTGGTGAGAATCAAACCAGCGTTGTTTGGAAAATAAAACAAACTATGTCTGCAGGCAAAACATTTTTCCTTTTTTTTGGCAACCAAAGCAAACTAGTTGTTTTTTCATTTTATTGACAAGCAATAAACTATTTTTGAAAATAAATTCACACACACTTTTTATTATTAGCAAATAAAGCAAAGTATTTTTTAAAGTATATGTTTTTTTTAGTGGAAAGTAAAACACACTATTTTGAAAAACAAAATTCTTCATTTTTTTCTTTTTTAATTGGTAAATAAAATAAATTATTTGGAAAATAAAAACTTATCCTTTTTTTTATTGGTAAACAAAATAAACTACAAAAATATTTTTTTTTCTATTTTCTTAAAAATTCGGCAGAGTTTTGACACTACTTGAGCATTATTTTATTTTTCTTCTAAAAATAAGTATTTATCTCTCTACACTGTTATTTTTTGTTTCCTTTTTTTTTTCATTTTCCTCTATATTTAAAAGTCGGCCAGCATGCAAGTCTGAATCAAATAAATGCGTAAAACAAACAGGATGCAGCATGATAATCTTTTCATTTCAGGTTGCCAGTCCTAGACTGATCCAACCCCAATGTTGAGTCCCCTAAGTCAAATGCAACATGATGTAAATAAGCGTTCCTACTAAGGATCCGGCATGAAGCTGTGTTTTACTAGGTTAAAGAAAAACATGGGTTCTGGTCTAGAGTTAAGGTACCCGAGCGGACAACTGGGCTGAGGAGGGGGTGACGTAACGGGAGCACTAAAGTCTTCCCGACCTTGTCACTTGCCCAACACTCGCTCTATTTGGAATAATTTTTCAAAAGGTGGTCTACGCGAACGTATGCACCATTTTTAGAAGACTCAGAAAGAAGTAGGGTTTCGGCACAGTTAATATATACAGTTCAAAAATATCAAAGCGATAAAAACATCATTTTGTACATTTAAGCTCAATCAAATAATAAAATCAGATAATAATAAATAAATCCAAATACAACGCTAATTCTAAGCTCGAATTTCTAACCCGGAACCAGTGGTTCTGGGTCAAAGGTTTTCCCAGCAGAATCGCCAGAGTTGTCACACCTCCTTTTGGCGCTACCGCATTCCGTGAAGGGCGTGGTAAAAGGAGTTTTTCCAATTAAAGGATAATCGAAACAGGATTCATTTATTAAGAGATTCAGAGTCTCCACTTGGGAGATTGATGGTGTCCCAAGTCACCAGTTCGAATCCCGAATCGAGGAAAGGTTTGATGCTATTTAACAGTCCGCGAACTAGAAATCCGGATAAGGAATTCTGTTAACTCGGAAGAAGGTGTTAGGCGTTCCCGAGTTCCGTGGTTCTAGCACGGTCGCTCAACTGTCATATTTGGCTTATTTATCTGATTTTATAACATGCTTCAACTTATGTGCAAATTTTAACTTTCAACCGCTTTTGATTATTATTATTATTGTTATTTTAACAGAGAATTGCAACATCTTGAAAACGTATTTCTAACCACGTCACAATCAATGTACCCGTAATTATAGACACATTTTGACTTTGTTGAGATTTAGATTTGGGTCACATAAATGTGCACCCGAGTTAAAGAAGGTAAAATTATTAAACACGTGTTTAAAGAGACTAACGCGTTATTATTTTGGAGAAGGCCGCGAAATTCGCTAAACGACTCATCCCAATTCCTTTTAAATCTAATTAACACCCAGTGACTCAAATATGCAAAATGTGCGGACCAAAATATCACTGCTTTAATATGCACTAATGATTCCATCTCAATTTTAATCAGAAAACAAGTACCTTCCTACTACCACACACGACTTTAGATTTATATAATTGAAAAATGCTCGATCATCAAACTAACAGGTAATTTGAATTAAGATACTAACTAATCATGAAAAAACAATAAAAAACTAAAAAAAAAACTACACACAAAGGACAAGCTGGAGCATGGAAACAAATACTATTGAAATGAAAAAGAAACGGACCTTTGAGATATCGAATACAAGCTGCCCAACAACACAGTGATTTCCTCATTAAATTTGACAAAGGATACTTCCAAATCTTAGCACAAAATCATGGGATCAAACAGACTCAATAACTTTGAATAAGCTTTCCAATATTGACAAGTGAGCCTCAAATGTATAGCAACAAGTCGTTTGGATCTCGAATCTCGCAGATCACGTCTGAAGACCTCAACGAACAACGACGACCTCAATGGAAATGGAAAGCTCGAACCAAGACTGTCAACGACCTCGACTTGGACTGTGCGTATGGCTGCTGCTGCTTGGCGATGGAGTTGGTGTAAGGTGAAGAAGAAGCTTGCACAGTAGTGTATTGTATATCTATGTTTTTTTTTTTGAAAATCCAGTAAGACCCAACGGTGGCCTCCCCTTTAAAATGTTAGTCTCCCTTTCTCTATTCCTCCCCTCTCGTGTATTTCCTCTTTTTTGTTGGTTAATCTCTCCCTCTCTTTAAATAAGTAAGAAATAAATTACCTATTTACAAGTACCCCTTCCTATTCACAAATGCCCCTTCCTATTCACAAATACATCTTCATATTTATAAATGTCCTTTCCTATTCACAAACGCCTTTTCCTATTCACAAATACCTCTTCTTATTCACAAATATCCTTTCCTATTCACAAATGTCCTTTCCTATTCACAAATGCCCCTTCCTATTCATAAATATCCTTTCCTATTCACAAATGCCCCTAACACATTTTATTAATATTCGCTCAAATCTATTTCTTTACTTGAATGCACTCTCAATCCCACCACTCTAGAAGCTTCCTAATTAGTTAGGTAAGACTCCTTTTAATTTTTTTATTATTTTTTTAATTATTTTTTTTTATAAAAAACCTAAATTAATTTCTATCATCAAATTATCCTTGAAAATTAAAGTAATTAACCCCAATAATTATTACAACTAATCAAAAACCAAATTAAAGAAAATTACCAAAATTCAAAAAGTAAAATGCAACATGACCATTTTTATGAATTTTTCTATTTTTGTCAAACAACAACTTAATTAATCTAAAAATGTAAAATAAAATCCTACATGCAGATGCAATATTTTTTTATTATAATTTTTTACGATTTGAAATAATTATCAAAGCTAATCCTCATTAATTAAACTAAACTTGAAATTATTTTTGTATTTTTGAAATTATATAAAAATAAGGTACTATTTTTATATTATTTTTTTTAAAAAAATATTTATAAAAATACATGAACTAAAATATTTTTTTTTTTTAATTTTATTATTCTTGTAATAAAGTAAAAGAGTCAAAATTAGCTGAGATAGCTATATTAGGCCTAAACTAAATGTTTTCCGCTAAACTGTGAAAAATCTCGGGGAGGGTCAAAAATCACGTTTCTACAACAACAAGGTATCAAAATCAACTCGGATCAGATCAAGGCCATAAACGATATACCTGAGATTTTGAACAGCAAGAAACATGTACAGAAATTGACGGGACGAATAGCCGCCCTATCAATATTCATCTCGCAATCCTCTAACAAATGTCATAAGTTCTTCAGCGTACTGAGAAAAGATCATGGGTTACAGTGGAACGAGGATTGCATCGAGGCCCTAAGAAAACTAAAGGCTTACCTATCTTCACCACCATTGCTCGTCAAAAGCAAACCCGGGCGAGCGTTTGCTTGTATATCTGGTCGTGTTTGAAGTTGTTGTCAACGCAGTCTTGGTCCGCAAAAATAAAGGTACACAGTCTCCTATTTATTATATCAGCAAAACCTTAGAAGATGCTGAAACACGATATCCGCACCTCGAGAAGCTGGCTCTGGCACTGGTCGTAGCTTCACGAAAGCTCAAACCTTATTTTTAGTGTCATCCCATAAGAGTAATAACGACATTCCCCCTTATAGGCATTCTAAATAAGCCCAAACTCTTGGGTAGGCTCGCTAAGTGGGCCATAGAGCTCAACGAGCATGACATATCCTATCATCCAAAAACCGCCATTAAGTCATAGGTACTTACCGACTTTGTCACCGACTTCAACGTAGAGGTACTGCTAGAGGCGGAACTAGAGGCCCTCCGTGCCTCCACCAACACCGACCTTTGGACTCTCTACACTGACGGTGTCATGAATGCCTTGGGATCAGGACTGAGACTCGTCCCCGAAGTCCCCACGGGCGAAATAATTTTTCTGTCCATACGATGCCCCGAAATGACTAACATCGATGCCGAGTGTGAGGCTGTGATTGCAGGTATGAACTTAGCTATCAAATATGGGGCCTGATGAATCATCCTCCAATGCGACTCTCAACTCATAGTAAATCAAGTCACCGGGACTTACCAAATAAAAAAAACAAAGGCTACAAAAATACCAATCAGAAATCTATAAGTTGATGCCTGAATTTGACGAATGCCGCCTCGAGAAAATCCCCAAGGCACAAAATGTTGAGGCAGATGGCTTAGCAAAATTAGTCGCGGCCACCAAGAATATCAACAAAGAAAGTGTGGTCACCCTCCTCCATTCGGCCATTAATCACGTTGAGGTACCCTCTTTAAACCTTACTTGGGACTGGCGCAACCATTTTGTATCCTATCAGCAAGACGTAACTCTCTCATGCGACAAAAAAAAAGCCAAGAAGCTATGCGTACAAGCCGCCCGATACATCCTGATAATGATCTCTACAAGAGGACGTTTGGCATCCCCCTCGCTAAGTGCCTCATGCCCCATCAAACGAGACAAGTATTGGAAGAGGTACATGAAGGCCACTGTGGCACTCATACAGGTAATCGCGCCCTCGTCTGATGCATTATCCGAGCTGGTTATTACTTGCCCACTATAAAAAAAGAGGCAGTAGAGTATGTTCGTATGTGCGAACAGTGCCAAAGGTACGCCCCATGATACACTAACCGGGAGAGCTCTTTCACTCATTCAAGTGGGGAATGGATATAATCGGTCCTCTACCAGTAGGACGAGGAAATGTATGATTTCTTTTAGTTTTAACTGACTATTTCTCCAAGTGGGTAGAATCAGGTGCGTAGGTACAGATACGCGAACAGGAAGTTATCACCTTTATATGGAAAAACATCATATGCCATTTCGGCATCCCCAAAGAAATCAGTTGCGGCAATGGACCCAAGTTCATTGGTAAGAAAATAACTGATTTCTTCGATAAGTGGCATATTAAACGGATACTCTCCACTCTGTATCACCCTGCCGCCAACGGCCAAGCCGATTCTTCCAACAAAAAAATATTGAACATACTAAAGGAAGCTCGAGGAAGCTAAAGGGCTATGGCCCAAATTACTACCTGAAAGACCACATCTAAATCCAGCACATAAGAAACGCCATACGCATTAGTCTACGAAACCGACGCATTCATACTTGTTAAAATCGCCAAGCCTGATATATTCACATAACATCGGGGCATTAAATGATGAAAGTAGATTGCAAGACCTGGACGAAGCCGAAGAACAAAGGGACATGGCCCATATAAGAATTACGGCCCAAAAACAATAGGCAGAAAGATATTACAACAAGAAAGCCAAAAGAAGACCACTTAAAGTGGGCGATTACGTTGTCAAAGCCAAAACATTAGCATCAAAAGACCCGAGTGAAGGAAAAGTGGGTACCAACTAGGACGGACCATACAAAATCACAGTAGCAGCGAACAAAGGAGTATTCCAGTTAGAAACAATGGAAGGAAAAACACTCCAAAACCACTGGAACGTCGCCCACCTCAAATACTTCCACTTCTAAAAGGCATCTCCGGAGTCGTACTCTTTTTCCCTTACTCGAGTTTTGTCCCTATTGGGTTTTCTAGGGGAGGTTTTTAATGAAGCGATGGAGGGGATGCCGGGTGGTATCTGAGAGCAAGTTTATCATATCGACCAGTCGACACGGTCTCCAGGCCGATATAATAAAGGGACTACACTACTGAAATCTCCATTGTATAGGCAAAACTCTACATTTTACAGACAATTCTCCATTGTACAGAAGTTTCTCCATTATATAAATGGATAAGGCCATATGAAAATCAACAATGACTAAGGCCATATGAAAATCGACAATGGCTAAGGCCATATAAACATCAACAATGGCTAAGTCCATATGAAAATAGATAACGGCTAAGGACACATGAAAATCGACAACGGCTAAGGCCATATGAAAATAGAGAACGACTAAGGCCATCGACATCAAGGATCAACACAGTTCGACCACGACGGATAATACTTTAACGACAGTTGAAGTAACATCCTATTGGCTAAGGCCATCGACGTCAAGGTTCGACACAGTTCGACCATGACAGATAAAATTTCAACGATAATCAAAGTAACATCATATTGGCTGAGGCCATCGAGATTAGGGTTCGACCTAGTTCAACAACGATAGATAACACTTCGACGACAGTCGAAGTAACATCCTATTGGCTTAGGCTATTAACATCAAGGTTTGACACAGTTCGACCATGACAGATAACACTTCGACGATGGTCAAAATAACATCCTGTTGGATAAGGCCATCGACATCAAGGTTTGACATAGTTTGACATAGTTCGGCCACGATGGATAATACTTCGTCGAAAGTCGAAGTAACGTCCTATTGGCTAAGGACAATGATATTAGGGTTCGACCCAGTTTAACAATGATGGATAATACTTCCGAAGATAGTCGAAGTAACACCTTATTGGCTAAGTCCATTGACAAAACAATCAGAGAAGAATAATAACAAAAATAAAGTTTATATATCACAACAAAAATGTATCTACATACAACCCCGCGAAAGGGCCCCATTATATTCAAAAAAATAAAATAGTAACAAAATATATACAAAATCAAGGCTCCTCGCCACTCTGCATGTCACCTCCTGGGCAATAAACATCATTATACCAAGAGTCAGAATCTAAACGATCGATATCGTCAAAAGTGTAGCCCTCCCGATCAGGGGAATCAGAATTATACCTGTAGGCTTCACGGGCAGTACGAGCCTCGCACCGCTGTGCCTAGACTTCCTCCTTTGTCGCTCAACCCTCAGTGTGAAGCTCCCTATACACGTCGAGTTTGGCTTTCGTATAAATCCACATCTCACGCACGTTACGACACATGCTCTAATCAGACAGGGGACGAGATGAGAAAGGCTGTGAAGGGCAAACCATATCCTCGGACCTTGGGGAAGGGAGGGCACTCCGCCTAAGAACAATAATCTCTGCCACCTTGGCTTTAAGCTCAGCGATCAAGTCTGCTACCCTATGCTAGAGATCGGAATTCTCTGTCGCTACCCCGACTGAGCTCGAGCTTATCATCATTTTCCTTAAGGAGCATTTCCACTTCACTGTTGTGGGCCACGGCCCTCACTAGCTCGTTGTTTGTCTTTTCCAATTCAGCTCCCTTACGTTCTAACTAGACCTCCTTCTACTTGAGACCCTCCTAGAACACCAGAAACTCTGGATCTTGCTGAAAAAGGTCCACCACTACTTCATGCTTGGAGCGGTACCGCCAGTACCTTTTTACTATTTTGTCAAAGATGGTCGCCTTTTTCTACTCATGATATCTCTGCTCCACCTCCAAAATAAGAGTCTGAGATGAAAAGTAGGAATTAGCACGCATCAAGCCAACCTTACAACACACAAAAAACAAAAGGGTTACCTGTAAAGTCCTGTCAGCGACCCGTCGTGACAATTCCGCATTATTGATGGCTCCGAGTGCCTCGTTCTCAGTAGCGCTGCTGTAAGGCCCCATAAAAGTTTTGTGCATGAAACCTAGTAGCTGTGGTTCCATGGTCCGAATAATGTGTTAGGAATGCGTAGAATTCTTTGCGGCGAGCAAGCTCACCGCGATTCGGAGCCTTGGTAGTGATTTAAGTTTCAAAAATGTAAAGAGTCAAATTTTCCAGAAAAGTGTCGTTTCTGCGGTCAGGAATGCGACCGCAGATCTGCTATGCGGACCGCATTCTTGCCGCAGAGCTTAACAGTAGGTTTTCAAAAATTGGTGTTGAGAATGCGGTCGATATGCAATCGCAGAATAGATCTGCGGACCACAGATCTACCACATAAATTCTCGAAGGTTTTTGAGTGTCAAATCTGCGGTGCACTATGCGACCGTAGATCAAGAATGCGGACCGCATTTTGGTCGCATTCCGTAACAGAACTTGTGTAAATTTTGAGGCAATTCCGTGGTCACTATGCGGACCGCATGTTGATTCTGCGATCGCAGATGCGACCGCAGAATTGACCCGGCCCAGAAATTTTATAAAATCCAACCCGACCTCTTCTTTAATATAACACCTTTCTCTTTCATTTTATCATATCATCTTACAAAAATTAGAGAGAGAAGAGAGGGATTTTAGAGAGAGAAGTCTTTCATCCTCAAAGATTGTTCCAACTACTTAGTTCAAGGGATTCTAGGGCAAGGATTCAACTTCCCCAAATCATTTGAAGGTAAAAACCCTAGCTATTTCCTCTAATTTTTAGTTTTAAAATGGGTAAGGAGAGGGTTACATATAATAGCTTTTGAAAATGAGATTTTACACTCATGCATGGTTATTTGAACTTGATTGTTAGTAAAGAGGAAGTGAATAGGCGTAAGAACCTGTGAAACAAGGTCGGCAAAGCTAGGATAGCTTGGGTAAGCATAAAGTAGGACGTTAAAAGAAGGAAAATCGATACCAGGTATGTATGGCTAATTTTGATTCTTGTGAAATCGCCTATATGTGTGAAATTGTTGGGTTCATGTTAATTTGACAAATTGTGTGAAATTCTATGAAATTCTTGATGTTGTTGTTGGATACTCAAATTGCCGTTGAACTATGAGTGATGTAATATGGGATACAAACCGGAAGATAAATGAGAGTTGAATTTGGTAAAAGAATTGTGAATAATGGCTATAATGGCATATATGGTACCTTGTGGAAAAGAAATGAAACACTTGAGGTGTGGTAAGTTATTGAACATAACAGTATGAACATCCTCGATTTTGGAAACATTGTAACTTGGTTGTGATATTGGCTTGAGAAGTAATTGAGAACATGAACCAATGTGTAAATTGCTTATTTGAACTTGTTGTAATTGTGTGTAGTGTCTTATCTCCTATTTGTGATTATTGTGTTTGAAAATTGTACAGTGGGATCGGGTTGCGCGCCGCAAAATAAAGAAATAAGGTGTGGGTTGGGGTGATAAGGGTGGCCGAGGTAATAAGGGTGGACGAGGTAATAAGGATGGAAAGCGATCGAAATCGCAAATAAAATTGATACAAAATCATTAATATGAAATTGTGAAAGGAGACAGCAGGAGAGTTTGCAACCTGGGGGGCACTGATTGCCCCTATGTTTGACTACTTGCAATTTATGTGGTTGATTGGTTGTTGTTCTATTAGTTGACCTTAAACGTTCTTGTGTTGAGGCTTATCCGAAATGAGTAAAAGGCGGGAAACATGGTTAGTTAGCTTAATTGATTTCTCGATGTAATCTATTGGCTGTCTTGTCATCGTGATTCTTGTTTAACGGCTTGAGTTTACTTGGGACAAAGTTTGTCCATACATACCAGTACAATTCAAGTGTACTGACGTCCCTTTTGCCGGGGACGCTACATTCGTGTTATGATTGTAGGTGGATCAGTAGCAGGCACTTCAGCTCATCGGCAGTAGTATCCTTCATCCTCCACTGCCCGTTTTGGTGAGCCCCTTTCTTCCTCGGGGCCCTGTGTGGTTCATGCCACTTTTGTTTAGATTTCATTTTGGTTTTGTAAGGTATAGCCGGAGCCTTGTTACCGGCAAGTATTGTATTCCCTTTTGTATCCTAGAGGCTCTGTAGACATGTAAACTGTGGGATTCCAGTCTTATGTATATATTATGTTTTGTGGAGCGTTGTAAAAACTGTAAACTTGTTAATGAATCACTCGTATGGTTTTTTTTGTTTATTGTGAAATCATTTATGATTAGTAAGATATTTGGTTAATGAGAAATAATCAACACAGGGGTAATGCGTGGGAATGAAAGGCACCCAGGTCCGCTTGACTGGGGCTACCCGGTCAGGCGCCGGTCATGTTCCCCGATTTGGGGCGTGACAAACTTGGTATCAGAGCCTATGGTTTTTAAAGTGTCCTAGGATGTCTCGGAGCCGTGTCTAGTAGTGCCCTTCTTATCGGTGTGTTGTCGACCACATCAGATAAGTTGGGGGCTACACGGGCATTTAGGAATTTACCTATTTCTTTGTTAATCTATATCATGCGGTAAAGTGCAATGTGGAAATATCTGTGTCTAATTCGCGCCTTGTTCCCAAATTTTCAGAATATGGCGCCTAAGAAGAAGGCTAGACTTGGCCTTGGGGCCAATGTCGGCCCGAGTGCGGCTGCTAATCATGTATCCGATGCCGTGGGCGAGAATGACCCACCAGTCCTGAATCTGCCTGGCCCATCTGTTCAAAACCCAAGTGTCCCTATTCTAGCGGCGGCAGAGGATGCCACCATCCCTCCTGCCAGTGTTCCTGACTCAGATACAGTTCCCGCTTCGGGTTCTGGTATCTCCAATGAGGATCTTAGGGGAGCCATTCATATGTTAACACAGTTAGTGGCTGCCCAGGCCCAGAGATCCCATGATGCCCCTGCATCCTCCAGCGGACAGGGAGATTCCTCCGGCTCCAGAGTCCACCAGTTCTTGCGGTTGGCCCCTCCAGAATTCTCAGGTACCAATCCAGAGGCTAACCCACAAGACTTCCTTGATGAGATATACAAGACCCTCATAGTGATGAAGGCTACAGATATGGAGGGGGTAGAGTTGGCCTCTTACAGGCTGAAGGGAGCGGCACGTTCATGGTTCGAAATGTGGGAGGATTCCCGTGAAGAAGGGAGCCCTCCGGCCGGATGGGATGAGTTCGTGGATGCATTCATGGACCACTTCTTGCCTGCTGAGACAATGACAGCCCGTGCCACTGAGTTCGAGGTCCTCAAACAGGGCAGTATGAGTGTTTGGACGAGAGTTATGAGGCTCAAGTTCCCTAACGAGCCAATTATTGAATGGAGGGGAAATGGTGTAGTGCCAAGGGGTAGGTTTATTTCCTACCTTAAGGCTTCGAAGATGATTAAGAATGGGTGTATCTATCACTTGGTTCGGGTGACGGACACCACCTCAGATGCGCCTACCCTCGAGTCCGTGCCAATTGTGAATGAATTTCCTGAAGTGTTTCCGGATGAGCTTCCAGGCATTCCGCCGGATAGGGAGATTGATTTTGGGATCGATGTATTGCCGGATACTCAGCCAATATCCATTCCACCATACAGAATGGCGCCAGCAGAGTTAAGGGAGTTAAAGGAGCAGCTGAGGGATTTATTAGAGAAAGGGTTCATACGACCGAGTGTGTCGCCATGGGGTGCTCCGGTTCTCTTTGTCAGGAAGAAGGATGGGTCACTTCGAATGTGTATTGATTATCGGCAGCTTAACAAAGTCACCATCAAGAATAAATATCCTTTGCATCGAGTGGATGATTTGTTTGACCAATTGCAGGGAGCAAAGTTCTTCTAAAAAATTGATTTACGGTCTGGGTACCACCAGTTGAAAATCAGGATATTCCTAAGACCGCCTTCAGAACTCGTTATGGTCACTTCGAGTTTTTGGTCATGTCTTTTGGGCTAACCAATGCCCCAGCAGCTTTCATGGACCTTATGAATCGGGTATTCAAGCCATTCCTAGATTCCTTTGTGATTGTATTCATTGACGACATCCTCATCTACTCTCGGAGCAGGGAAGATCATGTCGTTCACCTCAGAGCAGCATTGCAGACCCTTCTTCAACATCAATTGTATGCCAAGTTCTCAAAATGTGAGTTTTGGTTGGAGTCCGTAGCCTTTCTAGGGCATGTTATTTCCAGTGAGGGAATTAAGGTGGATCCTCAGAAGATTGCGGTAGTGAAAGATTGGCCTAGACCCACGACCCCAACAGAGATTCGTAGCTTCTTGGGTTTGGCAGGGTACTATCGGAGGTTTGTAGAGGGATTCTCAACCCTCGCCTCCCCATTGACTAAATTGACGCAGAAAGCAGTTAAGTTCCAGTGGTCTGAAGCATGTGAGAAAAGTTTCCAAGAACCGAAGTCAAGATTGACCTCGACACCAGTATTGGCCTTGCCAGAAGGCACAGAGGGATTTGTAGTCTATTGTGATGCCTCCAGAGTCGGTTTGGGATGTGTATTGATGCAACACGGAAAGGTCATAGCCTATGCTTCCAGGCAACTCAAGAACCATGAGAAGAATTATCCGACGCATGATTTGGAGCTTGCAGCCGTTGTGTTTGCCTTGAAAATATGGCGACACTATCTTTATGGGGTTCATGTAGATGTGTTTTCAGACCACAAGAGCCTCCAGTATTTGTTCAAGCAGAAAGAGCTGAATCTGAGACAGCGGCGGTGGTTAGAACTGCTCAAAGACTATGATATAAACATATTGTACCATCCGGGGAAAGCAAATGTGGTAGCTGATACTCTTAGTCAAAAATCCATGGGTAGTTTGGCTCATTTAGGTGTGGATCAGAGACCCCTAGCTCGGGAGGTTTACCAATTGGCCAGTTTGGGGGTTCGTATCTCGACGTCAGACGAGGGGAATGTTTTGGTGCATAATGGAGCAGAATTATCACTTGTCGCGGAAATCAAGGAAAAACAGTTCATGGATCCAGCATTGGTTCGGGTGAAGGAAGCAGTTATGAATAATAAGACCTCAGCATTTCTCAGCAGCGAGGATGGTGTATTGCGGTGCCAAGGTATACTATGTGTTCCGGACGTGAACGAGCTTCGGGAGAGGGTAATGGCAGAGGCTCATATTTCCAGGTATTCGGTACACCCAGGTTCCATAAAAATGTATCATGATCTTAAGGAGATTTATTGGTGGAACAGTATGAAAAGGGATGTGGCAAGCTTTGTAGCTAGATGCCCGAACCGCCAGCAAGTGAAGGCCGAGCATCAACGGCCCGGTGGATTAACTTAGCTTATAGAAATACCAAGGTGGAAATGGGAGATGATCAATATGGATTTCGTGGTGGGGTTACCTCGCACTCAGCGTAAGTTCGACTCAATATGGGTGATAGTGGATCGACTCACCAAATCAGCCCACTTCCTGCCTGTCAAGTCCACTGATACTGCGGAGCAATATGCAAGGTTGTACATCAAGGAGATAGTAAGGCTTCATGGCACTCCACTTTCTATTATCTCGGATCGCGGGGCTCAGTTCACAGCTAACTTTTGGAAGAAGTTTCAGCTAGGTTTGGGAACTCGGGTGAATCTCAGCACAGCTTTCCATCCGCAGACCGACGGTCAGGCCGAGCGGACCATTCAGACGCTTGAAGATATGTTGCGGGCTTGTGTCTTAGATTTTAAAGGTAATTGGGATGAACACTTGCCACCGATAGAATTTGCTTACAATAACAGCTATCATGCTAGCATTCAGATGGCCCCGTTTGAGGCATTGTACGGGAGAAGATGTAGGTCGCTAATCGGGTGGTTTGAGGTAGGTGAAGCAGAATTGCTAGGGCCAGATATGGTGTACGAAGCTATGGAAAAGGTCAAGGTTATTCAGCAGAGAATGAAAACAGCACAGAGTCATCAAAAATCCTATGTAGACGTTCGCCAAAGGGATTTGGAGTTTCAAGTCGATGATTGGGTGTTCTTGAGGGTATCTCCTATGAAGGGAGTCATGCAATTCGGAAAGAAAGGTAAATTGAGTCCTAGGTATGTCGGGCCATATCGGATCGTTCAAAGGATTGGTCAAGTTGCTTATAGGCTAGAGTTGCCTCCTGAGATGTCATCAGTGCATCCGGTATTCCATGTGTCCATGTTGAAGAAAGTGATTGGAGATCCATCCACCATCATGCCGGTCGAGGCTATAGAGGTTAATGAAGATTTGTCATATGAAGAAGTTCCAGTTGCCATTCTTGATAGGCAAGTCCGTAAGTTGAGGAATAAGGAAGTTGCATCCGTTAAAGTATTGTGGCGAAGTCAACAAGTTGAGGAGGCCACATGGGAAGCAGAAAAAGAGATGAAGGAAAAGTACCCCCATTTGTTTGATCAAGCCTAGAAGAAATTAGGTGACCCTTCTACTCCTAGTAACTGTCATGTTGTCCAAGTTGTTTCCCTCTTAGTATTAGTAAAGTCTCCTTCATTTTGTAATGAGATAAATGTGTTGTTACCTTGGGTCACTTGAACCTTTCTTGATAAATGAAAGCCTTATAAAAGATTCATGTGTTAAATAAACAACTAATAGTAAGTGTAGATTGGTAATGGTTTGTTTGTGTGTACATAGTGTATTAAGATGGTTAAATAAGGTAAGAACTCATTGAAGTGACTAGTTTATGTGCAATTGTAACAATGTGATAGAATATGTGCATTCGTTGAGGTAAGAAAGTGTATACCAGTTGTGGAAAGTGTTGTATTTGTGTATTGTTGTTTGGTAATGTGTTTCGGGGGCCCTCTGACAGGTGGATATGTCCATAATACAAAGGAAACTCTGGCGAAATTTTTCTAAAATATAAGAGTTAGTCAAAATTTTGATAGTTTGCATATCATGTCTTTCAAAACCAACTCATTTTCAAAATCCTCATTCGAGGACGAATGATCTTAAGGGGGGAGGATGTAAGGCCCCGTAAAATTTTTGTGCATAAAACCTAGTAGCTATAGTGTCATGGTCCGAATAATGTGTTAGGAATGCGTAGAATTCTTCGCGGCGAGCAAGCTCGCCGCAGTTCGGACCCTTGGTAGTTATTTAAGTTTCAAAAATGTAAAGAGTCAATTTTTCCAGAAAAGTGTCGATTCTGCGGTCAGGAATGCGACCGCAGATCTGCTATGCGGACCGCATTCTTGCCGCAGAGCTTAACAGTAGGTTTGCAAAAATTGGTGTTGAGAATGCGGTCGATATGCGATCGCAGAATGGATCTGCGGACCGCAGATCTACCGCATAAATTCTCGAAGGTTTTTGAGTGTCAAATCTGCGGTGCACTATGCGACCGCAGATCAAGAATACGGACCGCATTTTGGTCGCATTCCGTAACAGAACTTGTGTAAATTTTGAGGCAATTCCGTGGTCACTATGCGGGTCGCATGTTGATTCTGCGATCGCAAATGCGACCGCAGAATTGACCCGGCCCAGAAATTTTATAAAATCCAACCCGACCTCCTCTCTAATATAACGACTTTCTGTTTTGTTTTATCATATCATCTTACAAAAATTAGAGAGAGAAGAGAGAGATTTTAGAGAGAGAAGTCTTTCATCCTCAAAGATTGTTCCAACTACTTAGTTCAAGGGATTCTAGGGCAAGGATTCAACTTCCCCCAAATCACTTAAAGGTAAAAACCCTAGCTATTTCCTCTAATTTTTAGTTTTAAAATGGGTAAGGAGAGGGTTACATATAATAGCTTTTGAAAATGAGATTTTACACTCATGCATGGTTATTTGAACTTGATTGTTAGTAAAGAGGAAGTGAATAGGCGTAAGAACCTGTGAAACAAGGTCGGCAAAGCTAGGATAGCTTGGGTAAGCATAAAGTAGGACGTTAAAAGAAGGAAAATCGATACCAGGTATGTATTGCTAATTTTGATTCTTGTGAAATCGCCTATATGTGTGAAATTGTTGGGTTCATGCTAATTTGACAAATTGTGTGATTGTGTGACATTCTTGATGTTATTATTGGATACTCAAATTACTGTTGAACTATGAGTGATGTAATATGGTATACAAACCGGAAGATAAATGAGAGTTGAATTTGGTAAAAGAATTGTGAATAATAGCTATGATGGCATATATGGTACCTTGTAGAAAAGAAACGAAACACTTGAGGTGTGGTAAGTTATTGAACATAACAGTATGAACATCCTCGATTTTAGAAACATTGTAACTTGGTTGTGATATTGGCTTGAGAAGTAATTGAGAACATGAACCAATGTGTAAGTTGCTTATTTGAACTTGTTGTAATTGTGTGTAGTACCTTATCTGCTGTTTGTGATTGTTGTGTTTGAAAACCGTACGGTGGGATCGGGTTGCGCGCCGCAACATGAAGAAATAAGGTGTGGGTTGGGGTGATAAGGGTGGCCGAGGTAATAAGGGTGGACGAGGTAATAAGGATGGAAAGCGATCTAAATCGCAAATGAAATTGATACAAAATCATTAATATGAAATTGTGAAAGGAGACAGAAGGAGAGTTTGCAACCTGTGGGGCACTGATTGCCCATATGTTTGACTACTTGCAATTTATGTGGTTGATTGGTTGTTGTTCTATTTGTTGACCTTAAATTTGCTTGTGTTGAGGCTTATGTGAAATGAGTAAAAGGTGGGAAACATGGTTAGTTAGCTTAATTGATTTCTTGATGTAATCTATTGGGTGTCTTGCCATCGTGATTCTTGTTTAACGGCTTGAGTTTACTTGGGACAAAGTTTGTCCATACATACCAGTACAATTCAAGTGTACCGACGTCCCTTTTGCCGGGGACGCTACATTCGTGTTATGATTGTAGGTGGATCAGTAGCAGGCACTTCAGCTCATCGGCAGTAGTATCCTTCTCCTTCCACTGCCCGTTTTGGTGAGCCCCTTTCTTCCTTGGGGCCCCGTGTGGTTCATGCCACTTTTGTTTAGATTTTATTTTGGTTTTGTAAGGTATAGCCGGAGCCTTGTTACAGCAAGTATTGAATTCCCTTTTGTATCCTAGAGGCTCTGTAGACATGTAAACTGTGGGATTCCAATCTTATGTATATATTATGTTATGTCGGGCGTTGTGAAAACTACAAACTTGATAAGGAATCAGTCGTATGGTTTTTTTTTGTTTATTGTGAAATAATTTTATGATTAGTAAGATATTTGGTTAATGAGAAACAATCAACACAGGGGTAATGCGTGGGAATGAAAGGCACCCAGGTTCGCTTGACTGGGGCTACCCGGTCAGACGCTGGTCATGTCCCTCGATTTGGGGCGTGATAGGTGCATAGTAAAGTAAGCTCTGATGTGGCATGTTTGCTGTTCAACAATAAATTGTAAGCCCCCTAAACCACAATTCGACAGTCGGACCCGTCCGCGGTCATCTCAACATGCATGAGACCCTTCACAAGCTCGTCCACATCCTCCTAAGCAATCTAAGAGTCAGATTCCTCAACTTTCTCGCCAACTCCATTGATGTTGGTCATTGTGCCACTCTCAACGGCATGTTCTGAACTAGTACCATCAACGGTACCCCCCTAATGGGCCGATCTTTTAGAACGGATGGCATCGGCCATAAAAATTGGTCTAGCCATTTATTGGGGCACGCCACTCCTTTCATCTTCTGTAGCCACCCCTTTTCCTGTTGCAAGTATCTGCCTTTTCCTTTCCATCGGGTTTTCCCCCTCAGGAGACTCGTCTACAGTTTGTAGAGCCGGTACATACAACGTCGATACCTCCTCGAACGGACGCGCATAATATCTCATGAGTATCCGAAGCAACACTAGACCGTACGGAAGTAGGCACTATTGCCCTTTTCCTAGGAGCGACTCATCCTGTCGCCATTAAGATAAACTAATCAGTGAAATTTGCAAAACCCGTTAAACAAAGTCAAAAATCTAGTGGGGGCCATAATGCTGGAGAAAGGCATGCCATGTGCGAGTCCTTTCCGCATATGGCAACAAGTTAGCAACCCATTTCCTGATGTCGGTGACGAGCCGGGGTGTGTGAGCTATGGCAGTGATGGAAAAAGATAGGACCATTACAGTCACAAGTAACGAGGAATTCAGTGAATAGAGACACTTACGTTTTGAATTCATCTTCTCCGGGAACCTGGCAGGGTTAGAAACCAGGTGTTCGGTCCTAACAAAAAAATACATACGCCAAAATTTGCGACTAGGTCGGTCATCGGTCTTGACCACCAACCCCTTTTTACCACGACTTCTCAAATATAGCATGGTGCCTCTCATGTAGCCGGTACTGAATAACTGCAAAAGATGGTGGACAGAGACCTCGTACCTGACCAGCTCCGTGTACTTGGACAATAGCCGACATACTATTAGGGTATATGGCGTAAGCTGAGTTGGGCATACGTTATAAAAATGGCAAAGATCATTCGCCAAAGGAAAAATGGGAAGACCATAGCCAATCGAAAATGGATATTCGTAGAAGGTGCAATATCCCGATCTATGAACATCTACATAATCCGCCCGCACTGGAACTAACTCCATGTGAGTAAATATGACGTTGTCATGCGGAGATCATCTAAATAATCTTGTAGCAAGTCGGAGTGTTTCAGAGGTTACACGGGAGAGTCTTTGTTGAAATCACTCCGAGATAGGAGGTGTTTCGATAACAAGGTCTCCATTGTGATATGGCTAATATCTTCTTCTTCCTCCCTCTCACCATTGCCAGGGGGAGGCAGCATATTCGATGGAGTGGTCTTAGTAACCCTCATATTATCCCGCTGAGACTTGGGCATGGATTCTGCTCAAGAGGAAAATGTGCGTGGCACAATGAAGGAGAGGGAAATTTTCGACCAACGGAAAAGCGCCGGAGAAAGAAGATGTTTCTTGAGAAAATGGAATGTTCCTCACAGGTGATAAAAATTTGTATTACGTTGAACCCTTCCCCTATTTATAGGGTAGGGTGGAGCTAAAATCGAAGGGGCATATCTCGAACCGGCACAGGAAACCAAATGTCAGAATACCTTTTGTGCTGCCTCAGGAATATGTTTAATGATGATGCATGCGAGTGCTGACATCACCCAAGTAAATGAATCACGCATCAGCATTTCAACAGTCATGAGTTCTGTCTTCTGCCTGTTACATTACGACTTTTGAACGAGGTCAAATTCTCCCAAAACGAGGGTACTGATTCCGTCCATCGAGGACGCACCCCACTGCGACCCCGACTAATGGAGGGACTAAACTGTATGGGGTCAAATTTGACCAATCGCATCCCTACATCGCCATGGATAACCGTCAAGCGTGCATAAGCTAGGGCAATAGTAGGACTCAAGAGCAGTGGGAGAAACGGCTCCACGAGCTCCATCGACCCCTCAAGGATATGTATTTAGTTTCTATTTAGTTTAATATTTCGAGGAGGGTCCTAAATATAAAAAGGGAATCCCAACATTGTAAAAAAGGAATAACAAAAGATAATGATAAAATATCTCTCTCTATCTCTCTGAAGAATCCTCTCTTCCTATCTCTCTGAACGTTTCTCTCTCTCTCTCTTTGAATATCTCTCATATACTAAGATCAAGATAAATGAGGCATTGGGAATATCCTAGGGTCATATTATTTTCAATTACGATTTGCCCTTAATTTTTTTTTGATTGATTTGCTCGGAAAGTGTTCGATAACTTTTGAGTCAAAACAGTATGTAAACCAAATAGTAAACTAAATTTCATGTTTGTGTTCCATACACATACCTTTCCATGTATTAGCTGTGTATATGTAGAGTCTACTATAAACTTAACTTTGTTTCTATTTCATAGAATCCAAATCCTTCCTTTTGTGCATGTGCCATAATCCAATCCGAACTTAACTTTTTAACTATATTATTTTAATTGAAAGATATTAAAGATTATATTCAAATTCATAAAGGTATCTTAGATGTTGTAACTATCATAGCTAAACCGTTCATTCATTATGAAAAAAAAGAAAAAAAGAAATTTACATTTACCTCTTGAAAGTGAAAATCTATAGAAGAGAACTCCTAACACAAGTGGATGCTAATAATATTTAATGATTATGGGTTGCTACAATGATTTTGAATAAATTTTTAATAATAATTGAGTTCATATTTAAATATTTATTAGATTTCTCAAATATATTTATATTGTTTAAACAAAAGCTATTGAATTCACGGAAACGCCGAGTCTTTTTAACTCCTGAGCCATGCCTAATAAAAGTGATAAGAACAAATACGCATTGATCTTAGCCAGAACAACAAAAATATAAAGTTTATAGCATACGAAACAAATAAAAGGTTTTCACTTTTCGCTATAAATCATATATAAAATTAGTAGTATATTTTTGTCAAATCAACTATGCCCACAAAATAGAAAGGCAAAATTAGGATGACAAGAAAGCTAAGCCCAACTGAGCAGCCAACGCTCCTCACGGTTATTTCCACACTTTGGTTTCTCCTCTCTCATTTCTGGTTTTCTCCGCACTTTTCACTTAAACCATTGATTATATAATTCAGCACATTTCATCTGTTTATTAGACACAGCAACCCCATTTTATTTTTCTTGTAATTCATTCATCTGTGTCTCAAAAAACATGGCGACGGCCTTTTCTGCAACAAAAGTTTTGCAACCTTTGCCCTTCAATTCTACTAGATCTGCTGAAAAGCCCCTTTTGATCCAAAGCTCATCGTTTTTTGGATCATCATCCTCTTATAAGCTTTCTCTCAAGAAGCCTTTTTTGCCTCCTAATTCTCAGCGTCGATCCAATGTAGCGGTTGTTGCTGTTTCTGATGTTGTTAAGGAAAAGAAGTCTAAGTCCAAATCCTCTCTCTCCAATCTGGTACTTTGCATTTTCTTGATTTTTTGTATTGATTTTGGCTTTACAAGCTCAGTTTTAATTTGGGCCATGCAAAAGATTCGTGCTTTTTTGGGATTTTACTCAGTTATTTGTGTCTGGTTTTCCATCTAGTTGATTGGGCTAAAGGGACCTGCATTTTCTTAATTTTAATCCCAATGTTTTGATTATTTTAGCATTTGCAAGCTCAATTTTCATTTGGGTCATGCTCGCTTTGTTTACTTTATTAACTCCATCTTATAAGTGGCGTCTTTGTGGCGATTTATTGCTTGTTTCTTTAATTTTTTCATATAACATTCCTGTTGCTCGCTACTCTTTTTAGTTTTTTTTTTCTGTGTTAATTTTGTGCTTATTCTCCAGTGAATTTTCGTATGGCATTGTAGTTGTTTTCAAGATTTTGTCTTTTTGTGATTTTACTCAGTTATTTGTATGTGTTGTTCCATTTAGTTGATTGAGCTAAAGGGTCCTGCATTTTCTTAATTTTTATCCCAATCTTTGATAATTATGGCATTTGCTAGCTCAGTTTCCATTTGAGTCATGCAACTTTTGACCTAGTTGTAACTCGTTATTCTAAGTGTTTTTATTATGGCGATTTAGGTCCTAATCTTTCTGGGAGTGGTTTAGCCTTTCAGCAGTGTTGTCAAAGGCGCACTTAAAGCGCGCTTAAGCCCTGAAGCGAGGCTCAAAATACGTTAAGCCCTTCGCCTCGCTTTGTGTGCGCTTTAGTGTGGTATCAAGGCTGTAAGGCATACTTTTCCTGGACAATGAGTGTAATCTTGAAAATGTGACATTAAATGATATTAAACAATTGATATTTCACTTTGTAGTAAAAAAATTCCAATTTCTTTGTCCATATATTTATTATTCATGCTTTTAATTAATAGTCTTAGACTACATATACATATTTTTAATTTTTCTCCAGTTACGCCTTTTTTCATTAAAGCCCACGCTTTATTTGCGCTTTGCGCTTAAAGCCTCAGCGGACCTTAGAGCTTTTTTGCGCTTTTCGCCTTTGATAACACTGCCTTTCAGAGATATATACATTTGGAAAATACAGAGATCTCTAATTCTTTTTATTTGTATTTCATAATATTGGCACGAGACAAGTTAAAACGCAGTAACATGGTTAGTAAGGAATTAAGGATTCATATAGCCGACCCCAGCTTGTTTGGTATTGGCCGATTGAGGAGTACTAGTAGTTGATCTAATGCTTACTATTCTCTGAATTTCTCATGTAGCATTGTAGTTGTTTGAAAAGATTCGTGCTATTTGTGATTCTTACGCAATTATTTTGTGTCTGCTGTTGCATTTTAGTTGATTACTAAAGAGGAAGGATTGGTACTGTACGAGGACATGGTGCTGGGAAGAGCTTTTGAGGACATGTGCGCCCAAATGTATTACAGGGGCAAAATGTTTGGTTTCGTGCATTTGTACAACGGCCAAGAAGCTGTCTCAACTGGTTTCATTAAGCTCTTGAAGAAGGAAGACTCTGTAGTTAGCACTTACCGTGACCATGTCCATGCATTGAGTAAAGGTGTCCCAGCTCGTCAAGTGATGAGTGAGCTATTTGGAAAGACCACGGGCTGTTGTAGAGGCCAGGGTGGATCCATGCACATGTTCTCCAAAGAGCACAATGTTCTTGGTGGTTTCGCTTTTATCGGTGAGGGAATCCCGGTGGCTACAGGTGCTGCATTCACTAGCAAGTACAGAAGGGAGGTCTTGAAGGAGGCTGATTGTGATCATGTCACTCTAGCCTTCTTTGGTGATGGAACTTGCAACAATGGCCAATTCTACGAGTGCTTGAACATGGCCGCATTGTGGAAATTACCCATTATCTTTGTTGTTGAGAACAATCTGTGGGCAATTGGGATGTCCCACTTGAGGTCTACTTCTGATCCTGAAATTTGGAAGAAAGGTCCTGCTTTTGGTATGCCCGGGGTTCATGTTGATGGCATGGATGTGTTAAAGGTGAGGGAGGTAGCAAAGGAGGCTATTGGAAGGGCTAGGAGGGGTGAAGGTCCCACTTTGGTCGAATGCGAGACTTACCGATTCAGAGGTCACTCTTTGGCTGATCCAGATGAGCTTCGTGACCCTGGTGAGTGTTCCATTTCCCTTCTGTTCATTTGCTCAAGTATATTAAATTCTCCAGTTTACTTCTATTATTTCCCCAATGTCCTCATTACTGTTTCTTTATTACTGCTGTTTTGGCATCTGTGGTACCTGACAATAATCATAGCCTATGTTTTCTGGGCGTTGATGTTTTAAGCTTTAGTACATAACAGAGAGCTATCTATAAAACAATAGAAAGCTTGTCTCAAAACTCATTGTGTTTTGAGTACCCTATGGGTTTTTTGTGTAGTGAATTCTGTCAGCAACTATACAATGTCATAGCACATTAGCCGGCCATCTCTTCTAGTAATATGTCTGTACTATGATATGGCGAACAAAAGGATATCAGCATTTTCCTTCTAAAAGAAAAGGATATCAACATTTTGTACAAGAAGTTTCAAATTGGCTGGTTGTGCAGAAAATATTTAAATAGTGATTTATGCGTGAGCTGACAAAACGTAACCTCGGTAAAGTGTGTGGAATGAAGAGCACTTCCTATTTGATTATTTCTAGCTTCCCTTTACACTCAAGCATATAACATGCATTTCAGGGGCACCACTAGATATCTTCTCCGGTGGAGAGACAATTACTTTCTTTCTTGACCTTAATTTGTTAATATTGGCAGCTGAAAAGAATCACTATGCCACAAGAGATCCTATCACCTCCTTGAAGAAGTATATGTTTGAGAACAACCTTGTCAGCGAAGCGGAGTTAAAGGCCATAGATAATAAGATTGATGAGGTGGTTGAAGAGTCAGTTGAGTTTGCAGATGCAAGCCCTGTTCCAGCTCGTAGCCAACTGCTAGAGAATGTATTTGCTGATCCCAAGGGCTTCGGAATTGGGCCCGATGGAAGGTACAGATGTGAGGATCCCAAGTTCACTGAAGGCACTGCTCATGTCTAGTTCTCAAAGCTGTGCCGTGGACCTGCACAAGATGGTTTTCTGTAGTCGATGAGAAGCAGGTTTTCATTAATTTAGTAATTATTGATAGCACTTCAACATGTCTTTCCCATGAGAAATATCTAATGTGTTTTAGTAATAGTTTCAATTTTGTTTAGGGTGATGTTCTCTTTGTCTTGGTCATTGTTTCTTAGTTGTACTATTCATGAATGACAAAACCTGAAAGGCCTCGCATTCATCTTTTTGTATGTTCAATGGTTGTGAGCATCATCTAGTCTCTCTTGACATTCTGTCTCTTATTAAATTTCTTTTAGCTACTTTGCTCTGTGCGGTCAAACTTAACTCTAGTTGTTGTTGCATCCTTATAAAACTGGGGATGAGTTGTCTTCGCTCTTCGAGAGAACCAATTTGGAGGGTACTATTGTTTTGAGTGTTCGTTATGTGATGTGTATTGTTGATATACCAGTATTTATGTGGCTTGGTTAATATCATGGAGGGTATACCGCTACCTGTCTTCTCCTAAACTCCCATGGGGTTACTCAATATTTTATCAAAGTATTCTGGTGAAAGACTAGGTGTGTGAAGCTCAAGTAGATACCAGGTCTTTACTGGTCTTAGTCAGGCCTGGTTTTAGCAAAGGGCATGCGCCTTCCTGAGATCCTTTAATTTGGAAGGGCGACGTAAGACTAAGCAACTGATGTGGTGCAGTTGATGTTCGCCAACTGAGGTCCCCGTTGTACGCTAGATTAGATTGTCAGTGTCGTACAATGTCAAGAGCAATTGAAAGAACGTAAATGAGAATTGAGATTTAAAGAAAGCTTGATTGCATTAATGAAAGCTATTATAGAAAATCAAAGCGGTATCGAGGGGGAGAGACATCAGTACTGATAATTGGTTGCTTGCTAGAAAGTTTTGATTGCTTGATCCCCTTATAGTACTTAAAAAAAATAAACCAAAGCTATACGACTAGACTTGAAAAAGCTGGAGAAACATAATGTAAGTACATGAAATAAAACTACTCTACATTTACAATGCAAATGACTTAGTTTTCTACAAAGCAGGAACATGACCTTTGTAAGCAGTAGCGTCTTTGGCATCAGGGTCTGCGCGCGCGGCGTTGGAATCTGCCTGCGGTTGGGCGTCGGCGAAGGATATTGGTGGGGCGACAGAGGCACATGCGTGCTTGTCACTTGGCGCGGCCAAGACCACAAGGCCGTCTGTGGCGCTAGGCATTGGGAGGCTTGCTAGGATGCCGCGGAGCGCGCCAGAGGGGTCATGGGGTATGGCTGGAAAGCTGCCCATGACATTCTCCCCCACCTGAGTTGGCGACGTCCTCGGCGCCTTACTTGCAAAATAATCTTAAGTGAGGCTCTTGTAGGCTTTGAGGTTTGTTCCCCTCACCCAAGTATTCTATTCTGCACCACAGTCCTACCATTTCACCAAGAATTCTAGGTGATCTTTCCTTGAAGCATGAATCACTCTGTCATCAAGGATAGCTTCAACGCGCCTTTTGTAGACGCGTGACTTTTTACCTTTCCCGAAATTTTTTATATTTTAGCGTAAAATATTTAGTTTAGGCCTAATATAGCTATCTCAGCTAATTTTTACTCTTTTACTTTATTTTATTACAAGAAAAATAAAATTGCAAAAAATTATTTAGTTTATGTATTTTTCATAAATTTTAAAACTAGTACCTTATTTTTTATATAATTTCGAAAATACAAAAATAATTTCAAGTTTAGTTAATTAGGATTAGCTTTGACATTTCTTTCAAATCATAAAAATATATAAAAAAAAAATATTGCAGGTGCATGTAGGATTTTATTTTATATTTTTAGATTAATTAAGTTATTTTTTGACAAAAATAGAAAAAAATCATAAAAATAGTCATGTTGCATTTTACTCTTTAATGTTTGAGTTTTGGCAATTTTTTTTTAATCTAATTTTTAATTAGTTGTAATAATTATTAGGGTTAATTACTTTAATTTTCTAGGATAATTTGGGGATATAAATTAATTTAGGTTTTATTTGAAAAAACATAAAAAATAAAAAGGAGTCTTACCTAACTAATTAGGAAGGTTTTAGAGTGGTGGGATTGAGAGTGCATTAGAGTAAAGAAAGAGACTTGAGTGTAGATTAATAAAATGGGTTAAGGACATTTGCGAATAGCAAGAGACATTTATGAATAGGAAGAGGTATTTGTGAATAGGAAGTGGCGTTTGTGAATAGGAAAGGACATTTATGAATAGGAAGAAGTATTTGTGAATAGGAAGGGGCGTTTGTGAATAGGAAGAGGTATTTGTGAATAGGAAGGCGTTTTTGTGAATACGTAATTTATTTACTTACTTATTTAAAGAGAGTGGGAGATACAAACGAAAAAAAACGGAAAGAAAGAAAATAGAGAGAGATAATACATTGTTGCTTCATCTTCTCTGGAGGAGAAAAACCAAATACCCTACAGCTGCAATTCCCGCCCAGCAAACAACCTCCTTTCCATCGTCATGCAACTACCAACAGCTAACAAGTACAACCAACCTCTATGAACGCCTGAACCACCATCTCCCTCCCTCACGTCGAGACTGTTCCGTCACTAAAGCGGACAACCCTCAACCAACGTCCAGCACCATTGTCGTCGTCCTCCATCGCTGGACCTCACTGTCGTCTCCAGCCATAAACGAACAGCCCATGCACACCCAAAAACAGCCCATGAATCTCCATTTAAATAACCTCAAAATCACCTCAGATTAGTCAATGTTGGGTTGACGTTTTGAGCGAAGCTCCAGTTCTGGTTCGAAACCTTGTTCGCGTTTTGGCTCCGCATCTGTTGCCGTTTTTGGTCTTTGCTCAAGTAAGCTCGTTCTCCTAGTTAAGAATTTGAATTTTTGGTATAATGATAACTCTTTAAAATCTGATATCAAGATGTTCGATTGATACGCAAATGTGTGAATTTACAAAAATTTTGGGTACAAATCGTAATGCATCAATTAATTGTTTTTTTTGTGGTAAGTGAAGTTAGTTGCTATAACTGGTAGTTGGAGTTCAAATTTGAGCTTATAACGTTTTGGTAGTACTTTCTTATATTGTTTGTTCGTTAATTTATTTATTTTTCTTTAATGTAATTTGAGTTTGATCCTTTCTTTTTCATTCTTATTGTTAATCTTGTCATTGTTAATGGTGAGAGGTCAAAATATTCGTTTATGTTGCATTTGTGAAGTAACTGTTTGAAGAAAAGAAAAAAAAACTAGTCTTTAAGACTATAGTGTTCCCGTGGCATTCCTTTGTTTCTGACATTGATGAAAAATGATTTCCTGAAGAAAAAAAAATAAAACTAATTGAAACAATAGTCGAAAAAAGAATTCTAGAAATACATTAGATCTGCGAGCAGATAAATAAATTAGAGAGCTTTGACATCATGCTGTTGACACCAACGATAGAAATATAGGCTACATAAATGAAATTGTGTTTCACAAGATATTTTGGGAAATTGATATTCGGGATTTGACTAAAGGAAGTAGTGGTTCGGCTAAAAATTGATGAAATTAAAATCAATGTTTGGCCTTTAAGCCTTACAAAAGCGTAGCCTTAGATGAATCTTAATTCTTTGGAATTCGAGGCGTGCCATTTAGTGAATTTTTTATGGCCCTCGCAAAGTGCAGATGCGTAGTCGTTTTAGGCATGTGTTTAATAATATTACTTTCCTAAACTCAGGTGCACATTTATGTGACCCAAATCCAAATTCCAACGAAGTCGAAATGTATCAAAAACCACGGGTGCATTGATTGCGACGTGGTTCGAGATACAGTTTCACGACGTTGCAATTCTATTAAAAATAATAATAAAAGCGGCTTAAAGTTAATAAAAGCACATAAGTTAAAGCATGTTAAAAATCAGATAATTTAAGCCAAATATAACAGTTGAGCGACCGTGCTAGAACCACAGAATTCGGGAATGCCTAACACCTCCTCCCGGGTTAACAGAATTCCTTATCCAGATTTCGGGTTCGCGGACTGTAATATAGAGTCAATCTTTTTCTCGATTAGGGATTCAACCGGTGACTTGAGACACCATTAATCTCCCAAGTGGCCACTCTGAAACTCTTAATAAATGAATCTTATTTTGATTGTCCTTTAAGTGGAAAAACTCCTTTATGCCCTTCGCGGGGTGCGGGTAGCGCCGAAAAAGGAGGTGTGACAGCTCTGGCGACTCTGTTGGGAAAAAAATCCAGAACCACTGGTTCATGGTTTAAAAATTCGAGCTTTGAATAATTATTGTATTTGGCTTATTTTTATCTGATCTTTATCATATGTTGTCTTTAATGTGCAAAATGATGCTTTTTACCGCTTTAATATTATTTGAACTGTAAATATAAACTGTGCCGAAACCCCACTTCTTTCTGAGTCTTATAAAAATGGTGCATACGTTCGCGTAGCCCGCCTTTTGAAAAATTATTCCAAATAGAGCGAGTGTTGGGCAATTGACAAGGCCTGACAGACTTTAGCGCTCCCGTTACGTCACCCCCTCCTCAGCCCAATTGTCCGCTCGTGTACCTTAACTTTAGACCAAAACCCATATTTTTCTTTTACCTAGTAAAACACGGCTTCATGCCGGGTCCCTAGTAGGAACGCTTATCTGCATCATGTGCATTTGACTTAGGGGACTCAACACAGGGGTTGGGTCCGTCTAGGACAGGTGTACCTGAATTGAAAAGATCATCCTGCTGCATCCTATTTTGTGCATTTATTTGTTTAGATTGGCATGCTGACCGGCTTCAAATATTGGAAAACTGAAAAAAAAAATAATCGTGTAGAGAGATAACTACTCATTTTTAGAAAAAAAAAATAATATCCAAGTAGTGTCAAACTCTGCTTGATTTTGAGAAAATAGAAAGAAAGAAAAAAAAAGACTTTTTATAGTTTATTTTATTTGCCAATAAAAAAGAAAAAAAATAAGAGTTTTATTTTTCACCATAGTTTGTTTTACTTTCCACTAAGAAAAAAATATATTTTTAAAAATAGTTTTCTTTATGTGCCAATAAAAAAAATGTGATTTTTTTAAAAAAATAATTTATTTGTTTGTCAATAAAATGAAAAAAATAGTTCGTTTTGTTTGCCAATAAAAAAAAGAAAAAAGAAGGGAAAAATGTTTTGTCTGCAGATACAGTTTGTTTTATTTGACCGAACTACGCTGGTTTGATTCTCACCGGATATGAGATACGTAGGCAACCCCCATCGGGTCCAACCTCTCATTTTGCAAAAATAGCCAAAACTATCAAAATTAATTTTTCATCGTAAATAAGTCGGTGATGCTGTTTTCAAAACAGCTGAATGTTCTCGAAAGGGACGCCAGAAGGTTGATTTTGCATAAACGGCCATTTTGGGTCATTTTATAGATTTTTGGTCAATTGACCCACACAGCAAATCTTCGTCCCCGACACGCTGAAAGGCCGTGTTTACAAAACTAGGTCTTTTCATTTTAATTATAAAAAAAAACAAGAAAACAAAGTGTCAGTTTATTTACGAATGCTGTTTGGATTTTTGGTCAAAATAAGCCGAGCCAGCATTTGTGGTGTTTGGATTTTTGGTCAAAATAAGCCGAGCCAGCATTTGTGGTGTTTTACCCCGTTCTTGCCAAAATATCCTTAGAATATCTTTCAGTTGTCAAAAGGCTATTTTCGTAAAAGAACATATAAGTTTTTGAAGTGTCATAGAATAATCCTCCCCGTCCTCAAAATTCAGGTTGAATAGAGAAGGGGCCACGTTTGCAAAAATAGCCATTTGGTTAAAATTATCATATAGGGGAAGAAATTTGTCCCTTTGTTTTGAGTTTGTAATTCTTTTACATGTGGGTGTTTGATTTTCGAGTCTGTCGATCATTTCCCGTTAAAGTCTGTTAGTTTAATTAGTTTTTTAACCTTTCTTTTAAAATCAAAGTTTGTTTTATTATGAAAAACTGAAAAAAAAATATTTTATTGATTTTGACCTTTCATTGACGCGAACTACGCAAGGTCTGATTCATGCAGGGTCATGATACGTAGGCAATCTCCACAAGATTCGACCACAATAATAAAAAATAAATAAATAAAAAATGATGGGAAAATTGGGAAGGCAGTTCAAAAGGAGTATAATTATAAGAAGCCAGAATATCACGCGTAACTAAAGGAAATGCATGACAGAAAGGTTCAGCCGCCTAGATGCATTGCATCCCTGATGTGTGTTTACCTATCTGTCAAATGCCCTAACACTAACGTGATGACTTTACTTTGTTATGATCACATCAGAAAGGTGGTTGGTTGTGGTAACTCTTCCCTACAAAAATAGAGGCGAAGGACAATGACAGGGAACCTCAAAACTGATTGGGTCGATACCGATGACCGACAACACCTAGTTGAACGGAATCATGGGTTGGTAGAAGAAGTCAAAATGTTGAGACAACATGTGGCTGGCATGTATCAAGCATGGATGGATGGGAAAGCATTTCCAATTAAAGGACAATCGAAACGGGATTAATTTATTTAATTATTCAGAGTCGCCACTTGGAAAAATAATGGTGTCCCAAGTCACCGATTTAATCCCGAACCGAGGAAATTTTATGACTCTATAATATAGTCTGCGAAACTAGAAACCTGGATAAGGAATTCTGTTAACCCGGGAGAAGGTGTTAGGCACTCCCGGATTCCGTGGTTTTAGCACGGTCGCTCAATTGCAATTTTTGTTTCTATCCGATTCTTTTATATATTTTAACTATGTGCTTTTAATGCTCCGCTCTTATTTTTTAGAAGAATTGCGACGTTACGAAAACACATTTCGAGTCACACCGCAACCAGTACGCCTGTGACTTTAATGTATTTCAGTTTCGCCGAGAGTAAGATTTGGGTCACATAAATGCACACCCGTATTCAGGAAAGTAATTTTATTTCAAATCGTACCTAAAGAGTCTATCGTCTATTTAACTTTAGGAAAGGCCCGTGAAATTCACTAGACGGTCCTCCCAAGTCTAAATTTCCATGACAATTATTCGAGGACCCCACAATTAGGTGTTTAGTGCGGCGAGGCTCATCTCGCTCTTTTATTAAAGGCCAGACCTAACATGATTATGCCTTTTTATTTGACTGGTCTCAAACAATAAACCAAGGTCCTGGTTAAACGATATTTTAAAACTATACATTAAAACCTCCCAGTCAAGTTTATACCAACGGACTTATGGATCCATTTCTAATGAGACGAGGCCAAGGAATTTGTCATTTATACTATAGAGTTGGCTATCAAATTCCGACGTCGAACCCGCAACTATTTGACATATGCGAATGATTCACATTAAAGTCCTCGTTTGCGTGATTTTATTAAGTTCCAATTAATAGCCCAACCCCAATTGCAATTATCTAATAATCTAAGTTCATGACAGATTGTTATAAAATGGTAGTGAGACATGGTACTAGCTTTCAGATTCCTTTATATACATGGCTAAGCTATTAAGCTACCTTTAGAATTTATCAGCAAAGTATCCATGAGATTGTATTACTCCGTATATTTTGGCACACGAGACTTCAACAATCAAAGTAACCAAACCAACATGAGGTATTAATACTACAATATTGAACATCATCATCACAGTCACATAATCTTCATAGAAAAAATGTTCAATTATTTCATGTCATGATTACAACTGGTTTACTCAATCCTAATCAAACTTCATACATCTTCAATCATAGACGAGTATTTAGCTAAACATTTCACAAATGGATACAAAAATAGAACATCGAATGAACTTAGTCAACTGTTTCGTATATGCTTCTTCATTTGATTTTCCAAGTCAAACTCTCATCGATTCTTTACAATTGTATACAAGGATATAGAGAGTACCTGGACAATGGAAACAGAAGGAGAAGAAGAAGTCAGCAGTAGTAGTATGCAACAACAGCAGACTCAGCAACAAGTGTCACAGCAACAACCAACCAGTAGACACTTAGCACACAATCAGTAGTAGTCCGAAACTCAGCAAGCAGAACAACACAATCAACTCCAGCAAACTAATGATACACAACTTCAAACGACCAGTGACAAACAACTCCAAACAACAGGGCAAACGACCCCAAAATCTATGTAAGAGATCTCTCGAAACTTAAGACACAGTCCAATGAAACAGTAACAAAAGATCCAATGGCAAATCCAGGAGAAATCAAAATCCCACTGTCTATTTCCCTACGGTTTCTGTATGTGTGAATGACTATAGGTTTCAGAATTATCTCTCCAAAAATCCAGTCCTAAACCCTGTGTATATCCCCCTCTATCACTGTATTCTCCTAAGGTTTCTCTAGGTATCAATGTCTAAGCCTATGTGTATATCCATGTTTCAGATTGCTCTCCTCTAATCCCCTTTTCAGAATGCTCTCTAATGTTCCCTCTGTGTCTCTCAGTGTTCTCTCCTACTGTTTTTGCTCTCCAGGTATGACTGTCTCCCCTTTTACTCTTACTGTTTTTCTCTCCAGGTATGACTGTCTCTGTGTATATATGAATGTCTCTCTGGATATCAAAAAAAACCCTCCCCTCTATCTCTTTTGCATCCTATACTTATAGCTTTTTGAATTCCCCATTCTGAATGACTGCCACCAATTAAACTATTACCCCTACCCATTACTATCTCTGCCCAGACCATGCTCTGCCAGCCCACTAACAAGTGCCTTATACCATTATTTAATCAATCAGTGCACTGGCAGTCATGACATTAAAATTCAGGCGTGCCCTCCCTTAGTGATATTGTACCCATGTGATTCCTACTCAACTGCCAGTGTTTTACACAGTCATCCGCCCTCATTAAGCTATTACTTTACTTAGTTCACAACAGGCCCATCAGCTTAATGCTTTGCAGAACACTACCAGGAGTACGATTCACGGTCCTATTTTCTTTTTAATTCAAACAATCAAACCAATTCAGTTCCTATTTCATAATGACCAATCAATCAACCAACCAATTTAACTCCTAACGGCTATTCAATCAATGCTAATAAACAAGACCTACGAAACTACTCGACCACATTGATTAGTCGACGACAACATACACAATTGATAACAAATGAGCGACCTACAGTTTGATTCAATATGCTTCAAGCAGAATCAAGGAACCAATCGAATACGAATTAAATGCTTGACGACCTTAATCGAACTGAATATACGATTCATTTTAACTACTGAAAACAGAAGGAATCGACCAAATAAAAGGTCCATTGAAGATGGCCAGAATAATTTGAAGGATGAATAGAAGAAAAAGAACAGGTTAAGCAAACTAAACTAAACAATTAGTTAGACATTAATTACCAATGACAGCCGCACAAACGGGAAAGGCTCCAAAGCTTTATACTCGACGGACCCGAGCTCGCCTCAGACTTTGCTTGCTTTGAGGTCGAACGAACCTTAGTCGAAGTGTTCTTAAATAAAAACACTTCGATTAAGGCCCATTAGACCCCAAATCTTTGATTCATTGGACGAATTTTAACATTTGATTTTCTAGGGTTCTTGAGGGTCCAAATTTGGGGCTTTACTGGTTCTGGTCAGATTCGACGGAAATCAATGGGGGTTATGGTGTGAGGGAGGTCTGGTGAGGGTATGGCCTGAGTTTGGGGTCAATTAGAGTTGGTTGAAGTTCGACTCGAATCTTCAAATGAAGATTCGAGAAGTTCCAGATGGATTCGACCTAAGCCATGCACGGGGTTGGGATGGGGAGGTTGAGACGAGTGTGTGGTGTAAAAATGGGAGTGATTGGCCTACCGGAACCGCCGTGAGGCGATTTCCGGTAGGCGGTGGGCGGTGGTTCGACGGTGGTATTCCATCGCCTCTGAGAGAGACGAAGAAAGGGTCTGGGTTTGAGATGGGGTAACAGGCCTCTTGGGTATTAAAATTAACCTTTTAATCCCAGCCGTTGGATCGTAAGATTTAACGGTCGTGATCATTCCCCTATGAGTAGATGGACCGGGTCACGGGTTAGGCGGGGTGGATCTGGGTTGTTTGGATCAGGTGTGCAATTTTTGGGCTTTAATTCTGATCCGTTGGATCATGACAACCGACGGTCTAGATCACTTAGAGGCAAAATCAAATGGGTTAATTGGACTAGGCGAGACAACTTTGTTTTGGGCCCAAATTCTTTACAAAATTAGCCCTTTGTTCTACTAGCCATCTCTAAAAATAAAAAATTTGAGAGATAAAAACATGCCTGTTAGTTTAATACTCAAAAAATGAAATCAACTAATTGACAAAGAACACAAAAGAAAAATGCACATTTTGTAATTTTCTGTTTTAACCATTTTACGGTTACTTAATTCCTATGAACTCAAAATTAGTTCCTACACGCCTACAACACCTATTTTTGTATTATTTAATTTTTATTTTTTTTTATTTATTTATTTATTTAAACAAATAGTCATGTGCACACAAATGCAAACAATAAGAAAAATAACAGAAAATCTACAAAATATTGCAAACAACACCAAATTATTTTATTTTAAATTTTGGGAGTAATTCTCATGTAGAGCAAAAATCACGTGCTCACAGCTGCCCCTCTTTGCGCGGAAACATGAAGAGTTTTTCGCGCAAAGATAAGTGAGCGGATACGAGCGATTTTTGCCCGTTCAAGCACTCCGCATGAAGCATTTTTTGGAAAAGTTTGACCGAACCTTTGCTTCAGAAGGTCTCCTACATATCCCTGGCTAAAAGGGAATCAGGTCAATGTAGTTCGGGAAGTTTTGGTAGCTGGGACTACCGTGACTGTTGTGATCTTGCTGTTACTGTTGTTGCTGCTATTGCCACTGCTTAACTGACCTCCTTATTACATCGTGCTAAACAAAATAAGAAGCTAGACTAAGTTACAGCATTGCGAAATCTTATCTATCTCTTCATCTTGACTTTCCGGTGTTCCTTGCTTTTTCTTTGTTGGCTTGATTGTTCCTTCTGATGTTTCTTCTCTTCTGCCAATTGTTATTTCGGCCTATCTTGATTGCCGAACTCCGACCGTCGGTCCCTTCCTTATGATCTTCGAACTATTCTCCTTCGAAGTCTGAATCTATCTTTCTGATCCTTGTTGCCTTCCTTCTGATTTTGAACTTGGATTCATGCTGGGGATTTCTGTTACACTCTACTGCTTCCTCAAACAACTTCGAAAGTAAATTGCCACTCCCTTCTTCAGGCGGGCTCCCTGACTTCAACAGCATCTTTTTTGAAAATAAGTCGCCATTCCTCTCTTCAGGCGGGCTCCTGACTTCAACAACATCTTTTGAAAATAACTCGCCATTCCTCTCTTCAGGCGGGCTCCTGACTTCAATCATCAACTCTGAAAATTAAACGCCATTCCTCTCTTCAGGCGGGCTCCCGACTTCAACATCTTTTAAAAATAAATCGCCATTCCTCTCTTCAGGGCGGGCTCCCGACTTCAACATCAACTTAGAAAATAAAACGCCATTCCTCTCTTCGGGCGGGCTCCCGACTTCAACATCTTTTGAAAATAAATCGCCATTCCTCTCTTCAAGCGGGCTCCTGACTTTCATCAACTTTTGAAAATAAATCGCCATTCCTCTCTTCGGGCGGGCTCCCGACTTCAACATCAACTTAGAAAATAAAACGCCATTCCTCTCTTCAGGCGGGCTCCCGACTTCAACATCTTTTGAAAATAAATCGCCATTCCTCTCTTCGAGCGGGCTCCTCTGATTTCAACATCTTTTGAAAATAAATCGCCATTCCTCTCTTCGGGCGGGCTCCTGACTTCAATCATCAACTCGGAAAATTAAACGCCATTCCTCTCTTCAGGCGGGCTCCTGACTTCGACATCTTTTGAAAATAAATCGCCATTCCTCTCTTCAGGCGGGCTCCTGACTTCAACAACATCTTTTGAAAATAAATCGCCATTCCTCTCTTCAGGCGGGCTCCCGACTTCAACATCAACTTAGAAAATAAAACGCCATTCCTCTCTTCAGGCGGGCTCCTGACTTCAACATCTTTTGAAAATAAATCGCCATTCCTCTCTTCTCTACTGCTTCCCTCAAACAACTTCGAAAGTAAATTGCCACTCTATTCTTCGGGCGGGCTCCTAACTTCAACATCTTTTGAAAATAAATCGCCATTCCTCTCTTCAGGCGGGCTCCTGACTTCAACATCTTTTGAAAATAAATCGCCATTCCTCTCTTCAGGCGGGCTCCCGACTTCAACATCAACTTAGAAAATAAAACGCCATTCCTCTCTTCAGGCGGGCTCCTGACTTCAACATCTTTTGAAAATAAATCGCCATTCCTCTCTTCAGGCGGGCTCCTGACTTCAATCATCAACTTTTGAAAATAAATCGCCATTCCTCTCTTCAGGCGGGCTCCTGACTTCATCATCAACTTAGAAAATAAAACGCCACTCCATTCTTCAGGCGGGCTCCTGACTTCAACATCAGCTCACTAACCCAAACCATCCATGTTGCCTTCTTTTGCTTCCTGTACCATTTTCTTCTTCATGCATCGCCTCTTGGGTCATTCTTTCTTCTGAATTACCTTGTTTCGGAATTGCTTTCCTCTTGAGTCGTGTTATTTTCTCTTGACTGCTGGGGATATCTTTGGAACTGATTACTTACCTGCTGGGGGTAATGCTGCTGGGGAAATCTTCTTTATTTCCTCCTTTTCTACTTCCTTCAAAACCTGTATTCTCTCCCGAGATCGCTGGGGATTGAAATGTCATCAGCTGGGGATTACCCTGTCCGGGGATCCCTTTTCCTTCTTCCTCTTTCCAAACCTCCTTCGGGGCTCGCGCTTCGCTCCCTTTGAAAAACTTGTAGGATATAATGCTGCCGGTGAAATCCCGAAATCAATGTTTCATTTTTCCGAGAACTGCTGGGGGTGACACCGGCCTCTTGCCTTTCTGAACGCAAGCTTCCTCGTTTTGTCCTGTCTGTTGGGGGTATAATTTCATCTATCATAGCTTGTTGTTTTTTTTTTTTTTTTTCTTTCTTTCAAATCTGCTGGGATAACCGGGTTCAAAGATCATTTCCTCGCGTTATCTAGCTTCTTTCCCTAACCAAGTATTTGGTTTCGAGAAAATTTTCGCAACAGGAGAAAATTTTCTGCCCCAGTTTGAGAATCTTCTTCGTGGCATGCTTTGCTGCTGACAACCCATTTTTTCCCCGTTTCAAATCAAAGAAAAATTGGTTAGTTTTAAAATGTGGTGACTGGTTGTGGTGCTCCTGCTGGGGATTGTTCTCCTCCTCTTTCCCTGCTCTGTGTTTCATTATCAGAACTTGCTGGGGATGTTATTATTTGATGATACTCATGCTGGGGATGGGTTTTTCCATTTCTTGATCCCCCGCCTTCCTTGACGACTCTTTATTTGCGAACCTGTCCACGTGTTTTTCCACTGACCACCAGAATTCCTATGATAGTGACCCTTTGTGAAGACCTTGCATGTTTTACTGGTGAACCATTTTCTTTATTCACCCTTTTCACTGAAAATACCTTTCTGCCGGGGATATCTCTCCTTCTTTTGCGGCATATCTAAGGACTGGGCATTTCCCAACCTTTGAGTCTCATTAACCTTCATTGAGGTCATTAACCTTCATTGAGATATCTTTTTTCACACCGATCCACCCCTTTGTCGATTTCCTATTACTAGGGAATATCTTTCTGGACATTGGCTTTGCGTTTAATCCCTCCCCACTTATACCACTTGGGTGTACCAATCAAATTCTGTCTTGCATAATTGGAAAGCTGATGTAAAATTTTGAAGTCATTTCTTACAAACAGACTCTATTGGGGAATTTTTTATGAAAGGAGAAAGATAAAAGGAAACAGAATAAAAGACAAAAGCGAGGATGACTCTCTAAAAAGAAAAATTATAAAATAAACCTATCAAACGTGGATACCAACTCTAATGGACATGACATGCACATATAGCCTATCCTCCGTTGTTAAACCGCCTTCTGTAATCTTCGCCTGGGGCTTTTCCATCTGATTTCCAATCTCCGTTCGACTTGTAGTGCCCGGGGGGGGGTTTCACTACCAAGCCTCTCTCATTTCGATTTTTCTCTCAGCTTTCATCGCCTTATGGTGCCTGTGAAGGTTTTCACCGCTAAGACTCTCTCATTTGTTTTACTTTTCGCTGGGGATTGGTGGTGCTACTGCTAAGATTCTCTCATATTTCTTCTGCTACAGATCTGAGTCTTTTCTGCCGGGAATCAGAGTGTTATGTCCCGATGAAACTTCTCTCATTTGCCTAACTCAACCTCTTTTGAAGATTGGTCAAAAGGTCTTTCTTTGGACCGTAATGTGGGTTTGGACAGGGCTAGAAAGAAAGGGTGTTAAAGGCTCAAAATAAAACAAAATGGGTTCAAAATTACAACCTTCGGACCTATATTTATTTATAATAAACACAATTTTTTGCCCCAGATTCTTGCTTGGGGATTTTTTATTTTTATTTACACTATGACCGAGCTGTGAAGCGCCTACGTATCCTCTTTGAGGAATCAGGTCAAACGTAGTTCCCAATTCCTCTTTTTCAAGTTTTTTTTTTCATACATTTTTCTTTTTCTTTTCTTTATCTCTTTTTGTTGTTTTCTTTTTCTTTACTTCTTCTTTATCCCTTTCTTCTTTTGCCTTTCAAACTTGTGTTTCTAGTCTTTGCAACTAATTCCGAAGGAGGGGTATGAAAGAATTTAAAATAAGGCTCAAAGGGCTGACGATGGATAAAGTGTTTAGATAGCAGAACAAAATGCCTTCGTCATTCCAATCTTCAAAACATGCCAAGTGTAAACAACACAATTAATATTCGTCATATCTTTAAAGCACTGTTGGGCAACACTCTCATTATGAACGACCCCATGTCAATTTTGGCCAGCTTGCCTTTGACTGTTTCCTTTTTACTTGCCCCGGTTTCACATGACTCGGGATCCAAATAGTCTCAAATTGTTTTTATTTCCTTTAGATGACCCGATCATCTTCCAATTGCTTAATGATTAACTTTTAGAATTAAGCCACAATTATGTGTGCGCATGTCGTGTCACTAGATTCGGTGTTTGAGCACAAAGACAAATCTAAAGGGTAAAAAGAACTAAACAAATAAAATGCCCGGAAGTAACAAAAGACCGAAAGCTTCATTAAACTAATGACGAAATGGTTTAATGACAAAACAAGCAAAACAAACTGGAGTACAGCCCTGAAACAAAACTGGGCAAGACCAAAGCAAACTGCTAGGACAAAAGGGTTTGACCACAAGAAAACCCTGAAAATAACTCGGACAATAGAAATGACGACAAAACGAACCACCAAAGCTCCATCTAGCTGACCAAAAGATGGAGTGTCTTCCCAATTACCAAGCACAACATTTTAGCCACTAAGTTCCGCATCAATATTGCCGAGGCTGCCATCTGCTTCAACATTTTTAGCTTCAGTCAATACACCACCCAGAGGATTCGTGTGCTCCTTGTCATCGTCATTGATCACAATCAACCACCCTTTTTGAATCATTCTTTCTATTTCCTTTTTCAAGGTACGACAACTCTCAATATCGTGCCCTCTGACATTGGAATGGTATGCACATCGTGCAGTAGGATCGAAGCTTCTTGCACGTGGGTCGGGAGTATATCCGGGGAGCGGTGTAATCAGGCCGACATGCTTTAACCTTTCAAACAGACTTGCATAGGATTCTCCGATAGGGGTGAGCGCCTTTTCTCGCTTCAGCAACCTTTCCTCCCTAAACGCCTTATTTGGCCTGAAACCTGACCCGGGGGGTTTCCGGTATGTTCGTGGGGGTTGGTAAGCCTTTTGTGGAGCTGGGTACCTGGAAGGTGAAGTACGATTTTGGTTCTCCCGGGGAGAGTAGTGGTGTTGGGGACGGGAGTAGCGTTGTGAAAACATAGTTGGGGGACGAGTAAGTCGTTACAGCGGCTGGAGAAGTTGTGATAGGCGGGTATATATGGAGAGTGTGGGGGATCATCTGGCATCGGGTTCATTGTACGGGTAAGGACAGAGTCCAGGAAGCTAGGTGGTGGCGGAGGTGGTGCTTTTCCATCCATCCACGCCCGATACATATCAGCCACGTGTTGTCTCAATATCTTGACTTCTTCTACTAACCCGTGGTTCCGTTCAACCAGCTGTTGTCGGGTATCGGTATCAACCCACTCAGTCTTGAGATTATCTGCCATTGTCCTCCGACTTTGTCTTACAGGGAAGAGTTATTTTAGAACCACAACCAACCACCTTTCTGGAAATGGACGTAACAAAGCGAAGTCATCATGTTGGCGTTAGGCCATTTGACAGGTAGGTAAACGCACATTAGGGATGCAATGAACCTAGGCGGTTAAACCTTTCTATCATGCATTTGCTTCGGTTTCATGCGTCATTCCAGCTTCTCATATATGTGCTTTCCCAACTTTCCTTTATTTTCTAAATTGTTTTTGTTATTTTTCTTTTTCTGCTATTTTCTTTTTTTTTCTTTATGTGGTTTTCTTCTTTTTTTTTGTAGTTTTTTCATTTTTTTTTGGTTATGGATATGGTCGAATCCTATGTGGATTGCCTACGTATCATGACCCCGCATGAATCGGACCGAGCGTAGTTCTTGCAAATTAATGCAAGAAATAAAGAGATGTTTATTTGATTTTTTTGTTTCTTTTTTTTTCCTTTGAGGAAAAATTGTAAAAGCTCACTCCAACTACAAACTCTCATAAAAAACTTTCACGCCTTGTGCCAGAGATTTCTACAAGAATCAGAATAGTTTTAACGTCAATTGTGACTATTTCTACAAAATTGGTCATGTAATGGCTTATTTGGCAAAATGGCTATTTTTGCAAAATTTTTACTTAAGAAAGTAAACTTGAAAATTTTCTCATCCTGGGGCTCATGGGGCATCGTTCGGCATCGCCATAGGCCAACAAAAGATTGAGAAATTTTTTATGTCAATTGTGACTATTTTTACAAAATTGGCCACATAATGGCTTATTTGACAAAATGACTATTTTTTGCAAAATTTATTTAAGAAAGATAAACTTGAAATTTTTTTTTTTATCTTGTGGCTCATGGGGCATCGTTCGGCATCACCATAAACCAACACAAGACTATTTTTCATAAATTGGCCATGTAATGGCTTATTTAGGCAAAGTGGCTCTTTTTGCAAAATTTTATTTAAGAAGATGCAAATTCAAAATTTTTATCTTGGGGCCTATGGGGCATCGTTCAGCACCGACACAGGCCAACACAAGACTGAGGAAGTTAAAATGCAAAAATGTGGCTATTTCAGCAAAACTCCGGCCATATAATGGCTTATTTGATAAAGTGGTTATTTTTGTAAAGTTGAGTGAACTTGATTTTTTGCGGATACATCCTTTCGCATTTCCGCGAGGGAATATTTCCAGGCCGTGTCCAAAATTATTTACAAATGACTCAAAGTGGCTATTTTTGCAAAAACGGCCTTCCGACGTCCTTTTAAGGGACATTCGGCTTATTTTAAGCAAGAATAGCATTACCCGACTTATTTATAACAAAATAAAAGTTTTGACATTTTTGGTTATTTTTGCAAAAAGGGTGTGAACCCGGACTTGATTTTGCGGCTATGGCCTTGCAATATTTCCACAAGGAATATTTCAAGGTTGTGCCCGCAAATTATTAAAAATGATTCAAAGTGGCTATTTTTGCAAAAAACAAACTTCCGGTGTCCTTTCGGAACATTCGGCTATTTTCAAAAACAGCGTCACTTCGATTTATTGACAAAATTAAACACACACACATTTTTTTTGATTTTTTAAAGGGGTGGTTGAACCCGATGAGGGTTGCCTACGTATCTCACCTAGTGGTGAGAATCAAACCTGCGTAGTTCGGTCAGATTATTTTATGACCAATTATTTCAACAAAATTGCTCTTCCTATTTTTCAAATTTTCGCTAGCATTTCGTCAATATTTTTGATATTTTTCTATTCCAAAATTCTATTTTTTTTTGTTTTCAGGAATTTAACCAATCATCATAATAATACATGATAAATAAATGCAACATATAATATGCTCGGTCTTTGATTACCGGGTCACCTGTCCTAGACGGACCCAACCCCTGTGTTGAGTCCCCTAAGTCAAATGCAACGTGATGCAAATAAGCGTTTCCTACTAGGGATCCGGCATGAAGTCATGTTATTCTAAGTTCAAAACCTTGGTACATGATCTAGACCGTGTACCCAAGCGGACAACTCGGGCTGAGGAAGGAGCTCCTTTCCGGGAACCAAAAGGCCAACCGGCTTAGAAACTTTCCGAACCTCTTCATTATTTCGGGGTATGACACTAACAGAATAAGGAGTCTCAACCAGTGAGCACATCCCCGGGGGTGAGAAGTGAAGGGTTTTCGGCACAGTTTTATATACAGTTCACGCAATATCAAAGCGGTAAACATATAGCAGTTTGTATATACAGTGCAACTAGTATCAAAGCGGTAGACATGTAGCACATTAATTAAACATATAATAAAATCGGATATAGACAAAAACAACAATTTAACTGAGCTCGAATTCTTAAACCCTGAACCGAAGTTCCGGGTTACTTGTCCCCAGCACACCTCCTTTTTACCGCACCTGCGAGAGCGCGAGGGAGTTTTTCCAATTAAAGGACAATCGAAACGGGATTAATTTATTTAATTATTCAGAGTCGCCACTTGGAAAAATAATGGTGTCCCAAGTCACCGATTTAATCCCGAACCGAGGAAATTTTATGACTCTATAATATAGTCTGCGAAACTAGAAACCTGGATAAGGAATTCTGTTAACCCGGGAGAAGGTGTTAGGCACTCCCGGATTCCGTGGTTTTAGCACGGTCGCTCAATTGCAATTTTTGTTTCTATCCGATTCTTTTATATATTTTAACTATGTGCTTTTAATGCTCCGCTCTTATTTTTAGAAGAATTGCGACGTTACGAAAACACATTTCGAGCCGCACCGCAACCAGTACGCCTGTGACTTTAATGTATTTCAGTTTCGCCGAGAGTAAGATTTGGGTCACATAAATGCACACCCGTATTCAGGAAAGTAATTTTATTTCAAATCGTACCTAAAGAGTCTATCGTCTATTTAACTTTAGGAAAGGCCCGTGAAATTCACTAGACGGTCCTCCCAAGTCTAAATTTCCATGACAATTATTCGAGGACCCCACAATTAGGTGTTTAGTGCGGCGAGGCTCATCTCGCTCTTTTATTAAAGGCCAGACCTAACATGATTATGCCTTTTTATTTGACTGGTCTCAAACAATAAACCAAGGTCCTGGTTAAACGATATTTTAAAACTATACATTAAAACCTCCCAGTCAAGTTTATACCAACGGACTTATGGATCCATTTCTAATGAGACGAGGCCAAGGAATTTGTCATTTATACTATAGAGTTGGCTATCAAATTCTGACGTCGAACCCGCAACTATTTGACATATGCGAATGATTCACATTAAAGTCCTCGTTTGCGTGATTTTATTAAGTTCCAATTAATAGCCCAACCCCAATTGCAATTATCTAATAATCTAAGTTCATGACAGATTGTTATAAAATGGTAGTGAGACATGGTACTAGCTTTCAGATTCCTTTATATACATGGCTAAGCTATTAAGCTACCTTTAGAATTTATCAGCAAAGTATCCATGAGATTGTATTACTCCGTATATTTTGGCACACGAGACTTCAACAATCAAAGTAACCAAACCAACATGAGGTATTAATACTACAATATTGAACATCATCATCACAGTCACATAATCTTCATAGAAAAAATGTTCAATTATTTCATGTCATGATTACAACTGGTTTACTCAATCCTAATCAAACTTCATACATCTTCAATCATAGACGAGTATTTAGCTAAACATTTCACAAATGGATACAAAAATAGAACATCGAATGAACTTAGTCAACTGTTTCGTATATGCTTCTTCATTTGATTTTCCAAGTCAAACTCTCATCGATTCTTTACAATTGTATACAAGGATATAGAGAGTACCTGGACAATGGAAACAGAAGGAGAAGAAGAAGTCAGCAGTAGTAGTGTGCAACAACAGCAGACTCAGCAACAAGTGTCACAGCAACAACCAACCAGTAGACACTTAGCACACAATCAGTAGTAGTCCGAAACTCAGCAAGCAGAACAACACAATCAACTCCAGCAAACTAATGATACACAACTTCAAACGACCAGTGACAAACAACTCCAAACAACAGGGCAAACGACCCCAAAATCTATGTAAGAGATCTCTCGAAACTTAAGACACAGTCCAATGAAACAGTAACAAAAGATCCAATGGCAAATCCAGGAGAAATCAAAATCCCACTGTCTATTTCCCTACGGTTTCTGTATGTGTGAATGACTATAGGTTTCAGAATTATCTCTCCAAAAATCCAGTCCTAAACCCTGTGTATATCCCCCTCTATCACTGTATTCTCCTAAGGTTTCTCTAGGTATCAATGTCTAAGCCTATGTGTATATCCATGTTTCAGCCTGCTCTCCTCTAATCCCCTTTTCAGAATGCTCTCTAATGTTCCCTCTGTGTCTCTCAGTGTTCTCTCCTACTGTTTTTGCTCTCCAAGTATGACTGTCTCCCCTTTTACTCTTACTGTTTTTCTCTCCAGGTATGACTGTCTCTGTGTATATATGAATGTCTCTCTGGATATCAAAACCCCCCCCTATCTCTTTTGCATCCTATACTTATAGCTTTTTGAATTCCCCATTCTGAATGACTGCCACCAATTAAACTATTACCCCTACCCATTACTATCTCTGCCCAGACCATGCTCTGCCAGCCCACTAACAAGTGCCTTATACCATTATTTAATCAATCAGTGCATTGGCAGTCATGACATTAACATTCAGGCGTGCCCTCCCTTAGTGATATTGTACCCATGTGATTCCTACTCAACTGCCAGTGTTTTACACAGTCATCCGCCCTCATTAAGCTATTACTTTACTTAGTTCACAACAGGCCCATCAGCTTAATGCTTTGCAGAACACTACCAGGAGTACGATTCACGGTCCTATTTTCTTTTTAATTCAAACAATCAAACCAATTCAGTTCCTATTTCATAATGACCAATCAATCAACCAACCAATTTAACTCCTAACGGCTATTCAATCAATGCTAATAAACAAGACCTACGAAACTACTCGACCACATTGATTAGTCGACGACAACATACACAATTGATAACAAATGAGCGACCTACAGTTTGATTCAATATGCTTCAAGCAGAATCAAGGAACCAATCGAATACGAATTAAATGCTTGACGACCTTAATCGAACTGAATATACGATTCATTTTAACTACTGAAAACAGAAGGAATCGACCAAATAAAAGGTCCATTGAAGATGGCCAGAATAATTTGAAGGATGAATAGAAGAAAAAGAACAGGTTAAGCAAACTAAACTAAACAATTAGTTAGACATTAATTACCAATGACAGCCGCACAAACGGGAAAGGCTCCAAAGCTTTATACTCGACGGACCCGAGCTCGCCTCAGACTTTGCTTGCTTTGAGGTCGAACGAACCTTAGTCGAAGTGTTCTTAAATAAAAACACTTCGATTAAGGCCCATTAGACCCCAAATCTTTGATTCATTGGACGAATTTTAACATTTGATTTTCTAGGGTTCTTGAGGGTCCAAATTTGGGGCTTTACTGGTTCTGGTTAGATTCGACGGAAATCAATGGGGGTTATGGTGTGAGGGAGGTCCGGTAAGGGTATGGCCTGAGTTTGGGGTCAATTAGAGTTGGTTGAAGTTCGACTCGAATCTTCAAATGAAGATTCGAGAAGTTCCAGATGGATTCGACCTAAGCCATGCACGGGGTTGGGATGGGGAGGTTGAGACGAGTGTGTGGTGTAAAAATGGGAGTGATTGGCCTACCGGAACCGCCGTGAGGCGATTTCCGGTAGGCGGTGGGCGGTGGTTCGACGGTGGTATTCCATCGCCTCTGAGAGAGACGAAGAAAGGGTCTGGGTTTGAGATGGGGTAACAGGCCTCTTGGGTATTAAAATTAACCTTTTAATCCCAGCCGTTGGATCGTAAGATTTAACGGTCGTGATCATTCCCCTATGAGTAGATGGACCGGGTCACGGGTTAGGCGGGGTGGATCTGGGTTGTTTGGATCAGGTGTGCAATTTTTGGGCTTTAATTCTGATCCGTTGGATCATGACAACCGACGGTCTAGATCACTTAGAGGCAAAATCAAATGGGTTAATTGGACTAGGCGAGACAACTTTGTTTTGGGCCCAAATTCTTTACAAAATTAGCCCTTTGTTCTACTAGCCATCTCTAAAAATAAAAAATTTGAGAGATAAAAACATGCCTGTTAGTTTAATACTCAAAAAATGAAATCAACTAATTGACAAAGAACACAAAAGAAAAATGCACATTTTGTAATTTTCTGTTTTAACCATTTTACGGTTACTTAATTCCTATGAACTCAAAATTAGTTCCTACACGCCTACAACACCTATTTTTGTATTATTTAATTTTTATTATTTATTTATTTATTTATTTATTTAAACAAATAGTCATGTGCACACAAATGCAAACAATAAGAAAAATAACAGAAAATCTACAAAATATTGCAAACAACACCAAATTATTTTATTTTAAATTTTGGGAGTAATTCTCATGTAGAGCAAAAATCACGTGCTCACAGCTGGCATGTATCAAGCATGGATGGATGGGAAAGCACCACCCCCGCGACCACCTAGCTTCCTAGACTCTATCCTCAACCATACACTAAACCCAATGCCCAATGATCCACCACACTCTTCATATGTACTCACCTATCACAGCTTTTCCAGCCACCCGAGTAACTCCACCACTCGTCCTCCAGCTATTTTTTCCCAATGCTACTCCCGTCCTCAACACTACTACTCTCCCCGGGACCCCCAAAATCATACTTCACTTTCCAAGTACCCAGCTCTACAAAAAGCCTATCCACCCCCACGAGCATACCGAAAACTCCCTGGGTTAGGTTTCAGGCCAAATGAGGCATTTAGGAAGGAGAGGTTGCTGAAACGAGAAAAGGCTCTAACCCCTATCGGAGAATCTTATGCGAGTCTGTTTGAAAGGCTAAAGCATGCTGGCCTGATTGAGCCGCTCCCTGGATATACTCCAGATCCACACGCAAGAAGCTTTGATCCTATTACACGATGCGCATACCACTCCAATGTCAGAGGGCACAACATTGAGAATTGTCGTTCTTTGAAAAGGGAAGTAGAAAGAATGATTCAAGAAGGGACAATTGTGATCGATGACAGTGACGGGGAACATGCGAATCCTCTTGAGAACTTATTGGTTGAAGTTGATGATATTGAAGTTGGTAATGGGCTTGTCAATATAGATGCGGAACTTAGTGGCTAAGATGTATGTCGTGCTTGATAGTTGGAAAGATGCTCCATCTATTGGTCAATTAGAGTGGAGTTTTGGTGGCTTATTTTATTGTTATTTATGTTGTCCGGGTTATTTCAGGGTTGTAAACCGGATATTTTCTTGTAATTCAAACCCTTCTATCATTTTATTTTATCTAGTTCCTTTGTTTGTAGTGTCTCGTTTAGTGTTATCTAGGTTTGTTCACAGGGTCTTACCCCAGTTTAATATGTTTGTCGTGTTGTTCGAACCATTTCACTATCTAATACAATTCTTTTTCTTCTGTTATTTTTAATCATTTTTCTTCGACTTAAGTCTTTCCTCTTTATAGTCACTTTTTCTGTCAACTCTAGTGACATGGCATCCGCACATAATTTTGGCCTAATCGTAAAAGTTAATCATGAAGCAATTGGAAGATGATCGGGGTATTTAAAGAAAATAAAAATGATTTGAGATCATTCGGAGCCCGAGTCATGTGAAACTGGGGCATGTAAAACACAAAGAAAACCTTAAAGGCAAGTTGGCCATGTTGACATAGATGTCGCTCGTGATACTGAAATGAGAGTGTCATCCAGCAATTCTTTAAAATAACAAATGAACATGCGAATGGGCAGATATGGTTATCAATCCTGGCACAATCTGAAGATATAGTGTGAATGTCTAATTGTATTGTTTGCACTTGGCATGTTTTGAAGATTGGAATGACGGAGGCATTTTGTTCTGCTACCCAAACACTTTATCCTTCGTTAACCCTTTGAGCCTTATGTATTTTCTTTCATACCCCTCATTCGGACTCAGTAGCAAAGGAACACATAGAAAAAAAAAAGCAAAAAGAGAAAAGAATAAAAAAGAAAAAAATAAAAAGAAAAGAAAAAAAAAAAGAGAAACAACAACAAAAACAACAAAAAGAAAAGAAAAGAAAAGAGAGAGATAACGAAAAAGAAAAATGAATGAATAGGAGAAATAGAACAACGAGGAATTGGGAACTACGTTTGACCTGATTCCTCAAAGAGGATACGTAGGTGCTTCACAACTCGGTCATAGTGTAAATAAAAATCAAAAATCCCCAAGCAAGAAAACTAGGGCAAAATAATTGTGTTTATTATAAATAAATCTAGGTCCGAAGGTTGTAAATTTTGAACCCAATGTTGAGTTATTTTGAACCTTCAATACCCTTTCTTTCTAGCCCTATCCAAATCCCACATTACAGTCCAAAGAAAGACCTTTTGACCAATCTTCAAAAAAGACCAAGTCAGACAAATGAAGAAGTCTAATGAGAATATAACATTCTAATTCCCACCAGAAGGACTTTGATCTCCAGCAGAAGAAATATGAGAGTGTTAGCAGTAACACCCCAATCCCTAGCTAAAAAGTAATACAAATGAGAGAGTCTTATCGGTGAAAACCTTCATGGGCACCAAAAATGATGAAAGCTAAGAGAAAAATCAAAATGAGGGAGACTTGATAGTGAAAACCTTCGGGCATTACAAGTCGAATAAAGATTGAAAATCAAATGGGAAAGCCCATGACGAAGATTATGAAAGGCGATTAACGATGGAGGATAAGCCATATTGTGCATGTCATGACCATTAGAGTTGGTATTCGTGTTTGATAGGATTTTTTAGCTTCTCTTGATAGAGAGTCATTTCTTTTATTTGTTTTTTTTTTGTTCCTTTTTATCTGTCTCCTTTCAATCAAAAAATATTTCCCCATTAGAGTCTGTTTGGTCAAAACAAGTGAGACTGACTTCAAAACTTGCCACCAACTTTCCAATTATTATGCACGGCAAAGGAACGTCATTGATGGCAAAAGAGCATGCCATGTGGAAGATTATCAAACTGGGGCAGAAAATTTTCCTTTCATTTGGAAAAACTTTCAGAAAGTCAGTTACCCACTTGGAGAAGAAGGAAGATAAAACAAGCCTCAAAGGAAGTGGTCTTCGAATCAGTGTTATCCCCAGAATAACAAGGGATAATGAAGAAATTTCTGATAACATTTGCAGCATTGAGAAAACCATCCTCAGTAGAAATGTCAACCCAAGCAAATGACATCATTCCCCAACAAGTTTGGGAACATAAAGCAACGGAAAAGAAAAATGGAGAAACCATCCCCAGCAGAAGTGACACAACGACTCACCATGTTTTAAACTGACAAAATTTTCTTTGATTTGAAGTAGGAAAAAGAAATGACATTGATGGCACAAAATTTTCGCTCATTGCAAAACATTTCTTGAAATAAAATACACATTTGGGGAAGATGGAAGATAACACAAGTTTTGGGGAGGAAGGAAAATACCAGTTTCAAGTAGATAAGTCTTGAAAGAAGATAGATAACACAAGAAAATGATCTTTGAACTGGCGTTATCCCCAGCAGTTTTGAAAGAAAGAAAACAACAAGCTTTGCTAAAGGAAGTAGTATCCCTAGCGGACAGAAAAAAAGGATGAAACTTGTGTTCAGAAAAAGCGAAAGGCCAGTGTTATCCCTAGCAGCTTCCAGAAGAATAAAGCACCAAAGGAGATTCTCTAGCAGTATTAACCCCAGCAGGTAAGTAAATAATTCCCCAATAGTATCATCCCCAGCATCCGAAGCAAGATGATCCGAGTGTTAAGGAAAGAAGTTCTGAAGTCAATTACCCATTTGAGGAAGAAGGAAGATAACACAAAGTGTTAAAGGAAGGAGGAAATCATCCCCAACAAGAAGGAATAAAGCTAGTCCGGCTATGGTGTCAAAATCTTAGTGTGCTGAAATTTTCACCTAAGATGCAAAATCTTAGTCTGATAAATTTTTCACCTAAGATAAAAATCTTAGTCTGTTAATACTTTCACCTAAGATAAAATCTTAGTCTGATAAATTTTTCACCTAAAATAAAGGTAAAAATCTGAGTCTGATGAATTTTTCACCGAGGATAAAGATAAAATCTTAGTCTGATGAATCTTTCCCGTAAGATACCAAAATCTCAGTCCGATGGATTTTTTCTCCTGAGATCACGTAAAATTGGACCTAGTCTGATAAATTATCTCCTAGGGTCAAAATCTTAGTCTGTTGAAACTTTCGCCTAAGATAAAAAACTTAGTCAGATGAATTTTTCACCTAAGATAAAGATAAAATCTTAGTCTGATGAATATTTCTCCTAAGATACTAAAATCTGAGTCCGATAGATTTTTCTCCCGAGATCACATAAAATTGGACCTAGTGTGATGAATTATCTCCTTGGGTCTAAATCTTAGTCTGTTTAAAACGTTCGCCTAAGATGGTGATCATTTCAGTCTTTAAATTTTAAATTAGGATATTTTAGGTTCATCCGCCTTCGAATAGGATATTATGGGACTATCCGCCCTCGAATATGATATTATGGGACTATCCACCCTCGAATAGGATATTATAGGATTATCCGCCCTCGAATAGGATATTATGGGTCTATCCGCCCTCGAATAGGATATTATGGGTCTATCCACCCTCGAATAGGATATGATGGGACTATCCTCCCTCGAATAGGATATTATGGGTTTATCCACCCTCGAATAGGATATTATGAGTTTATCCGCCCTCGAATAGGATATTATAGGACTATCCGCCCTCGAATAGGATATTTTAGGTTCATCCGCCTTCGAATAGGACATTTCAGGTTCATCCGCCTTCGAATAGGATACTTTAGGTTCATCCGCCTTCGAATAGGATATTTCTGGTTCACCCGCCTTCAAATAGGATATTTTAGGTTCATCTGTCTTCAAATAGGATATTTTAGGTTCATTAGCCTTCAAATAGGATATTTTAGGTTCGTCCGCCTTCTAATAGGATATTTTAGGTTTATCCGCCTTCAAATATGATATTTTAGGTTCATCGGCCTGCATATAGGATATTTTAGGTTCATCCGCCTTCAAATAGGATATTTTAGGTTTATCCGCCTTCAAATAGGATATTCTAGGTTCGTCCGCCTTCAAATAGAATATTTTAGGTTTGTCCGCCTTCAAACATGATATTTTAGGCTCATCCGCCTTCAAATAGGATATTTTAGGTTCATCCACCTTCAAATAGGATATTTTAGGTTTATCCACCTTCAAATAGGATATTTTTAGGTTTATCCCCCTTCAAATAGGATATTTTAGTTCATCCGCCTTCAAATAGGATATTTTTGGTTTATCCGCCTTCAAATAGGATATTTTAGGTTCATCCGCCTTCAAATATGATATTTTAGGATCATCCGCCTTCAAATAGGATATTTTAGGTTCATCCGCCTTCAAATAGGATATTTTAGGTTCATCCGCCTTCAAACAGGATATTTTAGGTTCATCCGCCTTCAAATAGGATATTTTAGGTTTATCCGCCTTCAAATAGGATATTTTAGGTTCGTCCACCTTCAAATAGGATATTTTAGGATCATCCGCCTTCAAACAGGATATTTTAGGTTCGTCCACCTTCAAATAGGATATTTTAGGTTCATCCGCCTTCAAATATGATATTTTAGGATCATCCGCCTTCAAATAGGATATTTTAGGTTCATCCGCCTTCAAATAGGATATTTTAGGTTCATCCGCCTTCAAACAGGATATTTTAGGTTCATCCGCCTTCAAATAGGATATTTTAGGTTTATCCGCCTTCAAATAGGATATTTTAGGTTCGTCCACCTTCAAATAGGATATTTTAGGTTCATCCGCCTTCAAATAGGATATTTTGGGTTCATCCGCCCTCGAATAGTATATTTTAGGTTCATCTGCCATCGAATAGGATATTATGGGAGTATCCACCCTTATATAGGATATGATGGGACTATCCACCCTCAAATAGGATATTGGATTGAATTATTCTTCAAAAGGACGTTTAATTTAGTTCGACCCGAGTGATCCTTCCTGTATAAACATTGCCAAAATATACTTCATAAATTATTTCCAAATGCATTTTATTTTTAAAGTTGTTGATGAAGTCAGGAGCCCGCCTGTAAAATGGAGGTTGTTGTTATTTTTTAATTGAAGCAATCAAGAGCCCGACTGTAGATTGGAGGTTGTTAATATTCTTAAATTGAAGAAATTAGGAGCCCGCCTGTTAGAACGGAGGTTGTTATTTTAAGTTGAAGAAGTCAGGAGCCCGCCTGTAGAATGGAGGTATTTGATTTAAGTTGTTTTTGAAGTCACGTGCATGCGTGAAGAACGGAATGGCGTTTTACTTTAAGTTTAATTGAAGTTTTAAACCATTTTTGAAGTCAGGTGCCCGCCTGAAATATGCAATGGCGTTTTACTTTAAGTTGTTGTTGAAGTCAGGTGCCCGCGACCCAAAGGGTCATCACTTGTTTTATTAATCATTTCGAGCTTTTGAGGTCTTGAAAACCTCATTTATAGTTGCCTCGATTTGCGTGCACAGTCCGGGCACAAAGCTGGAAAATATTTATGTTGAAATATGTGAAATATGTGAAAAAGTTGAAGAATTTTGATTATTAATATTGATATGGTTGACTTTGGTCAACATTTTTGGTAAACGGACCCGGATCCGTGATTTGACTGTCTCAGAAAATCCGTAGAAAAATATGGAATTTGGGCATATGCCCGGAATTGAAATCCGAGGTCTAGAACCCCGGTAAAAGAATTTTTCTGTTAAATTGTTTTCTGAAAATGTTTAAGGAAAATGAAACTGAAATTTGATTAAAAAGTAATGGTATCGGGCTCGTATTTTTGTTCCGATGCCCGGTACAGGTCATATATGTTGGTTAAGCGCTTCCTATAAAGTTTGGTTGAAAACGGACGTCGTTTGACGTGTTTCGGCCTTAAATTGGAAATTTTGGAAATTATGAAATTTGAAAGAATTCTTGAGTTTTAAGGCTCAATTCATTGATTTTGATGTTATTTCGGCGATTTGTTCGCTCGAGCAAGTTTGTATGATGTTATTGAGTTAGTGTACATATTTGGTTTGGAGCCTCGAGGGCTCGGGTGAGTTTCGGATAGGCATCGGGGTGGTTTTAGACTAGGAAAAACTGCAGAAAATCTGCAGCAGACATTCCTTCTTCGCGTTCGCGTCCACCTGGTCGCGTTCGCGAAGGCTTCTCTTTCCTCTTCTACGCGTTCGCGTCCTTAGGATCGCGTTCGCGTACAACAACATGGACCCCAGCCTTTTTCCTCTACGCGTTCGCGTGAAGGCTCCCGCGTTCGCGGAGCCTGGCCTGCCTCTTCTACGCGTTCGCGTACGGCACCACGCGTTCGCGTAGGCCAAATTGCAATCCCCAGAATTTTCTTCTTCGCGTTCGCATCAAGCCCCACGCGAACGCGATGTGTAAAACTTCTTCTTCATCGCAAACGCGACCGGGGTGTCGCGAACGCGATGAACAAAACAGAACAGAAACGGGATAAAAATTCCATTTCTGTTCAACTCTCTTCTCCACACCTCCTTGGACGATTTTTGAGCGATTCTTCATCAAACTTCTTGGGTAAGTGATTCTTAACTCGTTTTCTTCATTTTCCATCAATATTATTTGAATTCCTAAGCCTAATTAGGTGTAAATGGGTAGAAAAATTGAGAATTTAGTATAGTAAGGGTTTTCAAAGAATTTGCGATCTAGAACTCGTTTTGGAGTCGAACTTAAGAACAAATTGTATATTTGAACTCATGGAAGATTGGGTGAACTTATTTTGGTTCGAAACTTGAGTTTCGATTATGTGGGCTCGGGGTCGATTTTTACTATTCCGGGCAGAATATTGTAAAAACCATATTTAGCAATATGAACTAGTTTGTTAAGTAGAATTGATGATATTAAATCAATTGTGTATAGATACGATTGGATTGGAGTCAAATTCAAAAGGAAAAGGCATTGCTACGGATTGAATCGTTCGTAAATTTTCGAGGTAAGTGTTTGTTCTATCCTAGCTTGAAGGAATAGGAATTTAGTTATGAATAAATTGTTGATTAAGAGTTATTGGTGTTATACCGGTAATGAAGATAAATTGTTGAAATTATTATCAATTATTGGTTTAAAACCGGTAATTATAAATATTGTTGATATAGAGATTATTGGCTAAATGCCGGTAATATATATATATATTTATGAATTGGGATCGTGTGGCGCGCCGACCACTTATATATTTATGAATTGGGATCGTGTGGCGCGCCGGCCACTTATATAATAAGAAATGGGATCGTGTGGCACGCCGACCACGAAGTGATTTAAATCTTGGCATTGGCCATAGTTGCCGGTAGCCTATTGATATATTTGGGAGCGGGTGGTACGCCTACCACAAGATATAATTACTGTGATAGTTGGGAGCGGGTGGTACGCCTACCACGAGATATGAAATGAGAGAGGAATTGAGACATGAAAGTAAGATTTATTACGTTGATTAGATTATTCTGGATATCGTGAGTTATTGACTGTTATTTCAGAGTAGAGTATTTCCTTATGATGTATTATATATATATGCCTACACCTCCCTTTTTACTACCCCAAAACACTTAAAAGCGTATAAATACACTCGTAGGGTATACCCCGACGCTCAATTACCCGAAACGGATAAAATAACGTAAGGGAAGGAGTTTTTCCAATTAAAGGACAATCGGTTCGGGATTTTATTAGAGATTAATCAGAGTCGCCACTTGGGAATGACAATGGTGTCCCAAGTCACCGGTTAATCCCGAATCCGAGGAATTTTGACTCTTATAAATGTATGCGAAGCAGAGATCCGGATAAGGAACTCTGTTAACCCGGGAGAAGGTGTTAGGCATTCCCGGATTCCGTGGTTTTAGCACGGTCGCTCCATTGTCGTTCTTGACTTTTGTTTGACTGAATTATAGATTTTAACAACATAATGTGCTTTTACGTTAAATATCATTTTTTAGGAATTTGCGGTATCGCGAAAACACGCCTCGAGTCATACCGCAACCAGTACGCCTATGACTTTTGGTGTATTTCAGCTTTACCGAGATTTGGATTTGAGTCGCACCAAGTGCACACTCGTTCATAGGAAGGTATATTATTAAAGTCGTGCCTAAAGATTCTACGTCTTTGTTAATTTTGGAAAGACCGTAAAATTCTCTAAACGGTCTTCCGAGTCTAAAATTTATTACCAATTATTTGAGGGCCCCGCAAGTGTGTATTTAGTGCGGCGAGGCTCGTCTCATTATTTAAAAGTCAATCCTAAAAGTGACTAAATTTCTATTGTTTTGTTTTTGTATATAAAGGAAAGAAAATCCTAATTAATTGTTATTAAGAAAATTACCTTAGTCTATCAATTTAAGCATTAATGGGCTTAAGACAAGTCCAAACATAAGATCAGAAGAGGCAATCGTTAACAAAGGAACAAAATTAGCTATGTATTTACAGTGGAGTGCTCACATTGAAACTCTACGTGAATTTTGTTAACTCTAGTGAATTAGCTACTATGTATTTACAGTGAAGTGTGAATCTGTCATAATTGAATCAGCTATTACGTATAGTGAAAAGTGAACCTATTATTTACAATGAAGTGTGAACCAGCTATTGCGCATTTACAGCTCTTATTCGACTAAATTGAATTGAAGATACATCAAATACTTTATGAACGAATTGTTACAACTTGCCAAAGCTATTATAAATTAATTTCTTAGCAAAACAGTGTAGTATCTGATTTTTATTATCGAGCAGTGAAGCCTTCAATAACATACTTTGTATGAATCACTATCTAGGCATTTTGATCCTCTCTTTGACATTTAACAACGAAACCATCACATTTGAAGTGCTCAATATACACCTGTTTCGAATCTATTCCTTTTGTTACTACAGAACTTACATTGGAACCTTTAACTAATAATATAAATTCCAGAGATACCATTACACAGTTTCAACTATGCTGTAAGCATACTAATTCAATGCATCTAACAATCATTAAAAAAAACTTCCGAATCCATATACTAGCAGAATTTAAAATAATTCAACTAACTTAAAAGTCCAAACCTCAATTACAAATGTTAAGCAGTCTAATATTCACAATAAACTTCTTAAATCAATATCAATACACAAACGAAAACAGTAAAGTCAACAGAGATCAATAAGAGAAGGGATCAATCACTTCAATTTATTTCCATAAGCCTGAAGTTACAAATGTGTACCTGAAATCAAGGTAAATCCATTAGATCTAGTACATACAGCAGCAAAAATATGATTTATTCAGGCAGTACAGCAGTAATTCCAGCAGTAAACAATCCAATGATTCAACAGCAACAATTGAGATCATCAGTCAAACCCAGGAGAGGACTTTAAGAATTTCCAGTTATTTCAAAAACCAAATCTCACTCGAAAACTGTTTCTCACTGATTTGTAACAGACTATCCTCTTGTTTTTGGTTTTTTGGAATGAATTTAAAGGCAAAATAGAAGAAAAATCAATCTGAAATGTTAATTTCAGATCTGGAATTTAACCAATATTTTTGGGATTTTTTCTAGGGTTCATATAGCTTAAATATACTAAGGAAGACTCTAAAATCAGATTCAACCCCCCCATTATTAATGCTGAAAATACCTATTTATAGGCCAAAATCAAAGGAAAATCTGAATTTCTTATTTCACTAAAACCCCTCCAATTTTTAACTTGTTGCACAAGTTAGTGCAATTATTCTAGTGAAAGCTACACTAAAACCCCTTCTAGAATAGTCTACCATGTTCCAATTCATTGTATTACCTATTGTGCCCTCACTTGTTAAGGACAACTACTAATTCTACCCTTTTTATCCCCAAGCTGCCCTTAATGCTCTATATTTATCACAATTATGCCAATTCTTATCCCAATTGCACCCTTTTCCTTTTAACCTTACTACAAGTTTACCAATTCTTATTCCCCATTTACCCCTACTTCTTAAGGCTAATTACTTTCCTAAATTCTGTATTTTATCCTTATTTTAACCTATTTTCAGATTTGTATTTAACAAATAGCCACAATTAAGTGACTATTGCTCAATTAGCCAATTGGCCCTTTCAACTACTTTAAATCCAAATTAATTCACTAATTAAAAACACATTTCAACTATAGCCAACCTTAGGCAATCTTACAAATATGGCCACTTATGACTAATTATCCAATTAACAAGACTCGGGGGAACAATTGATAGATGATGAGTCTTATTAATCGAGACAACTAGCCGCAATTGATTCTATTTAATAAAACCACCTTAGGTTGCTACGAATCAAGTGATTTCAACTATCGACCTAACTTGAATCTCAATTAGTCTAAGGGACGAATCACTAATCTAGTTAAATCACTATTCTAACAGCTATAACCAATCGAACCTAAGTGTCAATCAATACTGATCACAATTAAGCAATGCCAATTAACCCACTTTAACAGGAGGATTCTAAACAGGCTCGAGCAAATTCATAAACAGATCCTAGAATTCAATTATCCTCACAAACCATCAATAAACTACAAGTATCGGAAGCAAGGCAAACTATAAACATATTTCAGAATGAAAAATAAGAAATTAAGAAGAAAACAGGAATCCTATGGCAACTCAACAAACAAACCTGCGACAAATTTACACTGCCTAACAGAAATATACTGAATTCATTTTACCCAATCTAGAATAAACCAACAGACATCATTTCCCGTTGTTGTTAATGGTCAACTTGATAATAACATTAGAAATTAACAGAAATCATCAATTAAACCGCAGTCAAACAACACTTAATGAAACATTAAAATGAACTAAAGTCTAACAATCCGAATCAAAAGTCTAACAAAAAATCTTTAAAAAGTCTAAAAACTATACAAGCATGGCCGAGAATCAACGATTAACAAAATCTAAAAACCTAAGGATACTAACAAAATCATACATGGCCGAAAGAAGAAAACTCAGAAACCTAAAAACGAATCGAAACATATTTACAAGAATCAAAGATAAAAATCAATCTGTCTTATAGGATTTAATAGAAAATCTAGCAATCGAAGATGAATCAAAATAAGAAACGAAACAGGAACTAATACTTGATTAGCTAATTCCAGAATTATATTAACAAAAATTATACTAATTCAAATCAACACAGAAGACGAACAATCGAATTAAACAAAAATCAAAGAAGAAGACTTAGCTTTCATTTTTTCCTCCTTCCTTTTCTTCCAATTTCTCTCAGTAGCTTTAGATTTAGCTTCCCAAACCTTTGCTTCCCTGCTAGTAAAGTCTGTCGGGACAGCATTGGGGTCGGGGGCGTCTTCTTCCTCATCGGAACCAGCATGAGACCTTTTGTTTGTCACTGTTATTTCTTGTGCCTTAGTTGTGTTTGACCTAACAGGGCCAGTATATTCCTTGTAAAGATCACTGAAATCATCATCGACATCTGAATCTTGCCTACTAGACATATCAAAGGGCACCCGAAATCGGGAGACGGGCTAGGGTTTGCTGTGAATCCGAGAGGTAGGGTAGTGTGGAAGCGGCGTTAATAGGAGGGGGATTTCGGGGTTGGTTTTGAGGTGGCGCCGCCATGGTGGTGGGTGGCGGCGCGAATTAGGGTTTAAGTTTTGCGGCGTTTAGTTGGTCTTTGAAGAAAACCCATGATGGTTCTAGAGTGAGGAGGTGAAGAGGATTCATTTGGTGTTGGTTTCATCGGAAAAGGGTGCCGGCCGCCGCCGTAGGTGGCGGAACCCTAGGGGCGGCGCCGGGATGAATGAGAAGAGAAGAAACGGCTGTTCTGGAGAAGAAAAGAGAGACAGGAAGTGTTTGAAGTGTTTTAGTTAAGGTTATGTTTGGTTTTAAGGTTGTTTGGCTTTGATATATTGGAATTGTAATAACAAGTGTGAACCGTTGGATCAAAACATTAAACGGCTGGGATTGGATGAAGGGAAACCGGGTAGGGTCTGGGCGTTGGGCTGGGCAATTGGGCTGGGCGTGGGTAATTTCTGTCTGGGCTGGGGCTAGGTACGTTTGGGCTGGTATTTGAGATGGCAATTGGCCCAATCTCTTGCCATTGTGTTATATTTCCCCCTTGCATTTGTAATTTTTGTATTTTGTATTTTATTCTTCTTGTATTTTTGGTATTTTGTATTTATTCTACTTTGTAATTATTATTAAGCACTAATTAAAAAACTAAACTAATTACCTCTTTTTGACAATTTTTAATTTAAAAGCTAACTAATTTTTTTTGATTTTTTCTTTAATTTGTTAGAAAAAGAATTAATTTCCTAAAGATGCAAATTTTTGTATTTTCATTTATCACACGCAAATAACATGCAAACAATTAACACAAAATTCACACAAAAATTATAAGAAATAATGAAAAATCATTTATTTTGAATTTTATAGGAATAACTCATGCGTAGGGTAAAAATCACGTGCTCACAGCTGCCCCTCTTTGCTCGGGGACACGAAGAGTTTCCGTGCAAAGATAAGTGAGCAACTATGAATGATTTTTACCCGTTCGAGTATTCCATTGTGAAGCATTTTGAAAAGCTTTGACCGCGCCCTGCTTCGGAGGTTGCCTACATATCCCGGGCTAAACAGGAATTAGGTCAGTGTAGTTTAGAAGTGTCTGACAGTTAGGACTACCAGGAAGCTGTGATTTCACTGCTGTTGCTGCTGTTACTGCTTGCTGACCCCTTTACTACACCAGGGTAAAGATAAAAGGAGCTAGCCTAAGCTACAGCCTATGAATTACAAAAATCCTATCTATGTCTTCCAACTTGTCTTTTTGTATTTTCTTGATCTTGTGTCTTGTATTCCTTGCAATGGCATTCTTGTTATTGCCTTCAACTTGTATCTTCGCTCCAATGGCATTCTTGTTATTGCCTTGAACTTGTTCAACTTTTCACCGGCATTCTTGTTATTGCCTTGACTTGTTCAATCTTCTTCAATATTTCGTCCATTCTCCAGGTGGACCTCTGCTTGTGACAAAATAAACAACCAAAGAAAGACTTTTCTGCCCCAGTATCATGTTATTGAATGTCAGAATTTCATCATCTTTTCATTTTTCATTTTTCTCTTTTTTTTTTTTTTTTTAAATGCAGATATGTATGAAATGCGATGCAGAAAAATATTTCCGTATTTGAAGGTGGGCACCTAACATAAATTAAACGTGCAATGCGATGCAAAAATATTCCCGTATTTGAAGGTGGGCACCTAACAGAAATTAAACGTGCAATGCGATGCAAAAAATATTCCCGTATTTGAAGGTGGGCACCTAACAGAAATTAAACGTGCAATGCAGAAATGTATTCCCGTATTAGAAGGTGGGCGCCTAACAGAAATTAAATTGCCATTCCATTCTTCAGGCGGGCACCTGACTCCAACAACAAACTTCGAAAATAAATCTTAAAGTAAAATGCCATTCCATTCTCCAGGCGGGCACCCTGACTTTCACCAACAAACTTCAAAAATAAATCGCCATACCATTCTTCGGGCGGGCACCCCGATTTCAACAACAATTTAAAACTTCAACTAAAACTTAAAGTAAAATGCCATTCCATTCTTCGGGCGGGCACCCCGATTTCAACAATTTAAAACTTCAACTAAAACTTAAAGTAAAATGCCATTCCATTCTCCAGGCGGGCACCCTGATTTCAACAACTTTCACCAACAAACTTCGAAAATAAATCGCCATACCATTCTTCGGGCGGGCACCACGACTTCAACAACAATTTAAAACTTCAACTAAAACTTAAAGTAAAATGCCATTCCATTCTTCGGGCGGGCACCCCAATTTCAACAACAAACTTTAAAAATAAATTGCCATACCATTCTTCGGGCGGGCACCCCGACTTTAACAACAATTTAAAACTTCAACTAAAACTTAAAGTAAAATGCCATTCCATTCTCCAGGCGGGCACCCTGACTTCAACAAAAACTTAAAATAAATCGCCATACCATTCTTCGGGCGGGCACCCCGATTTCAACAACAATTTAAAACTTCCTCTTTTTTTAAAAATAAATCGACATACCATTCTTCGGGCGGGCACCCCGATTTCAACAACAAACTTTAAAAATAAATTGCCATACCATTCTTCGGGCGGGCACCCCGACTTTAACAACAATTTAAAACTTCAACTAAAACTTAAAGTAAAATGCCATTCCATTCTCCAGGCGGGCACCCTGACTTCAACAACAATTTCGAAAATAAATTTAAAAATAAATCGCCATACCATTCTTCGGGCGGGCACCCCGATTTCAACAATTTAAAACTTCATTTTTTTTTTCTTTTACCAATTGTCTCTCATCTGTGAATTTCTCCACTTATCGTCAAACTTTCCTCTTTTTGGGTGTTTTCTATTTTTCCACATTGGTCACATTCGCTTTAAAGTGAATAATGACACTTTGTTCCTGCATGAATCATGAAACAAAATTTATTAGATATAAACTGCTGGCAACCGGCATCTGCCGTCCCTGCCTCTTATTGCTTTCCTCTTTTTTGCTTTTTCTCCTGCTGTGTCGATTTTCAGCTGCCTATCTCTTGCGAACTCTTTTTTTTTTTGTATTTTCTCACTTTTTCCATTTTTGTTTTGTTTTCTTTTCCTTTGGCCATGTTTGCCAAGCTTCCTTATTTCCTTCCCAACTCTTCCTTTCCGATCCAGTGTTGTTTCAACTTTCATTATCAGGAGCTGGTTGTTAGAACTTATCTGGGTATTTGCTGGCTGATTCCGCTGACCATGCCATGTATTTAAACTCTGACCCAGTTCGTTCCAATCATTATTCTGTCTCCAAATTGTTTTCAACCCAAACCGATACTATTTTTTGTTGCTTTTCTCTTTTCTGGTAGTCCTCACGATCGCCCTACGGTGCCTCGAAAGGTTTTCACCAATAAGACTCTCTCATTTATTCTCTCAACCTCACAGTCGTCTCACGGTGCCGACTAAGGTTTTCACTGATGAGACTCTCTTATTTTATTTCTCTCAAACTCACAGTCGCCTCACAGTGCCGGTTAAGGTTTTCACCGATGAGACTCTCTCATTTTTTTTTCATTTTTTCTCATTTTTCCCTTTTGTATTTTGTTTTCTTACCACAGGTGTTGTCCGATGTTTCGCTCCTCCTTCATTGCATTCGTTATCATTTCGGAATTGATCAGAAGGTCTTTCTTTGGACTGTAACGTGGCTTTTGGATGGGTTAAGAAAGAAAGGTATAAAGGCTCAAAATTTCACGAGGGTTCAAAAATATTTACAACTCTCGGAATTATTAAACATAACTTCTGCCCCAGTTTCAATATGTGGGGAATTTTTTGGATTTTTTCTTTATTGTGACTGAACCTCAGAGAGGCTGCCTACGTACCCTTTCGGGATCAAGTCAGACGTAGTTCATCCAACTTCATAAGTTAGATGGATTTCTTTTGACTTTTTCCGAATTTCTTTGTCTTTTTCTCTTTTTCTTTCATTCATTCATTTTTTCATTTTTCAGTTTTTTTTTTTTCTTTTCATCATTTTTTCATTTTGGCAATTTCGATCTTATTGCGCTAAAGCGATTACGAGAGAGGGATATGAAAGAATTTATTCATTGAGGCTCAAAGGGGTTATCAATGGATAAAGTGTTTGGATAGAGAATAAAACGCCTTCGTCATTTCAATTCCAAAATCACAACAAAATACAAAACACATAATTGAAAGGAATCATACATAGTATCTTTTGACTGCATCTGAATTGATAGCAGTCTCCACGCACTTTCCTTCAACATCTGTGAAATACAATGCCCCATTGTACAACACCCGTGATACTACAAACGGTCCCTGCCAATTTGGCGCAAATTCGCCCTTTGCCTCGGCCCAATACAAGTAAGATACGCATCGCAACCAAAATGAGCCTATGCCCATTGGAAGCTGCTGGCTCTATCGGATCAATAACCTCTATGCCCCTGTTTCAAAACAAAGAAAAAGATGTTAGTTTAAATGCGGTGGTTGGTTGTGGCCTTGAACTTTGATGGCGACTGCTTTCCACCCGAGTGCCTTGCCTGTTCACCGACTATCCATTTTCACTTCTTCTTTGTTCAAAATCCAACTCTCTTCAGGTATGTATATTGTCTCTTTCTTGACGGATACCACAAACTTCGATCTCGATTCCTTTGATGACTCCACTTGACAACCTTTGGTCTTTCTCTTGTCGGAAGATATACCCCCTCTCTGTTCGAACCCCGTACTTCCATTTGTTATATTTTCCCTGAGTTGGCACCTTGCCGACCCTTGTGTCTTGCATGATCCTCATTGCACATGTTGCTCTTGTGGGCTTAAATCACTGGCCTTGTCATTCCCTGTCCTACGACAATTGTCGTGTTAATCCCATTTTGTGCAATTGGAAAACTTGGTGGCAAATTTTGAAATCATTTCTATACTTGTTATGACCTGACTGACTCGATAAGAAGGAGGGTAAAACAAAGTGTGAAGAATAAAGAGAAAGGAAAATACAATTCCTAACAAGAAACCTACAGACGAATGACCTAACGGATTTTGAATACTGACTCTAGCGACCTTGACATGCACTTTTGGCCTTCTCCGTATAGCAAAGTTGATGTTCAACTCTTGTTGAAAAGTTCTGCTGTGAAACCGGTCTTCAATACTTCATTTCTTTGATCTGATCCTTAGTCGACTTGCAGGCGCCCGTAGGGTTTTCGCCAACAAGCCTCTCTCATTTGATCTTTCTTTCTCTCACCGTCGCCTTACGGTGCCCGTGCGGGTTTTCACCGATAAGACTCTCTCATTTTGACTTCTCTCATCTTGGAGTCTCGTGGTGGTTTGAGTTCTTCACTCTCCTGGAGTGTTGCCCCTGATGTGATTGACCTTTGTTCGCTTGACTCGGCATTTCTTGAAGATTGATCGGAAGGTCTTCCTTTGGACCGTAATGCAGGCTTTTGGATGGGGTTTAGAAAAAGGATATAAAAGGCTCAAATTATTTTAAACGTGGGTTAAAGGTTACAACTTTCGGAATCTTATTTCTTCAACAACCATAACTTCTGCCCCAGTTTCCTTCTTGGGGGATTTTTTTTTGGATTTTTCCTTTATTTTTTATTTTCAGATTTTTCATTTATTGTGACTGAACCTCAAAGAGGCCGCCTACGTACCCTTTCGGGATCAAGTCAGACGTAGTTCAGACTACGTCATTAATTAATGAATTTCTTTTGACTTTTTCCCGATTTTCTTTCTTGTATTGCATTTTTTCCTTTTTTTTTCTTTTTTTTTTTTTCTTTTCTCTTTTTTTTTTTTTTTTCTTTTTTCTTCTTTTCCCCATTTGATTTCCCCGCTTCATCCTCAATTTTTATTATTCCGAAAGAGGGATGTGAAAGAAAGTATAATATGGCTCAAAGGGGATAACAATGGACGAAGTGTTTGGATAGCCGAATAAAATGCCTTCGTCATTCCAATCTTCAAAGCCTACCAAGTACAAACTATCTTTCGACCAAATCACATATTTGCCTTCTGTTTTTGACGATTCTCAATGCCATTGGGCAACAATCTCGATACCACGGATGGTTCCTTTAATCTTGGGGTACTTTTGCCTTTGGCTTTAAACCGATGAAGCATGATGCATTTCCAAGGCATTTCTTTATGTTATGTTTTCCCCTAGTATTCACTTGATTCCGGCTTCACAATATTCCAATATGTTTTTATTTCTTCCGAGCATCATTACATCTTCAACATTGTTTCATTGACTTTTAAAATCAGGCTTAGAATTATGTGCATGTCATGTTGCTAAAATCAGTAACTAGAAATGACGGGAGACAAAGAGTTGTATTAAACTGATGGGTTGAAACAACAAGACAAACAACAAAACGAACAGACTAGACTAAAATTACAAACCTAGACAGCACTAAACAAAGCAAAGTAGTAAGATAGAAGGGTTTTGACTTTCAAGACAACGTCCGGATTACAACCCTGAAATAACCCGGGTAACATAAATGACAACAAAATAAGCCACCAAAAATTCTACTTTGGATAAACCCCAAATGAAGCATATTTCCAATTACCAAGCACAATATCTTTAGCCACTGCCTTCTGCATCAACCATACGGGTGTCGACTATGTCCGGATTTTGTACGGCAATGTAGCCTGCATTGATAAGCTCCTGAATTGCCTTTTTTAGCTTCCAACATTTTTCTGTGTCATGCCCCGGGGCGCCCGAGCAATATGCGCACATTTGAGAAAAATCACACCTCTTTGACCGATGATTTGGCATTTTTATCTGAATTGGTTTCAACATGCCCAGTTGCTTCAACTTGTGGAACAAACTGGCATACGATTCTCCCAAAGGGGTGAGAGCCTTTTCTCGTTTCAGTAGCCTCTCATTTTTAAAGGCCTGATTTGGCCTAAAACCTGACCCGTGGGGTTTCTGGTATGCTCGTGGGGAGAAGTAAGGGCCAGGAGAATTACAAGGATATCCATGGGTTTGATATAGAGGGCCTTTAGCAAAGACGACCACCGGACCTTGTCGTTGGGGAGGTTCAACCTGAGGGCTCTGTTTGGGGTCCTGATGAACAACCTCGGAGGGGTAATGTTGGGCAACATGAGCTTCGGGTGGGTGTTTATCGTCGGGAACAGTGGATGTGATTGGAGCGCATTCCTGGGGGAAAATAGATGGATACCGAGTGATGGAGCTATTGGGGTGGTTGGAAAGGCTGCGATAGGCAGGTATATTTGGCATCGGGTTCAGTGTAAGGACATAGTCCATGAAACTAGGTGGTGGCGGAGGTAGTGATTTTCCATCCATCCACGCCCGATACATTTCATCCACGTGTTGTCTCAACATTTTGACTTCTTCAACTAACATGTGGTTCCGTTCAACCAACTGTTGTCGGGTGCCGCTACCAACCCACTCAGCCTTGAGATTCTCTGCCATTGTCCTCTGACGTTGTATTATAGGGGAGAGTTATTTTGGAACCACAACCAACCACCTTTCTGGAAACGGACACAACAAAACAAAGCCACCATGTCAGCATTAAGGTATTGCGCTTATTGATTACCTTCTCTCTTTTTTTTTTACTACTTTCTTTTCTCTTTTTTTTTCTTTTTGTGGTTTTTGCTATTTTCTTTTTTTTTCTTTATGTGGTTTTCTTCTTTTTTTTTGTAGTTTTTTCATTTTTTTTTGGTTATGGATATGGTCGAATCCTATGTGGATTGCCTACGTATCATGACCCCGCATGAATCGGACCGAGCGTAGTTCTTGCAAATTAATGCAAGAAATAAAGAGATGTTTATTTGTTTTTTTTTTTGATTTTTTTTTCTTTGAAGGAAAATTATAGAAGCCGACTCCAACTACAAACTTGTGTAGGAGATTTCTACAAGAATAAGAATATTTTTTGGTGTCAATTATGACTATTTCTACAAAGTTGGCCACATAATGGCTTATTTGATAAAGTGGATATTTTTTTTTGAAAAGTTGAGTGATGACTCAAACTTAATTTTTTGCGGATACAGCCTTTCGACATTTCCGCGAGGGAATATTTCGAGGCTGTGTCCAAAATTATTTAAAAATGATTCGAAGTGGCTATTCTTGCAAAAACAGCCTTCCGGCGTCTTTTTGAGGGACATTCGGCTTATTTTAAGCAAGAATAGCATCACCCGACTAATTGGCCACATAATGGCTTATTTGACAAAATGACTATTTTTGCAAAAGGGGTGTCAACCCGGACTTGATTTTGCGGCTATGACATTACAACATTTCCACAAGGAATATTTCAAGGTTGTGCCCGCAAATTATTTAAAATGATTCAAAGTGGCTATTTTTGCAAAAAACAACCTTTCGGCGTCCTTTCGGAACATTCGGCTATTTTCCAAAGCGGCATCACTTTTATTTTATTGAAAACTAAAATTCGACATTTTTTTTTATTTTTTGAAAGGGGTGGCCTTTCAACATTTCCATAAGGAATATTTCAAGGCCATTATTCAAAAAGAAAAGAGTCAAAGTGGCCATTTTTGCAAAAACAGTCTTCCGGCGTCCTTTCGAAACATTCGGCTATTTCCAAAAATAGCAATCACCTCGATTATTTGAAAATAAAATCTTTTTGGTCTTTTTCTAAAAGTGTGGTTGGACCCGTTTAAGGGTTGCCTACGTATCCCACCTAATGGCGAGAATCAAACCTGCGTAGTTCGGTCAGATTATTTGACCAATTATTTCAAAAAAATGTTCCACCTATTTTTTCCAAATTTTCAAATTTTCCATGTACCTATTTTCTACAAATCATTATTTTCCTCTCTCTCTTTTTCCTTTTTCAACAATTTTTCTATCCTCGGGATTTCCGCCGGTCCGCATAACGATCAAGGACAATAAAATGCAACACATAGCATGCTCGGTCTTTTCAATACCGGGTCACCTGTCCTAGACGGACCCAACCCCTGTGTTGAGTCCCCTAAGTCAAATATGATGCAAATAATCGTCCTAGACCTATGTTCAAAATCTTATGGTTTCATGGATTGCTAGACCGTGTACCCGAGCGGACAACTCGAATCGAGGAGGGGGCTACGTACCGGTGACCCGCGGAGTCAATCGGCTTTGTAACTTATCCGGCCTCTGTTTTCTTAATTTAAGGTGACATTTAACAGAAAGGGGAGTCTCAACCAGTAAGCACATCCCCGGGGGAGAAGAGAGAAAGGTTTTCGGCACAGTTTTATATATACAGTTCACATAATATCAAAAGCGATAAAGCACATAGCATGTTATTCAAATCACATAATGAAGTCAAACAAAAACGCGAACGGCAGTTCTAAGGAGCTCGAGTTCTTAAACCCCGAAATCGAAATTCAGGGTTGGATCCCCAGCAGAGTCGCCAGAGCTGTCACACCTCCCTTTTTACTACCCCACATACTTAAAGGCGTATAAATACACTTGTAGGGTATACCCCGATGCTCAATTACCCGAAACGGATAAAATAACGTAAGGGAAGGAGTTTTTCCAATTAAAGGACAATCGGTTCGGGATTTTATTAGAGATTAATCAGAGTCGCCACTTGGGAATGACAATGGTGTCCCAAGTCACCGGTTAATCCCGAATCCGAGGAATTTTGACTCTTATAAATGTCCGCGAAGCAGAGATCCGGATAAGGAACTCTGTTAACCCGGGAGAAGGTGTTAGGCACTCCCGGATTCCGTGGTTTTAGCACGGTCGCTCCACCGTCGTTCTTGACTTTTGTTTGACTGAATTATAGGTTTTAACAACATAATGTGCTTTTACGTTAAATATTATTTTTTTTAGGAATTTACGGTATCGCGAAAACATGCCTCGAGTCATACCGCAACCAGTACGCCTATGACTTTTGGTGTATTTCAGCTTTACCGAGATTTGGATTTGAGTCGCACCAAGTGCACACTCGTTCATAGGAAGGTATATTATTAAAGTCGTGCCTAAAGATTCTACGTCTTTGTTAATTTTGGAAAGACCGTAAAATTCTCTAAACGGTCTTCCGAGTCTAAAATTTATTACCAATTATTTGAGGGCCCCGCAAGTGTGTATTTAGTGCGGCGAGGCTCGTCTCATTATTTAAAAGTCAATCCTAAAAGTGACTAAATTTCTATTGTTTTGTTTTTGTATATAAAGGAAAGAAAATCCTAATTAATTGTTATTAAGAAAATTACCTTAGTCTATCAATTTAAGCATTAATGGGCTTAAGACAAGTCCAAACATAAGATCAGAAGAGGCAATCGTTAACAAAGGAACAAAATTAGCTATGTATTTACAGTGGAGTGCTCACATTGAAACTCTACGTGAATTTTGTTAACTCTAGTGAATTAGCTACTATGTATTTACAGTGAAGTGTGAATCTGTCATAATTGAATCAGCTATTACGTATAGTGAAAAGTGAACCTATTATTTACAATGAAGTGTGAACCAGCTATTGCGCATTTACAGCTCTTATTCGACTAAATTGAATTGAAGATACATCAAATACTTTATGAACGAATTGTTACAACTTGCCAAAGCTATTATAAATTAATTTCTTAGCAAAACAGTGTAGTATCTGATTTTTATTATCGAGCAGTGAAGCCTTCAATAACATACTTTGTATGAATCACTATCTAGGCATTTTGATCCTCTCTTTGACATTTAACAACGAAACCATCACATTTGAAGTGCTCAATATACACCTGTTTCGAATCTATTCCTTTTGTTACTACAGAACTTACATTGGAACCTTTAACTAATAATATAAATTCCAGAGATACCATTACACAGTTTCAACTATGCTGTAAGCATACTAATTCAATGCATCTAATCTAACAATAAAAAAAACTTCCGAATCCATATACTAGCAGAATTTAAAATAATTCAACTAACTTAAAAGTCCAAACCTCAATTACAAATGTTAAGCAGTCTAATATTCACAATAAACTTCTTAAATCAATATCAATACACAAACGAAAACAGTAAAGTCAACAGAGATCAATAAGAGAAGGGATCAATCACTTCAATTTATTTCCATAAGCCTGAAGTTACAAATGTGTACCTGAAATCAAGGTAGATCCATTAGATCTAGTACATACAGCAGCAAAAATATGATTTATTCAGGCAGTACAGCAGTAATTCCAGCAGTAAACAATCCAATGATTCAACAGCAACAATTGAGATCATCAGTCAAACCCAGGAGAGGACTTTAAGAATTTCCAGTTATTTCAAAAACCAAATCTCACTCGAAAACTGTTTCTCACTGATTTGTAACAGACTATCCTCTTGTTTTTGGTTTTTTGGAATGAATTTAAAGGCAAAATAGAAGAAAAATCAATCTGAAATGTTAATTTCAGATCTGGAATTTAACCAATATTTTTGGGATTTTTTCTAGGGTTCATATAGCTTAAATATACTAAGGAAGACTCTAAAATCAGATTCAACCCCCCTTTATTAGTGCTAAAATCACCTATTTATAGGCATAAAAGAGAAGGAAAATCTGAATTTCTTATTTCACTAAAACCCCTCCAATTTTTAACTTGTTGCACAAGTTAGTGCAATTATTCTAGTGAAAGCTACACTAAAACCCCTTCTAGAATAGTCTACCATGTTCCAATTCATTGTATTACCTATTGTGCCCTCACTTGTTAAGGACAACTACTAATTCTACCCTTTTTTATCCCCAAGCTGCCCTTAATGCTCTATATTTATCACAATTATGCCAATTCTTATCCCAATTGCACCCTTTTCCTTTTAACCTTACTACAAGTTTACCAATTCTTATTCCCCATTTACCCCTACTTCTTAAGGCTAATTACTTTCCTAAATTCTGTATTTTATCCTTATTTTAACCTATTTTCAGATTTGTATTTAACAAATAGCCACAATTAAGTGACTATTGCTCAATTAGCCAATTGGCCCTTTCAACTACTTTAAATCCAAATTAATTCACTAATTAAAAACACATTTCAACTATAGCCAACCTTAGGCAATCTTACAAATATGGCCACTTATGACTAATTATCCAATTAACAAGACTCGGGGGAACAATTGATAAATGATGAGTCTTATTAATCGAGACAACTAGCCGCAATTGATTCTATTTAATAAAACCACCTTAGGTTGCTACGAATCAAGTGATTTCAACTATCGACCTAACTTGAATCTCAATTAGTCTAAGGGACGAATCACTAATCTAGTTAAATCACTATTCTAACAGCTATAACCAATCGAACCTAAGTGTCAATCAATACTGATCACAATTAAGCAATGCCAATTAACCCACTTTAACAGGAGGATTCTAAACAGGCTCGAGCAAATTCATAAACAGATCCTAGAATTCAATTATCCTCACAAACCATCAATAAACTACAAGTATCGGAAGCAAGGCAAACTATAAACATATTTCAGAATGAAAAATAAGAAATCAAGAAGAAAACAAGAATCCTATGGCAACTCAACAAACAAACCTGCGACAAATTTACACTGCCTAACAGAAATATACTGAATTCATTTTACCCAATCTAGAATAAACCAACAGACATCATTTCCCGTTGTTGTTAATGGTCAACTTGATAATAACATTAGAAATTAACAGAAATCATCAATTAAACCGCAGTCAAACAACACTTAATGAAACATTAAAATGAACTAAAGTCTAACAATCCGAATCAAAAGTCTAACAAAAAATCTTTAAAAAGTCTAAAAACTATACAAGCATGGCCGAGAATCAACGATTAACAAAATCTAAAAACCTAAGGATACTAACAAAATCATACATGGCCGAAAGAAGAAAACTCAGAAACCTAAAAACGAATCGAAACATATTTACAAGAATCAAAGATAAAAATCAATCTGTCTTATAGGATTTAATAGAAAATCTAGCAATCGAAGATGAATCAAAATAAGAAACGAAACAGGAACTAATACTTGATTAGCTAATTCCAGAATTATATTAACAAAAATTATACTAATTCAAATCAACACAGAAGACGAACAATCGAATTAAACAAAAATCAAAAAAGAAGACTTAGCTTTCATTTTTTCCTCCTTCCTTTTCTTCCAATTTCTCTCAGTAGCTTTAGATTTAGCTTCCCAAACCTTTGCTTCCCTGCTAGTAAAGTCTGTCGGGACAGCATTGGGGTCGGGGGCGTCTTCTTCCTCATCGGAACCAGCATGAGACCTTTTGTTTGTCACTGTTATTTCTTGTGCCTTAGTTGTGTTTGACCTAACAGGGCCAGTATATTCCTTGTAAAGATCACTGAAATCATCATCGACATCTGAATCTTGCCTACTAGACATATCAAAGGGCACCCGAAATCGGGAGACGGGCTAGGGTTTGCTGTGAATCCGAGAGGTAGGGTAGTGTGGAAGCGGCGTTAATAGGAGGGGGATTTCGGGGTTGGTTTTGAGGTGGCGCCGCCATGGTGGTGGGTGGCGGCGCGAATTAGGGTTTAAGTTTTGCGGCGTTTAGTTGGTCTTTGAAGAAAACCCATGATGGTTCTAGAGTGAGGAGGTGAAGAGGATTCATTTGGTGTTGGTTTCATCGGAAAAGGGTGCCGGCCGCCGCCGTAGGTGGCGGAACCCTAGGGCGGCGCCGGGATGAATGAGAAGAGAAGAAACGGCTGTTCTGGAGAAGAAAAGAGAGACAGGAAGTGTTTGAAGTGTTTTAGTTAAGGTTATGTTTGGTTTTAAGGTTGTTTGGCTTTGATATATTGGAATTGTAATAACAAGTGTGAACCGTTGGATCAAAACATTAAACGGCTGGGATTGGATGAAGGGAAACCGGGTAGGGTCTGGGCGTTGGGCTGGGCAATTGGGCTGGGCGTGGGTAATTTCTGTCTGGGCTGGGGCTAGGTACGTTTGGGCTGGTATTTGAGATGGCAATTGGCCCAATCTCTTGCCATTGTGTTATATTTCCCCCTTGCATTTGTATATTACTATTTTTGTATTTTATTCTTCTTGTATTTTTGGTATTTTGTATTTATTCTACTTTGTAATTATTATTAAGCACTAATTAAAAAACTAAACTAATTACCTCTTTTTGACAATTTTTAATTTAAAAGCTAACTAATTTTTTTTGATTTTTTCTTTAATTTGTTAGAAAAAGAATTAATTTCCTAAAGATGCAAATTTTGTATTTTCATTTATCACACGCAAATAACATGCAAACAATTAACACAAAATTCACACAAAAATTATAAGAAATAATGAAAAATCATTTATTTTGAATTTTATAGGAATAACTCATGCGTAGGGTAAAAATCACGTGCTCACAACAGTGAGAGGATTATTTGATACATTATGTATATCGGCCTTAGTCTCATCACTACTTCGCCGGGATAGGCCATGCACTTACCAGCACATGGGGTCGGTTGTGCTGATACTACACTCCGTGCTCTTTTGCGCAGATACAGATTACGGACAACAGCAGCGGCAATAGTACGATTGTGGATATTTTCGACTACTGAGACTACGAGGTAGCCTTGCAGGCGTCCGCAGGACCCGTTGTCTCTTCTATCTATGCTTTTCATTCTGTTATCTCATGTAATCGAGATAAACAACTTGTATTTTCTTTCGGACAATTATGTGTATTACTCTTAGAAGTTCGTGAGTATTGTGACACCAGTCTTGGGTAGTGTATCATGCTTGGGTTGTCTTTATCATATTTGACTAAGTTTTCCGCTAATTTTGATTATTCCGCTGTAATTTATATGTTTTTAATAATAAATCTTAATAAGAAATTGGTAATTAATGGAGGTGTAACTAATATTTGGCTTGCCTAGCTTCCATTTAGTAGGCGCCATCATGACCCCGATGGTGGGTAATTCGGGTCGTGACAAGTTGGTATCAGAGCACTAGGTTGCACAGGTCTCACAACTCACGAACAACATTAGTAGAGTCTGAAGGATCGGTACGGAGACGTCTGTATTTATCCTCCGGAGGCTACGGAGTTAGGAAAATATTCCCTTTATTCTTTCCAGTCGTGCGACTTGATCTTTTAAAATTTTAATTGAACTTATACTCTGTTCTTCCGCAGATGGTAAGGACACGTGCATCCTCATATACTGACCAGCAGCCCGAGGTCCCAGCGGCGGCAGCTTCCGCTAGGGGCAGAGGCCGAGGTCGAGGTCGTACTAGAGGCCAAGGTAGGGGCAGAGCTCAGCCCCGAGCAGCAGCACGAGTGGCAGAACCTCATGTTCATATCGAGGAGGAAGTTCCAACCCCAGCAGCTCCAGTAGGCCCAGCTCAGGTCCCAGGAGGAGCTGTGTTTTCACCGGATCTACGGGATGCTTTGGTCCGTATAGCAGGTTTTATGGATCATATCACCAGAGCAGGTTTATTACCAGTAGCACCAGCCACTTCTCAGGCTGGAGGAGGTAATCAGACTCCTGCTACGCGCACTCCGGAGCCAATAATTCCTCAGGCTCAGGATCCTGTGATTCAGCCAGTTGAGGCAACTCGACCTATTATTGCGACTCCGTCTAATGATGGTGCAGCCATGTCTGCTGACGCGTTGTGGAGATTGGACAGGTTTACCAAGCTGTTCACTACCACATTCAGTGGCACTCCTTCAGAGGATCCACAGGATTTCCTATACAGCTGCCACGAAGTTCTCCATACTATGGGTATTGTGGAGACTAATGGTGTGGATTTTGCTACTTTTCGGTTATCCGGTTCCGCCAAGACTTGGTGGAGAGATTATTGTCTATCCAGGCCAGCGGGATCGTCATCTTTGACTTGGGAGCAGTTTGCAGAATTATTCTTGGAAAAGTTCCTTCCAGCAACTCAGCGGGAGGTTATGCGCAGGACAATTTGAGCGTCTTCATCAGGGTTCTATGTCTGTCACACAGTACGAGACTAGGTTCGTGGACCTGGCTCGTCATGCTATTATCATACTTCCCACAGATCGGGAGAGAGTGAGGAGGTTTATTGATGGCTTAAATCAACCAATTCGGCTACAGATGGCTATGGGGGCAGGGACTGAAATCACTTTTCAGGAGGCGGCTAATGCAGCGCGCCGGATCGAGATGGCTCTGTCACAGGGAGCGAGACATGGATCAGATAAGAGATCTCGTAATTCGGGTAGATTCAGTGGTACCTCGTCTGGAGATAGAGATTTTTATGATAGAGGCCATCCTCCTAGGCCTTATCGGTCAGCTCTTCAGGTTTCTCATGATGCTTCAGGTGATCGTAATTCTCAGCCACGCTACTCTGATCAGCAGCCTATCAGTGCACCACCACTTCGCCATTTTCAGCAGCCGGGGGCTTGTTTTACGTGCGGTGATCTTAGGCACATTGCAAGGTATTGCCCTCGAGCTTCTGACAGATCTCATCAGCAGGGTTCTCGTGCCATGATTCAGGCCCCAGTTCCCTCACAGCCTGCCCAGCCGGCTAGAGGCGGAGGTAGAGGACATAGAGGTGGAGGTAGAGGTCATAGAGGTGGAGCTCGGACCGATAGAGGTAGAGACCAGCCAGCAGCTGATCGTCCTAGAGATACTGCTCAGGGTGGTGGGGCACAGCCCCGATGTTATGCACTTCCCGCCAGACCAGAGGCTGAGTCTTCTGATGCCGTCATTACAGGTATTATTTTGGTTTGTGATAGAAAGGCATCAGCATTATTTGACCCTGGGTCTACATATTCGTATGTGTCTTCCTATTTTGCACCATACTTGGTTCGGCCCAGTGATCCACTGAGTGTTCCTGTTCATGTGTCTACACCAGTAGGCGACTCTATTGTGGTTGATCGAGTTCATCGGTCATGTATTATAGTAATTGAGGGTCTCGAGACCCGTGTTGATTTATTACTCCTAAATATGGTGGACTTTGATATTATACTAGGCATGGACTGGCTATCTCCGTATCATGCTATTTTAGATTGCCATGCCAAGACTGTGACTTTAGCCCTGCCGAATTTGCCTCGTATAGAGTGGAAAGGAATTTCAGGTCATACTAGCCGTAATGTTATTTCTTATGTTAAAGCTCGGCGTATGGTTGGAAAGGGATGCTTGGCTTATTTGGCCTATGTCCGTGATGCTAGTGCTGAGGTTCCTTCTATTGACTCCGTGCCTGTGGTTCGCGAATTTCCTGAAGTATTTCCTTCAGACTTGCCAGGTATGCCGCCCGATAGGGACATTGATTTTTGCATTGATTTGGCTCCAGGCACTCAGCCCATTTCCATTCCCCCATACCGTATGGCTCCGCCAGAGTTAAAAGAATTGAAGGAACAGTTGCAGGATTTACTTGAAAAGGGTTTCATTAGACCCAGTGTTTCGCCGTGGGGTGCACCTGTATTATTTGTAAAGAAGAAAGATGGTTCGATGAGAATGTGCATTGACTATCGACGGTTAAACAAGGTGACTATCAAAAATAAATATCCACTTCCGCGAATTGATGATTTATTTGACCAGCTTCAGGGTGCCAAGGTATTTTCAAAGATAGATTTGAGATCCGGCTATCATCAGCTGAAGATTAGGGCATCTGATGTCCCTAAGACAGGCGTTCCGCACTCGGTATGGACATTATGAATTTCCGGTCATGTCTTTTGGGTTGACAAATGCTCCAGCAGCTTTTATGGAATTAATGAATCGGGTGTTCCGGCCTTATTTAGACTTGTTTGTAATAGTCTTCATTGATGACATATTAATATATTCCCGCGGTCAGGAGGAGCATGCGCAACATCTCAGAGTGGCCTTACAGACTCTGAGAGATAGCCAGCTATATGCAAAATTTTCAAAGTGTGAATTTTGGCTAAGTTCAGTTGCATTCCTGGGTCATATTGTGACGGCAGCAGGTATTCGGGTTGATCCGAAGAAAATTGAGGCAGTCAAGAACTGGCCTAGACCGACATCAGCCACAGATATTCGGAGTTTCTTGGGGTTAGCGGGTTATTATCGCCGATTCGTAGAAGGATTTTTGTCTATTGCAACCCCACTGACCAGATTGACCCAGAAGGGTGTGCAATTTGAATGGTCCGATGAATGTGAGGCGAGCTTTCAAAAGCTCAAGACAACCTTGACCACAGCACCGGTATTGGTTTTACCCACAGGTACGGGACCTTATACTGTTTATTGTGATGCTTCCCGTATTGGGCTTGGTGCAGTGTTAATGCGGGATGGCAAGGTTATTGCCTATGCTTCGAGGCAGTTAAAGATTCATGAGAAGAACTATCCAGTGCATGATCTAGAATTGGCGGCGATTATTCACGCATTGAAGATCCGGAGGCATTATTTGTATGGTGTAGCATGTGAAGTATACACCGATCATAAGAGTCTTCAGTATTTGTTTAAGCAGAAAGAGTTGAATATGAGGCAGAGAAGGTGGCTAGAGTTGCTAAAAGACTATGATGTTACTATTTTATATCACCCAGGTAAGGCCAATGTGGTGGCTGATGCATTGAGTAGAAAGTCCGCCAGCATGGGTAGTCTTGCATATATTCCGGTCAGTCAGAGACCATTAGCTCTAGATGTCCAGGCCTTAGCCAACCGGTTCGTGAGATTAGATATTTCTGAGCCTAGCAGGGTGTTAGCCTGCACGGTTGCTCGTTCTTCCTTATTTGAGCGTATCCGTGAGAGGCAATTTGATGATCCTCATTTGCGTGAGTTGAGAGATACGGTACAGCGGGGAGGTGCCACACAGGTAAATCTAGATGATGATGGGGTATTGAAATTGCAGGGTCGAGTTTGTGTGCCCAATGTCGAAGGGATTCGAGAGTTGATCTTAGCGGAGGCCCACAGTTCGCGGTATTCTATTCACCCAGGCACCGCGAAGATGTACCGGGACTTACGGCAGCACTATTGGTGGCGCAGAATGAAGAAAGATATCATTGCGTATGTCGCTCGGTGTCTAAATTGTCAGCTAGTGAAATATGAGCACCAGAGACCTGGTGGTGTATTCCGGAGGATTGAAATTCCCGAGTGGAAATGGGAGCGGATCACTATGGACTTCGTTACTGGACTTCCTTTGACTCGGAGGAAATTTGATGCTATTTGGGTCATTGTTGATAGGCTGACCAAGTCAGCACACTTTATTCCAGTATCTGTCTCCTACTCGTCGGAGAGGTTAGCGGAGGTTTACATTAGGGAGATTGTTCGTCTCCATGGAGTGCCGGTATCTATTATCTCTGATCGGGGTACGCAGTTTACCTCGCGGTTCTGGAGAGCGGTCCAGCAGGAGTTAGGCACCCGGGTTCAGTTGAGTACAGCATTTCATCCTCAGACGGATGGCCAGTCCGAGAGGACTATTCAGATTCTAGAGGACATGCTTCGAGCCTGTGTTATTGATTTCGGAGGCTCGTGGGACCGGTTTCTGCCATTAGCAGAGTTCGCCTACAATAACAGTTACCAATCTAGCATCCAGATGGCTCCGTATGAGGCGTTGTATGGTAGGCGATGTCGATCACCAATTGGATGGTTTGAACCGGGAGAGGCTCGGTTGTTGGGTACAAACTTAGTTCAGGAGGCCTTGGATAAGGTCAAGACTATTCAGGAGAGATTGCGTTCAGCTCAGTCCAGGCAGATGACTTATGCGGATCGTAAGGTTCGAGATGTAGATTTCATGGTTGGCGAACGAGTATTGCTCCGAGTGTCGCCTATGAAGGGCGTGATGAGGTTCGGGAAGAAGGGCAAGCTCGGCCCTAGGTATATTGGTCCATTTGAGATTCTAGACAGAGTGGGAGGGGTGGCTTACAGATTAGCTTTGCCGCCTAGCTTATCAGCCGTGCATCCAGTTTTTCATGTATCTATGCTTCGGAGATATCACGGCGATCCATCGCACGTGTTAGATTTTAGCACTGTCCAATTGGACAAAGATCTATCCTATAAGGAGGAGCCGGTAGCTATTCCAGATCGGCAGGTTCGATAGTTGAGGTCGAAGAATTTTCCTTCTGTGCGAGTTTAGTGGAGGGGACAGCTTCCTGAGGCATCGACCTAGGAGTCCGAATCTGACATGCCGAGCCAATATCCTCATTTATTCCATGACTCGAGTACTTCTTTCTTTTGTCCGTTCGAGGACGAACGGTTGTTTTAGAGGTGGAGAATGTGACGACCCAAAGGGTCATCACTTGTTTTATTAATCATTCCGAGCTTTTGAGGTCTTGAAAACCTCATTTATAGTTGCCTCGATTTGCGTGCACAGTCCGGGCACAAAGCTGGAAAATATTTATGTTGAAATATGTGAAATATGTGAAAAAGTTGAAGAATTTTAATATTAATATTGATATGGTTGACTTTGGTCAACATTTTTGGTAAACGGACCCGGATCCGTGATTTGACTGTCTCAGAAAATCCGTAGAAAAATATGGAACTTGGGCATATGCCCGGAATTGAAATCCGAGGTCTAGAACCCCGGTAAAAGAATTTTTCTGTTAAATTGTTTTCTGAAAATGTTTAAGGAAAATGAAACTGAAATTTGATTAAAAAGTAATGGTATCAGGTTCGTATTTTGGTTCCGACTCCCGGTACAGGTCATGTATATTGGTTAAGCGCTTCCTGTAAAGTTTGGTTGAAAACGGACGTCGTTTGACGTGTTTCGGCCTTAAATTGGAAATTTTGAAAATTATGAAATTTGAAAGAATTCTTGAGTTTTAAGGCTCAATTCATTGATTTTGATGTTATTTCGGCGATTTGTTCGCTCGAGCAAGTTCGTATGATGTTTTTAAGTTAGTGTGCATATTTGGTTTGGAGCCCCGAGTGCTCGGGAGTGTTTCGGAGGTGGTTCGGGGTGGTTTTAGACTAGGAAAAACTGCAAAAACTCTGCAGCAGACATTCCTTCTTCGCGTTCGCGTCCACCTGGTCGCGTTCGCGAAGGCTTCTCCTTTCTTCTTCTACGCGTTCGCGTCCTTAGGATCGCGTTCGCGTACAACAACATGGACCCCAGCCGTTTTCCTCTACGCGTTCGCGTGAAGGCTCCCGCGTTCGCGGAGCCTGGCCTGCCTCTTCTACGCGTTCGCGTACGGCACCACGCGTTCGCGTAGGCCAAATTTCAATCCCCAGAATTTTCTTCTTCGCGTTCGCGTCAAGCCCCACGCGAACGCGATGTGTAAATCTTTCCTCTACGCGATCGCAGCCCAATTCACGCGATCGCGTAGGGTAATTTCGCTGCCCAGTGAATTTAATTCCAAAACAGAACAGAAACGGGATAAAAATCCCATTTTTGTTCAACTCTCTTCTCCACAGCTCCTTGGACGATTTTTGAGCGATTCTTCATCAAACTTCTTGGGTAAGTGATTCTTAACTCGTTTTCTTCATTTTCCATCAATATTATTTGAATTCCTAAGCCTAATTAGGTGTAAATGGGTAGAAAAATTGAGAATTTAGTATAGTAAGGGTTTTCAAAGAATTTGCGATCTAGAACTCGTTTTGGAGTCGAACTTAAGAACAAATTGTATATTTGAACTCATGGAAGATTGGGTGAACTTATTTTGGTTCGAAACTTAAGTTTCGATTATGTGGGCCCGGGGTCGGTTTTTACTATTCCGGGCAGAATGTTGTAAAAACCATATTTAGCAATATGAACTAGTTTGTAAAGTAGAATTGATGATATTAAATCAATTGTGTATAGATACGATTGGATTGGAGTCAAATTCAAAAGGAAAAGGCATTGCTACGGATTGAATCGTTCGTAAACTTTTCGAGGTAAGTGTTTGTTCTATCCTAGCTTGAAGGAATAGGAATTTAGTTATGAATAAATTGTTGATTAAGAGTTATTGGTGTTATACCGGTAATGAAGATAAATTGTTGAAATTATTATCAATTATTGGTTTAAAATCGGTAATTATAAATATTGTTGATATAGAGATTATTGGCTAAATGCCGGTAATATATATATATTTATGAATTGGGATCGTATGGCGCGCCGACCACTTATATATTAAATGCCGGTAATATATATATATATTTATGAATTGGGATCGTGTGGCGCGCCGACCACTTATATATTTATGAATTGGGATCGTGTGGCGCGCCGACCACTTATATAATAAGAAATGGGATCGTGTGGCACGCCGACCACGAAGTGATTTAAATCTTGGCATTGGCCATAGTTGCCGGTAGCCTATTGATATATTTGGGAGCGGGTGGTACGCCTACCACAAGATGTAGTTACTGTGATAGTTGGGAGCGGGTGGTACGCCTACCATGAGATATGAAATGAGAGAGGAATTGAGACATGAAAGTAAGATTTATTATGTTGATTAGATTATTCTGGATATCATGAGTTATTGACTGTTATATTTCCTTATAAATGTATTGTATATATATGTCTATATTGCAACTGTACAGGTTTAGGTGGGTGACTGGCCTTAGCCTTGTCACTAGTTCGCTGGGATAGGCCAGGCACTTACCAGCACATGGGGTCGGTTGTGCTGATACTACACTCTGCGCTCTTTTTGCGCAGGATACAGGTTACGGACAGCAGCAGCGGCAGTAGCGACTTGTGGATTTTCCGACTACTGAGACTACGAGGTAGCCTTGCAGGCGTCCGCAGGACCCGTTGTCTCTTCTATCTATGCTTTTCATTCTGTTATCTCATGTAATCGAGATAAACAGCTTGTATTTTCTTTCAGACAATTATGTGTATTATTCTTAGAAGTTCGTGAGTATTGTGACACCAGTCTTGGGTAGTGTATCATGCTTGGGTTGTCTTTATCATATTTGACTAAGTTTTCCGCTAATTTTGATTATTCCGCTGTAATTTATATGTTTTTAATAATAAATCTTAATAAGAAATTGGTAATTAATGGAGGTGTAACTAATATTTGGCTTGCCTAGCTTCCATTTAGTAGGCGCCATCATGACCCCGATGGTGGGTAATTCGGGTCGTGACAGAGCCATGCGCCTTGGTAGGGAGGCATTTTACTTTAAGTGTTAGTTGATGTTTTAAATCATTGTTGAAGTTAGGTGCCTGCCTGAAGAATGGAATGGCATTTTAGTTTAAATTATGGTTGAAGTTAGATGCCCGCATGAAGAGAGAAATGTCGATTTATTTTCAAAGTTGTTGAAATAAGGAGACGCACTTCCTAAATTAATATTTTCATGCATAGGAGACGCACTTCCTAAATTAAGATTTCATTCTTAGGAGATGCACTTCCTAGTTTAAAATAATTAAAAGTTTCACCCATAGGAGACGCACTTCCTAAGTTTATTGTCACCATAAGAGACGCACTTCATAAATCAATAAGTTCAGTCATAGGAGACGCACTTCCTAAATTTAAATTCACCATTAGAAGACACACTTCCTAGTTTAGTTCATTCCAGTTCAACCATAGGAGATACACTTCCTAATCAAGATCTTTCAAGTTATTCTTATAGGAGACGCACTTCCTAGTTTTAGTCACTGAAGTTTTCACCCCTAGGAGACGCACTTCCTCGGCTTGGTTATTTAAATCCATATTTAGGAGATGCATTTCCTAAGCCTGGTTCATTCATGTTTTATTTTAGCAGACATATTTGCTAGGCAAAGTTCTTGGTTTTACTCGTAGGAGACGCACATCCTAGTCTAGTCTTTAGTTTACACTCATCATTGCATCAGTAATAGGAGTGGTCTACAATTTAGCTAATGAATCACAAATCTTCCTAGTGCAAGTTGGGTAGGAAATTTCATTTGTTTTGGTTGTAGGATCCCGTCGGAGAGCGGAGGGTTACAACAAAAATCTCCAGTATTCAATCCAAGTTAGAAGTAGCAGAAGCTCGCCTCAAGAATGTGAATTAACAGTCTGAGATGATCAAAAGAAGTTAGTCACAATATAGAAAAAAGAAAAAAAAAAAGAAAAAAAGAAAAGAAAAGCAAAAGCGAATCCAAGTGCAGCTGTGGAGGAAAGACGCGGTCTGCTCAACGCATGACCGAGGTCACAAGGGCTGCAAGCCTGGGCCAAATCCAGAAAGCCGAAGAAGATTGAACTAGCACCTACAACTAGCAAGTATCAAGGTTCAAATTTAGAGTCCACATGAAGCACCAACCAATACTCAAGATCAAGCTTCAGAAGACTTATAGATAGGAATCTTGTAACTAGTAGCTGATAGGCTTAGTTAGTCTTTCTCATGTTTTGATTTTTTTGATGTAATAGCACGACTACAGATCAGAACCTCGACGAAACGGAACCTCGACGAAACGGCACCTCGACTGGCTCTCCACCTCAGTATACTCCATATTCTTACTCACTTCCGAACTACACGTGGCCTGATTCCTTTATAGCCAAGGATATGTAGGCAGCTCAGATACCAGGGCTCGGTCACATCCTGTTCTCTTTAATTTTAGTCCCTCCGAATAAGGGTCGGGTCAAAACACTTGTCTAGTCATTCTTTGTATGAAAACTCTTTGTGTTTCCAGTCAAATAGGGGTAGCTGTAAACGCGTGATTTTCGACCCTTCCCAAATTTTTTGATATTTTAGCGTAAAATATTTAGTTTAGGCCTAATATAGCTATCTCATCTAATTTTTACTCTTTTACTTTATTTTATTACAAGAAAAATAAAAATTGCAAAAAAATATTTTAGTTTGTGTATTTTTCATAAATTTTAAAAATTGTACCTTATTTTTTATATAATTTCGAAAATACAAAAATAATGTGAAGTTTAGTTAATTAGGATTAGCTTTGACATTTCTTTCAAATCATAAAATATAAAAAAAAATATTGTATCTGCATGTAGGATTTTATTTTATATTTTTAGATTAATTAAGTTGTTGTTTGACAAAAATAGAAAAACAATCATAAGAATAGTCATGTTGTTTTTTACTCTTTAATTTTTGAGTTTTGGCAATTTTTTTTAATCTAATTTTTAATTAGTTGTAATAATTATTAGGGTTAGTTACTTTAATTTTCTAGGATAATTTGGGGATATAAATTAATTTAGGTTTTATTTGGAAAAAAAAAAAGGAGTCTTACCTAACTAATTAGGAAGCTTTTAGAGTGGTGGGATTGGCAGTGTATTAGAGTAAAGAAAGAGACTTGAGTGTAGATTAATAAAATGGGTTAAGGACATTTGTGAATAGCAAGAGACATTTATGAATAGGAAGATGTATTTGTGAATAGGAAGGGGCGTTTGTGAATAGGAAAGGACATTTATGAATAGGAAGAGGTATTTGTGAATAGGAAGGAGCATTTGTGAATAAGAAGAGGTATTTGTGAATAGGAAGGGGTATTTGTGAATAGGTAATTTATTATCTTACTTATTTAAAGAGAGGGGGATATACAAACGAAAAAAAAAAATGGAAAGAAAGAAAATAGAGACTTGAGTGTAGATTAATAAAATTGGTTAAGGACATTTGTGAATAGCAAGAGACATTTATGAATAGAAAGAGGTATTTGTGAATAGGAAAGAGCGTTTGTGAATAGGAAAGAACATTTATGAATAGGAAGAGGTATTTGTGAATAGGAAGGGGCGTTTGTGAATAGGAAGAGGTATTTGTGAATAGGAAGGGGTATTGTGAATACGTAATTTATTTTCTTACTTATTTAAAGAGAGGAGGAGATATAAACGAAAAAAAACGGAAAGAAAGAAAATAGAGAGATAATACATTGTTGCTTCATCTTCTCCGGAGAAGAAAAAACAAAAACCCCACAGCTGCAATTCCCGCCCAGCAAACAACCTCCTTTCCATCGTCATGCAACTACCAACAGCTAACAAGTACAACCAACCTCTATGAACGCCTGAACCACCATCTCCCTCCCTCACGTCGAGACTGTTCCGTCACTAAAGCGGACAACCCTCAACCAACGTCCAGCACCATTGTCGTCGTCCTCCATCGCTGGACCTCACTGTCGTCTCCAGCCATAAACGAACAGCCCATGCACACCCAAAAACAGCCCATGAATCTCCATTTAAATAACCTCAAAATCACCTCAGATTAGTCAATGTTGGGTTGACATTTTGAGCGAAGCTCCAGTTCTGGTTCGAAACCTTGTTCACGTTTTGGCGCCGCATCTGTTGCCGTTTTTGGTCTTTGCTCAAGTAAGCTCGTTCTCCTAGTTAAGAATTTGAATTTTTGGTATAATGATATTACTCTTTAAAATCTGATATCAAGATGTTCGATTGATACGCAAATGTGTGAATTTACAAAAATTTTGGGTACAAATCGTAATGCATCAATTAATTGTTTTTTTTTGTGGTAAGTGAAGTTAGTTGCTATAACTGGTAGTACTTTCTTATATTGTTTGTTCGTTAATTTATTTATTTTTCTTTAATGTAATTTGAGTTTGATCCTTTCTTTTTCATTCTTATTGTTAATCTTGTCATTGGTAATGGTGAGAGGTCAAAATATTCGTTTATGTTGCATTTGTGAAGTAACTGTTTGAAGAAAAGAAAAAAAAACTAGTCTTTAAGACTATAGTGTTTCTGTGGCATTCCTTTGTTTCTGACATTGATGAAAATGATTTCTTGAAGGAAAAAAATAGAACTAATTGAAACAGTAGTCGAAAAAGAATTCTAGAAATACATTAGATCTGCGAGCAAATAAATAAATTAGAGAGCTTTGACATCATGCTGTTGACACCAACGACAGAAATATAGGCTACATAAATGAAATTGTGTTTCACAAGATATTTTGGGAAATTGATATTCGGGATTTGACTAAAGGAAGTAGTGGTTCGGCTAAAAATTGATGAAATTAAAATCAATGTTTGGCCTTTAAGCCTTACATGAGCGTAGCCTTAGATGAATCTTAATTCTTTGGAATTCGAGACGTGCCATTTAGTGAATTTTTTATGGCCCTCGCAAAGTGCAGACGCGTAGTCGTTTTAGGCACGTATTTAATAAAATTACTTTCCTAAACTCGGGTGCACATTTATGTGACCCAAATCCAAATCCCAACGAAGTCGAAATGTATCAAAAACCATGGGTGCATTGATTGCGACGTGGTTCGAGATACATTTTCACGACGTTGCAATTCTATTAAAAATAATAATAAAAATGGCTTAAAGTTAATAAAAACACAGAAGTTAAAGCATTAAAAATCAGATAATTTAAGCCAAATATAACAGTTGAGCGACCGTGCTAGAACCACAGAATTCGGGAATGCCTAACACCTCCTCCCGGGTTAACAGAATTCCTTATCCAGATTTCGGGTTCGCGGACTGTAATATAGAGTCAATCTTTTTCTCGATTAGGGATTCAACCGGTGACTTGAGACACCATTAATCTCCCAAGTGGCGACTCTGAAACTCTTAATAAATGAATCTTATTTTGATTGTCCTTTAAGTGGAAAAACTCCTTTATGCCCTTCGCGGGGTGCGGGTAGCGCCGAAAAAGGAGGTGTGACAGCTCTGGCGACTCTGTTGGGAAAAAAATCCAGAACCACTGGTTCATGGTTTAAAAATTCGAGCTTTGAATAATTATTGTATTTGGCTTATTTTTATCTGATCTTTATCATATGTTGTCTTTAATGTGCAAAATGATGCTTTTTACCGCTTTAATATTATTTGAACTGTAAATATAAACTGTGCCGAAACCCCACTTCTTTCTGAGTCTTCTAAAAATGGTGCATACGTTCGCGTAGCCCGCCTTTTAAAAAATTATTCCAAATAGAGTGAGTGTTGGGCAATTGACAAGGCCGGGCATACTTTAGCGCTCCCGTTACGTCACCCCCTCCTCAGCCCAATTGTCCGCTCGTGTACCTTAACTCTAGACCAAAACCCATATTTTTCTTTTACCTAGTAAAACACAGCTTCATGTCGGGTCCCTAGTAGGAACGCTTATCTGCATCATGTGCATTTGACTTAGGGGACTCAACACATGGGTTGGGTCCGTCAAGAACAGGTGGACCCCAGAATCAAAAGACTATCATAATGCATTTCTTACTTGCTACTTGTTTGTTTAGATTGGCATGCTGACCGGCTTCAAATATTGGAAAACTGAAAAAAAAAATAATCGTGTAGAGAGATAACTACTCATTTTTAGAAAAAAAAAATAATATCCAAGTAGTGTCAAACTCTGCTTGATTTTGAGAAAATAGAAAGAAAGAAAAAAAAAGACTTTTTATAGTTTATTTTATTTGCCAATAAAAAAGAAAAAAAATAAGAGTTTTATTTTTTACCATAGTTTGATTTACTTTCCACTAAGAAAAAAAAAATATTTTTAAAAATAGTTTGCTTTATGTGCCAATAAAAAAATGTGATTTTGTATTAAAAAATAATTTATTTGTTTGTCAATAAAATGAAAAAAATAGTTCGTTTTGTTTGCCAATTAAAAAAGAAAAAATAAGGGAAAATGTTTTGTCTGCAGATACAGTTTGTTTTATTTGACCGAACTACGCTGGTTTGATTCTCACCGGATATGGGATACGTAGGCAAACCCATCGGGTCCAACCTCTCATTTTGCAAAAATAGCCAAAAATATCAAAATTAATTTTTTGTCGTAAACAAGTTGGTGATGCCGTTTTCAAAACAGCTGAATGTTCTCGAAAGGGACGCCAGAAGGTTGATTTTGCATAAACGGCCATTTTGGGTCATTTTGTAGATTTTTGGTCAATTGACCCACACTGCCTTAAAATCTTCGTCCCCGAGGCGCTGAAAGGCCGTGTTTACAAAACTAGGTCTTTTCATTTAATTATAAAAAAAATAAGAAAACAAAGTGTCAGTTTATTTACGAATGCTGTTTGGATTTTTGGTCAAAATAAGCCTAGCCAGCATTTGTGGTGTTTTACCCCGTTCTTGCCAAAATAGCCTCAGAATATCTTTCAGTTGTCAAAAGGCTATTTTCGTAAAAGAACAGATAAGTTTTTGAAGTGTCATAGAATAATCCTCCCCGGCTTCAAAATTCAGGTGGAATAGAGAAGGGGCCACGTTTGCAAAAATAGCCATTTGGTTAAAATTATCATATAGGGGAAGGAATTTGTCCCTTTGTTTTGAGTTTGTAATTCTTTTACATGTGGGTGTTTGATTTTCGAGTCTGTCGATCATTTTTCCGTTAAAGTCTGTTAGTTTAATTAGTTTTTGAACCTTTCTTTTAAAATCAAAGTTTGTTTTTATTATGAAAAACTGAAGAAAAAAATTGTTTTATTGATTTTGACCTTTCATTGACGCGAACTACGCAAGGTCTGATTCATGCGGGGTCATGATACGTAGGCAATCTCCATAAGATTCGACCACAATAATAAAAAATAAATAAATAAAAAATGATGGGAAAATTGGGAAGGCAGTTCAAAAGGAGTAGAATTATAAGAAGCCGGAATGTCACGCGTAACTAAAGGAAATGCATGACAGAAAGGTTCAGCCGCCTAGATGCATTGCATCCCTGATGTGTGTTTACCTATCTGTCAAATGCCCTAACACTAACGTGATGACTTTACTTTGTTATGATCACATCAGAAAGGTGGTTGGTTGTGGTAACTCTTCCCTACAAAAATAGAGGCGAAGGACAATGACAGGGAACCTCAAAACTGATTGGGTCGATACCGATGACCGACAACACTTGGTTGAACGGAATCACGGGTTGGTAGAAGAAGTCAAAATGTTGAGACAACATGTGGCTGGCACGTATCAAGCATGGATGGATGGGAAAGCACCACCCCCGCGACCACCTAGCTTCCTAGACTCTATCCTCACCCATACACTAAACCCAATGCCCAATGATCCACCACACTCTTCATATGTACTCACCTATCACAGCTTTTCCAGCCACCCGAGTAGCTCTACCACTCGTCCTCCAGCTATTTTTTCCCAATGCTACTCCCGTCCTCAACACTACTACTCTCCCCGGGACCCCCAAAATCATACTTCACTTTCCAAGTACCCAGCTCTACAAAAAGCCTATCCACCCCCACGAGCATACCGAAAACTCCCTGGGTTAGGTTTCAGGCCAAATGAGGCATTTAGGAAGGAGAGGTTGCTGAAACGAGAAAAGGCTCTAACCCCTATCGGAGAATCTTATGCGAGTCTGTTTGAAAGGCTAAAACATGCTGGCTTGATTGAGCCGCTACCTGGATATACTCCAGATCCACACGCAAGAAGCTTTGATCCTATTGCACGATGCGTATACCACTCCAACGTCAGAGGGCACAACATTGAGAATTGTCGTTCTTTGAAAAAGGAAGTAGAAAGAATGATTGAAGAAAGGGCAATTATGATCGATGACAGTGACGGGGAACATGCAAATCCTCTTGAGAACTTATTGGTTGAAGTTGATGATATTGAAGTTGGTAATGGGCTTAGAAATATAGATGCGGAACTTAGTGGCTAAGATGTATGCCGTGCTTGATAGTTGGAAAGATGCTCCATCTATTGGTCAATTAGAGTGGAGTTTTGGTGGCTTATTTTATTGTTATTTATGTTGTCCGGGTTATTTCAGGGTTGTAAACCGGATATTTTCTTGTAATTCAAACCCTTCTATCATTTTATTTTATCTAGTTCCTTTGTTTGTAGTGTCTCGTTTAGTGTTATCTAGGTTTGTTCACAGGGTCTTACCCCAGTTTAATATGTTTGTCGTGTTGTTCGAACCATTTCACTGTCTAATGCAATTCTTTGTCTTCTGTTATTTCTAGTCATTTTTCTTCGACTTAAGTCTTTCCTCTTTATAGTCACTTTTTCTGTCAACTCTAGTGACATGGCATCCGCACATAATTTTGGCCTAATCGTAAAAGTTAATCATGAAGCAATTGGAAGATGATCGGGGTATTTAAAGAAAATAAAAATGATTTGAGATCATTCGGAGCCCGAGTCATGTGAAACTGGGGCATGTAAAACACAAAGAAAACCTTAAAGGCAAGTTGGCCATGTTGACATAGAGGTCGCTCGTGATACTGAAATGAGAGTATCATCCAGCAATGCTTTAAAATGACAAATAAACAGGCGAATGGGCAGATATGGTTATCAATCCTGGCACAATCAGAAGATATAGTGAATGTCTAATTGTATTATTTGCACTTGGCATGTTTTGAAGATTGGAATGATGAAGGCATTTTTTTGCTACCCAAGCACTTTATCCTTCGTTAACCCTTTGAGCCTAATGTATTTTCTTTCATACCCCTCATTTGGACTCAGTAGCAAAGGAACACATAGAAAAAGAAGAGAAAAGAAGAATAAAAAAGAAAAAAGAAAAAGAAAAAAAGAAAAAAGAGAAACAACAACAAAAACAACTAAAAGAAAAGAAAATAAAAGAAAAGAAAGAGATAACGAAAAAGAAAAATGAATGAAAAGGAGAAATAGAACAACGCAGAATTGGGAACTACGTTTGACCAGATTCCTCAAAGAGGATACGTAGGCGCTTCACAGATCGGTCATAGTGTAACAAGAAAACTAGGGCAAAATAATTGTGTTTATTATAAATAAATCTAGGTCCGAAGGTTGTAAATTTTGAACCCAATGTTGAGTTATTTTGAACCTTCAATACCCTTTCTTTCTAGCCCTATCCAAATCCCACATTACAGTCCAAAGAAAGACCTTTTGACCAATCTTCAAAAAAGACCAAGTCAGACAAATGAAGAAGTCTAATGAGAATATAACATTCTAATTCCCACCAGAAGGACTTTGATCTCCAGCAGAAGAAATATGAGAGTGTTAGCAGTAACACCCCAATCCCTAGCTAAAAAGTAATACAAATGAGAGAGTCTTATCGGTGAAAACCTTCATGGGCACCAAAAATGATGAAAGCTAAGAGAAAAATCAAAATGAGAGACTTGATAGTGAAAACCTTCGGGCATTACAAGTCGAATAAAGATTGAAAATCAAATGGGAAAGCCCATGACGAAGATTATGAAAGGCGATTAACGATGGAGGATAAGCCATATTGTGCATGTCATGACCATTAGAGTTGGTATCCGCGTTTGATAGGATTTTTTAGCTTCTCTTGTTAGAGAGTCATTTCTTTTATTTGTTTTTTTATTTTGTTCCTTTTTATCTTTCTCCTTTCAATCAAAAAATATTTCCCCATTAGAGTCTGTTTGGTCAAAACAAGTGAGACTGACTTCAAAACTTGCCACCAACTTTCCAATTATTATGCACGGCAAAGGAACGTCATTGATGGCAAAAGGGCAGAAAATTTTCCTTTCATTTGGAAAAACTTTCAGAAAGTTAGTTACCCACTTGGAGAAGAAGGAAGATAAAACAAGCCTCAAAGGAAGTGGTCTTCGAATCAGTGTTATCCCCAGAATAACAAGGGATAATGAAGAAATTTCTGATAACATTTGCAGCATTGAGAAAACCATCCTCAGTAGAAATGTCAACCCCAGCAAATGACATCATTCGCCAACAAGTTTGGGAACATAAAGCAACGGAAAAGATAAATGGAGAAACCATCCCCAGCAGAAGTGACACAACGACTCACCATGTTTTAGACTGATAAATTTTCTTTGATTTGAAGTAGGAAAAAGAAATGACATTGATGGCAGAAAATTTTCGCTCATTGCAAAACTTTTCTTGAAATAAAATACACATTTGGGGAAGATGGAAGATAACACAAGTTTTGGGGAGGAAGGAAAATACCAGTTTTAAGTAGAGAAGTCTTGAAAGAAGCTAGATAACACAAGAAAATGATCTTTGAACCGGCGTTATCCCCAGCAGTTTTGAAAGAAAGAAAACAACAAGCTTTGCTAAAGGAAGTAGTATCCCTAGCGGACAGAAAAAAAGGATGAAACTTGTGTTCAGAAAAAGCGAAAGGCCAGTGTTATCCCTAGCAGCTTCTAGAAGAATGAAGCACCAAAGGAGATTCTCTAGCAGTATTAACCCCAGCATGTAAGTAATAATTCCCCAATAGTATCATCCCCAGCATCCGAAGCAAGATGATCCGAGTGTTAAGGAAAGAAGTTCTGAAGTCAATTACCCATTTGAGGAAGAAGGAAGATAACACAAAGTGTTAAAGGAAGGAGGAAATCATCCCCAACAAGAAGGAATAAAGCTAGTCCGGCTATGGTGTCAAAATCTTAGTGTGCTAAAATTTTCACCTAAGATGCAAAATCTTAGTGTGATAAATTTTTCACCTAAGATAAAAATCTTAGTTTGTTAAAACTTTCACCTAAGATAAAATCTTAGTCTGATAAATTTTTCACCTAAAATAAAGGTAAAAATCTGAGTCTGATGAATTTTTCACCAAGGATAAAGATAAAATCTTAGTCTGATGAATCTTTCTCGTAAGATACCAAAATCTCAGTCCGATGGATTTTTTCTCCTGAGATCACGTAAAATTGGACCTAGTTTGATGAATTATCTCCTAGGGTCAAAGTCTTAGTCTGTTGAAACTTTCACCTAAGATAAAAATCTTAGTCAGATGAATTTTTCACCTAAGATAAAGATAAAATCTTAGTCTGATGAATATTTCTCCTAAGATACTAAAATCTGAGTCCGATAGATTTTTCTCCCGAGATCACATAAAATTGGACCTAGTGTGATGAATTATCTCCTTGGGTCTAAATCTTAGTCTGTTTAAAACGTTCGCCTAAGATGGTGATCATTTCAGTCTTTAAATTTTAAATTAGGATATTTTAGGTTCATCCGCCTTCGAATAGGATATTATGGGACTATCCGCCCTCGAATATGATATTATGGGACTATCCACCCTCGAATAGGATATTATAGGATTATCCGCCCTCGAATAGGATATTATGGGTCTATCCGCCCTCGAATAGGATATGATAGGACTATCCTCCCTCGAATAGGATATTATGGGTTTATCCGCCCTCGAATAGGATATTATGAGTTTATCCGCCCTCGAATAGGATATTATAGGACTATCCGCCCTCGAATAGGATATTTTAGGTTCATCCGCCTTCGAATAGGACATTTCAGGTTCATCCGCCTTCGAATAGGATACTTTAGGTTCATCCGCCTTCGAATAGGATATTTCTGGTTCACCCGCCTTCAAATAGGATATTTTAGGTTCATCTGTCTTCAAATAGGATATTTTAGGTTCATTAGCCTTCAAATAGGATATTTTAGGTTCGTCCGCCTTCTAATAGGATATTTTAGGTTTATCCGCCTTCAAATATGATATTTTAGGTTCATCGGCCTGCATATAGGATATTTTAGGTTTATCCGCCTTCAAATAGGATATTCTAGGTTCGTCCGCCTTCAAATAGAATATTTTAGGTTTGTCCGCCTTCAAACATGATATTTTAGGCTCATCCGCCTTCAAATAGGATATTTTAGGTTCATCCACCTTCAAATAGGATATTTTAGGTTTATCCACCTTCAAATAGGATATTTTTAGGTTTATCCCCCTTCAAATAGGATATTTTAGTTCATCCGCCTTCAAATAGGATATTTTTGGTTTATCCGCCTTCAAATAGGATATTTTAGGTTCATCCGCCTTCAAATATGATATTTTAGGATCATCCGCCTTCAAATAGGATATTTTAGGTTCATCCGCCTTCAAATAGGATATTTTAGGTTCATCCGCCTTCAAACAGGATATTTTAGGTTCATCCGCCTTCAAATAGGATATTTTAGGTTTATCCGCCTTCAAATAGGATATTTTAGGTTCGTCCACCTTCAAATAGGATATTTTAGGATCATCCGCCTTCAAACAGGATATTTTAGGTTCATCCGCCTTCAAATAGGATATTTTAGGTTCATCCGCCTTCAAATAGGATATTTTAGTTTCATTCGCCTTCAAACTAGATATTTTAGGTTTATCCGCCTTCAAATAGGATATTTTATGTTTATCCGCCTTCAAATAAGATATTTTAGGTTCATCCGCCTTCAAATAGGATATTTTGGGTTCATCCACCCTCGAATAGTATATTTTAGGTTCATCTGCCATCGAATAGGATATTATGGGAGTATCCACCCTTAAATAGGATATGATGGGACTATCCGCCCTCAAATAGGATATTGGATTGAATTATTCTTCAAAAGGACGTTTAATTTAGTTCGACCCGAGTGATCCTTCCTGTATAAACATTGCCAAAATATACTTCATAAATTATTTCCAAATGCATTTTATTTTTAAAGTTGTTGATGAAGTCAGGAGCCCGCCTGTAAAATGGAGGTTGTTGTTATTTTTTAATTGAAGCAATCAAGAGCCCGACTGTAGATTGGAGGTTGTTAATATTCTTAAATTGAAGAAATTAGGAGCCCGCCTGTTAGAACGGAGGTTGTTATTTTAAGTTGAAGAAGTCAGGAGCCCGCCGGTAGAATGGAGGTATTTGATTTAAGTTGTTTTTGAAGTCAGGTGCCCGCCTGAAGAACGGAATGGCGTTTTAATTTAAGTTTAATTGAAGTTTTAAACCATTTTTGAAGTCAGGTGCCCGCCTGAAATATAGAATTACGTTTTACTTTAAGTTGTTGTTGAACTCAGGTGCCCGCGTGAAGAACGGAATGGCGTTTTACTTTACATTTTTGTTGAAGTTTTAAATCTTTGTTGAAGTTAGGTGCCTGCCTGAAGAATGGAATGGCATTTTAGTTTAAATTATGGTTGAAGTTAGATGCCCGCCTGAAGAGAGGAATGTCGATTTATTTTCAAAGTTGTTGAAATAAGGAGACGCACTTCCTAAATTAATATTTTCATGCATAGGAGACGCACTTCCTAAATTAAGATTTCATTCTTAGGAGATGCACTTCCTAGTTTAAAATAATTAAAAGTTTCACCCATAGGAGACGCACTTCCTAAGTTTATTGTCACCATAAGAGACGCACTTCCTAAATCAATAAGTTCGGTCATAGGAGACGCACTTCCTAAATTTAAATTCACCCTTAGAAGACACACTTCCTAGTTTAGTTCATTCCAGTTCAACCATAGGAGATACACTTCCTTATCAAGATCTTTCAAGTTATTCTTATAGGAGACGCACTTCCTAGTTTTAGTCATTAAAGTTTTCACCCCTAGGAGACGCACTTCCTAGGCTTGGTTATTTAAATTCATATTTAGGAGACGCATTTCCTAAGCCTGGTTCATTCATGTTTTATTTTAGTAGACATATTTGCTAGGCAAAGTTCTTGGTTTTACTCGTAGGAGACGCACATCCTAGTCTAGTCTTTAGTTTAATCTTATCATTGCATCAATAATAGGAGTGGTCTACAATTTAGCTAATGACTCACAAATCTACCTAGTGCAAGCTGGGTAGGAAATTTCGTTTGTTTTGGTTGTTTTGGTTGTAGGATCCAATCGGAGAGCAGATGGTTACAAAAAAAATCTCCAGTATTCAATCCAAGTTAGAAGTAGCAGAAGCTCGCCTCAAGAATGCGAATCAACAGTCTGAGATGATCGAAAGAAGTTAGTCACAATATACAAAAAAAAAAAAAAAGTGAATCCAAGTGCAGCTTGATGAAAGATGTGGTGTGTTCAAGACATGGCCGAGGTCACAAGCACTGCATACCTGGTCTTGATCCGAAAAGTAGCACCTACAACTAGCAAGTATCAAGGTTCAAATTTAAAGTCCGCATGAAGCACCAACCAATACTCAAGATCAAGCTTCAGAAGACTTATAGATAGGAATCTTGTAACTAGTAGCTGATAGGCTTAGTTAGTCTTTCTCATGTTTTGATTTTTGATGTAATAGCAGGACCACGGATCGGAACCTCGATGGAACGGAACCTCAGCGGAACGGCACCTCGACTGGCTCTCCACCTCAGTATACTCCATATTCTTACTCACTTCCGAACTACATGTGGCCTGATTCCTTTATTGCCAAGGATATGTAGGCAACTCAGATACCAGGGCTCGGTCACATCCTGTTCTCTTTAATTTGAGTCCCTCCGAATAAGGGTCGGGTCAAAACACTTGTCTAGTCGTTCTTTGTATGAAAACTCTTTGTGTTTCCAGTCAAAGAGGGGTAGCTGTAGACGCGTGATTTTCAACCATTTCCAAAATTTTTGATATTTTAGCGTAAAATATTTAGTTTAGGCCTAATATAGCTATCTCAGCTAATTTTTACTCTTTTACTTTATTTTATTACAAGAAAAATAAAAATTGCAAAAAAATATTTTAGTTTATGTATTTTTCATAAATTTTAAAAATAGAACCTTATTTTTTATATAATTTCGAAAATACAAAGATAATTTCAAGTTTAGTTAATTAGGATTAGCTTTGACATTTCTTTCAAATCATAAAATATAAAAAAATATATTGTATCTGCATGTAGGATTTTATTTTATATTTTTAGATTAATTAAGTTGTTGTTTGACAAAAATAAAAATAAAAATCATAAAAATAGTCATGTTGTTTTTTACTCTTTAATTTTTGAGTTTTGGATTTTTTTTTAATCTAATTTTTAATTAGTTGTAATAATTATTAGGGTTAATTACTTTAATTTTCTAGGATAATTTGGGGATATAAATTAATTTAGGTTTTATTTGAAAAAAATAAAAAATAATAAAAACAAAAAGGAGTCTTACCTAACTAATTAGGAAGCTTTTAGAGTGGTGGGATTGGCAGTGTATTAGAGTAAAGAAAGAGACTTGAGTGTAGATTAATAAAATGGGTTAAGGACATTTGTGAATAGCAAGAGACATTTATGAATAGGAAAAGGTATTTGTGAATTGGAAGGGACGTTTGTGAATAGGAAAGGATATTTATGAATAGGAAGAGGTATTTGTGAATAGGAAGGAGCGTTTGTGAATAAGAAGAGGTATTTGTGAATAGGAAGGGGTATTTGTGAATACGTAATTTATTTTCTTACTTATTTAAAGAGAGGGGAGATACAAACGAAAAAAAAACAGAAAGAAAGAAAATAGAGAGAGATAATACATTGTTGCTTCATCTTCTCCGGAGGAGGAAAAACAAATACCCTACAGCTGAAATTCCCGCCCAGCAAACAGCCTCCTTTCCGTCGTCATGCAACGACCAATAGCTAACAACCAACCCCCATGAACGCTTGAACCACCATCTCCCTCCCTCACATCGAGACTGTTCCGTCACTCAAGCTGACAGCCCTCAACCAACGTCCAGCACCATTGTCGTCGTCCTCTATTGCTGGACCTCACTGTCGTCTTGAGCGAAGCTCCAGTTCTGGTACAAAACCTTGTTCGCATTTTGGCTCCGCATATGTTGCCGTTTTTTGTCTTTGCTCAAGTAAGCTCGTTCTCATAGTTAAGAATTTGAATTTTTGGTATAATGATATTACTCTTTAAAATCTGATATCAAGATGTTCGATTGATACGCAAATGTGTGAATTTACAAAAATTTTGGGTACAAATCGTAATGCATCAATTAATTGTTTTTTTTGTGGTAAGTGAAGTTAGTTGCTATAACTGGTAGTTGGAGTTCAAATTTGAGCTTATAACGTTTGTGTAGTACTTTCTTATAATGTTTGTTAGTTAATTTATTTATTTTTCTTTAATGTAATTTGAGTTTGATCCTTTCTTTTTCATTCTTATTGTTAATCTTGTCATTGGTAATGGTGAGAGGTCAAAATATTCGTTTATGTTGCATTTGTGAAGTAACTGTTTGAAGAAAAAAAAAACTAGTCTTTAAGACCATAGTGTTCCCGTAGCATTCCTTTGTTTCTGACATTGATGAAAAATGATTTCTTGAAGAAAAAAAATGAAACTAATTGAAATAGTAGTCGAAAAAGAATTCTACAAATACATTAGATCTGCGAGCAGATAAATAAATTAGAGAGCTTTGACATCATGATGTTGACACCAACGATAGAAATATAGGCTAGATAAATGAAATTGTGGTTCACAAGATATTTTTGGAAATTGATATTTGGGATTTGACTAAAGGAAGTAGTGGTTCGACTAAAAATTGATGAAATTAAAATCAATGTTTGGCCGGCATTTTAAGCCTTACATGAGCGTAGCCTTAGATGAATCTTAATATTTTGGAATTCGAGGTCTGCAATTTAGTGAATTTTCTATGGCGCTCGCAAAGTGCAAACGCGTAGTCGTTTTAGGCACGTGTTTAATAATATTACTTTCCTAAACTCGGGTGCACATTTATGTGACCCAAATCCAAATCCCAACGAAGTTGAAATGTATCAAAAACCACAGGTGCATTGATTGCGACGTGGTTCAAGATGCATTTTCACGACATTGCAATTCTATTAAAAATAATAATAAAAGCGATTTAAAGTTAGTAAAAGCACATAAGTTAAAGCATGTTAAAAATCAGATAATTTAAGCCAAATATAACAATTGAGAGACCGTGCTAGAACCACAAAATTCGGGAATGCCTAACACCTTATCCCGGGTTAACAAAATTCCTTATCCAGATTTCTGATTCGCGGACTGTAATATAGAGTCAATCTTTTCCTCGATTAGGGATTCAACTGGTGATTTGGGACACCATTAATCTCCCAAGTGACAACTTTGAAACTCTTAATAAATGAATCTCGTTTCGATTGTCCTTTAAGTGGAAAAACTCCTTTATGCCCTTCGCAGGGTGCGAGTAGAGCCGAAAGAAGGTGTGACACCTTTTTCCGGTTGAATTGGGACCTGGAATACTGGATATTGTAAGCTGGCTCCTTGAAGCATTCTTCGTGTCTTCTCGAAAAGGTTTCAGGAGACTAACATGGAAGATAGGATAAACTTTTCACCAAGCTGGGGTATCCACCCGGTATGCAACTTTCCCAATGCGCCTCTCAATGGACAAGGGTCCAATATATTTTTGCAATAGGCGAGGGTCATAGACTCCCGCAAATAAGTACCTCTTTGGGATTTTGACCATCACTTAGTCTCCTATTTGATATCAATAAAGCGACGATTCTGATCAGCATGCCTCTTCATCCGCTTTTGAGCTTTGACATGATAGCTCCGCACTATCTCCAGATTCCGCTTTCACTCTTTTGAGAAGCTAGCAGCTCGAGGAGACTTTGCTATGTTTGGCATTCATAGTGTGTGGGAGTAGCGGTTGCTGTCCGTTAACAATTTCAAAAGTGTTTTTGTGAATTGAAACACAGTTGAGTAGCATCCAGAAGCTTCACCAAATTCTTCTGTGATCCGGTTACAAAGTGGCGGAGATATTCCTCCAACATACCATTGAACCGCTCCGTCTGGCCATTAGATTGCGGATGAAAACTTGAGTCGACTCAATTTTGACCCAAGGCACATAAAATGTTAGGTCCAAAAGTTGCTGGTGAAGCGTGAGTCGCGATCACTAACAATGTCTTTGGGTAGACCCCAATATTTGACGACATGAGAGAAGAAAAGTCGAGATGTATCTTCTGTTGATATATATTGTGGGACAGCAATAAAGGTGGCATACTTGGAAAATCGGTCTACCACAACCAAGATAGTTGTGAGATCTCCGACCTTGGGCAATTCGGTGATGAAATCAAGAGAAACACTTTCCCAAGGTCTCTTTGGGACGGCTAGAGGTTCCAAGAGTCCCGCTTGTGTCAAGTGGTCTGACTTGTCCTTCTGGCATACTAGAAAAGTCTTCACATATAGAGCGACAACATCGGCCATTTGAGGCCAATAATAGGCACGATGAAGTAACGCCATGGTACGTTCTTCACCGGGATGGCTAGCCTACAGAGTATCATGACATTCCGCAAGAAGAGTCCTCCGCAGAGCTCCTCCTTTCGGAACATAAAGTTGGTTCCCTTTGACCTTCAGAAAACCATCTTCCACGTAGAACTGGCAAGTCTTGCTCTGTCCTACCAAATCAACCAAATACTGAGCAGCGGGATCCTTGTGAGTAGATCCTATATCTGGTCTTTGATGGAGGTGGCTACTTCTCTCCCCCTTAGGGTGGTGAGTAGGCACACTGATGCTTGGTCAGCTCTCCGACTGACTGAGTGCATCAACAACATGATTGGCCTTTCCACTGTAGTACTCCAGGTTGAAGTGGAATTCAGCTAGGAATTCTTGTCACCTAGCCTATCGATCATTTAACTTTGGTTGGGTTATGAAATGGCTGACCGCTGTGTTGTCTATCTTGACCACGAACCGGGTTCCCAGCAAATAGTGCCTCCAAAGGAGCAAATAATGGACGACAACCAATAATTCTTTCTCATGGACGGCTTAGGTTGCTCAGCATCCTTCATCTTTCGACTCTCGTACACTCTGGGGTACCCTTCTTGCATCAAGACCCCACCAAAAGTGTATTCAGATGCATCCGTTTGTACCTTGAACGGCTTGGCCAAATCAGGGAGAGCCAAAACGGGACTACTAGACATAGCCACCTTTAATGTGTTGAATGCCTCTGCTCTCCTTGGCCCCCAATCCCAAAGTGTGACCTTTTTGAGGAGTTCTGTCAATGGCACAGTGATAAGGGAGTGGTTCTTCACAAACTGTCGGTATAAGTTGCATAGGCCAAGGAATGCCCTCAAGGTGTGGACATCCTTTGGTGGCGGCCAGTCTATGATGTGCTAAATCTTTTGTTAGTCCATCTTGATGCGTCCTTCCTCAATGACATGTCCCAGGAACTCAATTTGCTTCTGAGCAAAGGAGCATTTGGACAGCTTGGCATATAGCTCATGCTCCCAAAAATGAGCTAGGACCTTCCGCAAATGCACTAGGTGTTCTTCCAATGTTTGGCTATATACCACAATGTCATCCAAGTAGACCACCACAAATTCGTCAATGTACTCTCAGAAGACTTGGTTCATCGGAATGAAAAATATGGCTGGAGCATTAGTCAAGCCGAATGGCATGACCAGGAAGTCGTACGACCCATATCTTGTTACATAGGTCATCTTGTGCTCATCACCCTCTGCGATCCGAACTTGCCAATAACATATCTTAAGGTCTATCTTGGTGAACACCGTCGCACCACCCAATCTATCGAACAAGTCTTCCATCAAAGGAATAGGGTACTTGTTCTTCACTGTGATTTTGTTTAGAGCACGATAATCCACACAGAGTCGCAGGCTACCATTGTGTTTCTTTTGGAATAGAACAGCACGCCCAATGGGGACTTTGAGGGTAAAATGATCCTTATATCTAGCATTTCCATCAATTGTCTCTAAAGCTCGGTGAGTTCAGGTTGTGACATTCTTTAGGGCGCCCGGGCAGGTGGCTTCGCGCACCCCACCAACTTAATTTCATGGTCCACGGTGCGCCTAAGCGGGAGCCGCTTTGGCATGTCTTGTGGCATAACATCTTCAAACTCCAGTAATAATTCCTTCACTAGTTCAGGAATGGGACTCGATGAGCATTCTATATCTTCAATGCAAAGGGTTGCCAGGAACGTAGGCTCATTCCTTTTGACCCCCTTCTTCAGCTGCAAGGCCGAGATGTTCTCAACAGCCATCTTCATGGGAAGGCACGGGATAATGCAGGGCTTGGCCCCATTGGTTCCCATTATCAGTAGCATGTCTGCAAATGGTACAGGCATGGTGTTGGTTTGCCTTAGGAATTCCAGTCGAACAATCAGCTCAAAGTCATCTATGATCACCACTCGCAGGTTGAATTTTCCTTTATAGGGCCAAGCTTCACTAGTACCTCTTTGGCTATTCCACCCACTGGTTGGGGAAGTGAGTTGATAGCCTTGACACTGCCTTTACCTTTCCCTACAACTAGTCCAAGGTGCTCCACCTGAGTCGAGGCTAAGTAGTTGTGGGTAGCACCTGTGTCTATTATAGCCCGAATGGGCTATCCATTCACCTTCATCTCATCAAACATTAAGGTCCTCTCTTGTTTAGGAGGAGTCTCTTTATTCGCCTTCTTCTTACGGATACCAGCACTAGCTAGTCTCCGCTAATGCCTCAGATATAGAGCCCACAATTGCATTGAAGTCACCTAGTGGTTCAGTCTGGTTCGCATCGTCTGAGTCATCATCTGTCCCATCATCGATAGCTTGATGGCCATTCATTTATGCATGTGGGCATTTATTGTTCCAATGTGTTCCTCCGCAATGACGGCATCTTGAAGGAGGCTTTCTCCCCCGGTCATTGTTGTTTGAAGTTGCAATGTTGTTGCTTGAGGAAGGAGCTCTAGATTTGTTTGAGTTCCAATCTCCCCCACTTTTGTTAGGACCACCATTGCTAGGCTGTCCCTCTTTGAAACCTGCTCGGGCAGGCGGCTGAGGCCTGTCCTTTCGAGCTTCCATTTGATAGTCCCCAAGCCATTCGCCTGCTTGGATTGCCTTGGGAAGGGTATCTACCATTTATCTATGTCTCCATGGGGGCATAAGGTTTCAACCATTCCATAAAGGTGAAGAGTTTGTCCTTGTCTCCCATGTCGCATATGCATAGCATAAGTGCGGAGAATTCTCGCACGTAGTCCCGCACTGACTTTGTTTGGCGGAGCTCCCGTAGTTTTCTCTGGGCATTGTATTCAACATTCTCAGGGAAGAACTATAGGTGTATAGCTGCTTTCAGTTCTACCCATGTCTCAAAAGCATCTTCATCGGCCTTGATGGCTTCATACTTCACCTGCCACTAGAGTTTAGCATCACCCTGAAGATACATGGCAGCAGTTGCTACCTTCTTAGCTTCCTCCAGATCCCCAACATCATCCAAATATTATTCGACATCAAAGATGATGTTTTCCACTTCCTTGGCATTCCTAGCTCTATTGTATTGCTTTGGCTCAGGAATTTTCAGTTTCTTTGTCGCGGAAGCGGAGTTCACAACACCTCCGATTTGGTTTCCACCTCCTCGGAGTAGGCCTTGTAAAGCAGCATTGACGACATTGAGCTGGTCTGTCAATTTATCAATAGTTTGTTTCATGGCAATCACCGGTTCTGCCTCTTGTGCCCTGTGGGCTAAATCCTCTGTACGCTCCTGTTGGAGCCCCTCAAATTTCTCAAAAATTTTGGCTGCTTCTGTGGCTGCCGTCTATCGGTCTCCCTTGGAGTCACGACTGATGTTTTCAACGTCAACTTCGTCCTGAAGCAGCCTGCGCTCCAAGTCGTCCAACCTTTGCAGTAGGCTGGCTCTTAGTTCAGGCACCGTATCCACAATAGGCCGTAATGCCTCAACCGTCCCTTCGAGAGCCGCAATGCGGTCGATATGATTCACCATGGTCAGGAATGGCGATAATGTCAATAGGTTCCCTCGTCCGATGTCGAGCCTAGGCTCTGATACCAACTGTTACGCGGCGCCTTCCTGAGATCCTTTGGAAGGGGATGTAAGGCTAAGTAACTGATGTTGGTGCAGTTGATATCCGCTAACTGAGGTACCCCGCCGTATGCTAGACTAGATTGGTAGTGTCGTACGGAAAAATCAATGTCAAGAGCAATTGAGAGAACATAAATGAGAATTGAGATTTAAAGAAAGCTTGATTGCATTAATAAAAGCTATTACAGAAAAAGCAAAGCGGTATCGAGGGGGAGAGATACCAGTACAGAGAATTGTTTGCTTGCTAGAAAGTTTTGATTGCTTGATCCCCTAATAGTACTTAAAAAAATAAACCAAAGCTACACGACTAGACTTAAAAAAGCTGGAGAAACATAATGTAAGTGCATGAAATAAATCTACTCTACATTTACAATGGAAAGGACTTAGTTATTTACAAAGCAGGAACATGTCCTTTATCAGTAGCAGCGTCTTTGGCATCAGGGTCTGCACGCGCGGCGTTGTTGGAATCAACCTGCGGCTGGGCGCTGGCAAGGGATATCGGTGGGGCGACAGAGGCACCTGCGCACTTGTCACTTGGCGCGGCCAAGACCACGGGGCCGTCCGTGGCGCTAGGTATTGGGAGGCTTGCTAGGACGCCACAGGGCACGCCCAAGGAATCATGGGGCATGGCTAGAAAGTTGCCCATGACATTCGCGCGCGTTAATGCTCATTCCATGATCTATCTGTATTGGTGAAACTGAAAAAGGAGCCTAGAGCGTCTGTGGAATTAATCACGAAAAGAAATTCTAGTTGGATTGGCTGACGTTTTTGACTCTTGAATCTGAGGTGTGGTATTCTACAGGTTTAGTATACAATATGGCACATGTAAACTATTTTCTAGAGCTGTAAATCTTATCTATAGTTTTGGAATGTGGAATTTTAAAGTCTTAATTGCTTTTGCGGGTGCAGTACAAGGACCTTTAACGATTCTTCCTATCATCATTCTTCCACATAAATTAATTTCACCTGGTGTACAATATGCTTTCACTTTTATGGAAAGGTATTCAGTTGGAGACGTCAACGAGTAGTGCAGAGTTTCCATCAATGGTTGCAACCTTAGTTGCTCTGACAATTGCATAGTGCATTTTCTCATCTTCCTGACAAACAACAGGCAAAACTGCTGTCTACTCGGCCTATTCGCCCAGGAGAAATTAGAGCTCGATTCAAACTTTAGAATTGAAGCACCCAAATTTAAGTAAGAGTATCTCAAATGCGTGAAAGCAATATGCATGTTGAGGTTGGTGAGTTTTTACAGCCAATGGAATGTATGTAACAGCAAAAGAAAACCAGTGGATGTAACTCAGAACAGTAGAAGAAACCCAGTATATGGAATTTGAGAGAGCACATATGTCCGGAAAGAGGAGAAAGAATCAGTTCCACAGAACTCTAAACACTAATAAACATTTTTGTCATACCATAAAATACAACATAATCAATGACCTCTATGCAATCTTCCTGGATCTCTGTCGCTCTGTCTATTGTTTACCGAATTTGGCTCAAGGCCAGCAGCTTTTTCGTCAAAGTTTTAGAACGTCACACTCACACTGCTAGTCAGAATTAATTTGCAAGAATTTTCATGTCCGTTAGAACACTTGCATACCTTTTAAATCGATCAGAAAAGCGAGGCTGCAATGTGCTGTCTTTGTTACAACATAATTAAAAGAAAACTCATAAGCACATAGACAACAGAACCTTAAATCAAAGATCTTGTTTCCATGGACGCACAACCTAGTATGGAGCCCGATGCAGGCTTACACATTGGTCTGGTCTCCCTCCACCTTAAAGGTAAACACAGTGGGTTGCATACTCTAACTGTGCTCAACTTAACAATGTTAAACTTCCCAGTCCCAGTTTCTTCCCATCGCAGCACTCTTCCTCCCAAAACATAAATTTCATTTCTCAGTGCAGCAAATCCATAATCAAAGACCTCTAGAGGCCGTGGATGGTCAGGTAGAATCACAGGAGGTACCAAACCTCTATGATGCCACTCACCGTCTTCCACTTCCCTAGTTTTGACAGAGCTCCCGCCCCAATCGACAACTGTGCATATATGACCACCATCAAGCACCTGAATTCCCAAATGCATAGCCCTCGAAAAAGGCCAAATATCATCTATACTCAGCCATGTTTCATCGGATGGATCAAAAACTACAGATGTCTCCTGCTCTAGTAGCCCAACAAGGTCCGTCAGAACATAAAATTTACCCTCGAACGATAGCCCTATGCAATCCATCTGGGGACTTGGCAAGGGAGGTAGGTCTTCCCACCTGCAAAATCTAAAAAGTTAAGGAAAAGAGTACCGCATTAAACATAATTTAACTGCTATCTTAGGGTATTGTCAAATGAGATATTAGCCCATTCTATTGCTTCCCACAAAAAAGAAGGATTAAAAGTTAGAAACAGAAAGGAACATTTTCTATGATAAATTAACAGGGCCACATAAGTTTCTAAAAACTATGACTCCTACGGCAAATGTAGTCAAAGCTTCAAAAATTGATATATATTACCTTGTTCTAGACTACTTATAAAAGTTCCACTGATCTAGCATTTTGGAGCTTTTAGAGACCCTGTTCACATATCACCCTTATACTTCCATTAATCTTTTCTCCTTTCAAAAAAAAAATGGGATGTGTTTTTTATTTCAAAAAAGTGTTCTCTGTCGTATATACCTCTTGAAAGTTTTTTCTAATAAAGTATATGCTTCTTGAAAGCTTAATTTGGACTTAATGAAGCTGGAAAGGAAATAAAAAAAAATTCTACCATATAAAAACTAAGACCACAAAAAGCGGCAAAACTAAATTTCTGTAAAAGAAAAAGGAAAGTCACATGGATACTCCAATAGAAAATAATTTGGCAAAGGAAACAAAATAAAACAATGTAGATTCATTTTGACTTCAAATTTGTATTCTAAAAGCTGGTAAATTATCAGCAAGTACCCACATGTGGTGATAAATGGGAAATTAGTTCCACTGCATCTTTACAAGGGAGGTACTATAAACAATAATTCCCACACTATGGATGGGTGTGAGTGAAAACTTAGTCGACCACATAAGCACCCCAATGTGGTATATTAAGATACAAAAAAGGCTCTTTCATCGTAACGGTGATGATGGTAAAGAAGCTAGTCCAAGAGGCTTGAATTCAGATAGGTGGTTGGAACATAGGCAAGAGACTATGTGGACAGGGAAAATGACTAGAGAGACATCGACAACATATGCATGAGAGAGATAAAAATAGGAGCTAAAAAGTCTAAAATCAACGTGAAACCAAGATATAAGGATATGGTTCCATCAAATACCTTCCTTTATTAGAAAGCAACTTCGAAGTATATCTTATAATGTTTTCACTAGACTAATCACTAATAGGCTTGTAACCCTTAGTGTTCGCTAATCCCTCTTTCTTTCGCGTGATAGCAATAAAGGATGCACGGAACACAACACGGTCTCCATCAACTCTCCCTTGATCGTACTCTATCATTGTTGGAAGAATGCCAAGGTGAAACAATCAAGTCGAGGGTGTTCACTTCCTCTTCTACGATGGCCCTCTCCAACCAATCCCTCGTACCTTCACCTATTTGGTTAAAGTCTAACCCTTTAACTTAAGTCTTCAACTCACTCCCATTCAATAAAGGATGCACGGAACACAACACGGTCTCCGTAAACTCTTCCTTGATCGTACTTTATTATTGTTGGAAGAATGCCAAGGTGAAACCATCAAGTCGGGGGTGTTCACTTCCTCTTCTCCGATGGCCCTCTCCAACCAATCCCTCCTACCTTCACCTATTTGGTTAAAGTCTAACCCTTTAACTAAAGTCTTCAACTCACTCCCATTCAAAACAAATTTTCATCGCACCCATAATTGCATCCTTCATCTCTTCCTTACTCTCATCCAATAACTATGTATTATTTCCTATTTCATGACATATGTACACATCGCTTAAAACCAACAAGCTGAACAACAACAACTACCCAATATAGTCCCACAAGGTGGGTTTGGGGAGGGTAATATGTAGACAGGCCTTACCCCTACCCGAAAGGGCAGAGAGGTTGTTTCCAATCGACCCTCGGCTCAGGGAAGGAAAGGGAAAGCAACAACAAAAACAAAAACAAAAGAGCATTACTAACTCCAACAGAAATCGCGTAAATAGTTATCTAAACATAAGAACCATACATAAAATGGCATGCAATAATATGGAACAGTAACTACCATAAATAACTACCATAAGCGGAACACAATCCAATGCACGAATCATCTATGAATCACCCTAACAAGCCTCACCCAACCCCGGGAAAGGAGTATGAAAAATTCGAGGAGCCTCTATCCTACAATCCTGATACTAGACCTCCAGACTTATTTATCAAGGGCCGTGTCCTCAAAAATCCGCATCGTAGCCATGTCATGCCTAATCACCTCTCTTCAATACCTCTTAGGCCTCCCTCAGCCTCGCTTCACGCCGACCACCGCCAGTCGCTCACAATTTCTCACCGGGGTATCACGACTTCTCCTCCGCACATGCCCGAACCACCTGAGGCTCGCTTCACGCATCTTCTCATCCACCAGGGCCATCCCCACCTTCTCTCGAATAACTTCATTCTTAATATTATCTAACTGGTGAGCCCGCACATCCACCTGAGCGTCCTCATCTCCGCAACCTTCATTCTCTGAACATGAGAGTTCTTCACCGGCTAGCACTCCGCCCCATACAACATGGCAGGTCTAACCACAGCTCTATAAAATTTCCCCTTTAGTATATGTGGCACTTTCTTGTCACACAAGACTCCTGATGCAAACCTCCACTTTGACCACCCCGCTCTTATACGATGACATCCCCGTCAATCTCTCTGTCCCCCTGAATCACCAACCTAAGATATCTGAAATTGTCCCTCTTGGCGATGACTTGAGATCCAATCTTCACGTCCCTGTCTACTTCGTTTGGCTCGGCGCTAAACTTGCATTCCAGGTATTCAGTCTTAGATCTGCTTATTTTGAAACCCTTAGACTCGAGAGTCCGTCTCCATACCTCTAGCCTCTCATTCACACCGACCCTCGTCTCGTCTATTAGTACTATGTCATCGGCAAATAGCATGCACCAAGGCACATCCACCTGAATAAAACCCAACAAGCTGAATGTTCCCAAAATCTCCTTTTCTTCCTCTTTTCCTACAATTGCTACAGATATACTGCATAAAATATCTGATATTTAAGGTTGCCACTTCAATACCTTCTTCCGCATAGCAGTAAGAAAACTTATGGTCGTACATGGTCTTTTTAGTTAGTATCTTGCCACTGATTACATATACATATATATATATATATATATATATATATATATATATATATTTTTATTTTTATTTTTTTATTTTTTTTTATTTTTTTTTTAAAAAGACATGAATTCGCATGAATACTTCCACTGGTTAGCTTTTTTTCTCCGAGACTATAAATCGTCAGCCTCTAGCTGAAAGCTGCTAGTTCAAATTAAGGTGATATGTGCAGAGAATTGTCAAAACCAGAAAACAAGTGACCTGTAAAGGATAAAAAAATACTAACTTCAACAGAGGAGTGAGCGGTACTTGACCAAAGTGAAAATGAAAAATATGGCGAAACGGAAGCTGAAACAAAAAACTAACCTAGCAAAAAATGCAGAAAGAAGTGAAGAAGTTAAATACAGTCTGGTTTACAAATCATTTTCTGCATACTTTCAGTTTATTCCTCTTTATTAATTATACCTAGCCCCTAAAACAATTTGACAATCTCGACAACAATTGGGTAACTTGTGGACCAAATAGTAGCATGATAAACTATTATAATATTGTCAATTTCATGGATACTTTGCAACTTCAATGGTCCATGTTTTACCCTTACCTAAGCTTAGTTCACTATTCAAAAAACCATATTTCCTAATACACTAAAAACGTTGGGAATGCTTGATCTAGTCTATTAAATATTGAAGCAAAAGCAAATCACATATACCATAAGTTTCTAATACATACTTGTCGGTTAGAGGATTATAAACTTCAACAAGAGCAATCCCTCCTCTTGACGATGTGTTGCGCCCTCCAGCTACATAAACCTTACCAGAGACAACACTGCAGGCGAAATGAGAACGTGGTGTTTTCATACTTGCAACTCTTCTCCACTCTTTTCTGAAAGGATCAAATTGGAAAACTTCATTTGTTGTCAGGGCTTTTTGACGCGAAAACACTTGATCATTTGCTTCATATGTGCCGCCAATCAGAAGAAACTTATTCGAAACACAAGCACATGAGAAACCAAGGTGCTTCTGGTCAGGGTGGCTTGTGGGTACCCTGGGCAGAGGATGCCACCTATCAGCTTCAGGATCATAGGCAATCCACTGATTCTCAGATCCTTCGGTCAGAACAAACAACCAGTTTCCGCACCATCCTTCTCTAGCTTTATAATTGGAATATTCTGCACTGTGGAACAGCTTCCTCCATCCTCTGCATACAGTTTCGAGAATACCATGATATCCATGTGATATCATTGCTAGACATCTCAATGCCAAATCATCAGGTAATCCAGGTATTATCGGTTGATGAACTGTCTCCCTACATAAACGTTACCTTAGAAATGAATCAGAGTATGAAATAGAGATGAAGGAAATAGCATGCAGAGGTCAGGATTTGAAGCGCAACATTGGAGCATGAGATGTACAGTGCTTTTGAGTACATATCACTAAAGTCTTTCTTAGCATTTAAGATGACTTGCACAAGAAAGCCTACAAGTTGAAAGAGTCAGTTTTGGGCTTAGAGAAGTTGTAACGAGGGGCACAATAGAGGAAAAAGGATGGCAATAAATTACTGCAGTCCAAAGTACTACAGATAGGAAAATTTTCCTCAATAGAAATAAAGGAAGGAAAAAACAAGAGGTGACGGAAAAGCACACCAAAAAGAACAGATATGAATAGATGGGTTATAGCAAAAATGAGCTCCATGTTTTGAGCTGCTTCATGCCAAGAATCTATCACGAAGAAGCAACTGTTAATTTTAGTAATTTACGATCTTTTATTTCATTAGACTTTTGATGAAGGATTTCAATGGACTTGAAATATAGAAGGTTCACAACAAACTTACTGAAAATCTGTGACTCATGAAACATGAGAAAACTTGGGTTAACTATCCAAGCTTCCCATGGCAATACATTAGATAAATCAGATTAAGCTTTCTACCAGTTAAAGATCCATCAATAACTTTATTAATTCTCAAAAACAAAAAATCATATTTCCAATTTAAGAGAAACTATTGGAAGAAGACTCTTTACAGAAAAAGAACTGAACTGTTACAAGTTTTTAGTAAGCATCCAGGTAGATTTCCTCCATATTAGAGGCCCTATTGGACTGCATCTCATCAGAAGAGCCACATTTTGCAGCCCATTTTGTACTAATTTATCACCAATCACTCTGTAATTCAGAGGCGGAGTATTTCAACTATATGGGTTCTGGAATTTAGCACGATGATTTCAAGTGGTAATAACTGAGTTCTAAATTTAATATTTAATGTATTAACACAAATACACTGTTTGAGCAAAAGTCATTGGGTTCGACCGAACCCGTTATAGAGCTTCTAGCTACGCCCCTGATATGTATTGTTATTCACTGTTCACATGACCAATTAAACTAGCGACAGTGTCAAAAAAATTTTATACAATCAGTGAATGTCACCTCTAAAGCATGTTAGTTACCATTTTTATCAGATTCTCAATTAATGCTCCTCAAACGATTTATATGTAATTACTCCAAGAGCTTCTACTGCTTGACAAAAACATAAATTTCAAGCAAATCTGAGTTAATGTACCTCAATGTAATTAAGGAGATATAAACAACACCACACTTTCCTTACAAGAGGAAATCTGAAACTTAAAAGTCAGATAATGAAGCACTCAAATTTCATTATCAGGCACCAAAAAAACACCATAATGTAAAAACCCACAACAGATAAATGATAATCCATCAATCAAATTAATTTAGATATCTCTTTCTGATTTGACCCAATAAGTGTAAACCCATTTTAATAATATTTGCAAGACTATCATTTACAATAAAAAATAATGATCAATACTTTGGGGAAAAGTCAGAGCTGAAAAACAAATACAAAGTGATGAAATGGAGATTTTCTTACATTAATGAGGTCATTGGCTAAGAGCTCATAACTTCCGAAGAAATGATTGGTCAAATGATGGACAGAGCAAATGAAACTAGAAATGGGTCAGGAAATCCAGGTGGTTTAAAGGGTTTTTTTTATGTAATTAGCGTTGTTTCTGGATATTGCATCCAATTGCGATTTTATACACATAACACACTGCAACAAGAAGAACGAGACTGATTTTCATAGAAAGAGGGCTTATATTTTGTTGGGTTTATCCATGTATTATTTTGAGACCATTTCCGACAATTTTAGGGGATATTTTTAAAAATAGTCCAATTCTAAAAGTGCTTATGGAAAAACTCATTTTTTTTACTTGCTTTCATTTGCGCAATACGGACGCGTAGCCGGAAAGCTTTTATGTTGAAATATGTGAGTTCCGTAAAAAATTTGAAGAATTTTGATATTAAGATGATTATGTTGACTTTGGTCAATATTTTTGGTAAATGGACCCGGACACGAGATTGGATGGTCCCGGAAGGTCCGTAGAAAAATGTGAGACTCGAGTATGTGTCCGGAGTCGAATTCCGAGGTCTAAACCCCGAGATATGAATTTTTCCGTGAAATTGTTTTTCTGAAATTATTAAGGAAAATGGAAATAAAAATTAATTAAAAGACTATGGTATCGGGCTCGTATTTTGGTTCCGGCGCCCGGTATAAGTCTTAAATATGTATTAAGCGCTTTCTGTAAAGTTTGATCGAAATCGGACATCGTTTGATGTGTTTCGAACCATAAGTTCCAAGTTTGAAGGTTTATGAAGTTTAGAAGAAAAATCATGAGTTTTGAGGCTTGATTCTATGTATATGATGTTATTTTGGTGATTCGATCACACGAGCAAGTCTGTAAGATGTTTTTGAGGTTGTGTGCATGTTTGGTTTGGAGCCCCGAGGGCTCGGTTGAGTTTTGGATAGCCATTGGATTGCATTTCTCATATTTAAAAAAATCTGGTATTTTCAGTTCTGACATCTTCGCATTTGCGAAGAAGTATTCGCAAATGCGGCAACCTGATCGCAAATGCGAAGAAAAGGAAGACTGAGCCGGATCGCAAATGCGAATAGGGGGAAAATGGGCTAGGGTCGCAAATGCAACGCCCATGCTCGCAAATGTGAAAGAGCTTAGATCGCAAAAGCGATTGATGCTTCGTGTAAGGCCCCGTAAAAATTTTGTGCATAAAACCTAGTAGCTATGGTGTCATGGTCCGAATAATATGTTCGCAAATGCAAACCAAGGTTCGCAATTCCCATATCTGAGGCCTAGCAAATTTTATACTTAGTCGAATTTTCATCACTTTTCACCATTCTTTCAAAATCCAAATACCATAGGCGGTTTTTCAAGAGCAAACTTCATCCCAAATCACTTGTAATTTGATTTTTACTCAATTCTTTCAATCATTAACATCATTAAACATATTTTTCACTTGAAATCAAAGATTTTCATGGGTAAAATTGAGGTTTTTGGGTAGAACCTAGGTTTTTCACAAATTGGGGAGTCGGACCTCGATTTGAGGTCCGATTTCAAAATAAATTATATATTTGAACTCGTGGGTGAATAGGTAATCGGATTTTGGTTTGAACCTTGGGTTTTGACCACGTGGGCCTCGGGTCATTTTTGGAATTTTTGAGTAGAACTTTGGGAAATCCAATTTTATGCATTCAAATTTATTCCATTAGCATTTGTTGGTACATTCGAGCAATTTATGATTACATTCGAGGGACTTGGAAATGGAAGCGCGAGGTAAAACAATAATTGAGGATTGAGTGGATTTCAGCGCTTTGAGGTAAGTGTTGGTTTAACCCTAGCTTGAGGGAATAAGAGTTGAGTCTTGTTGCTAATTGCTATGTGATCGAGTATGATGTATAGGCATGGTGACGAGTATCTATACATTGGTGTCTAGTATGACCGTGAGTCCTTATAATGCGATTATCATGAACTGATTGTGAATTTCATGTTTATTGGAGTATTTCTATATGTCGTGAATAACATGTGAATGGTGATATGATAATTTGATTCCCAGGAGCATTGGCTCGAATTGTGATACGAATATTGAAAGTGTATGAAATGACTTGATTCATTGAGGAGCGTCAGCTCTAGTTGTAGAATGATTTGCGAAAGTATAAGTGATATTTGAACCTCTGGAACATTTGCTCGAGTTGTGAAAAGAATTGTGAAGTAAAAGTCAGAAAGAGGAGAGATCATTATGTTTCCCTCTTGGGGGGCTATTGTTGGGTTGTGATTCCTCTGCATTGTGTTCTTGACAGATACTAGGTCACTTAGGTTAATGTTTCCTTGTGTCGTGTGATGATTATAGTTATAGATGAGGTGGTTAAGTATTGTAACAAGTTAGTTATAGATGGGGTGGTTGGGTGTGGTAGTCGGTTAGATATTGTTGAGGCGGCCAAGTGTGGTAATAGGTTCGTTATAGATGTGGTAGTTAGATGTTGGAATTAATGTGGTAGCTAGATGTTGGAACTAGTGTGGTTATGGTAATTCCCTTGCCGGGATATTTGGGTTGATGTTTTGTTCCCTTACTGGGATGTCGTTATATTGTTGTTTGTGATGGAATATGAGATAAGAATTTCTTAGAGCTTGGGCTCCAGTGATATCCTGGAGTAAGAAAAGAAAGAAGGGGAAAGAGTTACTGATTATTCCCTTGCCGGGACGTTTTGTTGATTCTGTCGTTGGGTTTTATCTCTCTTGCCGGGATACTAAGATTATTATGTTGTTTGTCATGTGTAATCCCTTGCCAGGATTTTCATTATTATTTATTTACTCTTTTGCCCTATATTTTGTGACTGTGGTTCGGATGAGGATCGGGTTGCACGCCTCAACAATGATAATTGAGGATCAAGTTGCGTGCCGCAATAATGATAATTGAGGATCGGGTTACGTGCCGCAATAATGATATTGAGGAGTGGGTTGCTCACCACAACGATAATATGCAAGGGTCGGGTTACGCGCAACAACAATGATACATGATAAATGATATGGGTCAGGTTACATGCCGCAACTGTGGTATCGTGGACCGGGATGCACGTCGCAACAACGGTAATTATGGAGCGAGTTGCACGCTGCAACAGTTATTGATGCTATGTGCTTATATTTGAGTATTGATTCCTTGCTCATTATGGACCTAAACTATTTTAGTTGTTACTCTGGATCACTATTAATATTGTATTCCCCCATAGCACGTTTCCCCTCCCATGTTGTTAATTACTTGGTATTCGATTTTCGATGTATATTTATAACTGCACAGGTTTATGTGGTGTCCAGTCTAGCCTCGTCACTACTTCGCCGAGGTTAGGCTAGACACTTACTAGCACATGGGGTCGGTTGTGCTAATGATACACTTATGTGCATTTTTGCATAAGTCCAGGTTTTGAGGAGTAGCAGCAGCAGTAGTACATGAGCAAGATTTCATTATCACGAGAATGAGGTAACCTTGCAGGCGTCCGCAGGCCTGACGTCTCTTTTTATGCTTTCATTTTGACTGTTGCCTCATTGTTTTTGAGACAGACAACTGTTATATTTGTTTCAGACCTTTGTATTTAGTTTATACTTAGTTGTTCGTGAGTAATTTGACACCAAAAATCTTGGGTAGAGGCTATTATTGACGATTTTGCATTTTAATTCATTTTTATGAATCAGACTTCCGCTATTGTTCTTATTAGACTTCATGTTATAAACTGTTAGAATAATTGTTTAGTGATGAAAAAGTAATTAAGTTGGCTTGCCTAGCTACCACGAGTAGGCGCAATCACGATTCCGATGGTGGGAAATCCGGATCGTGACAAGTTGGTATCAGAGCACTAGGTTACATAGGTCTCACGACTCATGGACAAACTTAGTAGAGTCTGAGGGATAGGTACAGAGATGTTTGTACTTGTTCCCCAGAGTCTATTGAATTAGGAAAAATCTCTCATTTGTTCTTTCTTGTCGTGTGATTTGGTTTCTCAAATGCTGATTGAATTTCTACTCTGTTCTTTTGTGAATAGCGAGGTCATATATCGGTTCTTCAGCTGAGCAGCAACACAGACCAGTGATAGATTAGCTACGTCTTCGGAGGCTTTGTGGAGGTAAATTTATTAGAGGTGGAGGTGCAGGTACTGCTCTGGCTTGTGGTAGAGAAGTTTCGGTCTTAGTTTGCGCCGTATCAGGTCATTCTTCCCGCAGTGCTATATCGTTTGTGAAGGCTCGGTGTATGGCCAAGAATGGGTGGTTGGTCTACTTTGTGTATGCTCATGATTCTAATACTAAGGTTTCCCTTATCGATTATGTGCCTGTGGTTCGTGAGTTTTGGATATTCCCTTCAGACCTACCGGGTATGCCTCCCGACAGGGATATCAATTTTTGTATTGATCTGGCTCCAAGCACGCAACTCATTTCTATCCACTGTATCGTATGGCCCCACCAGAGTTAAAGGTGTTGAAGGACCAGTTGTAGGATTTTCTAGAGAAGGGTTTTATCAGTCCTAATGTTTCTCCTTGGGGTGCACCGGTATTATTTGTGAAAAAAAAGGATGGTTCGATGCGGATGTCTATTGATTACCGGCAATTAAACAAAGTGACGATAAAGAATAAGTCTCCACTGCCGAGGATTGATGATTTGTTTGATCAGCTTTAGGGAGCAAGGGTGTTTTCAAAGATACACTTGAGATCTGGCTACCACCAGCTGAGGATTAGGGCGTCTAATGTCCCTAAGACAGTATTCCTCACTCGGAATGGGCACTACGAGTTTTTAGTCATGTCATTTGGGTTGACCAATGCCCCAGCATCATTTATGGAGTTGATGAATTAAGTGTTCATGCCTTATCTAGACTTGTTCGTGATAGTCTTTATAGATGATATCCTAGTGTACTCCTGCAACCAGGAAGAGCACGAGCAACACCTTAGAGTGGTTCTCTAGACTCTGAAGAATAGTAAGTTATATGCTAAGTTTTCGAAGTGCGAGTTCTGGTTCAGTTCGGTTGCATTTTTGGGTCATATTATATCAGTTGGGGGTATTCAAGTAGACCCAAAGAAGATTGAGGCAATCAAGAATTAGCCTCGACCAGCTTCAGTGACTGAGATTCGTAGTTTCTTTGGGTTAGCAAGTTATTACCGTCGATTCGTGGAGGGATTTTCGTCTATTGCAGCCCCGATGACCAGATTGACCCAGAAGGGTGCCCAGTTCAGATGGTCAGATGACTGTTGTGAGCACGTGATTTTTGCCCTACATGTGAATTACTCCCAAAAATTCAAAATAAAATCATTTTTTGTATCGTTGTAATATCTGTGGATTTTTTGTGTTAATTTTCTTATTATTTGTATTTTTGTGTGTGCATGTTTGTTTGTTTAAATTAAGAAAAATACAAAATGTATTGCGTTTGCCTTCTTAGGATTTAATTTGCAATTGAAAGTAGTGAAGTTTATTTGACAAAAAATGGAAAATCACAAAAAAAAATATGTATTTTTGCTTTTCTAGTATTTAATGTCCCAATTGTGTGATTTATATTTAATTGATGTTTAAATTGAGTGTGTTTATTTGTTAGTAAAACTTAGTTAGTTTTTCTTTAAATTGATTTTTTTTTTGTATTTAAAATTTTTGTTTATTAGAAATTAAAAGAAAAGAAAGGAATAGAGAATAAGAACCCGGATTGGGCCATTTGAGGAAGAAATTAGATCAGGCCCAAACAAGTTACACCAAACCCAATCCAAACAAACCCAAACCCATGTCATTCCAACCCGCCCCAGCTCCCATCTTTAATCATGACCGTTGATTTTTTTTAATCCGATGGCCAGGATAATCCACCATTTAATATACCTAAACCCTAATCAATTACCTCATCTCCCATTTCCTCACAGACGCTGCCGCTGCCCGCCGTACTCCGCCCCACCGGAAATTGCCTCACGGCGTTTCCGGTGGTCCAAACCACCTGATATTTACACCCCAAACTCCCCTAGACCTCCCCATTCCAAACCCCTAACCCATTTTTCTCGATGCATTTTTAAACTCTTCGAATAATAGATCGAAGTTCGCCGGAAAATTGAGATTCACCCCAAATCGCTCCAAATTCACACCACACCACCACCAAACCGTCTCTTCCATAAATCCATACCCCATTTCATTCGAATCCAGCCCGAAATCGTCAAGCCCCAAAACCGAGGTTCAAGAACCCTAGAATTCGAATTAGGGATTTTCGTTTGAAATAAAAGGGAAATTGGGGTCTAATAGACCTTAATTGGATTGTTTTTACTTTAAAAAAACATTTCAATTAAGGTCCTTTCGACCTCGAATGCCAAGACCCCAAGTCGGCCGAGTTCCAATTTCTTTGTTTCGAGGTATTTCTTTTCCTTTTCTGTTCTTATTTACTTTTACTCGTCGATTTAGTTTAATTGTTTTGTAGTTTCATTTGTTGTTGATTTTCTTCGGATATTTCCAATTTTTCTATCTTTCCTCATCTATTTGGGACTGTTTATTTGGTCGATATGTTTGTTTCTGATTGTTTGTTATAAATGATGTTGTTATAAGATAGGAATTCGATTCGATAATTTCGTCGAATAGCTAATTCTTCATTTTGAACTACTCTGGCCGAGAGGTTCTTGAATCATCTGGTCGTCGACTATTGTTTATCGATTATGCGCGTTGTAATCGACTATACGAATGTCGTCGATTAGTTTCGTAGGTTCGTTTGTTAGAACATTGGAACAAAATTTCAGATTTGCTATTTTGATTCAAAATCGTGTTTGGATTGTAAGCTTTTAGCTGTTGTGATAACAAATAGGATTGGAATTGGAATTGGATATTAGTTGTTTAAGTTTGGTTTAGAAATCTGAAGAAAAACAATATTCAAGGGTGCAAAGTGATACATTGCACATGGAAAAAGGTAATGGGATCTGCAGGGCAGCTTGGCATTTCATTTAGAGTTCAACTTTAGAGTTTAAAATGAATAAATCAAGCTTAAATAATGTTTTGAGTGGAAATACAGAGGGATATAGTGGCTGGACAGCTTTTAAATGTTAAAAAAGGGGCTGCTATCTTTGTTTTTGAATCTTATAAGAGGGAGAAAAGAACACACAGAGAGATATACATCACTGGCAGAATAGAGGGAACCTCCAGAAAAGAAAAAAGAGAGATTTGGAGGAGAAAAAGAATAGCTTCTTTTAGACATTCACCACCCTTGAGAGAACAACTTTCTTTTTCATATACACATTCTGAAACAGATTTTCAGATACACACACTATGATTTGGAGAGGAGAGAAACAGACCTGGAGAGAGTTCCTTTTCGCACACACATATTTGATATCTTTCAAAGTCATTGTGAGAAAGAAAAACTGTCGGATTTCTTGGAGAGTCTGTTATTTTGTTGAAAATTGTTTTAAGTGAGTTTCAAGAGTGATATTTAGACTAAAGAAGAAGGGAAATCCTATTGTAACGACCCGGCCCGTCGTTACGGGAATTTACCACCCCGTCATGTTGCAATTACATGTTTTATGCTTTTATATCGGTGTTAGAGCCTATCGGGTGAGTTAGGAGTGAATTGAATTGAAAATGAAGCAAATAGCATGTTTGAAGGAAGTTTGAATATGAAAAGTCAACCAGGAGTTGACTATAGAGTTAGAGTGCTTGGAATCATATTCTGATAATTCGACTAGTTTCGGGGGATCATTTATGACTTAGAAGAGCAATCGGAATTGAATTTGGAGGTCCGATGCAGTTTTAGGCTTGAATTGGCTAAGGTTGAATTTTGGCGAAAATTCGAACGGTAGGTGAGATTTTGATCCGGGAGTCGGAATGGAATTACGACAGTTGCAGTAGCTCCGTTAGGTGATTTTGGATATGCCTGCAAATTTTTAGGTCATTCGGACGTCGTTTGGTCGGGTTTTTGATTGAATGAGCAATTCGGAAATTTTGAAGAAACTTAGGCTTGAATTCGTGTGTAATTGGTGATTTTGATGTTTAGGATGGTGTTTTTATGATTGGGACAAGTTCGTATCGTGTTTTGGAGTATGTTGGTAGTTTTCGTTGGGGTCCGGGGAGCCTCGGGATGAATTCGGGGGTCCAAACGGACCAATTCGTGCCAAAGGCACTGCTGTTTCTGCTGCAATAAATGCAGAGAATTTTTGTGCTTCGCAATCGCAAAGCTATGTATGCGATCGCGTAAGAGGAGAATGTTGAGCTCTGCGATCGCGAGGGTGAGTCTGCGATCGCGTAGGGTAAAGCTGGGAAGCTCTGCGATCGCAAGGCTCTGCGATCGCAAGGTTGAGTCTACGATCGCGTAGTGTATCGATGTGAGGCCGGAAATTTGTTCTTCGCGATCGCGGGAAGAGTGAGGCGATCGCGTAAGGTCGACTGGTTGTGCATCGCGATCGAGGGTGTATTGATGGGATTGCGTAGGGTTGCTAAGTGGGTCACTGCGATCGCGTCCAGGTTCACGCGATCGTGTAGAGGAAAAGTTGGCAGCCCAGGATTTGTGCATCGCGATCGCGAGCCCAGTGCTGCGATCGCGTAGAGTTAAATGTTCAGGCAGTAAGTTTAATTGCAGAACAGAGGGCTTACGGGTTCATTCACCCAAAACATAATTTTGAGCCCTAGAGAGAAGAAATCACGGGAAAACGCTGGGAAATCATCGGGTATTCATCGGAGGTAAGTTTCTTGACTTAAAAACATCATTTTATGGTAGAATTAACATCAATCTTCATGAATTTGGGTAGAAATTGTGAAGGATTGTGGCCTAGATATTGAAAACAAAAATTTAGGTTTTGAAAGGCCAATCAAACTCCGATTTTGGTAAATTTTATATGTATGGACTCGTGGCGAGACGAGGGTTCTGGAAATATGAGTTTCGAAATTTTTCGAGATGTGGGCCCGGGGCTCGGGTTTTGCAAATTTCGTGATTTTTGATATTTTTCGAGTTCTTTCGATTGGGTTATGTTCCATTAGCCTATTTTGATATATTTGTACTGATTTTGACTAGTTTTGATGTGCGTGGATGCCGGTTCGAGGAGCTAAGGTGTCGCGGGCATGAGTTTTCGTCGGTTCGAGGTGGGTAATACTTGTAAATGATGTCCTGAGGGTTAGTAAACCCCGGACTTGCACATCTTAGTGCTGTGTTGAGGTGACTTGCACGCCGGATAACGGGCGTGGGGTAGAGCACCATTGGGGATCGTGACTTGGTCCATCCCGCATAATAAATAATAACACCTAATTGTTGAAATGAATTGGACTAATTATCATGTTTGGGCTTCGTACCAATTATTTGAATCCTTCAGGGATTGGTATCATTGTCTTGATAACACTGTGCATAGTTTTATCTAAATTTAAGGTTTTAAATGGTATTTTGCTATTCAGCATTTTTATAAGGTTATGAAAAACTTTAACAAGGTCTTAATAATATTTTAGCTGTGAGCTAATATGATATTGTTGCCCGTAGGGATTTCTTGATTATTTGTTAGACTGATTTGGGCCGAGGGCCATATGTTAGGGCATGACAATTTATGTGAGCATATGCATACACATGCATGGATCGGACTGCACACCGCAGTGGTATACGGATCGGGCTGCGCGCCGCAGCAGGTGTGATATTAATATTGTGCTTGGGCTCTAGGAGCCCCTCCGGAGTCTGAACCCCCACAGTGAGCACGGGTACCCAAATTGGATCGGGCTACGCGCCGTAGCGGTCATATGCATTGCATTGCATACATACATTGGTTTACGTGTACTACGTGGCATAACATTTAGCACTCATAATTACTGGCACACATGCATTAGTTGCCTTATTGACCATATCTCCTGGTGTAAATTGATAAGGAGTGCTGAGCCCGAGGGGCTGATTTGAGTGCGGACTTGCACTGCTTGAGATTGTATCCAGGTATTGGTATATTATCATGAAAGAAAGTAGCTAAAAGTAGAGATTTTTTTATAATCTACTCACATATGCTGGAAAGGGATAAAAAGATAGTTCTATATTGTATAGCATGAGATAGTGCCTATCGTGGTTTTCTTCCCTTCAGCATTATTTACTTTTATTGCTGCTGAGTTGGAAGTACTCACACACGACTCCCTGCACCTTGTGTGCAGATCCAGGTACATCACAGTGGAGCTGATTCTATTGCGGCTCGGGAGTGCTTTTGGACAGTCGAGGTAGCTGCCAGTGTTCGCAGGACCTGATTCTCCAGTTTGTCTGTATTTTTGTTCCGATCATCCCACACTTGTGCACAGTTATATTCACTATTTACACTTTGTATACTCTGTAGAGGCTCATGACTCTTGACCCTTCGGTATAAGGGAGTTGGTATGCGTTGGGACTTGGTTCCCCTGTTTCGATATATCCATCATTGTTATTTTACAATTGTTATGCTTAAATGGGATAAGGCGAGCTCATAGCTCTATGATTGTTGTTGATTGGTCGGGCTGGCCTAGCAGTGTGCTGGGCGCCATCACGACCGGATTTGGGGTCGTGACAAGTTGGTATCAGAGCCTAGGTTTACTAGGCCTCGTGAGTCTTGAGCCGGTTAGTAGAGTCTTGTGGATCGGTACGGGGACGCCTGTACTTATCCTCGGGAGGCTGCGAACCTTTAGGAAACACTTCACATTTCTTGGAATTCTTATCGTACGCACTTGATTCAGCTTGAGATATAATTTTGAAATTCCTTCCGCACGTCTGTGTACGCATCGAGCGCTCAGTAATATAATTGCCTTATGGCTTGCAATTCCCCGATCGAGGGGCGAGATATAATCTCCGTGAGTTCATGTTGGGCCAGTCGGGAGGACTTGAGGCCAGATCCTTGTCTATGGCTTGAGCACCCAGGGTACTAATTTCACAAGCCGGTATTATGAAGTTCATACGATCGGTATTGATCTTTATTGTGCAAATGACAGTTTGATAATGGGAGAGCTGTAAGGTATTCATGTCTTATTGTGATTTGATATGTAGCCCTAGTTATGGGCGTGAGAAATATGTTTATTGTCTCTTAGCGGAAATGTAAAGTGCACTATGTGTGGTAGTATGAGTTTAGACTCAAGAAAATTGAATTGGTTGTGCTATGAGTATTGCGGTGAGAGGTATTTTGACATATGTTTTGATTCGAGCAGGTGCAGCACATGTCCATGTATCAATTTTGATAATATAACTGTATAGTGTTGAGATTAATGATGTTGATATACATTGCGATGTCTTGTTAAGTTATGGATGTATTGTTAGAATGGTTTGGTGATTCTCTGGCAGGTGGATAGGCCAAATTACAAAGGAAACCCTGCCGAAAATTTTCGAAAATTTGGGACTTAGAAAGATTTATGTCACCTAAAGAGAGTGGGCTTATTGGTGGCGCGTGTATAAATGCAAGAAATGCAGAAGAGCTAAGGTCTCTAATGATTCGAGTCTCTGTCAAGGCTTGTAAATGACTTGAGTTTAATCTCATTGTAACATTTCGGCATCACTTGAGTAATAATGATATGTGTGGCTAAAAGTGCTTTGATGTATGGCTCCGAGCCAAGTTGGGGAGGCTGTTGTTGATTAACTGATTGCATTGTTGTGTGCTATGTTAGTTCTGTCTCTAGGTATGATGGGGAATTTTGATAAAGGTTATGGTGCTTCGTGGATGTAAAGAAATACTAGGATGTTTTGAACTACTGTTGGTAGAGAATGTTCGGTGTATAGAAAAGAAGGATAGCTAATTGTATCTGTAAGTAATCATGTTCTGCGATGCCAGAGTTCTAACAAGGCACGAGTGGTTCTGTTTAATAAGACAGTTGAATTATAATTGAATAAGGGTGAATGATGCCCGAGAATGGTTTTGCGGTGTTCAAAATTTTTGCTTGTAATAGTCAGGTGTATTAAGATTGTGTATATGGCTAAAGGCGGTGGTTTCGTTAGAAAAGATCAAGGCTTGTGTTATATCATGTGAATGATGGGATTCTACGTATCCGTATTGGGAAGTAATGATAACAATTTAAAAAAATCACGGGAAGTTCATCAAAAATAAAGTGTGGTAAAATGTGGTACTTCTGGGAACACTGAGAGAGTATTCAGTGGCCTATGGGTCTTAGACCGTGTGGTCTTGTCACTTGTGTACGAGTCTTGTGTGGTAAAAAGGGTTGAGGCATTGTTGTACTACAGTAAAGACTGATATGAAATTAGAGATGAATCAGAAAGGAAACTTGGTAAGTGGAACAACTTGTTAGTAAACCAGAATGGTATAAAAAGTAATACGATTGATTCCTGGTATGTGGTTGAAGTAATGAGTCTTGCACACATTGTGCAGCAAAGCTCTTGAGTGCTGGCTGTTGTGTAACTTGATATGGGTATAAGGACTCAGTCCTGGCAGTTGAACTTATGCAACGAATGGGAAGAAAGAGTTTGTGATGTGTTTTATCATGGTTCGAAAATGAGTATATTCCTGTCGGTATGCGAAGTGTGGAATGTGTAATGAGTTTCTCTATATGGGATCACGAAAGTCCTTGACTAGTTGAGTGCGTCGATGTTGAGGCGGAGGAAAGGGATATGAATTTCCATGTTGTCTTAGTATGATATGGTATACACGATGTGTTATGGAAGGTTGATAATAGTATATTCTAGGTTTTGAGATCAGTTCATAATATATGGGAAGTCAATAAAATTATTGAGCAGCGCGAACAGCTGCAGGTGAATTAAGAATCGATCTTTTTGATAATTTAAGAAAATGGTACTGCTATTCTAGTAATTTGGCAGAGAATATGGTCCAAAAAGGACAAGGTGATGTAAACGAATAATATCTAATGGCATGGTGGTATTCTCTTGTTGGATCGACTGTAATAATTGAGTCGTTGATAGCATAGTGAAATTCTTGAATGGCTTTCGTGGAACGAATGGGCGTTTGATGTGCGTTATGTATTCGTACGGTGGAGTGTGGAACCAGGTATAGCGATTCATGTGTTATATGTGTGTTGGAGACTAGAAGTTCTCGTAATCCGCCTATGCAGTGGTTGTATATCGTGTGTATGGCTCTCTCTTAGCTTGATATGAAGAATTTGGGTTATGATACCTTATTTCAGACTGGTTGACATAAGTCAGATTATCTAGACTAATGTGATATGGACTATGTCGGAAAATGGCACAAATTGCGTAGCAGAGGGCATCAAATCATGCTCCAGCAGGGTAGATGTACCCTAGGGCCAGCGGACGGCTGGTAGGTATTGCTTTGTCAGTTGGGCCTTCGTGGCGGATGTTAGTGTAGAGGTATCTACCATTGATTCGGTTCCGGTATTGAGGAACTTTGTCGGATGCGTTTCATGTGGCCGAGCTTGAGGCTATATGTATGTTTGTTGCAATGAGCAACTTGACTCGATGTGCATTCCCTTTTTCTAGATTTATGCGTGGATCGGGTGGCATGCCGCCACGGGTTATTTGGATCGGGTGGCACGCCGCCACAGGTATGGTATCTGGATCGGGTGGCACGCCGCCACGGGTATGTCGTTGGAGCGGGTTGCACGCTGCAATAGAATATTGTGAAAATATAGTTAGTTATATGCTACCTGGTATACAATACTTCCTCGCTTCTGAGGAAAAGACCGTTTTGAGTATCGCTTGGCAAATGGCACGTCGGTTGTGTCCTTTAAGGATTTGATAGTATACGTTAATTGTTTCACCGTGGGTGAGGTTGATTGCGTGGGTTCAAGACCTAGATCCGTGCGTGGCTAACCGTTTTGAGCTTAGTGGCTTGAGGTGCTTCATGAGTAATAATGTTGGGATAGAATCACGAATCGTGGCAAGGCCACGTGATGTTATGACCTCTCGAGGAGGATTCGGGTACTCTATTTCTATAATGCGAGACGCGATCTCAGTTCTATATTATGATGGCACAGAGGGATTAAATTGCAGCTCTATTTGTTGGAGGCATTTGTCACGATTTGAGCTGTCATGATTTGAGTGTGTGCAGACGTTTCTATTGGAGCCTATGTTGTGCTCGTCGCGGCTTAGGCCGGTGGTTGAGATGTCATGTCACCAGTGTGGTGTGTTATGATCGAAAGGACCGTTGGAATCATTAATGAATACGAGCATATTGGATCTTAGCTTGTTAGGAAAAAAAATCGAGGTTTGGCTCCGAAACCTATTGTGGTACCAGTTTTAAAAGGGAAATAGATTCACGAATGGTTAACCTGAGAGATGGGTTCGGTATATCGCGTGCTTCAGCTGCCGTGGGCAGGATGAGTATGGAGGTGTTGGAATCAGACTCTATCTAATGAAAGAGGTTATCAGCTAGTATTTGGTTATTGTGGCCAGTTGTTGTGATTAGAGACTATCGTCTCGAGTGATTGGGTTGTCGATACATCATATGATCTCACCCGGAGTAGCGAATATGGGTTATTGCAGTGGATTCGAGTGTATCCTGAGTATAGGCATGGGATTTGCATTTGGCATATGATTTCAGAAAGTGCAATGTGATTTATGGTTCAGATGGTCTGTGAAATTTTGACTATATGGTGTTTTCGGACTTATGTGAGATAGGGTGACGTATGATCGCCCGAATATATACTGGGTAAGGTCATTCAGCTATTGAGTTGCTTCTAGTACCACTCTGGTACGCTCGAGGACGAGCGTTTGTTTAAGTTGGGGAGAATGTAACGACCCGGCCCATCGTTACGGGAATTTACCACCCCGTCATGTTGCAATTACATGTTTTATGCTTTTATATCAGTGTTAGAGCCTATCGGGTGAGTTAGGAGTGAATTGAATTGAAAATTAAGCAAATAGCATGTTTGAAGGAAGTTTGAATATGGAAAGTCAACCTAGAGTTGACTATCGAGTTAGAGTTCTCGGAATCAGATTTTGATGATTCGACTAGTTTCGGGGCATCATTTATGACTTAGGAGAGCAATCGGAATTGAATTTGGAGGTCCGGTGCAGTTTTAGGCTTGAATTGGCTAAGGTTGAATTTTGGCAAAATCCGAACGGTAGGTGAGATTTTGATCCGGGAGTCGGAATGGAATTCCGACAGTTGCAGTAGCTCCGTTAGGTGATTTTGGATATGCCTGCAAATTTTCAGGTCATTCGGACGTCGTTTGGTCGGGTTTTTGATTGAATGTTAGTTTCGGAAGTTTTTAAGAAACTTAGGCTTGAATTCTTGTGTAATTGGTGATTTTGATGTTTAGGATGGTGTTTTTATGATTGGAACAAGTTCGTATCGTGTTTTGGAGTATGTTGGTGGTTTTTGTTGGGGTCCCGGGAGCCTCGGGATGAATTCGGGGGTCCAAACGGACCAATTTGTGCCAAAGGCACTGCTGTTTCTGCTGCAATAAATGCAGAGCATTTTTGTGCTTCGCGATCACGAAGCTATGTATGCGATCGCGTAGGGTAAAGCTGGGAAGCTCTGCGATCGCAAGAAAGCTGGGAAGCTCTGTGATCGCAAGGTTGAGTCTGCGATCGCGTAGTGTATCGGAGTGAGGCCAAAAAATTTGTTTTTCGCGATCGCGGGAAGAGTGATGCGATCGCGTAAGGTTGACTGGTTGTGCATCGCGATCGCGGGTGTATTGATGCGATCGCGTAGGGTCGCTAAGTGGGTCATTGCGATCGCGTCCAGGTTCACGCGATCGCGTAGAGGAAAAGTTGGCAGCCCAGGATTTGTGCATCGCGATCGCGAGCCCAGGGCTACGATCGCGTAGAGTAAATAGGCCGGGCAGTATGTTTAATTGCAGAACAGAGGGCTTACAGGTTCATTCACCCAAAACATAATTTTGAGCCCTAGAGAGAAGAAATCACGGGAAAACGCTGGGAAATCATCGGGTATTCATCGGAGGTAAGTTTCTTGACTTAAAAACATCATTTTATGGTAGAATTAACATCAATCTTCATGAATTTGGGTAGAAATTGTGAAGGATTGTGGCCTAGATATTGAAAACGAAAATTTGGGTTTTGAAAGGCCAATCGAACTCCGATTTTGGTAAATTTTATATGTATGGACTCGTGGCGAGACGAGGGTTCTGGAAATATGAGTTTTGAAATTTTTCGAGATGTGGGCCCGGGGCTCGGGTTTTGCAAATTTCGTGATTTTTGATATTTTTCAAGTTCTTTCGATTGGGTTATGTTCCATTAGCCTATTTTGATATATTTGTACTGATTTATGCTAGTTTTGACGTGCGTGGATGCCGGTTCGAGGAGCTAAGGCGTCGCGGGCATGAGCTTTCGTCGGTTCGAGGTGGGTAATACTTGTAAATGATGTCCTGAGGGTTAGTAAACCCCGGACTTGCACATCTTAGTATTGTGTTGAGGTGACTTGCACGCCGGATAACGGGCGTGGGGTAGAGCACCATTGGAGGATCGTGACTTGGTCCGTCCCGCGTAATAAATAATAACACCTAATTGTTGAAATGAATTGGACTAATTATCATGTTTGGGCTTCGTGCCGATTATTTGAATCCTTCAGGGATTGGTATCATTGTCTTGATAACACTGTGCATATTTTTATCTAAATTTAAGGTTTTAAATGGTATTTTTCTATTCAACATTCTTATAAGGTTATGAAAAACTTGAACAAGGTCTTAATAATATTTTAGCTGTGAGCTAATATGATATTGTTGCCCGTAGGGCTTTCTTGATTATTTGTTAGACTGATTTGGGCCGAGGGCCATATGTTAGGGCATGACAATTTATGTGAGCATATGCATACACATGCATGGATCGGACTGCACGCCGCAGTGGTATACGGATCGGGCTGCGCGCCGCAGCAGGTGTGATATTAATTATTGTGCTTGGGCTGTAGGAGCTCCTCCGGAGTCTGGACACCCCCAGTGAGCACGGGTACCCAAATTGGATCGGGCTACACGCCGTAGCGGTCATATGCATTGCATGGCATACATACATTGGTTTGCGTGCACTACGTGTCATAACATTCAGCACTCATACATTATTGGCACACATGCATTAGTTGCCTTATTGACCGGATCTCCTGGTGTAAATTGATAAGGAGTGCTGAGCCCGAGGGGCTGATTTGAGTGCGGACTTGCACTGCTTGAGATTGTATCCAGGTATTGGTATATTATCATGAAAGAAAGAAGCTAAAAATTGAGATTTCTAAATAATCTACTCACATATGCTTGAAAGGAATAAAAAGATAGTTATGTATTGTGTAGCATGAGATAGTGCCTATCGTGGTTTTCTTCCCTTCAGCATTATTTACTTTTATTACCGCTGAGTTGGAAGTACTCACACCCGACTCCCTGCACCTTGTGTGCAGATCCAGGTACATCACAGTAGAGTTGATTCTATTGCGGCTCGGGAGTGCTTTTGGACAGTCGAGGTAGCTGCCAGCGTTCGCAGGACCTGATTCTCCAGTTTGTCTGTATTTTTGTTCTAATCATCCCACACTTGTGCACGGTTATATTCACTATTTACACTTTGTATACTCTGTAGAGGCTCATGACTCTTGACCCTTCGGTCTATGGGAGTTGGTATGCGTTGGGACTTGGTTCCCCTGTTTCGATATATCCATCACTGTTATTTTACAATTGATATGCTTAAATGGGATAAGGCGAGCTCATAGCTCTATGATTGTTGTTGATTGATCGGGCTGGCCTAGCAGTATGCTGGGCGCCAGCCTAAAGAAGAAGGGAAATCCTATCCTATTACACTGTTGCATTGATTTTGAGTCTCAAAACTGTTTTGAACAGTTTAAATCTTCCACCTCTGTTTCATTCGAATTGGATTCTGTCCAAAGTTATCTGAAAGTTGTTTGGGGCTCATTTGTTAATGTTTTGGGTGCTGAGTGGTTTGCTTGATATCCATGAGACTCTCAGTTTTATTTTAGCCCACTTCTGGAATTTCAATCTATTACTAGTTTGTCGCTGTCCCATCTTTGGTAGCCTTATTCATCGCTGGAACTTGCATTTCTGCTGTACTGTTTCTGATTGCTACTGCTACTGCTGCGTCTGACACCTTTTACTCTCATTTCCAGGTATTTCATTTCACCTTTTAAATGTATGAGAATGGCTGAACATGAAGTTGATTTATTCAAGTCGAGATTTGTTTCGAAGCTAATTCAGTTGTGATTTAACTTCTAACTCTGTTGAATTCCATAAGGACAAACCAATCCGTTCAGTTTTTTATTCGAGTTCAAATGTATAGATCTATCATGTGTATCTGTTGGTTTGTTTTTAATTGTTCTCTATTCTATACTAAAGAACCATGTATCCTTTTAATCATATTCAAATGTCAGATTTGGTATGTATATTTGCTAAATGAGTTTTACGAATCTCCTCTCTGTTAGGCTTTGAAATTCATAGTAAGTTAAAGTTAGATATTCAATGTTAGATGCTAAGAAATGATTTGGTGTTTACTGTTAATAATTAGTCCATGCTGGAATTTTAATTAGTCGAGGTTAGCATTTTATTATTAATAACATAGATTCATTGCTTAAGTGTTTTGAAGAATCTACCTTGTTAGTTCTGTCCAATCACCTGTTGAAATTGAGCTAAAGTCCAAACAGGAAGTTGAAATTTGTATATGGTAAAACTAAATGGAATAAAAAGGTGTGAAATTGCGATTTACTTGAGCAAGTAATTCTTTTATTTTTAAAATAACAATTCAAATAATATTAGTAACTAATGTTAAGTTCTCGAATATTAGTGATTAACATAGCCAACCTTTAATACATTCCAACAGGTCACAGAATAAGACATCATTTTGTATAGATATTAATTGGAAATAATCTTAACGGACTTTGTTGTAGATAAATTAATTTTTGTCTAGTCTAATAATGGCTTTAATCGGCATAGTTTCAAATAAGCAAACCCGGATACGTTTTCTTATTATTTACCTATCTGTCAAAAGTCCGAGTCTATGTTGTAATTAGTCTTTCTTTTGGTATGGTTTCAAATTAATAGAGCGGTTTAAAGTTTAATTAGAGCATATAATTTATAAGCATGTATAAAATCAGGTATTTTTAGCCATTTATAATAATTGAAGCGACCGTGCTAGAACCACGGGATCTGGGGGTGCCTAACACCTTCCCTCGGGTCAACAGAATTCCTTACTTAGAATTTCTGGTTCGCAGACTTCATTTGGAAAGTCGAAAATTTCCTCGATTCGAGATTTAAATAAATCGGTGACTTGGGACACCTTAATTTATTCCAAGTGGCGACTCTGAAATAAATAGAATAATCCCGTTTCGAATATTGTCACACAGACCTGGAGAGAGTTCCTTTTCGCACACACATATTTGATATCTTTCCAAGTCATTGTGAGAAAGAAAAACTGTCGGATTTCTTGGAGAGTCTGTTGTTTTGTTGAAAATTGTTTTAAGTGAGTTTCAAGAGTGATATTTAGCCTAAAGAAGAAGGGAAATCCTATCCTATTACACTGTTGCATTGATTTTGAGTCTCAAAACTGTTTTGAACAGTTTAAATCTTCCACCTCTGTTTCATTCGAATTGGATTCTGTCCAAAGTTATCTGAAAGTTGTTTGGGGCTCATTTGTTAATGTTTTGGTGCTGAGTGGTTTGCTTGATATCTATGAGACTCTCAGTTTCATTTTAGCCCACTTCTGGAATTTCAATCTATTACTAGTTTATCGCTGTCCCATCTTTGGTAGCCTTATTCATCGCTGGAACTTGCATTTCTGCTGTACTGTTTCTGATTGCTACTGCTACTGCTGCGTCTGACACCTTTTACTCTCATTTCCAGGTATTTCATTTCACCTTTTAAATGTATGAGAATGGCTGAACATGAAGTTGATTTATTCAAGTCGAGATTTGTTTCGAAGCTAATTCAGTTGTGATTTAACTTCTAACTCTGTTGAATTCCATAAGGACAAACCAATCCGTTCAGTTTTTTATTCGAGTTCAAATGTATAGATCTATCATGTGTATCTGTTGGTTTGTTTTTAATTGTTCTTTATTCTATACTAAAGAACCATGTATCCTTTTAATCATATTCAAATGTCAGATTTGGTATGTATATTTGCTAAATGAGTTTTACGAATCTCCTCTCTGTTAGGCTTTGAAATTCATAGTAAGTTAAAGTTAGATATTCAATGTTAGATGCTAAGAAATGATTTGGTGTTTACTGTTAATAATTAGTCCATGCTTGAATTTTAATTAGTCGAGGTTAGCATTTTATTATTAATAACATAGATTCATTGCTTAAGTGTTTTGAAGAATCTGCCTTGTTAGTTCTGTCCAATCACCTGTTGAAATTGAGCTAAAGTCCAAACAGGAAGTTGAAATTTGTATATGGTAAAACTAAATGGAATAAAAAGGTGTGAAATTGCGATTTACTTGAGCAAGTAATTCTTTTATTTTTAAAAATAACAATTCAAATAATATTAGTAACTAATGTTAAGTTCTCGAATATTAGTGATTAACACAACCAACTTTTAATACATTCCAACAGGTCACAGAATAAGACATCGTTTTGTATAGATATTAATTGGAAATAATCTTAACGGACTTTGTTGTAGATAAATTAATTTTTGTCTAGTCTAATAATGGCTTTAATCGGCATAGTTTCAAATAAGCAAACCCGGATACGTTTTCTTATTATTTACCTATCTGTCAAAAGTCCGAGTCTATGTTGTAATTAGTCTTTCTTTTGGTATGGTTTCAAATTAATAGAGCGGTTTAAAGTTTAATTAGAGCATATAATTTATAAGCATGTATAAAATCAGGTATTTTTAGCCATTTATAATAATTGAAGCGACCGTGCTAGAACCACGGGATCCGGGGGTGCCTAACACCTTCCCCCGGGTCAACAGAATTCCTTACTTAGAATTTCTGGTTCGCAGACTTCATTTGGAAAGTCGAAAATTTCCTCGATTCGGGATTTAAATAAATCGGTGACTTGGGACACCATAATTTATTCCAAGTGGCGACTCTGAAATAAATAAATAATCTCATTTCGAATATTGTCACTTAAATTGGAAAAACTCCCTTGTACGTTTATCCCTCGGGGTAAGCGCGCCAAAAGGAGGTGTGACAGCTCTGGCGACTCTGCTGGGGAATACAAACCCAGAACCACTGGTTCGGGGTTTAAGAATTCGAGCTTTGAATAATTGTTGTATTTGGCTTATTATCTGGTTTTTATTATATGTTTGTATTTGATGTGCTAAATGTTGCTTTTACCGCTTTGATATTTTGTGAATTGTATATAAATTGTGCCGATACCCATTTTTCTCTTCTGAGTCTTTTGAAATATAATATCGGGCATTTGCTGGACATAGCCCGTTTTTCTCAAGATAGCTGTGGTGCTTGGCACCTGGTGAAGGATTTGTAGTCACACATGTTTAGGCGGAGAGTTTTGTCAATTAAGCCGGAAAGCCATGCTACCGGTGCACTGACACTCTTCGACTCGAGTTGTCCGCTCGAGTTAAAGCCAGTCTAGACACTTTTCCCAATAGGATGATGACTTAGAATAACAAAACCTTATGCCGGATCCCCGATAGGAACGTCTATTTGCGTCATGTGCATATTTGACTTAGGAGGCTCGACACAGGGGTTGGGCCTGTCTAGGACAGGTGTACCTGAAATAGAAGACCGGCTTGATGCATTTTTGTCTGTGCATTTATTCATTTCGATCTTACATGCTGGCCGGTTTGTTATTTAAGAAAAAATGAGGAGAAGAAGTAGAAAATGTCCGGATATAGAGTCGAAATAATTTTATGGAAAATAGTTTGTTTTCTTTGAACATAATTTTTGAAAATGCTAAAAAAAAAATTTCCAAATAAATTTTGTTAAAAATAGTGTGTTTTCTTTTTTGTTAAAATGATTTAGTTCATTTGTTTCCGAACTACGCGGGTCTGATTCTCACCGGATGTGAGATACGTAGAAAAACCTCAACGGTTCCAACCCCAATTTTCAAAAAAAAAATATTTTCCTTTAGTTCACTCTTTAAAATCTTTCCTTAGAAAATTCGAAAAAAGGGGTAAAAGTAGTTTTAAAAACTAAAAAAAAATGGTTTCGTTCTTCCTACTGTTTTTCATGAAATAAATCAATAAAAATCAAAATTAAAAATATGGGTTTCCTTCATTTTTGAAGTACTTTTCTAAAAATAAAAAAATAAAAAAAAGAAACAAAAATCCAAAAAAAAATATTTTTTCTTTCTTCCTTAGAAAAAGAGACAATAAGTAAAAATTCAAACAAAAATATTCTTTTACTCCAAAGCAAATAAATTTTTTTAGAAGTCTTTCTTTCAAAAAAGCAAAACAAAAAGCAAAAAAAAAAAAGCAAAAATATAAATATATTTTTCTTTCTTCTTTTAAAGCGTTTCTTTCAAGAATTAAAAAAAAATATTTTATTTACTCAATTCCGGATTATCCGAACTACGACCGGTCTGATTCATGCGGGGTCATGATAAGTAGGCAATCCACATAAGATTCGACCATCACCAAAGGAAAAAAGAAATGAAAAAAAAAGAGAGAAAATTGATAAAGAGAGAAAGAAGATGAAAGCAAAGGAAAGTATAAGTCGGAGTAACGCATTACAATCGAATACAAGTAGCAACACGATCAATTGTATAAGTGCATCACACCCAACGTGAGAATACTTATCTGTTATGTTGTTTCAGACTAATCGTTTGTTTGCCAAACTCCGGGTTTTAGAAAAGGGTGGTTGATTTTGTGGTACTCTGGCCTCACATTCATACTTCACGAGGTCCAAAGGAAAGGTTCAGCAGACCGTTGCTAAATCAAAAGAAAGTACCCATCCTTATTTCACAAGGTCGAAAAGAAGTGCCAACATGTCTTCGGAAATCCCTCTACCAACCGTTCCCGTTTTGGAAGAGAGCTCCGTGTCAGCCATTCCGGCTACTGAGTCAGCAGCTGCAGAAGAAAATAGAATTTTGCGTTGTCGCATGCTGGAGATGTTAGATGACTGGAATAACGGGAAAGAGCCCCCAAGTCTGATCCCTGGGTTCCCCGAACTATTCCTCATGTCAAGTGGGATTTCTAATACCCCCACCAATTACCCACCTACTCTGTTTGGATATTCTAATGTTACAACCCTCTTCGAATCACCCTCCACTTCCCATCCTCGGGTGACAGCATTAGATACATCTACAAGAACATTCGTTGGTTTGCCCGTTCCAATCACGGCGCATCCCGCCACACATACTTCTTTCTTTGACTCCTTTTCTTTTACATTCCCGGCACTACCCTTTCACGGGATCCTACCCAGTTTGCCGCCAATGTCTATCCTCAACCAACCCAATATGAGTTCATGCCAAGCCAAAATCCAAAAGCTCCCGAACGGGATGAAATGGCAAAAAGAATGAGCAGCTTGGAACAGAGTTTGAAAAACATGCAAGGTCTAGGCGGACAGAAGAGTGTTTCTTACGTAGATTTGTGCATGTTCCCACATGTCCATTTGCCATCGGGCTTTAAGACGCCGAAGTTCGAAAAGTATGACGGGCATGGCGACCCTATTGCTCATCTAAAGAAATACTGCAATCAATTGCGAGGTGCCGGCGGCATGGAAGAATTGCTGATGGCATATTTCGGAGAAAGCTTGATCGGGATAGCATTAGAATGGTACATGGATCAAGACATATCTCGATGGCACATCTGGGACGATTTGGCCAGAGATTTTGTGAAACAGTTCCAGTACAACATTGACATTGCGCCGGACAGGAATTCTTTATCGAACTTGAAGAAGAAACCCTCCGAAAGCTTCAGAGAATATGCTATTAAATGGCGAGAGCAAGCATCCAGGGTGAAACCCCTATGGACGAAATAGAAATGGTCACTACTTTCCTCCAGGCTCAGGAACCAGACTATTTCCAGAACATGCTGTCAGCAATGGGAAAACCTTTCGCAGAGGCGATCAAGATTGGGGAAATGGTAGAAAATGGTTTAAAGACGGGAAGGATTTTGAGTCAGGCAGCCATTCGAGCGACCTCCCAAGCAATCCAAGGAGGGTCCGGAGGAATAGCAAAGGGTAGGATGAAAGAGGAAACATCCATGGCAACTTCGGGTGATAGAAGACACCACGCTCCTAGACCCATCTTTTCAGAAAGAACCCCCCAACATTATTACTCTGCTCAGGAAATGTCCTATATCCCTCAACCATATGCAGTCATGAATGCTCAACCTTTTGCGCAACCGCAACAGCATGTCAGTAGAAACCAAGCTCTATTTCCAAGAAATCAGCCTCCCACCAGAGCCACTATAATCCTCGACCTCCGCAGAATAACTTCCGTCCTTGGGAACAACCAAAGAAGTCAAACTTTACCCCAATTGGTGAATCTTACTCTAATCTATTCCCGAAACTTGTCCAAATGGGTCTACTGCAGCCGGTTCCTCGGAATAGACAAAACCCGGCATCGCCTTCCTACAAAGCTGGTGTCAGATGTGCATATCATTCAGAGGCAGAAGGCCACCATACTAATGACTATTGGACTTTGAAACAAGCGGTGGAGAATTTAATAGAGAAAGGGAAGATTGTGTTGAAGGACGAGGATGTCCCAAATGTGGCCAATAATCAGCTGCCTGCTCACAAAAACGGGCCGTTAACTGGGATGATTTGTGAAGACGAAGAATTCGATCAAGCGCTTAAGGCCATAATTGCTATTGCTGATGTGGAAAGGAAGCCCAAGGCGGCCCCGAAACAGGAGAAAGGGGAAAAGAAGAGTAAAATCATTGAGTTAGAACCAGAAAGGGAAATTGGTGCACCTAAGCAAGCCTATGTGACATGGGGGGCAATTAAGACACCACGGCTGAATGAGCCAGTGTTTGTTGGACGCGTACCACAAAAGCTTAAGGACCGTCAAGAGGAAGATAATGAGGATTTCATGACTGAAGAGAGTGAAGGAAAACATGAGGCAAAGCTTTGCGGTACCTACACGGTTGAGCCAGGGAAAGGGACTATCACCGTTGAGATGAGATCAGACACTAAACTCCCAAACTGAAAGGCTAGGCCATTCCCGATCAGGCGGAAGCCCAGTAAACTTGTCCTGCCGCATTTTTCTGCATCCAGAGTTATTTCAGGGTGTAAATTGGATGTTTCTTTTAGTTTTTGTCTTTAAATTCCCGAATGTGAACCCTGTTTATCCTTTCGATTCCAAGAAATGAAATTAATATTTCATCGTCCGTTTCCTTTTCTTTTGTTATTTTTTATTCTTTCAGATTTGTTTTAGTTTTCTTTTTCTCTTCTGTTTAGTTCAAATCATGCAGCTCCCAAAACGCTATCAGACTTCAGAATAATGAATCGAGAGTTGAAATGCACAAAAGTTTATTTTGAGGAAATGAAACAATGAATTGGAATAACTGAAGGAAAATTGGTTCGCATACAAAAGGGGTGTGTTGTACTCAGGGAATACCCGAGTAATTATCCCAACAAAGAATGGCCCATGCTTGCAACAAGAAAGTGCGGCCCAGGAATCTCGAAATAGAACAACCCGCGTTAAGGCGAATTCCTCCTCATTACCAAGAAACAAAAGGAAAATTTCGCTCCTAATTGGAAGGATCCATACATCATCCGGAAAATATCACTGAGAGGGACCTGTTTCTGGAAGACATTGAAGGGAATGATCTTGAAACGGCAGTCAATACAGATACAGTATAAAGGTACTATGTCAGGACCTCCCGCGACGTTGGCTTTTGTATAATTGAGATGACGAAGGCTTTCTTTCTTGCTACCCCAAACACTATAAATCCTTTGTAAAACCCTTTGAGCCGGTTATGTTTCTTTGTTCACCCTCTTTGGAACCCGAAATAAATAAAAAATTAAAAAAAATTAAAAAAAAAGTTAAAAAAGAAAAAGAAAGAATATATATCTTTGGAACCCGAAAGTACAAAAAAAAAATATAGAAAAAAAACAAAAAGACAAAAAAAATTATTTTCCTAAACTACGTTCTGACTTGATTTCGAAAGAATGCGTAGGCAACCTCTCCCTGAGGTTCAGTAACACCAAAACAAAAATCCTAATTTCCCAAAAATTGAAACTGGGGTAGATGATATGACGGTTCAGTTTAGATCCGTCAAAATGGTTCTAGAGTTGTAATTCCATTCAATTTCCTTTTTAACCAAAGACCTTGTTCAAGTCCTTCAGATCAACTGGCAAAGGCAAAGAAGTGAAAAATATCATTGACGGAAATCTGACACAGCTTGATTTGAGAGAAACAAAATGAGAGAGTCTTATCGGTGAAAACCTTCGGGCACCATAAGGCGATGGCAATTGGAGAAGCTAAAAATGAGAGAGTCCGTTTAGTGAAAACTTGCAAAGAGCACTATCGGGCGACAGTGAGAAGAGAAATGAGAGGGGTCGATTGGCGAAAACCCGCAAAGGGCGCCGCCGACCAAAAAGAAGACATCCCTTCACTAAAAGAATTTTGGCAAGGTTCCCTGGTTTTGAAATTGCGAATCAATGGGTTCATAAGAAGTTGGAAAGTATCAAAACCCACTGTAATAAGTAATATAAAGTCACTCTTAGTCTCATGGATATTTAGTGACTAACACCTAATAATAGGGATGTCTATCCTCATGTAATATCTCAACGGGAGTATTTCCCTAAGTAGTATGATTACGATGCTCGCTCATGAATGGAGCATGTTAAACAGACTCGCCTAAATTTTCTTTCAAAAACCAAATCAAATTAAGGGAAAATTATTCTGTTTATAACAATCTGAATTATACACGTGATGACACCATCCGGTGTAATGACCTCCCTCATACCATAAAAAGTATATCAATGGTTGGGTCTCCACCTCTAGGATTTTCACCTCCACCTCTAACATCCCGACCTATACATCTGGCTGGCCATGTAGGATAAATATTAACTGCAATGGAGCGTGTAGCCTGAGTGCTTTCCTAAAATTATATTTCTCCAAAAATTCCACATTCACAACAATTCCTTTAAGGCTCAGTTAACTTGTTGTTCATGACAATATATATTCGGACACAGTCATTGTGACCTGGTACAACCGTTCAGATCGCATATACTACATATTGCAGAGAATCTCGGGGTGACGTCTTCATAACATTTTCTAAAATAGAGTTTAGTAGATAGCGTTGCATTGGCCGGCTTGCCCTCTTGGTAATCTTGTCACAAATATTGATGGCCAATTTCCTCTTTTGCTATGTTGGCTTAACACTGCTGAGCTACCCCGTTTACTCACAAACTCTTCGTTATTCTTTGGGGCGATTTCTTACCCCATGAAAGGAACCAACCTTAAATATGTATAAATTATTTAGAGGACATTTCTATACCATATATATACAGTCCAATAACTCACCATATTTGTCCTTCACAACTCCAACACATCGACCGGACGTCAAGGTCCGTTGAAACCCAACACGATTTATTAGGTGATCTCCTGATATAATTGCACCTTCCGTTGGGACCATAACTTGTGTGGTAAATACATTATCTTCCCACTATTTCTGTGTGCCTTCTGTAGCACAGTAAAATGAACTCCTCGCATTCGACTATTCCCACGTTCTGTAATTCCTCATAAGAACTGTCAAGCACAATCTCGTGGGTTCTCAAAAGATGCACCGCTGAAGGTGGTAGCGAAGACTTTGGTGAAACCTATCCGTCCTCCGTAAAACTTTTGAAGGCATAGTTGATCTATCACCAGCCTGTGCCCTCGGGCTGCTGGTCAGCAGACGAAGAAGCGCGTGTCACAGAATAGAAATTCAATCAGTAATTGAGGAACAAGTCGCACGACAAGAAAGAACAAATGAGAGACTCTTTCCTAACTCAATAGACTCTGGAGGACAAGTACGGACGTCTCCGTACCTACCTCTCAAACTCTACTAAGCTTGTTCGTGAGTGGTGAGACCTATGTAACCTAGAGCTCTGATACCAACTTGTCACGACCCGGATTTTCCCCCAACATCGGGATCGTGATGGCGCCTACTCGTGGTAGCTAGGCAAGCCACCGTATTCATACTATCCTGTTTTTAACACAATTTTAATTAAATAAATGCGGAATACTTTATCGAAATAGAAATAACTAATTACAAGATGAAAATCATAATGAAATCCTCTACCCAAGACGTGGAGTCACCAACTCACGAAATACTACTGAATACTATACATAAGTCTGAAAGAAATATAACATAATCCGTTCGTCTCGGAACAAAGAGACTGCAACTAGTAACATAAGTAAAGAGAGAAACGTCGGGCCTACGGACGTCCGCAAGCTACCTCGGTCTCAAATATGATCAACTCCCACGCAAAAGATTTACTGCTGCTGCTCCTGATTGTAACCTGGACCTGTGCAAAAACACACAGAAGTGTAGCATCAGCACAACCGACCCCATGTTCTGGTAAGTGCCCGGCCTATCCCGGCGAAGTAGTGACAAGCCTAGGACCAGACACTCACATAAACCTGTGCAATTCAATATATATATATGTGTACCACAAAATAACAAGAAATAATCATATATATATATATATATATGTGTGTGTGTGTGTGTACATAAACATTTATAAGGAAATACTCTGCTCTGCAATAACAGCCAATAACTCATAATATCCAAATTAATCTAATCCACATAATTAAATCTTACTTTCGTGTCTCAATTCTTTATTTTTCTTTTCTTATCTCGTGGTAGGCGTACCACCCGCTCCCAACTGTAACAATAAATTATATCTTGTGGTAGGCGTACCACCCGCTCCCAAATATATCAATAGGCTACCGGCAACTATGGCCAATGCCAAGATTCAAATCACTTTGTGGTCGACTTGCCACACGATTCCATTTCTTTAATATATATATTACCACAATTAACAAGAAATAACCAAGTAATAACACAATAAGGAATATCTCAAAAGAACTCAACAATTAACAACGGTTAATAAGTTCACAAGGAAAACAAAGTATAATGGAAACACAAGTAATATCAAGTCAAGGAATGGCAAATAGTTGCACGGCATCACCCAAATAAAATATAATGGAAAAACAAGTAATATCAAGTCAAGGAATGGCAAATAGTTGCACGGCATCACCCTTCGTGCTTTTACTCTCGTCCTCACCAAATAAGCAAATAAAGTGCACGGCATCACCCTTCGTGCTTTTACTCTCATCCTCACATCCATAGTACGACATGATCCTTCGTACATGGTTCAATAACAAGGCACGGCATGATCCTTCGTGCATAATCAATAAAACATGGCACGACATTAACCTTCATGCATAAATAATAAAACATGGCACGGCATCACCCTTCGTGCATTATCACTCTTCCTCACCCAAATAACAATCACAGTTAAGGGCAGAGAAAGAAAACAACAAATCATGAACCGCCCCGGCAAGGGACACAATAATCATTTCAACAAAGTCCCTGCAAGGGCAATCAATATCTCACTTCACAACAAGTCCCGACAAGGGAGAACAATAACAATTATACAACTCGGCAAGGGTTCAACAATTTATCTTCAAAATATCTCACAACAAATATCAACAGTGACTCACGGTCATGCTAGACGCCAGTGTATGGATGCTCGTCACCACAGCCCATACACCGCACTCGATCACATAGCACATAATCTTATTCCCTCAAGCTAGGATAGAACAAACACTTACCTCGAATGTTTATGAACAATTCAATCCGTGGCAATGCCTTTTCCTTTCAAATTTGGCTCCAATCCAATCGTATCTATACACAATTGATTTAATATCATCAATACTACTCAACAAACTAATTCATAAGGCTAATTACAACTTTTACAACATTTTGCCCGGAATAGTGAATTTCGACCCCGGGCCCACATGGTCGGAACTCGGGGTTCGGACCAAAATCCGGTTACCCATCCCCCCACGAGTTCATGTATATGATTTGTTTCAAAATCGGACCTCAATTCGAGGTCCAATTTCCCAATTTATGAAAAACCCTATATTCTAACAAAAACAAGAAATTCTACCATGAAAACCTTTGATTTCTATTGAAAACATGTTTAATGATGTTAGGAATTGAAAGAATTAAGTAAAAAGTGACTTACAATTGTTTTGAAGAAGAAGGAATCCGTGAAGAATCGTAAATGGGTGTTTTTGGTTTGTAAAAAGTGAAGAAATGAACTGAAAATCGTGTTTTACAGGTCTCCGTGTTCGCATTTGCGAACATGGGTTCGCAATTGCGAACCCCGACCAATTTCTGGAGTTTGAAAAATAAGCTAAGGCTGGGAAGTTTGCATTTGCGAACATTTATTCGCATTTGCGAAGTTTAGGCAGTTACTGGGGATTTCGCATTTGCGAAATAAGGTTCGCATTTGCGAACCAGCAGGGCTTCTGGGCTTCTTCGCAATTGCGACACATTCTTCGCAATTGCGAAGACAGGCAATTATTGAAGGCCTCGCATTTGCGAGGTTAAGTTCGCAATTGCGAACTATGGTCCAGGTGTGCCAGTGTCGCATTTGCGACACTTTGTTCGCATTTGCGAACTTGGCTGGTTCTGGCAGGCATCGCATTTGCGATAATGGGTTCGCATTTGCGAACCCAGCCTTGAACTGCCTTCTTCGCATTTGCGAGAAATTCTTCGCAAATGCGAAGCCAACAGCTGGGTGAAAAGCCAGCAGTGCATAAATTCAGAAATTGATCCTACGGCCTATCAAATCTTTACCCGAGCCCCCCGGCTCCAAACCAAACATGTACACAACCTCAAAAACACATTATGAACTTGTTCGTGCGATCACATCGCCAATATCACATCGTTTTCATCAAATCAAGCCTCGAATTCATGAATTTCATACTTTTGGTTTTCAAAACCTTCAAACTTGGAACTCAAGGTCCAAAACATCTCAAACGACATCCGAATGTCACCAAACTTTACATAAATCACATATATAATATTTAAGACTTGTACCGGGCGTCGGAACCAAAATACGAGCCCGATACCAAGGTCAATTAATTCATTTCCTTTAACAATTACATCAAAAACAATTTTATAAAAAAATTCATAACCTGGGCTCTAGGCCTCAGAATTCGACTCTGGACGCATGTCCAAGTCCCATATTTTCCTACGGACCTCTCGAGACCATCCAATCTCGGGTCCGGATCCGTTTACCAAAAATGTTGACCGAAGTCAACCATATCAATATTAATATCATTTTTATCTAAATTTCTCATAAAATTCATATTTTCTATCACAAAAATCTTTCCGGCTACAAGCTCGGATCGTGCACGTAAATCGAGGCAACATGGAATGAGGTTTTCAAGGCCTCCGAAGCTCGAAATGATTAATAAAATAAGTGATGACCCTTTGGGTCGTCACATAAAAGAAGTTTCAGAAGGACAAGAGAAAGAAGTACCTGAATCAGAAAACAAATGTGGGTAGCGATTCCGCATATCAGACTCGGACTCCCAGGTTTATGCCTCAGGAGGCTGACCTCTCCACCGAACACGCATAGAAGGATAACTCTTCGACCTCAACTGTCGAACCTGCCGGTCTAGAATGGCCACTGGCTCCTCCTTGTAAGATAGATCATTGTCCAATTGGACAGTGCTGAAGTCTAATACATGAGTAGGATCGCCGCGGTATCTTCGAAGCATAGATACGTGAAAAACTGGATGCACGGCTGATAAGCTAGGCGGCAAAGCTAATCTGTAAGCCACCCCTCCCACTCTGTCTAGAATCTTAAATGGACCAATATACCTAGGGCTGAGCTTGCCCTTCTTCCCGAACCTCATCACGCCCTTCATAGGCGACACTCGGAGCAATACTCGTTCGCCAACCATGAAAGTTATATCTCGAACCTTGCGATCTGCATAGCTCTTTTGTCTAGACTGAGCTGTGCGAAGCCTATCTTGAATAATCTTGACCTTATCTAAGGCCTCCTGGAATAAATCTGTATCGAATAACCGAGTTTCTCCCGGTTCAAACCATCCAACCGGAGAACGACACCGCCTACCATAAAACGCTTCATGAGGAGCCATCTGGATGCTCGATTGATAACTATTATTATAAGCAAACTCTGCCAAAGGCAGGAATTGATCCCATCAGCATCTAAGGTGACCTGATTAGCACCTCCTCGCCGAACCGTGTCTCTAAGGTCACATAAATAGGAATCATTATATTGTTGATCGCGGATACGCTCCAATAATGAAGAGCGAGCGATCGCACAAGCTAGTGCTCGACTAGGCTCAGAAATATCCAACCTCACAAATCGATTGGCCAAGGACTGAACATCCAAAGCAATTGGCCTCTGATTGACTGGAATATAAACAAGACTGCCCATACCGGCTGACTTCTTACTCAAAGCGTCAGCCACCACGTTTGCTTTTTCCCCGATGATATAAAAAGGTGACATCATAATCTTTCCGCAATACCAGCCACCTTCTCTGCCTCAAATTCAACTCTTTTGTTTAAACAAATACTGAAGACTCTTATGATCGGTGTATACTTCACATACTACACCATACAAATAATGCCTCCAGATCTTCAATGCGTGAATAATCGCCGCAAATTCTAGATCATGCACTCGGTAATTCTTTTCATGCATCTTCAGCTGCCTCGAAGCATAGGCAATAACCTTGCCATCCTGCATTAACACTGCACCAAGCTCTGTACGAGATGCGTCACAATAAACTGTATAAGGCCCTGCACCCGTAGGTAGTATCAACACTGGCGCAGTGGTCAAGGCTGTCTTGAGCTTTTGAAAGCTCGCCTCACATTCATCTGACTATTCAAATTGAACACCTTTCTGTGTCAATCTGGTCAGTGGGGTTGCAATAGATGAAAACCCCTCAACGAATCGCCGATAATAACCCACTAATCCCAAGAAACTCCAAATTTCTGTGGCTGATGTTGGTCTAGGCCAGTTCTTGATTGACTCAATCCTTTTTGGATCAACCTGAATACCTGCTGCCGTCACAATATGACCCAGGAATGCAACTGAACTTAGCCAAAATTCACACTTTGAAAACTTTGCATATAGTTGGCTATCTTTCAGAGTCTGCAAAGTCACTCTGAGATGTTGCGCATGCTCCTCATGACCGCAGGAGTATGTCAATATGGAAACAATGAAGACTACAACGAACAAGTCTAAATAAGGCACGAACACACTCATGCGTATGCACATATCCATGACTCTGAAGTCTGGCCATAAGAGTTATTATTAAATTACAACATTGTCAATTAACCCCGTTATCAAATACCTTATTCTACAAATCCCACTTTACTCAGAATGAGGTATGGTGACCTCGTGATTATTTTCCCGAATTAATGCGTCATATTTATCCTTACCTGGGTGCTCGTCTCAAAGGCTAAGTTCAACGGTTTCAAAATAGAAATGGCTAAATATGAATAGAAACTATACAAGAATTGTCAAATAGTCCTAACGGACATGACTCTTATTTACGAATGCGATACGAAAGTATTAATTCATAAAAGAAGAATTTTAAACACATAAACTCTTACTACCAGGACCCAGTCCTCATATGATATCCACTGCAGCTTGAAGCTCGGCTTAGAAATATTTCACATTATGCCAAAAATTGAAGGATCTCATCCTCAACTCTGAATCACAGTGCTTGCACATCATATAATCTGAAAATTTTCATTTCCTTTCTTTCTTCCTTTCAATAATTGTCCGTCAAAGATAATCACGACATAAAATGAACCCTCATACTGATAGGGCACACAATTAATGATTAAAATTAGTGATTCCGAGAATTATATCAAAACATACTGTAATAAGTAATATAAAGTCACTCTTAGTCTCATGGATATTTAGTGACTAACACCTAATAATAGGGATGTCTATCCTCATGTAATATCTCAACGGGAGTATTTCCCTAAGTAGTATGATTACGATGCTCGCTCATGAATGGAGCATGTTAAACAGGCTCGCCTAAATTTTCTTTCAAAAACCAAATCAAATTAAGGGAAAATTATTCTGTTTATAACAATCTGAATTATACACGTGATGACACCATCCGGTGTAATGACCTCCCTCATACCATAAAAAGTATATCAATGGTTGGGTCTCCACCTCTAGGATTTTCACCTCCACCTCTAACATCCCGACCTATACATCTGGCTGGCCATGTAGGATAAATATTAACTGCAATGGAGCGTGTAGCCTGAGTGCTTTCCTAAAATTATATTTCTCCAAAAATTCCACATTCACAACAATTCCTTTAAGGCTCAGTTAACTTGTTGTTCATGACAATATATATTCGGACACAGTCATTGTGACCTGGTACAACCGTTCAGATCGCATATACTACATATTGCAGAGAATCTCGGGGTGACGTCTTCATAACATTTTCTAAAAATAGAGTTTAGTAGATAGCGTTGCATTGGCCGTCTTGCCCTCTTGGTAATCTTGTCACAAACATTGATGGCCAATTTCCTCTTTTGCTATGTTGGCTTAACACTGCTGAGCTACCCCGTTTACTCACAAACTCTTCGTTATTCTTTGGGGCGATTTCTTACCCCATGAAAGGAACCAACCTTAAATATGTATAAATTATTTAGAGGACCTTTCTATACCATATATATACAGTCCAATAACTCACCATATTTGTCCTTCACAACTCCAACACATCGACCGGACGTCAAGGTCCATTGAAACCCAACACGATTTATTAGGTGATCTCCTGATATAATTGCGTCTTCCGTTGGGACCATAACTTGTGTGGTAAATACATTATCTTCCCACTATTTCTGTGTGCCTTCCGTAGCACAGTAAAATGAACTCCTCGCATTCGACTATTCCCACGTTCTGTAATTCCTCATAAGAACTGTCAAGCACAATCTCGTGGGTTCTCAAAAGATGCACCGCTGAAGGTGGTAGCGAAGACTTTGGTGAAACCTATCTGTCCTCCGTAAAACTTTTGAAGGCATAGTTGATCTATTACCAGCCTGTGCCATTGTTCGGCTGGATAAGCAGTACGTGACTACGCCATTCGTGGGAAGACAAGAGTGGAAATTTAACTTAACACTTTGAAGAACAAATTCGCACGATAAGAAAGAACAAATGAGAGACTCTTTCCTAACTCAATAGACTCGGGAGGACAAGCACGGACGTCTCCGTACCTACCTCTCAAACTCTACTAAGCTTGTTCGTGAGTGGTGAGACCTATGTAACCTAGAGCTCTGATACCAACTTGTCACGACCCGGATTTTCCCCCAACATCGGGATCGTGATGGCGCCTACTCGTGGTAGCTAGGCAAGCCACCGTATTCATACTATCCTGTTTTTAACACAATTTTAATTAAATAAATGCGGAATACTTTATCGAAATAGAAATAACTAATTACAAGATGAAAATCATAATGAAATCCTCTACCCAAGACGTGGAGTCACCAACTCACGAAATACTACTGAATACTACACATAAAGTCTGAAAGAAATATAACATAATCTGTTCGTCTCGGAACAAAGAGACTACAACTAGTAACATAAGTAAAGAGAGAGACGCCGGGCCTGCGGACGTCTGCAAGCTACCTCGGTCTCAAATATGATCAACTCCCACGCAAAAGATCTACTGCTGCTGCTCCTGATCGTAACCTGGACCTGTGCAAAAACGCACAGAAGTGTAGCATCAGCACAACCGACCCCATGTGCTGGTAAGTGCCCGGCCTATCCCGCGAAGTAGTGACAAGCCTAGGACCAGACACCCACATAAACCTGTAGAATTCAATATACATATGTGTACCACAATATAACAAGAAATAATCAAGTATTAACACAATAAGGAATATCTTAAAGAAATACTCTGCTCTGCAATAACATCCAATAACTCATAATATCCAAATTAATCTAATCCACAAAATTAAATCTTAATTTCGTGTCTCAATTCTTTATTTTTCTTTTCTTATCTCGTGGTAGGCGTACCACCCGCTCCCAACCGTAACAATAAATTATATCTTGTGGTAGGCGTACCACCCGCTCCCAAATATATCAATAAGGCTACCGACAACTATGGCCAATGCCAAGATTCAAATCACTTTGTGGTCGACTTGCCACACGATTCCATTTCTTTAATATATATATTACCACAATTAACAAGAAATAACCAAGTAATAACACAATAAGGAATATCTCAAAAGAACTCAACAATTAACAACGGTTAATAAGTTCACAAGGAAAATAAAGTATAATGGAAACACAAGTAATATCAAGTCAAGGAATGGAAAATAGTTGCACGGCATCACCCAAATAAAATATAATGGAAAAACAAGTAATATCAAGTCAAGGAATGGCAAATAGTTGCACGGCATCACCCTTCGTGCTTTTACTCTCGTCCTCACCAAATAAGCAAATAAAGTGCACGGCATCACCCTTCGTGCTTTTACTCTCATCCTCACATCCATAGTACGACATGATCCTTCGTACATGGTTCAATAACAAGGCACGGCATGATCCTTCGTGCATAATCAATAAAACATGGCACGACATTAACCTTCGTGCATAAATAATAAAACATGGCACGGCATCACCCTTCGTGCATTATCACTCTTCCTCACCCAAATAACAATCACAGTTAAGGGCAGAGAAAGAAAACAACAAATCATGAACCGCCCCGGCAAGGGACACAATAATCATTTCAACAAAGTCCCTGCAAGGGCAATCAATATCTCACTTCACAACAAGTCCCGACAAGGGAGAATAATAACAATTATACAACCCGGCAAGGGTTCAACAATTTATCTTCAAAATATCTCACAACAAATATCAACAACGACTCACGGTCATGCTACACGCCAGTGTATGGATGCTCGTCACCACAACCCATACACCGCACTCGATCGCATAGCACATAATCCTATTCCCTCAAGCTAGGATAGAACAAACACTTACCTCGAATGTTTATGAACAATTCAATCCGTGGCAATGCCTTTTCCTTTCAAATTTGGCTCCAATCCAATCGTATCTATACACAATTGATTTAATATCATCAATACTACTCAACAAACTAATTCATAAGGCTAATTACAACTTTTACAACATTCTGCCCCGGAATAGTGAATTTCGACCCCCGGCCCACATGGTCGGAACTCGGGGTTCGGACCAAAATCCGGTTACCCATCCCCCCACGAGTTCATGTATATGATTTGTTTCAAAATCGGACCTCAATTCGAGGTCCAATTTCCCAATTTATGAAAAATCCTATATTCTAACAAAAACAAGAAATTCTACCATGAAAACCTTTGATTTCTATTGAAAACATGTTTAATGATGTTAGGAATTGAAAGAATTAAGTAAAAAGTGACTTACAATTGTTTTGAAGAAGAAGGAATCCGTGAAGAATCGCAAATGGGTGTTTTTGGTTTGTAAAAAGTGAAGAAATGAACTGAAAATCGTGTTTTACGGGTCTCTGTGTTCACATTTGCGAACATGGGTTCGCAATTGCGAACCCCGACCAATTTCTGGAGTTTGAAAAATAAGCTAAGGCTGGGAAGTTTGCATTTGCGAACATTTATTCGCATTTGCGAAGTTTAGGCAGTTACTGGGGATTTCGCATTTGCGAAATAAGGTTCGCATTTGCGAACCAGCAGGCTTCTGGGCTTCTTCGCAATTGCGACACATTCTTCGCAATTGCGAAGACAGGCAATTATTGAAGGCCTCGCATTTGCGAGGTTAAGTTCGCAATTGCGAACTATGGTCCAGGTGTGCCAGTGTCGCATTTGCGACACTTTGTTCGCATTTGCGAACTTGGCTGGTTCTGGCAGGCATCGCATTTGCGATAATGGGTTCGCATTTGCGAACCCAGCCTTGAACTGCCTTCTTCGCATTTGCGAGAAATTCTTCGCAAATGCGAAGCCAACAGCTGGGTGAAAAACCAGCAGTGCATAAATTCAGAAATTGATCCTACGGCCTATCAAATCTTTACCCGAGCCCCCCGGGCTCCAAACAAAACATGTACACAACCTCAAAAACACATTATGAACTTGTTCGTGCGATCACATCGCCAATATCACATCGTTTTCATCAAATCAAGCCTCGAATTCATGAATTTCATACTTTTGGTTTTCAAAACCTTCAAACTTGGAACTCAAGGTCCAAAACATCTCAAACGACATCCGAATGTCACCAAACTTTACATAAATCACATATATAATATTTAAGACTTGTACCGGGCGTCGGAACCAAAATACGAGCCCGATACCAAGGTCAATTAATTCATTTCCTTTAACAATTACATCAAAAACAATTTTATAGAAAAATTCATAACTTGGGCTCTAGGCCTCAGAATTCGACTCCGGACACATGTCCAAGTCCCATATTTTCCTACGGACCTCTCGGGACCATCCAATCTCGGGTCCGGATCCGTTTACCAAAAATGTTGACCAAAGTCAACAATATCAATATTAATATCATTTTTATCCAAATTTCTCATAGAATTCATATTTTCTATCAAAAGATCTTTCCGCCGACCAATTTCTGGAGTTTGAAAAATAAGCTAAGGCTGGGAAGTTCGCATTTGCGAACATTTATTCGCATTTGCGAAGTCTAGGCAGTTACTGGGGATTTCGCATTTGCGAAATAAGGTTCGCATTTGCGAACCAGCAGGCTTCTAGGCTTCTTCGCAATTGCGACACATTCTTCGCAATTGCGAAGACAGGCAATTACTGAAGGCCTCGCATTTGCGAGGTTAAGTTCGCAATTGCGAACTATGGTCCAGGTGTGCCAGTGTCGCATTTGCGACACTTTGTTCGCATTTGCGACACTTTGTTCGCATTTGCGAACTTGGTTGGTTCTGGCAAGCATCGCATTTGCGATAATGGGTTCGCATTTGCGAACCCAGCCTTGAACTGCCTTCTTCGCATTTGCGAGAAATTCTTCGCAAATGCGAAGCCAACAGCTGGGTGAAAAACCAGCAGTGCATAAACTCAGAAATTGATCCTACGACCTATCAAATCTTTACGCGAGCCCCTCGGGCTCCAAACCAAACATGTACACAACCTCAGCAGGGCAGTTACTCGAGACCTGGTTCGGACAGCAGGAGGTCTCGTCAGTCTGGTCATCCTGGGGTGAGATCCCAGCAGCAGGGGAGACCTACATGCCCCAAGTGTGGGAGATTTCATACAGAAACTTGCTACCTTGACCTTCCAGTGTGCTTCGGGTGCGGGGTGAGAGGTCACATTCATCGAGACTGTCGTGCACCCCGTCAGGGTATAGGTAGGGGATCTGCTCAGTCATCCGGTTCTTCAGCTGCTACATCATCAGCGCGTACTCCAGCATCAGCGGGGCGTGGTGCAGCTAGGGGTGGAGCTCGGGGTAGGGGTGGACCTAGCCGATTCTATGCATTGAGTGGCCGCCAAAATGCCGAGGCTTCTCCAGATGTTGTTACAGGTATCATGTCTGTTCAGACTATTGATTGCTATGCCCTTATTGATCCGGGGTCCTCCTTGTCTTATGTTACTCCATTCATTGCTTCAAGCTTTGGGATAGAACCCGAACAGCTTCATGAGCCGTTCTCTGTGTCGACTCCTATTGGTGATTCTATTACGGCCTCACGAGTCTATAGGAATTGTGTTGTTACGGTGGGTGGTCGTGATACCACAGCCGATCTTATTGAACTTGGGATGGTAGATTTTGATGTAATTATGGGGATGGATTGGCTCTATTCGTGCTTTGCCAAACTTGACTGTCGAACGAGAGTTATGAGGCTCGAGTTCCCTAACGAGCCAGTTATTGAATGGAGAGGAAATGGTGTGGTGCCAAGGGGTAGGTTTATTTCCTACCTTAAGGCTTCGAAGATGATTAAGAAGGGGTGTATCTATCACCTGGTTCGGGTAACGGACACCACCTCGGAGGTGCCTACCCTCGAGTCCGTGCCAATTGTGAATGAATTTCCTGAAGTGTTTCCAGATGAGCTTCCAGGCATCCCGCCGGATAGGGAGATTGATTTCGGGATCGATGTAATGCCAGATACTCAGCCAATATCCATTCCACCATACAGAATGGCGCCAGCAGAGTTAAGGGAGTTAAAGGAGCAGTCGAGGGATTTATTAGAGAAAGGGTTCATACGACCGAGTGTGTCGCCATGGGGTGCTCCGGTTCTCTTTGTCAGAAAGAAGGATGGGTCACTTCGAATGTGTATTGATTATCGGCAGCTCAACAAAGTCACCATCAAGAATAAATATCCTTTGCCTCGAGTGGATGATCCGTTTGACCAATTGCAGGGAGCGAGGTTCTTCTCAAAGATTGATTTACGGTCTGGGTACCACCAGTTGAAAATCAGGGAGCAGGATATTCCTAAAACCGCCTTCAGAACTCGTTATGGTCACTTTGAGTTTTTGGTTATGTCTTTTGGGCTAACCAACGCCCCAGCAACTTTCATGGACCTTATGAATCGGGTTTTCAAGCCATTCCTAGATTCCTTTGTGATTGTATTCATTGACGATATTCTCATCTACTCTCGGAGCAGGGAAGATCATGCCGTTCACCTCAGGAGCAGCATTGCAGACCCTTCTTCAGCATCAATTGTATGCCAAGTTCTCAAAATGTGAGTTTTGGTTGGAGTCCGTAGCTTTTCTAGTGCATGTTATTTCCAGTGAGGGAATTATGGTGGATCCTCAGAAGATTGCGGCAGTGAAAGATTGGCCTAGACCCACGACCCCAACAGAGATTCGTAGCTTCTTGGGTTTGGCAGGGTACTATCGGAGGTTTGTAGAGGGATTCTCAACCCTCGCTTCCCCATTGACTAAATTGACGCAGAAAGCAGTTAAGTTCCAGTGGTCCGAAGCATGTGAGAAAAGTTTCCAAGAACTGAAGTCAAGATTGACCTCGACACCAGTATTGGCCTTGCCAGAAGGCACAGAGGGATTTGTGGTTTACCGTGATGCCTCCAGGGTTGGTTTGGGATGTGTATTGATGCAACACGGGAAAGTCATATCTTACGCTTCCAAGCAACTCAAGAATCACGAGAAGAATTATCCGACGCATGATTTGGAGCTTGCAGCTGTTGTGTTTGCTTTGAAAATATGGCGGCACTATCTTTATGGAGTTCATGTAGATGTGTTTTCGGACCACAAGAGCCTCCAGTATTTGTTCAAGCAGAAGGAGCTAAATCTGAGACAGCGGCGGTGGTTAGAATTGCTCAAGGACTATGATATGGACATATTGTACCATCCAGGGAAGGCAAATGTGGTAGCCGACGCTCTTAGTCGAAAATCTATGGGTAGTTTGGCTCATTTGGGTGTGGATCAAAGACCCCTGGCTCGAGAGGTCTACCTATTAGCCAGCTTGGGGGTTCGTATCTCGGCGTCAGACGAGGGGGATATCTTGGTGCATAATGGAGCAGAATCATCATTGGTTGCGGAAATCAAGGAAAAACAGTTCATGGATCCAGCATTGGTTCGGGTAAAGGAAGCAGTTATAAATAACAAGACCTCAGCATTTGTACTCGGCAGCGAAGATGGTGTATTGCGGTGTCAAGATAGACTATGTGTTCCGGATGTGGACGAGCTTCGGGAAAGGGTAATGGCAGAGGCTCATATTTCCAGGTATTCGGTACACCTAGGTTCCACGAAAATGTATCATGACCTTAAGGAGATTTATTGGTGGAACGGTATGAAAAGGGATGTAGCAAGCTTTGTAGCTAAATGTCCGAACTGTCAACAAGTGAAGGCCGAGCATCAACGGCCCGGTGGATTAACTCAGCTTATAAAAATACCAAGGTGGAAATGGGAGATGATCAATATGGATTTCGTGGTAGGGTTACCTCGCACTCAGCGTAAGTTCGATTCAATATGGGTGATAGTAGATCGACTCACCAAATCAGCTCACTTCCTGCCTGTCAAGTCCACTGATACTGCGGAGTAATATGCAAGATTGTACATCAAGGAGATAGTAAGACTTCATGGCACTCCACTTTCTATCATCTCGGATCGCGGGGCTCAGTTCACAGCTAACTTTTGGAAGAAGTTTCAGCAAGGTTTGGGAACTCAGGTGAATCTCAGCACAGCTTTCCATCCGCAGACCGACGGCCAGGCCGAGCGGACCATTCAGACGCTCGAAGATATGTTACGGGCTTGTGTCTTAGATTTTAAAGGTAATTGGGATGAACACTTGCCAATGATAGAATTTGCTTACAATAATAGCTATCATGCTAGCATTCAGATGGCCCCATTTGAGGCATTGTACGGGAGAAGATGTAGATCGCCAATCGGGTGGTTTGAGGTAGGTGAAGCGGAATTGCTAGGGCCGGATATGGTGTACGAAGCTATGGAAAAGGTCAAGGTTATTCAGGAGAGAATGAAAACAGCACAGAGTCGTCAAAAGTCCTATGCGGACGTTCGTCGAAGGGATTTGGAGTTTCAAGTCGATGATTGGGTGTTCTTGAGGGTATCTCCTATGAAGGGAGTCATGCGATTTGGAAAGAAAGGAAAATTGAGTCCTAGGTATGTCGGGCCATATCGGATCGTTCAAAGGATTGGTCAAGTTGCTTATAGGCTAGAGTTGCCTCCTGAGATGTCATCAGTGCACCCGATATTCCATGTGTCCATGTTGAAGAAAGTGATTGGAGATCCATCCACCATCATGCCAGTCGAAGCTATAGAGGTTAATGAAGATTTGTCATATGAAGAAGTTCCGGTTGCCATTCTTGATAGGCAAGTCCGTAAGTTGAGAAATAAGGAAGTTGCCTCTCTGTTAAAGTATTGTGGCGAAGTCAACAAGTTGAGGAGGCCACATGGGAAGCAGAAAAAGAGATGAAGGAAAAGTACCCCCATTTGTTCGATCAAGCCTAGAAGAAATTAGATGACCCTCCTACTCCTAGTAACTGTCATCTTGTCTAAGTTGTTTCCCTCTTAGTATTAGTAAAGTCCCCTTCATTTTGTAATGAGTTAAATGTGTTGTTACCTTGGGTCACTTGAACCGTTCTTGATAAATGAAAGCCTTATAAAGATTTACGTGTTTAATAAACAACTAATAGTAAGTGTAGATTGGTAATAGTTTGTTAAGTGTACATGGTGTGTTAAAATGGTTAAATAAGGTAAGAATTCATTGAAGTGACTAGTTTATGTGCATTCGTTGAGGTAAGAAAGTGTATACCAGTTGTGAAAAGTGTTGTAGTTGTATATTGTTGTTTGGTAATGTGTTTCGGGGGCCCTCTGACAGGTGGATATGTCCATAATACAAAGGAAACTCTGGCGAAATTTTTCTAATATATAAGAGTTAGTCAAAATTTTGATGGTTGCATATCATGTCTTTCAAAACCAACTCATTTATTTCAAAATCCTCATTCGAGGACGAATGATCTTAAGGGGTGGAGGATGTAAGGCCCCGTAAAATTTTTGTGCATAAAACCTAGTAGCTGTGGTGTCATGGTCCGAATAATGTTTTAGGAATGCGTAGAATTCTCCGAAAAGTGTCCAATATGCGGTCAAGAATGCGATCGCAAACCTGACATGCGGACCGCATTCTTGCCGCAAAACGTTCCGGAGAGTTTCCCAAAAATCGTGTCAAAAGTGCGGTCGATATGCGATCGCATGTCAAATCTGCGGTGCACTTTGCGACCGCGGAATCAACATGCGGTCCGCATAGTGACCGCATTCCTTAACAGAACCTGTGTAAAATTTGGGGCAATTCTGCGGTCACTATGCGGACCGCATGTTGATTCTGCGGTCGCATAGTGCACCGCATAATTGACCCCGGCCCAGATTTTTGTAACATTTTGACCCGATCTCTTCTTTAATATAACACACTTCTTCTTCATTTTATCATATCATCTTACCAAAATTAGAGAGAGAAGAGAGGGTTTTTAGGGAGAGAAATCTTTCATCTTCAAAGATTGTTCCAACCATCTTAATTCCAAGGGATCTTAGGGCAAGGATTCAACTTCCCCAATCTTTTCAAGGTAAAAACCCTAACTATTTTCTTTGATTTTTAGTTTTAATTGGGTAAAGAGAGGTTTGCATATAATAGCTTTTAAAAATAGAATTTTTACACTCATGCATGATTATTGAACTTGATTTTTAGTAAAAAGAAGTGAGTAGAAGTAAGAGTCTTCAAGAACAAGGTTGGCAAGAGTAAGATAGCGTGGGTAAGCATAAAGTAGGAAGTTAACGGAAGAAAACTCATCACCGGGTATGTATGGCTAATTTTGATTCTTGTAAAATCGCCCAAATGTGTGCGAATTGTTTTGGCATGTGTCAAATTGAGAAATTTTACGTAATTCTTTGATTTCCTTGTTGAGCATTTGATTGATGTTGAACTACGTGTGGTGTGGTATGAAATATGAATTGAAAGATAAAAAGGTAATCGAGATTGGTAAAGAATTGGGAACAACCATTGTGATGGCATATTTGGCTTATTGTGGAAGGAATTTGAAACACCTTAATTGTGGTAAATTGTTGAACATGATTATGTGGGCATTTTCGATTTTGGAATACTTGTAACTTGGTTTTGATATTGGCTTAAGAAGAAATTGAGAACATGAACCAATGTGTAAGTTGCTTATTTGAACTTGTTGAAATTGTGTGTAGTACCTTATCTCCTGTTTGAAATTGTTGTGTTTTCAACTGTAAGGCGGGGTCGTGTTGCGCGCCGCAACGTGGGGAAATAAGGTGTGGGTTGGGGTGATAAGGGTGGCCGAGGTAATAAGGGTGGTCGGGGGCAATAAGGATGGAAAGCGATCGAAATCGCTATTGAAAATTGATACAAAAATCAATAATGTGAAATTGTGAAAGGAGACAGCAGGAGAGTTTGCAACCTGTGGGGCACTGATTGCCCCTTTGTTTGACTACTTGAGCTTTACGTGATTGATTGGTTATTGTTAAATTGGTTGATAGTAGAAAGTGCTTTGTGTGAGAATTATTTGAAATGAGGAAAATGTGGAAACATGGTTGGCTGGCTTAATTAATTGTTGATGTAATTTAATGGCTTGAGTTTACTTGGGACAAAGTTTGTCCATACATACCGGTACAATTCAAGTGTACTGACGTCCCTTTTGCCGGGGGCGCTACATTCGTGTCATGATTGTAGGTGGATCAGTAGCAGGCACTTCAGCTCATCGGCAGTAGTATCCTTCTCCTTCCACTGCCCATTTTGGTGAGCCCCTTTCTTCCTCGGGGCCTTGTGTGGTTCATGCCACTCGGTTTAGATTTCATTTTGGTTTTGTAAGGTATAGCCGGAGCCTTGTTACCGGCAAGTATTGTATTTCCCTTTTTGTATCCTAGAGGCTCCATAGACATGTAAACCGTGGGATTGTGGCCTATGTATATGTATGGGGCGTTGTAAATATAAATTATGAACTTATTAGTGAATCAATCACATGGTTATGTTTATGCATTATGAAATCAGTCATTATTGGTAAAATATTTGGTTAATGAGAAACAATCAACACAGGGTTAATGCGTGGGAATGAAAGGCACCCTGCCTTCTTCGCATTTGCGAGAAATTCTTCGCAAATGCGAAGCCAACAGCTGGGTGAAAAACCAGCAGTGCATAAATTCAGAAATTGATCCTACGGCCTATCAAATCTTTACCCGAGCCCCCGGGCTCCAAACCAAACATGTACACAACCTCAAAAACACATTATGGACTTGTTCGTGCGATCACATCGCCAATATCACATCGTTTTCATCAAATCAAGCCTCAAATTCATGAATTTCATACTTTTGGTTTTCAAAACCTTCAAACTTGGAACTCAAGGTCCAAAACATCTCAAACGACATCCGAATGTCACCAAACTTTACATAAATCACATATATAATATTTAAGACTTGTACCAGGCGTCGGAACCAAAATACGAGCCCGATACCAAGGTCAATTAATTCATTTCCTTTAACAATTACATCAAAAACAATTTCATAGAAAAATTCATAACTTGGGCTCTAGGCCTCAGAATTCGACTCCGGACGCATGTCCAAGTCCCATATTTTCCTACGGACCTCTCGGGACCATCCAATCTCGAGTCCGGATCCGTTTACCAAAAATGTTGACCGAAGTCAACCATATCAATATTAATATCATTTTTATCCAAATTTCTCATAAAATTCATATTTTCTATCACAAAAATCTTTCCGGCTACAAGCTCGGATCATGCACGTAAATCGAGGCAACATGGAATGAGGTTTTCAAGGCCTCAGAAGCTCGAAATGATTAATAAAATAAGTGATGACCCTCTGGTTTTGAAATTGCGAATCAATGGGTTCATAAAAATTGGGAAAGTTTATGTGGTTCAGGCGGCCAGTCCAAGAAGCATGTCACGTTTATTTGAAGTCAGCATGCATCCCGGATAAGTCCTTCTTTTCCCCGAAAGGGACGCTTCTCTTTAAACTCATTTTCTTGTTTTTGTATAGTTATTGTTTGAATCCCTTTCGGCTTGATTTTAATTCTGAAACTATTACAAAGAAAGGCGGCAGGACCGGTTTTACAGGATTCCATCTGGTAAAAAGGCAAAGAAAGATACCCAGCCTCGGTGGTGTATTGATCCAATCCCGACTGATCATGATGGTCGATCACTTGCAAAGGAAAGGACATTAAGAAGGAAAAGGAAATCAAAAGCTAAGGTTTTAAAAATGGAACGAGACAGAAAGACAGAGCCCACACAGGCAAGTCCTCAAAGAATTCCGAGTTTGAATCCGGACAGTTTGAAAGGAAATCACCCCAAAGCCAATTGGTAGCAAAGTTCTCAATGGAAATGAGACAAAGATCAAACAATGAAGATAATCAAGGCCACAAAGTCAACTACTTTTTCAACTAATAAAATGTTCTTTGTTGGAAGCAGGTCTATTCAATTGTGCAAGAAGAAGGTACAACCAAGGAAGTGAAATACGCAATCATTTAAATGGCTCTGAAACAAGGAAAGCGCATAAAAAGGGAAGTTTCTTTTCAAAAGCTTTATCTTATGCATTTGTTGATGGTAAAAAAAAACCTAAAAAAAAAGGGCCCAAAAGGAAGAATAAAAGAAAAGAAAATGAAAACTCCAAAAAAGAGAATCAAATCATGTTAGTCCAATATCCATTTGGACCCCCGGTCAGAAAACCGAGGGTCTCTCCGGCCGGAAAGCCGTGAGACATTGCTTTTGAATCCTGGCCAGAAAGCCGCGGAAACTTTCATTCAAAATCCCCGATCAGAAAACCGAGGATCTCCCAGTCAGAAAACTGTGGAGCCATTTATGTTAACCCCGGCCAAAAAAAATCGAGGGTCTTGCGGCCAAACACCGTGAGACATTGTTTTGAATTTCGGCCAGAAAGCCGTGAAACTCTTCTTCCCCGGTCAGAAAACCGAGGATCTCCTAGTCAGAAAACTGCGGAGCCATTTATTTTAACCCCGGCCAAAAAACCGAGGGTCCGGCAGCCAAAAATCCGTTAGATATTGTTTGAATTCCGGCCAGAAAGCCGTGAAACATTTATCCCCGGTCAGAAAACCGAGGATCTCCCAGTCAGAAAACTGTGGAGCCATTTATTTTAACCCCGGCCAAAAAACCGAGGGTCTTGCGGCCAAAAAACCGTTAGACATTATTTGAATTACCGCCAAAAAGTCGTGAAACTCTTCTTCCCGGTCAGAAAATCGAGGATCTCCAGTCAGAAAACCGCGGAGCCAATTTATTTTAACCCCGGCCAAAAAACCGAGGGTCTTGCGGCCAAAAATCCGTTAGACATTGTTTGAATTCCTACCAGAAAGCCGTGAAAGCTTTTATCCCCGGTCAGAAAACCGAGGATCTCCCAGCCAGAAAACTGCGGAGCCATTTATTTTAACCCCGGCCAAAAAACCGAGGGTCTTGCGGCCAAAAACCGTTAGACATTGTTTGAATTCCGGCCAGAAAGCCGTGAAACTCTTCTTCCCGGTCAGAAAACCGAGGACCTCCCAGTCAGAAAACTGCGGAGCCATTTATTTTAACCCCGGCCAAAAAATCGAGGGTCTTGCGGCCAAAAAACCGTTAGACATTGTTTGAATTCCGGCCAGAAAGCCGTGAAACTTTTATCCCCGGTCAGAAAACCGAGGATCTCCCAGTCAGAAAACTGCGGAGCCATTTATTTTAACCCCAGCCAAAAAACCGAAGGTCTTGTGGCCAAAAAACCGTTAGACATTGTTTGCATTCTGGCCAGAAAGCCGTGAAACTTTTATCCCCGATCAGAAAACCGAGGATCTCCCAGTCAGAAAACTACGGAGCCATTTACTTTTACCCCGGCCAAAAAACCGAGGATCTGACGGCCAAAAAACCGTTAGATATTGTTTGAATTCCGGCCGGAAAGCCGTGAAACTTTTATCCCCGATCAGAAAACCGAGGATCTCCCAGTCAGAAAACTTGCGGAGCCATTTATTTTAACCCCGGCCAAAAAACCGAGGGTCTTGCGGCCAAAAAACCGTTAGACATTGTTTGAATTCCGGCCAGAAAGCCGTGAAACTCTTGTCCCAGTCAGAAAACCGTGGAACGTTTATTTGTGAAACTGTGATTTTCTTAACCAATACCAAAGAGTCTTTTAATCACTTTCTGTGTCACAACTAAATCACGAAATTTTCCTAGAAAAACTGGGGCAGAAAAATTTCGTTTGTTTGTTTGTTTTGTTTGTCTAACCAGGTTAGACCTCGGGACGCAAGGATAGAGATAACTTGAGAGTGAGTCTCAATCCAAAATGAAGAAAAGAAGAAAATAACCAAAAGAAAACGAGTTCAAATGTTGGAGTAAACAGAAGCGCGGATTGCTCGGAATCTGATTAAAGTCACAAGCCCCGCCAATTCCATTTCACTCAATGTTACAGAAATAAGCAAGCACGTACAGCGTGCGAGCATCAAGATTCGGATCGAGGTCTACAGTACAATTAGCTAAGACTCAAGATCAAGTTTTCAAGAGACGGAGCTAGAAGCTTGTTTTATCCCATTTAAGCATATCAAAATATGAAACAACAGTGATACATATACCAACAGCGGGGAACCAAGTCCCAAAATATACCGACTCCCATAGACCGAAGGGTCAAGAGTCATGAGCCTCTAATGAACATAAGTGTGTAATAGTTTACAAGATACCAAGTACGGAAAGAAGCATCAATACAGAGTTAGAAGACAGTAAGAAGGAATATCGGGTCCTGCGGACTCTGCAGCTACCTCGTATATCCCACAGATGTCGCCTCGCACAGCTACTGGATCACTGCTGAGAGGTACCTGGATCTCCACACAAGGTGCAGGGAGTAAAATGAGTACTGCCAGACTCAGTGGTAATAAACAAGGGTAAGACAGCGCAGATAAGAAATCCGCAATAAAGCACTATGTAAAGCTATAATCGGCTACCCTGTCATAGAATCAATATTCACTGTACCTGTACCAACAAAATACCAATAAATAGCATAACAGCTAGCAGATGTATCTAAATGCAATGCAATGCATGATATGACCGCTACGGCGCGTAGCCCGACTCCAATTTTGGGTACCCGTGCTCACTGTGGGGGTTCAGACTCTGGAGGGGCTCCTACAGCCCAAGCACATCTCATAGAGATATTCCTGTGGCGTGCAGTCCGATCCAACATATATCTCGCTGCGGCGCGCAGCCCGATCCACTACTAGTCAGCTAATATGCAGATACAGCCTCGCAAGCTCAAAAGTAGTTTTTGAAAACTCTTTTATCATTTTTCAGTTGGAAAACAGTAATATCAAGTTCCAGAGATTGGAATTAGCATAATAACAGAAATAGTTGCGGACTAGTAGTAAACTAGCATGTCTATATGATAAGACAATGATAACGATCCTCGCGGGATCCAATAACCGGCTCACAGCCCACAATATACTCAACCGTCCAAGAAGGAGGTTCAACGGCTCGAGAATAGCCAATAATACAATATCAACAGGTTGGACTAATCTATTGTCTCCAGTTCATGATCGACCCCGCACTCTCAAGAGTGTGTGTGTCTCGCCGCTATACAGCGTCACAAAGTGGTATACCGGGGTTTCGAACCCGCCGGTCATCACCCACATCTATTACTCACCTCAATACGGCGCGACGACTACTCCGCAATGCCCTTGCCACGAGAATCAAGCTCCGCACGCGTAGAATCTCATCAAATACAGTAGAAACACAACAAATTAGGCCAATGGGACGACACCCAATCAATACAACTCAATTTACATCAAAATTCCCAAAGTTGTCAAAACCCGACTTTCGGTACGCTTGTCAAAAAATTACAAAAGTCACATATTCGGAACCCTCATCTCGATACGAGTCTAAGCATATCAATTTTACCAAATTCGGACTCCATTTGGCCATTCAAAACCTTGATTTTCTAAAGTTCAAGCATAGGGCTAAATCCTCCATAAATTACCCCAAATTCCTCCATTTTCATGATATAATTGCATAATATTACCAATACTAATCATAGATTAAGTCCATAGTTGATTACCTGATGATTTCCCTTGAGTTTCTCTTCAAAATCGCCCAAATCGCCTCTAAAGCCGAGACCCAAATGTGTGAAATGTTCTGAAATTTTTCTAACTTCTGATACACTTAACTCACAGCGATTTTCGCTTCTGCGGATAAAATTCCGCCCCTGCGGAACCGCTTCTGCGACCTTTTGGTCGCTTCTGCGAACCCATGCCCTTTTGGCCATTTCCGCACCAGCGATCAAGGGACCGCCCCTGCGCATCCGCTTCTGCGGAAATTAGTCCGCTTCTGCGGAATGATCCGCTTCTGCGACCAAGAGTCCGCTTCAGCGGACTCGCCTCCGCGATCAATCACCCGCTTCTGCGGACCTCCCCATCGCGCCTCAGGACCGCTTCTGCGATCGCCCACTCGCTTCAGCGAAGCCGCTCCTGCGGACCAGGCTCCGCTTCAGCGGTCTAGCCCGCTTCTGCGCCTTCTTGTCCGCTCCTGCGGACTCGCTCCTGCGCTCCCATTTCCGCAGGAGCGAAAACAACAGAACAGACTCAAAACCTGCAATTTTCCACATTTTCTCCCGTTTAACCATCCGGAATCACCCCGAGGCCCCCGGGACCTCATCCAAACACACCAACACATCTTAATACCTTATTCGAACTTGCTCCAATCCTCAAAACACGTCTAATAACACCAAAACCCATAATTCACATCAAATTCAAGCCTAAATTCCTTAAAACATTCCGAATTACACATTCAATCAAAAATCCGACCAAACGACGTCCGAATGACCTGAAATTTTGCAGGCACATCCAAAATCACCTAATGAAGCTACTGCAACTGTCGGAATTCCATTCCGACCCCTGGATCAAAATCTCACCTACCGTTCGGATTTCGCCAAAATTTAACTTTAGCCAATTCAAGCCTATTTCTACACCGGCCTCCAAATTCAATTCCGATCGTTCCCCTAAGTCACGAATCACCTCCCGGAACTAACCGAATCATCAGAATCTGATTCCGAGCCCTCTAGCTAAATAGTCAACTCCGGGTTGACTTTCCTTATTCAAGTTTCCTTCACAAAGACTATATGCCTCATTTCCAATCCCAATCACTCCTAACTCACCCGATAGACTCTAACACTGATATAAAATCATAAAACATGAAATTACAACATAACGGGGTGGTAATTCCCGTGACGACGGGCTGGGTCGTCACAGGACCTGTGGGAATTGAACCCACAGTCCAACTCTATAATCAACAATCGAGGAGCTACGAGAATTTAACCCGCAGTCCCAATAACATCCTCCACGGGTCGACCTCTCCACTGAACCTTAACTGATGCAATCTCCTTAGACCTCAATTTTCTCACCTGCCGTCCCAAAATGGCAATAGGCTCCACATCATAGGATAGATCACCATCAAGCTGAATGGTGCTGAAATCTAATATATGAGACGGATCTCCAATGTACTTCCGGAGCATAGACACATGGAATACTGGATGAACGCTGGATAAGCTGGGCGGCAAGGCCAACTCATATGCCACCTCTCCAACTCTCCTAAGTATCTCAAAAGGACCAATGTACATGGGACTCAACTTTCCTTTTTTCCCAAATCTCATGACACCCTTCATAGGTGAAATCTTCAACAATACTCGGTCACCAACCATGAAAGACAACTCTCGAACTCTACGGTCCGCATAACTCTTCTGACGAGACTGTGCTGTACGAAGCCTCTCCTGGATCAACTTTGCTCTATCCAGAGCATCCTGGACTAACTCGGTCCCTATCAATCTAACCTCACCAGGCTCAAACCATCCCACGGGGGATCTACACCGTCTGCCATACAATGCCTCATACGGGGCCATCTGAATACTCGACTGATAACTGTTGTTGTAGGCAAACTCGGCAAGTGGTAGGAACTCATCCCACGAACCACCAAAATCAATCACACAAGCTCGCAACATATCCTCCAAGATCTGAATAGTGCGCTCAGACTGTCCGTCTGTCTGGGGGTGAAATGCTGTACTCAACTCAACCCGTGTACCCATCTCTCGCTGAAATGCTCTCCAAAATTGAGAAGTGAACTGAGTACCCCTGTCGGATATGATAGACACTGGGACTCCATGCAACCGAACAATCTCTCGAATAAAGATCGCTGCCAACCGCTCCGATGAGTAGGTAGTACTAACTGGAATGAAGTGAGCTGACTTGGTCAGTCTATCTACAATCACCCATACAGAATCAAACTTCCTCGCCGTCCGAGGGAGTCCAGTAACAAAGTCCATAGTGATCCTCTCCCATTTCCACTCAGGAATAACAATGCGCTGAAATACACCACCGGGCCTCTGATGATGCTCGTACTTAACCTGCTGACAGTTGAGGCACCGTGCTACATGTCCGACAATGTCCATTTTCATCTTTCTCCACCAATAGTGCTGTTTCAAATCTTGATACATCTTCGCGGCTCCTGGATGGATAGAATACCGCGAGCTATGGGCCTCCTCCAGAATCAACTCACGAAGGCCATCAACATTGGGCACACATATCCGGCCCTGCATCCTCAATACGCCGTCACTATCAATGGTGACATCTCTAGCATCATCATGCTGAACTCTGTCCTTAAGGACAGCCAAATGTGGATCATCATACTGGCGCTCACGAATACGATCATATAGAGATGACCGAGATACAACACAAGCCAATACCCTGCCGGGCTCCGAAATATCTAACCTCACTAGCCGATTGGCTAGCACCTGAACATCATAAGCAAATGGCCTCTCCTCAGCTGGAATATATGCCAAGCTCCCCATACTGACCGCCTTCCGGCTCAAAGCATCGGCCACCACATTGGCCTTCCCCAGATGATATAATATAGTAATGTCATAATCCTTCAGCAACTCAAGCCATCTCCGCTGTCTCAAATTAAGGTCTTTCTGTTTGAACAAGTGCTGGAGACTACGATGGTCGGTATACGCCTCACAAGACACACCGTACAAAAAGTGCCTCCAAATCTTCAAGGCATGAACAATGGCGGCTAGCTCCAAGTCATGAACAGGATAGTTCTTCTCATGCGGCTTCAACTGCCGAGAAGCATAAGCAATTACCTTTCCTTCCTGCATCAACACACAACCTATCCCCACTCTCGAGGCATCACAATAAACGGTATATGAACCCGAAGCTGATGGCAATACTAACACTGAAGCTGTGGTCAAAGCTGTCTTGAGCTTCTGAAATCTCTCCTCGCACTCATCCGACCATACGAATGGTGCACCCTTCTGGGTCAATTTAGTCAATGAAGAAGCAATGGATGAAAATCCCTGAACAAACCGGCGGTAATACCCCGCCAAGCCAAGAAAACTCCTGATCTCTGTAGCTGAGGTCGGTCTAGGCCAACTCCGCACCGCCTCTATCTTTTTCTGATCAACCTGAATACCATCACGAGACACCACATGTCCCAGAAATGCTACGAACTCGAGCCAAATCTCGCACTTGGAGAATTTAGCATATAGCTTCTCCTCCCTCAATCTCTTGCAACACAATACTCAAATGCTGAGCATGCTCCTCCTGACTACGGGAGTAGACTAGAATGTCATCAATGAACACAATCACAAATAAATCCAAATAAGGCCTGAACACACTGTTCATCAGATGCATAAATGCTGCTGGGGCGTTGGTCAGCCCAAACGACATCACAAGGAACTCATAATGACCATATCGGGTCCTGAATGCAGTCTTCATAATATCCGAGTCCCTGATCTTCAGCTGATGATAGCCTGAACGAAGATCGATCTTAGAAAACACCCTCGCACCCTGTAACTGATCAAACAAATCATCTATGCACGGTAGAGGGTACTTGTTCTTCACTGTCACTTTGTTCAATTGTCGAAAATCAATACACATTCGCATGGAACCATCTTTCTTTTTAACAAATAATACCGGCGCACCCCACAGAGACACACTAGGGTGGAATGGAACCCTTATCCAGAAGTTCTTGGAGCTGCTCTTTTAGTTCTTTCAACTCGGTCGGTGCCATTCGATAAGGAGGAATGGATATGGGCTGAGTGCCCGGCACCAAGTCAATGCCAAAATCAATATCCCTGTCCGGCGGCATGCCCGGCAGGTCTGAGGGGAATACATCTGGGAAGTCCCTCACAACAGGTACAGAATCAATGCTAGGAGACTCAGCTCCCACATCTCTCACAAAAGCTAAGTACGATAAACACCCTTTTCCAACCATCTTCTGGGCCTTTAAGAACGAAATAACACGGCTAGGGACGAAATCGGTCGAACCCCGCCACTCAATCTGAGAAATACCAGGAATGGCCAACGTAACTGTCTTAGCATGACAGTCCAATATAGCATGGTACGGAGACAACCACTCCATACCCAATATAACATCAAAGTCCACCATACCCAACAATAACAAATCTGCCTGGGTCTCCAGAACCCCAATAGATATAACACAAGATCTATAGACATGATCCACAACAATCGTATCACCCACGGGGGTGGATACATGAACAAGTAAATCAAGACTACCACGAGTCGCACCCAAGTGATGTGCAAAATAAGAGGACACGTAAGAATATGTGGACCCCGGATCAAATAGAACAGAGGCATCTCCGTGACAGACATAAATGATACCCGTAATCACAGCGATCGGAGGCAACCGCATCACGCCCGTCATGGAAGTGCATAGAACCGTGCACCGGCCTCCACCGGATCTCTCCTCGCCCCGGGGCGACCACGAGAAGACCGACCTCCACCTCTACTAGACCGAGATGGTGCTCGAAAAGGAGGGCCGATCCCTCCGCCGAGTCCTGCCCCTACGTAGTCGAGGGCACTGTCTCCTCACGTGGCCAAACTCACCACACTCATAACATGCACCCGGTGCCGGAGAAGGGTACTGAACTCTGGGCTGGGAGGGCACCATGCGATGACTGACCCTGCTGAAACCCCCGTCGACCACGACCATGCGAACCTCCGCTCTGGCTCCGGGCGGCCCGAATGAGAAGGTCCAGACGAGCGACCTCTCGCTCTACCGGGAATGCCCTCTAGATGGAGCACCGCCGAAACTGCCAGAACCACGAGGCCTCCTGGCCTCCCGCTCCTCTCTCTCTCGGCGACGATCCGCCTCAACGGAGCGTGCCATATCAGCAACCTGGCTCAAACGATGATGACAGAACTCGCTCGCCGGTCATAAGAATACGGATAGAGTAGTTGAGGCCATCAATGAACCTCCCGATCCTCTCCCTATCAGCTGGGGATCATCCATGTGTCATGCCTAGCCAACCGAGTGAATCTAAGCTCATATCGGGTCACGGACATGTCGCCCCGAATCAACCACTCAAACCGGCGACGTAGCTCCTCGCGACGAGACTAAGGTACATATTTCTCTAGAAAGAGAGTAGAGAATTGCCGCCATGTGAGAGGTGCTGCTCTTGCAGCCTACGCCTCTCAAACTCCTCCCACCAATCAAATGCGGGACCAGTAAACTGAAATGTAGTAAATGAAACTCCGCCGGACTCAAGAATACCAGCCGTACGCAGCATCTTCTGACACTTATCCAAGAAACCCCGGGCATCCTCGCCCTCGGCGCCACTAAAATGGGGTGGCCGAAGTCTGCCAAATCTCTCAAGACGACGCTGCTCGTCATCGGGCATAACCTCGAACCATATGCTCGGAGCCGGAGCTGGTGCAATCGGAGGAATAACCGGTGCAACCACCCGAGCAGGGACCGCCTCCGGTGTCCGAAGTCCCCGAACAACCGGGTCGGTGTGCGAGCCGCAGTGGTCCTGCTGACCACCCCCTAACTGAGATGTCGCTACAGTAGCAGTAGCTGAGACTACCTGAGCCAAACCGGAACACACCGATAATATCTGAGCAAGAGTCTCCTGAAGACCAGGAATAGCAATAGATACAGTCTGGCCCTGAACTGGGGCTGCTGGAGTATCAACCACTGGGGGCTGCTCCTGAACTGGTACAACGGGCGGGTCAGCTGGCACTGCCTCAGCTACCCTACCTCTACCTCTAGCACGACCGCGCCCACGACCTCTAACAGGTGGCAATGGAGGTCGTCCACCTCGTCCCGATGCTCGCGTTCTCGCCATCTGCGAGAGAATAGAATATAGAAGTTCAGTTCTCGGAACAACAAGATCGCACGACAGAGTTCAAGAAAAGTGAAGTTTTCCTAAAGGTTCGCAGCCTCCCGAGGATAAGTACAAGCGTCCCCGTACCGATCCACAAGACTCTACTAACCGGCTTAAGACTCATGAGGCCTAGTAAACCTAGGCTCTGATACCAACTTGTCACGACCCCAAATCCGGTCGTGATGGCGCCCAGCACATTGCTAAGCCAGCCCGACCAATCAATATCAACAACGGAGCTAGAAGCTCTCTTTAACCCATTTAAGCATTTCAAAATATGAAACAATAGTAGTATTTATACCAACAGCGGGGAGATCAAGTCCCAAAATATACTAACTCCCATAGACCGAAGGGTCAAGAGTCATGAGCCTCTACTGAACATGAGTGTATAAAGGTTTACAAGATACCAAGTGCGGAAAGAAATGTCAATACAAAATCAAAAGACAGTAGGAAGGAATATCGGGTCCTGCGGACTCTGCAGCTACCTCGAATATCCACAAATGTCGCCTCGCACAGCCACCGGATCACCGCCGAGAGGTACCCGGACTGCACACGAGGTGCGGGGAGTAAAATGAGTACCGCCGGACTCGGTGGTAATAAACAAGGGTAAGGCAGACAGCAGATAAGAAATCCGCAATAAAGCACTATGTAAAGCTATAATCAGCCACCCCTGTCATAGAATCAATATTCACCGTACCTGTTCCAACAAATACCAATAAATAGCATAACAACTAGCGGATGTAGCTAAATGCAATGCAATGCATGATATGACCGCTACGGCGCGTAGCCCGACTCCAATTTTGGGTACCCGTGCTCACCGTGGGGGTTCAGACTCCGGAGGGGCTCCTACAGCCCAAGCACATCTCATAGAGATATTCTTGCGGCGTGCAGTCCGATCCAACATATATCTCGCTGCGGCGCGCAGCCCGATCCACTACTAGTCAACTAATATGCAGATACAGCCTCGGAGGCTCAAAAGTAGTTTTTGAAAACTCTTTTATCATTTTTCAGTTGGAAAACAGTAATATCAAGTTCCAGAGATTGGAATTAGCATAATAACAAAAATAGCTGCTGACTAGTAGTAAACTAGCATGTCTATATGATAAGACAATGATAACGATCCTCGCGGGATCCAATAACAGGCTCACAGCCCACAATATACTCAACCATCCAAGAAGGAGGTTCAACGGCTCGAGAATAGCCAATAATACAGTATCAACAGGTCGGACTAATATATAGTCTCCAGTTCATGATCGACCCCGCACTCTCAACAGTGTGCGTGTCTCGCCGCTATACAACGTCACAAAGTGGTATACCGGGGTTTCGAACCCGCCGGTCATCACCCACATCTATTACTCACCTCAATACGGCGCGACGACTACTCCGCAATGCCCTTGCCACGAGAATCAAGCTCCGCACGCGTAGAATCTGATCAAATACAGTAGAAACACAACAAATTAGGCCAATGGGACAACACCCAATCAATATAACCCAATTTACATCAAAATTCCCAAAGTTGTCAAAACCCGACTTTTGGTACGCTTGTCGAAAAATTACAAAAGTCACATATTCGGAACCCTCATCTCGATACGAGTCTAAGCATATCAATTTTACCAAATTCGGACTCCATTTGGCCATTCAAAACCTTGATTTTCTAAAGTTCAAGCCTAGGGCTAAATCCTCCATAAATTGCCCCAAATTCCTCCATTTTCATGATATAATTGCATAATATTACCAATACTAATCATAGTTTAAGTCCATAGTTGATTACCTGATGATTTCCCTTGAGTTTCTCTTCAAAATCGCCCAAATCGCCTCTAAAGCCGAGACCCAAAATGTGTGAAATGTTCTGAAATTTTTCTAACTTCCGATACACTTAACTCACAGCGATTTTCGCTTCTGCGGATAAAATTCCGCCCCTGCGGAACCGCTTCTGCGACCTTTTGGTCGCTTCGGCGAACCCAGGCCCTTTTGGCCATTTCCGCACCAGCGATCAAGGGACCGCCCCTGCGCATCCGCTTCTGCGGAAATTAGTCCGCTTCTGCGGAATGATCCGCTTCTGCGACCAAGGGTCCGCTTAAGCGGACTCGCCTATGCGACTCAAGACCGCTTCTGCGATCGTCCACTCGCACCAGCGAAGCCGCTCCTGCGGACCAGGCTCCGCTTCTACGCCTCGTTGTCCGCTTCTGCGGGGTGGCTCCTGCGCTCCCATTTCCGCAGGAGCGAAAACAACAGAACAGACTCAAAACCCGCAATTTTCCACATTTTCTCCCGTTTAACCATCCGAAATCACCCCGAGGCCCCCGGGACCTCATCCAAACACACTAACACATCTTAATACCTTATTCGAACTTGCTCCAATCCTCAAAACACGTCTAATAACACCAAAACCCATAATTCACATCAAATTCAAGCCTAAATTCCTTAAAACATTCCGAATTACACATTCAATCAAAAACCCGACCAAACGACGTCCGAATGACCTGAAATTTTGCAGGCACATCCAAAATCACCTAACGAAGCTACTGCAACTGTCGGAATTCCATTCCGACCCCGGATCAAAATCTCACCTACCATTCGGATTTCGCCAAAATTCAACCTTAGCCAATTCAAGCCTATTTCTACACCGGGCCTCCAAATTCAATTCCGATCATTCCCCTAAGTCACAAATCACCTCCCGGAACTAACCGAATCATCAGAATCCAATTCCGAGCCCTCTAGCTAAATAGTCAACTTGCGAGTGAGTCTTAATCCAAAATGAAGAAAAGAAGAAAAGAACCAAAAGAAAACGAGTTCAAATGTTGGAGTAAACATAAGCGCGGATTGCTCAGAATCTGATTAAAGTCACAAGCCCCGCCAATTCCATTTCACTCAATGTTACAGAAATAAGCAAGCACGCAAAGCGTGCGAGCATCAAGATTTGGATCGAGGTCTACAGCACAATCAACTAAGACTCAAGATCAAGTTTTCAAGAGAATCATAGATAGGAATCTTGTAACTCATAGTTCATAGCATAGCTAGCTTAGCTTTAATTTCTCTTTTGGTGTAATAAGGAGGTCAGTAAGCAGTAAGCAGCAACAGCAGCAACGATAGCAACAGTAACGGCAAAGTGTTAGTCCACGGTAGTCCCGGCTACCAAAGCTTCCCGAACTACATTGACCTGATTCCTGTTTAGCCTAGGATATGTAGGAAGCCTCCCGAAGCAAAGGCTCGGTCAAGATCTTTCCAAAATGCTTCACACGGAGTGCTCGAACGGACAAAAATCGCTAGTATTTGCTCATTATTCTTTGCACGAAAACTCTTCGCGTTTCCACGCAAAGAGGGGCAGCTGTGAGCACGTGATTTTTGCCCTACATGTGAATTACTCCCAAAAATTCAAAATAAAATCATTTTTTTGTATCGTTGTAATATCTGTGGATTTTTTGTGTTAATTTTTCTTATTATTTGTATTTTTGTGTGTGCATGTTTGTTTGTTTAAATTAAGAAAAATACAAAATATATTGCGTTTGCCTTCTTAGGATTTAATTTGCAATTGAAAGTAGTGAAGTTTATTTGACAAAAAATGGAAAATCACAAAAAAAAATATGTATTTTTGCTTTTCTAGTATTTAATGTCCCAATTGTGTGATTTATATTTAATTGATGTTTAAATTGAGTGTGTTTATTTGTTAGTAAAACTTAGTTAGTTTTTCTTTAAATTGATTTTTTTTTTGTATTTAAAATTTTTGTTTATTAGAAATTAAAAGAAAAGAAAGGAATAGAGAATAAGAACCCGGATTGGGCCATTTGAGGAAGAAATTAGATCAGGCCCAAACAAGTTACACCAAACCCAATCCAAACAAACCCAAACCCATGTCATTCCAACCCGCCCCAGCTCCCATCTTTAATCATGACCATTGAATTTTTTAATCCGATCGCCCAGGATAATCCACCATTTAATATACCTAAACCCTAATAAATTACCTCATCTCCCATTTCCTCACAGACGCCGCCGCTGCCCGCCGTACTCCGCCCTACCGGAAATCGCCTCACGGCGGTTCCGGTGGTCCAAACCACCTGATTTTTACACCCCAAACTCCTCAAGACCTCCCCATTCCAAACCCCTAACCCATTTTTCTCGATTCATTTTTAAACTCTTCGAATAATAGATCGAAGTTCGCCGGAAAATTGAGATTCACCCCAAATCGCTCCAAATTCACACCACACCACCACCAAACCGTCTCTTCCATAAATCCATACCCCATTTCATTCAAATCCAGCCCGAAATCGTCAAGCCCCAAAATCGAGGTTCAAGAACCCTAGAATTCGAATTAAGGATTTTCGTTTGAATTCAAAGGGAAATTGGGGTCTAATAGACCTTAATTGGATTGTTTTTACTTTAAAAAAATATTTCAATTAAGGTCCTTTCGACCTCGAATGCCAAGACCCCAAGTCGGCCGAGTTCCAATTTCTTTGTTTCGAGGTATTTCTTTTCCTTTTCTGTTCTTATTTACTTTTACTCATCGATTTAGTTTAATTGTTTTGTAGTTTCATTTGTTGTTGATTTTCTTCGGATATTTCCAATTTTTCTATCTTTACTCATCTATTTGGGACCGTATATTTGGTCGATTTGTTTTTTTCTGATTGTTTGTTATAAATGATGTTGTTATAAGATAGGAATTCGATTCGATAATTTTGTCGAATAGCTAATTCTTCATTTTGAACTACTCTGGCCAAGAGGTTCTTGGATCATCTGGTCGTCGACTATTGTTTATCGATTATGCGCGTTGTAATCGACTATACGAATGTCGTCGATTAGTTTCGTAGGTTCGTTTGTTAGAACATTGGAACAAAATTTCAGATTTGCTATTTTGATTCAAAATCGTGTTTGGATTGTAAGCTTTTAGCTGTTGTGATAACAAATAGGATTGGAATTGGAATTGGATATTAGTTGTTTAAGTTTGGTTTAGAAATCTGAAGAAAAACAATAGTCAAGGGTGCAAAGTGATGCATTGCACATGGGAAAAGGTAATGGGATCTGCAAGGCATCTTGGCATTCCATTTAGAGTTCAACTTTAGAGTTTAAAATGAATAAATCAAGCTTAAATAATGTTTTGAGTGGAAATACAGAGGGATATAGTGGCTGGACAGCTTTTAAATGTTAAAAAAGGGGCTGCTATCTTTGTTTTTGAATCTTATAAGAGGGAGAAAAGAACACACAGAGAGATATACATCACTGGCAGAATAGAGGGAACCTCCAGAAAAGAAAAAAGAGAGATTTGGAGGAGAAAAAGAATAGCTTCTTTTAGACATTCACCACCCTTGAGAGAACAACTTTCTTTTTCATATACACATTCTGAAACAGATTTTCAGATACACACTGATTTGGAGAGGAGAGAAACAGACCTGGAGAGAGTTCCTTTTCGCACACACATATTTGATATCTTTCCAAGTCATTGTGAGAAAGAAAAACTGTCGGATTTCTTGGAGAGTCTGTTGTTTTGTTGAAAATTGTTTTAAGTGAGTTTCAAGAGTGATATTTAGCCTAAAGAAGAAGGGAAATCCTATCCTATTACACTGTTGCATTGATTTTGCGTCTCAAAACTGTTTTGAACAGTTTAAATCTTCCACCTCTGTTTCATTCGTATTGGATTCTGTCCAAAGTTATCTGAAAGTTGTTTGGGGCTCATTTGTTAATGTTTTGGGTGCTGAGTGGTTTGCTTGATATCCATGAGACTCTCAGTTTTATTTTAGCCCACTTCTGGAATTTCAATCTATTACTAGTTTGTCGCTGTCCCATCTTTGGTAGCCTTATTCATCGCTGGAACTTGCATTTCTGCCGTACTGTTTCTGATTGCTACTGCTACTGCTGCGCCTGACACCTTTTACTCTCATTTCCAGGTATTTCATTTCACCTTTTAAATGTATGAGAATGGCTGAACATGAAGTTGATTTATTCAAGTCGAGATTTGTTTCGAAGCTAATTCAGTTGTGATTTAACTTCTAACTCTGTTGAATTCCATAAGGACAAACCAATCCGTTTTGTTTTTTTATTTGAGTTCAAATGTATAGATCTATCATGTGTACATGTTGGTTTGTTTTTAATTGTTCTCTATTCTATACTAAAGAACCATGTATCCTTTTAATCATATTCAAATGTCAGATTTGGTATGTATATTTGCTAAATGAGTTTTACGAATCTCCTCTCTGTTAGGCTTTGAAATTCGTAGTAAGTTAAAGTTAGATATTCAATGTTAGATGCTAAGAAATGATTTGTTGTTTACTGTTAATAATTAGTCCATGCTGGAATTTTAATTAGTCGAGGTTAGCATTTTATTATTAATAACATAGATTCATTGCTTAAGTGTTTTGAAGAATCTGCCTTGTTAGTTCTGTCCAATCACCTGTTGAAATTGAGCTAAAGTCCAAACAGGAAGTTGAAATTTGTATATGGTAAAACTAAATGGAATAAAACGGTGTGAAATTGCAATTTACTTGAGCAAGTAATTCTTTTATTTTTTAAAATAACAATTCAAATAATATTAGTAACTAATGTTAAGTTCTCGAATATTAGTGATTAACACAGCCAACTTTTAATACATTCCAACAGGTCACAGAATAAGACATCATTTTGTATAGATATTAATTGGAAATAATCTTAACGGACTTTGTTGTAGATAAATTAATTTTTGTCTAGTCTAATAATGGCTTTAATCGGCATAGTTTCAAATAAGCAAACCCGGATACGTTTTCTTATTATTTACCTATCTGTCAAAAGTTCGAGTCCATGTTGTAATTAGTCTTTCTTTTGGTATGGTTTCAAATTAATAGAGCATTTTAAAGTTTAATTAGAGCATATAATTTATAAGCATGTATAAAATCAGGTATTTTTAGCCATTTATAATAATTGAAGCGACCGTGCTAGAACCACGGGATCCGGGGGCGCCTAACACCTTCTCTCGGGTCAACAGAACTCCTTACTTAGAATTTCTGGTTCGCAGACTTCATTTGGAAAGTCGAAATTTCCTCGATTCGGGATTTAAATAAATCGGTAACTTGGGACACCTTAATTTATTCCAAGTGGCGACTCTGAAATAAATAGAATAATCCCGTTTCGAATATTGTCACTTAAATTGGAAAAACTCCCTTGCGCTTCTACCCTCCGGGTAGGGGCGCGCCAAAAGGAGGTGTGACAGTGTGAAAAATGATGAATGTTGATATTAATATGATTAAAGTTGACCATGGTCAATATTTTTTACACAATATATTGTGATGCTTCCCGTATTGGGCTTGGAGAAGTATTGATGCAGGATGGCAAAGTTATTTCCTATGCCTCGAGACAGTTGAAGATCCAAGAGAAGAATTATCCGGTTCATGACCTAGAGTTGGCAGCGGTTGTTGATGCTTTGAAGATTTGGAGGCCTTATCTATATGGTGTGATGTGTGAGGTGTACACGGATCACAAGAGCATTCAATACTTGTTCAAGCAGAAGGAGTTGAATGTGAGGAAGCAGAGGTGGTTAGAGTTGTTGAAAGACTATGATATTACTATCTTGTATCACCCCGGGTAAGGCCAATGTGGTGGCCGATACGTTGAATAGGAAGTCTGCCAGCATGGGTAGTCATGCTTATATACCGGTCAGCTAGAGACCGCTTGCTTTAGATATTCAGGCCTTGGCCAATCGATTTGTAAGATTAGATATTTTTGAGCCAGTAGTGTATTGGCTTGCATGGTTGCTCGTTCTTCTCTATTGGAGCGTATCCGTGATCGGCAGGTTCATGATCCCCATTTGTGTGTCCTGAGAGACACAATGCAGCGTGGAGGTGCCACGAAGGTGACCTTAGATGAATAGGGTGTTTTGAGATTGCAGGGGCGAGTTTGTGTGCCTAACGTTGATGGGATTCAAGAGTTGATCTTAGCGGAGGCCCATAGTTCTCGGTATTCTATTCACTCGGGCGCCGCAGAGATGTATTAGGACTTTCAATAGAATTATTGGTGGAGTAGAATGAAGAAGGATATTTTTGCATATGTGGCTCGGTGTTCGAAATGTCAGCAGGTCAAGTATGAGCATTAGAGGCCCGATGGTTTGTTTTAGAGGATTGAGCTTCCCGAGTGGAAGTGGGAGGGGATTACCATGGATTTCATTACTGGACTTTCGTTGACTCGGAAGAAGTTTGATGCTATTTGGGTCATTCTTGATAGGCTGACCAAGTTAGCACATTTCATTCTAGTAGTAGTCTCCTATTCATCCGAGAGGTTAGCTGAGATTTATATCCGGGATATTGTTCGCCTTCATGGTGTGCCGGTATCTATCATTTCAGACCGGGGTATGCGGTTTACCTCGCGCTTTTGGAGAGCAGTTCAGTAGGAGTTAGGTACCCAGGTTCAGTTGAGCACAACGTTCCATCCTCAGATGGACGGTCAGTCCGAGCGGACTATTCAGATTTTGGAAGATATGCTCCGAGATCATGCCATTGATTTTGGAGGCTCGTGGGATTAGTTTTTGTCTTTAGCAGAGTTTGCCTACAACAACAGCTACCAGTCCAGTATTTAGCTGGCTCCATATGAGGCGTTGTATGGTAGGAGATGTCGGTCTCCAGTCAGATGGTTTGAGCTGGGAGAGGCTCGGTTATTGGGTACAGACTTAGTTTAGGAGGCCTTAAATAAGGTCAAGATCATTCAAGGGAGGTTGCGTTCAGCTCAGTCTAGGCAGAAGAGTTATGTAGACCGTAAGGTCCGAGATGTAGATTTTACGGTTGGTGAGCGGGTATTGCTTCGGATGTCGCCTATGAAGGGCGTGATGGGGTTCGGAAAGAAGGGCAAGCTTAGCCCTAGGTACATTGGTCCGTTTGAGATTCTTGATCAAGTGGGAGAGGTGACTTATAGACTTGCATTGCCACCTAGCTTATCAGTCGTGCATCCAGTTTTTCATGTGTTTATGCTTCAGAGGTATCAAGACGATCCTACCCATGCGTTAGACTTCAGTACTGTCCAATTGGATAAGGATTTATCTTATGAGGAGGATCCGGTTGTGAGCACGTGATTTTTGCCCCAAGCAATTATTTCCAAAATAAAATTATGATTTTTGATTGAAATTGGTTGATTATTGTGTAGAAAGTATCAGTGTTTGTTTGATTGTTGAAAATAAGGTGACAGAAACTACACTGACTTGATTCCTGTTTAGCCCAGGATATGTAGGTAATCCTTGAAGTCGGATGCGGTCAAAACTTTTAAAAGTGCTTCGCACGTAATATGCGAGTGGGTAAAAATCCCTCATTACTGCTCACTTGTCTTTGCACTGAAACTCTTCGTGTTCCTGAGCAAAGAGGGGCAGTTGTGAGCACGTGATTTTTACCCCAAGCAATTATTTCTAAAATAAAATACAAAAAATGATTTTTGATTATTGGTTGATTATTGTGTAGAAAGTATTAGTGTTTGTTTAATTGTTGAAAATAAAGTGAGAGAAACTAAAACAAAAATACAAAAATAGAATTAATTAGAAAATACCAAAAATGTAAGGTAATTACTAAGAAATTCGGAAAATCAAAGAAAAATATAAAATTACAAAATAAAGGGAAAAATACACCAGTAATAAAATACTAAGGAAAACAAGTATAAAATACAAAAATACAGAAAATAATTAATTAAATACAAGTTAAAATACAAAAATAAGATAAATACAAGAAAGATACAAGAATACATGATACTTGGGCCAATTACAAAGGCTAGCCCAAAAATTAATACACCTCACAGACCTGGCCCAATTTGCAATTGAATCGACCAACCTCTGTAAGGATTAAAACGACGACGTATGGCAAATAAAATCTAGACCGTTGAAATATCCAATCAAACGGACCAAGATAGACGGTCCTTAAATAAACAAAATAACATCGTATAAAGAAACAATCACAACCGTCCGTTTAATTAATCAGACGGATATAATTGATGTCACACTTAAGCCAAACGACACAGTTTAAATAAGTAAATCACAACTGTCCAAGGGATTGATCTAACGGACGAGATGAAGGCTTCAATTAAAATACACGATATCGTTCAAGGGGGGAAAGTGATCTGGGCCGTTCAACCAATCTAATCTAATGGCTGTTAATCAATAACACAATTTTAATATATAATCATAACCTCTCCGTTCAGAGACTTCATTATACACTCACCCTCTCATACTAGAAACCCTAGCCGCCCTATTCTCCCATATCCCTCTCCACAGACCACCAGGAAATTACTGGTGGTCTACCTCTATTCATCTTCTCCGACCCAGGCTTCACCCCTGAACTCCCTTCTTCCTCCTCTAACACCTCAACTCACTAACCTCACCCAAATATCACACCATTTCCCCTCAGATCTTGAAATTCCATCGCCGAAACCCTAGCCGGCAACCACCCAAGTTATGAACCAGCCTCACATATTTACATCCCAGAACCTCCTTAAACTCCTCTATAACCCTACCTAAGTTTCACCCCTCGAATCTCAGCCTAGCTTCTCAAATCTTTAAAAATGTCTCACCGGATCCCTACTCCAGCAGACACCCAAATCCAAAACCCTTTCAAATCACAACCCTAGTCCCCAAAATACCACCTTTCCACATCCAAACAAGACTCCTACAATATTCCTGGATGGTCTACTGTCAAAAAGAGATTCAGAGTCTCTGAACCATCGGAGAACTAAGAAAATGAAAAATAAAGAAAGAAAAGAAAGAAAAGAAGAAAGAAAGAAAAGGAAAAAAGAGACTCCTAAAGCTAAGTATATCTGAACCATCTTCGTTTTCTGTGCTTCTTCTTCTATGTTATTATTCGATTAAAACCTGAGTCTTTGCATGATATCTCTGTGTTGATTAAGTACCCTGTTTGTTCTGGTTAAAACTATTTCATTTAATCGCATGCTAATTAGCTGTTTCATTGTTCTTGTGTAATAGATCCTGTTTCGATTAAGGATTTGATTGATTAGGATTCAACCATTATCTATTTGTCTCTCTAAATTCTGATTAGTTAAAATTAGTTGAAATTAGGGTTATGTTTGCAAAATACATGAAATGGCTAGTTTTGAAATACGATTTATATGTGTGGCTTTCCTGAAATTTTGAGAACTTAGTCACAGTAGGGTTATATGTGCAAATAAAATGGGCTATTGTTGCAATACAGTGTGAATTTTGACTGATTAAAGCCATTCGTGGCTATTTCTGAAAGTGGTTAGTTCTGAAAAATCTTACGTAGTTTAAAATTGGTTAAAAAATAAATTTTAGTTTAAGGGTTATATTTTAAATAATGCTGGAACACCCAAGGTCTTAACAGACCTAAGGGCAGGTCGGGTGAATACATATAAAGTATAAGGGGTAAAAGGAGAATGAGAATTGGTAATTCTGAGAATAATATAGAAGTAGTGAGGGCATAAATGACAATTGGGCCTGGTTTTACTATAATTAGGTGAATAAAAAGGGGTGAATCAGGCATTGTTAAATGGTGAATAGGTAATAACCCTTAGCAACTGAGGGCAAGTCATTAAGACCTAATAGAATGGTATAGAATATCTTGGAACCTTCCAGCAAGGTTCAAGTGTATTTTTATCAAAAATACCCTATACTTAACTGAAATAAATGAAAAATTGTACGGGTGGGAAATCTGAATAATTAATTCAAATTTCCCTCCCATTTCTACTCTATAAATAGGCTATTTCAGGCCTAATTTAAGAGGTACAAAAATTTAGAGTTTGAAAATTTGGAGAGATTAAAGGAATTCAGAATTCTTAAAGGTTCGAAAGTTGAGAAATATATACACTGAAGTACTATTGGTTTTCAATTGCTGTTAACTCGAGTGTTATTCTGGAAATCTCTATTGGTCGTTCTTCACTGGTTTTATTCGACTTTGCTGGGTTTTCCAATTTGCTTGGGTTAATTTGCTGGGTTATATATTCTGGATTTTGGTTGCTGCTGTGTTGATTCATTTCTACTGCTGTTGCTATATCATTGTTGCTGTTGCTGATTTTCCTTCTTCTCCAACTCTAGAACTCATCGATTTGTTACTTGAATCAAGTACACTACTATGCCCTGGAGTTGTAATTGAGTCACTATTGAAGAAATAAAAATATTAACCAGTTCTAGTTAATCAATTGTGTATCTATTCTTTCATTTTGTAATCATAAATGCCTAGATTTCTGTAATTCATTTAGGACATGGTTGTAATAAGTATTGGACTGGATAAGTATACTTTAAATTTTGTAGTAGCGATAGTGATATAAATGATAGGTTAAATAAGCTAGGTAAAAATGATCACCTAAATCTAAGATTAAAACTGGCCAAAACTTAGTTAAATCACTTGGATTTATAACTGTTATAAATTAGATGTGTAGTATTTATACTTGGACGTTTTGTTAATCAAATTTCGAATCTGGATCAATTAATTCGAATAGCATGAGTAGTTGGATTTCAATTCGCTTTGCTGTTTTTAACATCAGTGAAGTTAGATTAACTGTAAATTTTGTAATATGACAATCTGATATATAATCTGAGCATGCTTAGTTAAAAAATATAAAAATGTTGTTTTCAATAAAAATTGGATAGATAATTCTGCAATTAGTGTTGTAAATTAAATAACAATATCATATTATGTTAGTTTACTAGTTGAGTAACAATATTGATTTAAACTAGATATTAATATTCATAGTTAATTATCAAACATTGAAATCATCAGGATACAAATGCAAACCAGTGTTAATAGAAACAGATAATTGTTGATACTGATTGATGTTGTTCATAAGTGTTGAAATGTTAACTAGCCTTTGGCCTGCTTTAGATATAAGTGATTCGGATTTAATTAATCATTTCGAGCTTCTGAGGCCTTGAAAACCTCATTCTATGTTGCCTCAATTTACGTGCACAATCCGAGCATGTAGCCGGAAAGATTTTGTGATAGAAAATATGAATTCTATGAGAAATTTGGATAAAAATGATATTAATATTGATATGGTTGACTTCGGTCAACATTTTTGGTAAACGGATCCGGACCCGAGATTGGATGGTCCCGAGAGGTCCGTAGGAAAATACGGGACTTGGACATGTGTCCGGAGTCGAATTCTGAGGCCTAGAGCCCAAGTTATGAATTTTTATGTGAAATTGTTTTTGATGTAATTATTAAAGGAAATAAATTAATTGACCTTGGTATCGGGCTCGTATTTTGGTTCCGACGCCCAGTACAAGTCTTAAATATTATATATGTGATTTCCGTAAAGTTTGGTGACATTTGGATGTCGTTTGAGATGTTTTGGACCTTGAGTTCCAAGTTAAGAAGTTTTGAAAATCAAAAGTATGAAAATCATGAGTTTGAGGCTTGATTTGATTAAAACGAAGTGATATTGGCGATGTGATCGCACGAACAAGTTCATAATGTGTTTTTGAGGTTATGTACATGTTTAGTTTGGAGCCCGGGGGGCTCGGGTAAAGATTTGATAGGCCGTTGGATGAAATTCTGAATTTTTGAACTGCTGGTTTTTCACCCAGCTGTTGGCTTCGCAATTGCGAAGAATTTCTCGCAATTGCGAAGGGGACAGTGTAAGGCAAGGCTCGCAAATGCGAACCTTTATCGCAAATGCGAAGCACCCTTTGACCCAGCCTTGTTCGCAAATGCGAACAATTGTTCGCATTTGCGAAGGTCCCCAGTGCCCGCCTATGTTCGCAAATGCGAACACAAGTTCGCAAATGCGAACATTCCCCATACTGCCTTGGTTCGCAAATGCGAATTATTGTTCGCAAATGCGAACACTGCCTTATACAGCATGTGTTCGCAAATGCGAACATTAGTCCGCAAATGCGAACACTCCCTTGTCTGCCAGTGTTCGCAAATGCGAACAAATGTTCGCAAATGCGAACTTCCCAGCCTTAGCTTATTTTTCAAACTCCATAAATTGGTCGGGGTTCGCAATTGCGAACCCATGTTCGCAAATGCGAACACAGAGACCTGTAAAACACGAATTTCAGTCATTTCTTCACTTTTTACAAAACCAAAACACCCATTTGCGATTCTTCAAGGATTTCTTCTTCATCAAAACGATTGTAAGTCACTTTTTACTTAATTCTTTCAATTCCTAACATCATTAAACATGTTTTTCATAAGAAATCAAAGATTTTCATGGTAGAATTCTTGTTTTTGTTAGAAAATAGGGTTTTTCATAAATTGGGGAATTGGACCTCGAATTGAGGTCCGATTTTGAAACAAATCATATACATGAACTCGTGGGGGGGTGGGTAACCGGATTTTGGTCCTAACCCCGAATTCCGACCATGTGGGCCCGGGGTTGAAATTCACTATTCTGGGCAGAATGTTGTAAAAGTTGTATTTAGTCTTAAGAATTAGTTTGTTGAGTAGTATTGATGATATTAAATCAATTGTGTATAGATACGATTGGATTGGAGCCAAATTTGAAAGAAAAGACATTTCCACGGATTGAATTGTTCATAAGCATTCGAGGTAAGTGTTTGTTCTATCCTAGCTTGAGGGAATAGGATTACGTGTTATGTGTTATGTGATCGAGTGCGGTGTATGGGCTGTGGTGACGAGCATCCATACACTGGCGTCTAGTATGACCGTGAGTCGTTGGAAAATGATTATTTTGAGATATATTACAGATGAATTGTTATTGTTCTCCCTTGTTGGGACTTGTTGTGAAGATAATTATTGATTGCCCTTGATGGGACGGTTTATGAATTACTGTTTCTTTCTTTGCCCTTAACTGTGATTGTTATTTGGGTGAGGAAGAGTGATAATGCACGAACGGTGATGCCGTGCCATGTTTATTTATTTATGCACGAAGGTTAATGCCGTGCCATGTTTATTTATTGATTATGCACGAAGGATCATGCCGTGCCCTCTTATTGAACCATGTACGAAGGATCATGCCGTACTATGGATGTGAGGATGAGAGTAAAAGCACGAAGGGTGATGCCATGTACTTTATTTGCTTATTTGGTGAGGATGAGAGTAAAAGCACGAAGGGTGATGCCGTGCAACTGCTTGCTATTTCTTGAATTGATATTACTTGTGTTTACATTATACTTTGTTTTTCCTGGTGAATTTATTAACTGTTGTTAATTGTTGAATTCTTTAAGATATTCCTTATTGTGTTATTACCTGGTTATTTCTTGTTATTTTGTGGTACACACATATATATTGAATTGCACAGGTTTATGTGAGTGTCTGGTCCTAGGCTTGTCACTACTTCGCCGGGATAGGCCAGGCACTTACCAGCACATGGGGTCGGTTGTGCCGATGCTACACTTCTGTGCGTTTTTGCACAGGTCCAGGTTACGATCAAGAGCAGCAGCAGCAGCAGTGAATTGATTGCGTGGGAGTTGATCACATTTGAGACCGAGGTAGCTTGCAGACGTCCGCAGGCCCGGCGTCTCTCTCTTTAATTATGTTATTATCCGTAGTCTCTTTTTTCCGAGACAAACAGAATTATGTTATATTTCCTTCAGACTTTTATGTGTAGTATTCTATAGTAGTTCGTGAGTTGGTGACTCCATGTCTTGGGTAGAGGATTTCAGTATGATTTTCACTTTGTAATTAGTTATTTCTATTTGATAAAGTATTCCGCATTTATTTAATTAAAATTGTGTTAAAAACAGGATAGTATGAATACAATGGCTTGCCTAGCTACCACGATTAGGCGCCATCACGATCCCGATGTTGGGGGAAAAATCCGGGTCGTGACAAGTTGGTATCAGAGCTCTAGGTTACATAGGTCTCACCACTCACGAACAAGCTTAGTAGAGTTTGAGAGGTAGGTACGGAGACGTCTGTACTTGTCCTCCAGAGTCTATTGAGTTAGGAAAGAGTCTCTCATTTGTTCTTTCTTGTCGTGCGACTTGTTCCTCAATTATTGATTGAATTTCTATTCTGTCCTTTCGCAGATGGTGAGGACACGCGCTTCTTCGTCCGCTGACCAGCAGCCCGAGCCCCAGGCAGCTCCCGTGAGGGGTAGGGGCCAAGGCCGTATCAGAGGCCGTGGTAGGGGTAGAGCTCAGCCCCAGGCAGCTACCCCGCAGGTGGAGCCTCATATCGAGATTGACGAGGAGGTTCCGGTTCCAGCAGCTCCAGTGGGCCCAGCATAGGTCCCAGGAGAGGCTTTATTTACCTCGGATCTCCGGGATGCTTTGGTCAGAATAGCGGGATTCATGGACAGCATTGCCAGAGCGGGTTTATTATCAGTTGCCCCAGCCACTTCTCAGGCTCCGGAGCCAGTAGCTCCTCAGCCTCAGGCACCAGTAATCCAGCCAGCTGTGGCCACTCAGTCAGGTACCACAGCTCATGCCGGCGATGGAGCGGCCATGACTTCTGATTCGTTATGGAGGCTTGATCGGTTCTCCAACCTATTTACCACTACATTCAGTGGAGCCGCATCAGAGGATCCTCAGGACTTTTTATTCAGTTGCCATGAGATTCTCAAGACTACGGGGATCGTGGAGACAAACGGAGTTGACTTCCGTACCTTCAGACTTGCAGGATCCGCCAAGACTTGGTGGAGAGATTATTGCTCGACTCGACCAGCAGGGTCCCCGCCTTTATCACGGGACCAGCTTGCGGAACTATTTATGGAGAAGCTTTCTCCCTACTACTCGACGGATGTACTTCGGAGGCGCTGAGCGCCTCCATCGTGGCACTACGACGAGCTACACAAGCATGAGACGAGATTTATCGACTTGGCTCGTCATGCAAGCAGTGATACTTCCCACGCGAGCGGGAGAGGGTCCGCGTATTTATGGATGGGCTTAATCCGCCCGATTAGACTCCGTATGGCTGCGGGCGCGGGGAGTGACATATCATTTCAGGAGGCAGCTAATGCAGCACGCAGAGTTGAGATGGCTCTTGCTAGGGGAGGCGGTTATTCTTCAGATAAAAGGCCTCGTCATTCAGGCAGGTTTAGTGGTTCTTCCTCTGGTGGCAGAGAATCCTTTGATAGAGGCCAGTCTTCCAGGCCTTTTCATTCCGCCCTTCAGGCTTCGCAGGGTGGACCAGGTGATCGTGGTTTTCGTGGGCATTATTCAAACCAACCTCCTATTAATGCTCAGCCTCTTTAGAGTGTTCGTGGAGGCCATTCAGGTCATCAGGGCCAACAGCCCTATCAGTCTAAGAGTTGCTATAGTTGTGGTGTCCCAGGTCATTTTATCAGGTATTGCCCTCTAGCAGCGGGCAACTCTAAGCAGTGAGGTCCTCGTCCTATGATTCAGGCCCCAGCTGACCCTCAGCCTGCCCAGCCAGCCGCAGGCGGGGGTAGAGATTATAGAGGTAGAGGTCGAGACCGTAGAGGTGGAGACCGTCCAGCCAGAGGTAGAGGTCAGCCAGTTGATGGTCGTCCTAGAGACGCAGCTCAGAGGGGAGGTGCAGATCCCCGATTCTATGCTTTACCAGCCAGGCCAGAGGCAGAGGCATCAGATGCCGTGATTATAGGTACCATTCTTGTGTGTGGCAGAGGTGCTTCAGTATTATTTGACCCTGGATCTACATATTCCTATGTGTCTTCCTACTTCGCACCGTATTTGGCTGTGCCCAGCTATACTCTGGATATTCCAGTTTATGTGGCTACACCAGTGGGTGACTCCATTGTAGTCGATCGGGTGCATCGTTCGTGCGTAATTATATTTGGGGGTCTTGAGACCCGTGTTGATCTGTTGCTTTTGGATATGGTAGATTTTGATGTCATATTGGGGATGGACTGGTTCTCCCCATACCATGCTATTCTTGATTGTCATGCTAAGACGGTGACCTTAGCCTTGCCATAATCACCCCGACTAGAGTGGAAAGGTACCTCAAGCCACTCCGTTCGCACCGTTATTTCCTATGTTAAGGCTCGACGTATGGTCGAGAAGGGGTGTCTAGCTTATTTGGCTTATGTTCGTGATTCCAGCCCAGAAGTTCCTTCCATTGAGTCGGTCCCTATTGCACGGGAGTTTCCGGAGGTTTTTCCTTCGGACCTGCCGGGCATGCCACCCGACAGGGATATTGATTTCTCTATTGATCTGGCACCGGGCACTCACCCCATCTCTATTCCACCCTATCGTATGGCCCCGCCGTAACTAAAAGAGTTGAAAGATCAGCTATGTGGACCTTCGAGAAGTGGTTTTATCGTGCCCGACGTGTTTCCCCCGGGAGCACCTCGTATTATTTGTGAAGCAAGAAGATGGCTCGATGCGGACGTGTATTGATTACCGAAGTTAAACAAGGTGACTATCAAAAATAAATATCCACCGCCGAGGATTGATGATTTGTTTGACCAACCTCCAGTGAGCTAGGGTATTCTCTAAGATAGACTCGAGGTCGCTACCATCAGCTGAAGATCGTGGCGGCCGACATTCCTAAGACGACCTTTCGCTCTAGATATGGGCATTATGAGTTCTCGGTCATGTCCTTCGGGTTGACCAATGCCCCAAGAAGATTCATGGAGTTGATGAATCGGGTATTCGTGCCTTACTTAGATTTGTTCGTGATAGTGTTCATAGATGACATCCCGGTGTACTCCCGTAGCCGTGAAGAGCACGCAGCAAGACCTCGTAGTGGTTCTTCGTACTCGAAAGATAACCAACTATATGCCAAATTTTCTAAATGTGAGTTCTGGCCGAGTTCGGTAGCATTTCGGGTCACATTGTATCAGTGGAAGGTATTCAGTAGACCCAAAGAAGATTGAGGCAGTCCAGAATTGGCCTCGACCAGCTTCAGTGACTGAGATCCGGAGTTTCTTGGGATTAGCAGGTTACTACCGTCGTTTTGCAGAGGGGTTTTCTTCTATTGCAGCCCCGATAACCAGGTTGACCCAGAAGGGTGCCCAATTCCAGTGGTCAGAGGAGTGTGAGGCGAGCTTTCAGAAGCTCAAGACAGCCTCGACTACCGCACCAATACTGGTACTACCTACAGGTGCAGGGCCTTATACAGTTTATTGTGACGCATCTCGTACAGGGCTTGGAGCGGTATTGATGTAGGATGGTAAGGTTATTGCTTATGCTTCGAGACAGCTAAAAATACATGAGAAGAATTATCCAGTTCATGATCTTGAATTAGCAGCAGTGGTTCATGCCTTAAAGATCTGGAGGCATTATCTATATGGTGTGACATGTGAGGTGTACACTGATCACAAAAGCTTACAGTATTTGTTCAAAACGAAGGAGTTGAATCTACGACAGCGGAGATGGTTAGAGTTGCTAAAAGACTATGATGTTACTATATTATATCACCCAGGTAAGGCCAATGTGGTGGCCGATGCATTGAGTAGAAAGTATGCCAGCATGGGTAGTCTTGCATATATTCCGGTCAATCAGAGACCATTAGCTCTAGATGTCCAGTCCTTAGCCAACCGGTTCGTGAGATTAGACATTTCTGAGCCTAGCAGAGTGTTAGCCTGCACGGTCGCTCGTTCTTCTTTATTAGAGCGTATCCGTGAGAGGCAATTTGATGATCCTCATTTGCGTGAGTTGAGAGATACAGTACAACGGGGAGGTGCCACACAGGTAAACCTAGATGATGATGGGGTATTGAAATTGCAGGGTCGAGTTTGTGTACCCAATGTCAAAGGGATTCGAGAGTTGATCTTAGCAGAGGCCCACAGTTCGCGGTATTCTATTCACCCATGCACCGCGAAGATGTACCAGGACTTACGGCAACACTATTGGTGGCGCAGAATGAAGAAAGATATCGTTGCGTATGTCGCTCGGTGTCTAAATTGTAAGCATGTGAAATATGAGCACCAGAGGCCTGGTGGTGTATTCCAGAGAATTGAAATTCCTGAGTGGAAATGGGCGGATCACAATGGACTTCATTACTGGACTTTCTTTGACTCGGAGGAAATTTGACGCTATTTGGGTCATTGTTGATAGGCAGACCAAGTCAGCACACTTCATTCCAGTATCTGTCTCCTACTCGTCGGAGAGGTTAGCGGAGGTTTACATTAGGGAGATTGTTCGTCTCCACGGGGTGCCAGTATCTATTATCTCTGATCGGGGTACGCAGTTTACCTCGCGGTTCTGGAGAGCGGTCCAGCAGGAGTTAGGTACCCAGGTTCAGTTGAGTACAGCGTTTCACCCCTCAGACGGATGGCCAGTCCGAGAGGACTATTCAGATTCTTGAGGACATGCTTCGAGCCTGTGTTATTGATTTCGGAGGCTCGCGGGATCAGTTTCTACCATTAGCAGAGTTCGCCTACAATAACAGCTACCAATCTAGCATCCGGATGGCTCCGTATGAGGCGTTGTATGGTAGGCGATGTCGATCACCAGCTGGATGGTTTGAACCGGGAGAGGCTCGGTTGTTGGGTACGGACTTAGTTCAGGAGGCCTTGGATAAGGTCAAGACTATTCAGAGAGATTGCGTTCAGCTCAGTCCAGGCAAAAGACTTATGCGGATCGCAAGGTTCGAGATGTAGATTTCATGGTCGGTGAACGAGTATTGCTCCGGTGTCGCCTATGGCGGGCGTGACGAGGTTCGGAAGGAGGGCAAGCTCGACCCTAGGTATATCGGTCCATTTGAGATTCTAGACAGCATGGGAGGGGTGGCTTACACATTAGCTTTGCCGCCTAGCTTATCGGCCGTGCATCCAGTTTTTTCATGTATCTATTCTTCTGAGATACCACGGCGATCCCACACATGTGTTAGACTTCAGTACCGTCCAATTGGACAATGATCTATCTTACGAGGAGGAGCCGGTGGATATTCTAGACCGGCAGGTTCGACAGTTGAGGTCGAAGAGTTATCCTTCTGTGCGTGTTCAGTGGAGAGGTCAGCCTCCTGAGGCATCGACCCGGGAGTCCGAGTCTGATATGCGGAGCCGCTACCCACATTTGTTTCCTGACTCAGGTACTTCTTTCTTTTGTCCGTTCGAGGACGAACGGTTGTTTTAGAGGTGGAGATTGTGACGACCCAAAGTGTCATCACTTATTTAATTAATCATTTCGAGCTTCTGAGGCCTTGAAAACCTTATTCCATGTTGCCTCGATTTACGTGCACAATCCGAGCATGTAGCCGGAAAGATTTTGTGATAGAAAATATGAATTCTATGAGAAATTTGGATAAAAATGATATTAATATTGATATGGTTGACTTCGGTCAACATTTTTGGTAAACGGATCCGGACCCGAGATTGGATGGTCCCGAGAGGTCCGTAGGAAAATACGGGACTTGGACGTGCGTCCGGAGTCGAATTCTGAGGCCTAGAGCCCAAGTTATGAATTTTTATGTGAAATTGTATTTGATGTAATTATTAAAGGAAATAAATTAATTGACCTTGGTATCGGGCTCGTATTTTGGTTCCGACGCCCGGTACAAGTCTTAAATATTATATATGTGATTTCTGTAAAGTTTGGTGATATTTGGATGTCGTTTGAGATGTTTTGGACCTTGAGTTCCAAGTTAAGAAGTTTTGAAAATCAAAAGTATGAAAATCATGAGTTTGAGGCTTGATTTGATTAAAACGAAGTGATATTGGCAATGTGATCGCACGAACAAGTTCATAATGTGTTTTTGAGGTTATGTACATGTTTGGTTTGGAGCCCGGGGGCTCGGGTAAAGATTTGATAGGCCGTTGGATGAAATTCTGAATTTTTGCACTGCTGGTTTTTCACCCAGCTGTTGGCTTCGCAATTGCGAAGAATTTCTCGCAATTGCGAAGGGGACAGTGTAAGGCAAGGCTCGCAAATGCGAACCTTTATCGCAAATGCGAAGCACCCTTTGACCCAGCCTTGTTCGCAAATGCGAACAATTGTTCGCATTTGCGAAGGTCCCCAGTGCCCGCCTATGTTCGCAAATGCGAACACAAGTTCGCAAATGCGAACATTCCCCATACTGCCTTGGTTCGCAAATGCGAACCATTGTTCGCAAATGCGAACACTGCCTTATACAGCATGTGTTCGCAAATGCGAACATTAGTCCGCAAATGCGAACACTCCCTTGTCTGCCAGTGTTCGCAAATGCGAACAAATGTTCGCAAATGCGAACTTCCCAGCCTTAGCTTATTTTTCAAACTCCAGAAATTGGTCGGGGTTCGCAATTGCGAACCCATGTTCGCAAATGCGAACACAGAGACCTGAAAAACACGAATTTCAGTCATTTCTTCACTTTTTACAAAACCAAAACACCCATTTGCGATTTTTCAAGGATTTCTTCTTCATCAAAACGATTGTAAGTCACTTTTACTTAATTCTTTCAATTCCTAACATCATTAAACATGTTTTTCATAAGAAATCAAAGATTTTCATGGTAGAATTCTTGTTTTTGTTAGAAAATAGGGTTTTTCATAAATTAGGGAATTGGACCTCGAATTGAGGTCCGATTTTGAAACAAATCATATACATGAACTCGTGGGGGGATGGGTAACCGGATTTTGGTCCTAACCCCGAGTTCCGACCATGTGGGCCCGGGGTTGAAATTCACTATTCCGGGCAGAATGTTGTAAAAGTTGTATTTGGTCTTAAGAATTAGTTTGTTGAGTAGTATTGATGATATTAAATCAATTGTGTATAGATACGATTGTATTGGAGCCAAATTTGAAAGAAAAAGACATTTCCACGGATTGAATTGTTCATAAACATTCGAGGTAAGTGTTTGTTCTATCCTAGCTCGAGGGAATAAGATTATGTGTTATGTGTTATGTGATCGAGTGCGGTGTATGGGTCGTGGTGACGAGCATCCATACACTGGCGTCTAGTATGACCGTGAGTCATTGAAAATGCTTATTTTGAGATATATATTACATATGAATTGTTATTGTTCTCCCTTGTCGGGACTTGTTGTGAAGATAATTATTGATTGCCCTTGACGGGACGGTTTATGAATTACTGTTTCTTTCTTTGCCCTTAACTGTGATTGTTATTTGGGTGAGGAAGAGTGATAATGCACGAACGGTGATGCCGTGCCATGTTTATTTATTTATGCACGAAGGTTAATGCCGTGCCATGTTTATTTATTGATTATGCACGAAGGATCATGCCGTGCCCTCTTATTGAACCATGTACGAAGGATCATGCCGTACTATGGATGTGAGGATGAGAGTAAAAGCACGAACGGTGATGCCGTGTACTTTATTTGTTTATTTGGTGAGGATGAGAGTAAAAGCACGAAGGGTGATGCCGTGCAACTATTTGCTATTCCTTGTTTTGATATTAACTGTTTCCATCATATTCTGATTTTCATTATTGATTTAATAGTTGTTGCTAATTGTTGTGTTTCCCCTTTTATGATACTTCTTGTTGAATTTTTTACTTGGTATTTCTTGTTATTGTGGTGTACATATATATAGAACTGCACAGGTTTACGTGGGTGTCCGGTCCTAGGCTTGTCACTACTTCGCCGGGATAGGCCAGGCACTTACCAGCACATGGGGTCGGTTGTGCCGATGCTACACTTCTGTGCGTTTTTGCACAGGTCCAGGTTACGATCAAGAGCAGCAGCAGCAGCAGTAAATTGATTGCGTGGGAGTTGATCACATTTGAGACCGAGGTAGCTTGCAGACGTCCGCAGGCCCTGCGTCTCTCTCTTTAATTATGTTATTATCTGTAGTCTCTTTGTTCCGAGACAAACATAATTATGTTATATTTCCTTCAGACTTTTATGTGTAGTATTCTATAGTAGTTCGTGAGTTGGTGACTCCATGTCTTGGGTAGAGGATTTCAGTATGATTTTCACTTTGTAATTAGTTATTTCTATTTGATAAAGTATTCCGCATTTATTTAATTAAAATTGTGTTAAAAACAGGATAGTATGAATACAGCGGCTTGCCTAGCTACCACGAGTAGGCGCCATCACGATCCCGATATTGGGGGAAAATCCGGGTCGTGACAAGTTGGTATCAGAGCTCTAGGTTACGTAGGTCTCACCACTCACGAACAAGCTTAGTAGAGTTTGAGAGGTAGGTACGGAGACGTCTGTACTTGTCCTCCAGAGTCTATTGAGTTAGGAAAGAGTCTCTCATTTGTTCTTTCTTGTCGTGCGACTTGTTCCTCAATTACCGATTGAATTTCTATTCTGTCCTTTCGCAGATGGTGAGGACACGCGCTTCTTCGTCCGCTGACCAGCAGCCCGAGCCCCAGGCAGCTCCAGTGAGGGGCAGGGACCGAGGCCGTATCGTAGGCCGCGGTAGGGGCAGAGCTCAGACCCCAGCAGCTATTCTAGAGGTGGAGCCTTATATTGAGACTGGCGAGGAGGTTCCAGTCCCAGCAGCTCCAGTGGGCCCAGCTCAGGTCCCAGGACAGGCTTTATTTACCCCGGATCTTCGAGAGGCTCTGGTTAGGATACCGGGATTTATGGACAGCGTTGCTAGAGCAGGCTTGTTGCCAGCTGCACCAGCCGCTTCTCAGGCTGGAGGAGGGGCCCAGACTCTTGTTGCTCGTACTCCGAAGCCTGTAGCTCCTCAGCCCTCGCACACCAGTAATTCAGCCAGCTGTGGCCACTCAGTCAGGTACCACAGCTCATGCCGGTGATGGAGCGGCCATGACGTCTGATTCGTTATGGAGGCTTGATCGGTTCTCCAAGCTATTTACCACTACATTCAGTGGAGCCGCATCAGAGGATCCTCAGGACTTCTTATTCAGTTGCCATGAGATTCTCAAGACTACGGGGATCGTGGAGACAAACGGAGTTGACTTCTGTACCTTCGGACTTGCAGATCCGCCAAGACTCGGTGGAGAGATTATTGCTCGACTCGACCGCAGCAGGTCCCCGCCTTTATCACGGGACCGGCTATGCGAACTATTTATGGAGAAGCTTTCTCCCTACTACTCGTAGGGATGTACTTCGGAGGCGCTTGAGCGCCTCCATCGTGGCACTATGACAAGCTACACGCATGAGACGAGATTTATCGACTTGGCTCGTCATGCAGCAGTGATACTTCCCACTGGAGCGGGAGAGGGTCCGCAGATTTATGGATGGGCTTAATCGGCCGATTAGACTCCAGATGGCTACGGGCGCGGGGAGTGACATATCATTTCGCGAGGCGACCAACGCAAGCACGCGTAGTTGAGATGGCTCTCGCTGTGGGAGGCGGTTATTCATCGATAAGAGGCCCCGTCATTCGGGCAGGCTTGGTGGTTCTTCCTCCGGTAGCGAGAGAATCCTTTGATAGAGGCCGGTCCCTCCGTGCCTTTTCATTCCGCCCTTCGGGCTTCGCAGGGTGGATCAGGTGATCGTGGTTTTCGGGGGCATTATTCAGACCAGCCTCCTACTAATGCTCAGCCTCTTCACAGTGTTCGTGGAGGCCATTCAGTCGTCGGTGGCCAGCAGCCCCTATCGCCCAAGAGTTGCTACGTTGTCAGGTGACCCGAGTCATTTTATCGTATTGCCCTTGCAAGGCGGGCAACTCTCAGCACCGAGGTCCTCGTCCTATGATTCAGTCCCCAGCTGACCCTCGCCTGCCCAGCCAGCCGCAGGCGGGGGTAGAGATTATAGAGGCGGAGGTCGAGACCGTAGAGGCGGAGACCGTCCGGCCGCAGGTAGAGGTCAGCCAGCTGATGGTCGTCCCAGAGACGCAGCCTCGAGGGGAGGTGCACATCCCCGATTCTATGCTTTACCGCCCGTGCCGCAGGCGGAGGCATCGTACGTCGTGATTACAGTGTACTATTCTCGTGCGTGCGCAGGTGCTTCAGCATTATTTGACCCCGGATCTACATATTCCAACGTGTCTTCCTACTTCGCACCGTATTTGGTCGTGCCCGCCTATGCTCTGGATATTCCAGTTTATGTGGCTACACCAGCGGGTGACTCCATTGTAGTCGATCGGGTGCATCGTTCGTGCGTAATTATATTTGGGGGTCTTGAGACCCGTGTTGATCCGTTGCTTTTGGATATGGTAGATTTTGATGTCATATTGGGGATGGACTGGTTGTCCCCATACCATGCTATTCTTGATTGTCATGCTAAGACCGTCACCTTAGCCTTGCCAGAATCACCCCGATTAGAGTGGAAGGGTACCTCAAGCCACTCCGTTCGCACTGTTATTTCCTATGTTAAGGCTCGACGTATGGTCGAGAAGGGGTGTCTAGCTTATTTGGCTTATGTTCGTGATTCCGGCGCAGAAGTTCCTTCCATTGATTCAGTCCCTATTGCACGGGAGTTTCCCGAGGTTTTTCCTTCAGACCTGCCGGGCATGCCACCCGACAGGGATATTGATTTCTGTATTGATCTGGCACCGGGTACTCAGCCCATCTCTATTCCACCCTATCGTATGGCCCCGCCGTAACTAAAAGAGTTGAAAGATCAGTTGCAGGACCTTCTTGAGAAGGGTTTTATCATGCCCAGTGTTTCCCCCTGGGGAGCACCTGTATTATTTGTAAAGAAGAAGGATGGCTCGATGCGGACGTGTATTGATTACCGGCAGTTAAACAAGGTGACTATCAAAAATAAATATCCACCGCCGAGGATTGATGATTTGTTTGACCAGCCCCCATGGAGCGAGGGTATTCTCTAAGATAGACTTGAGGTCGGCTACCATCGACTGAAGATCAGGGGCGGCCGACATTCCTAAGACAGACCTTTCGCTCTAGATACGGGCATTACGAGTTCTCGGTCATGTCCTTCGGGTCGACCAATGCCCCAGCAAGCATTCATGGAGTTGATGAATCGGGTATTCGAGCCTTACTTAGATTTGTTCGTGATAGTGTTCATAGATGACATCCCGGTGTACTCCCGTAGCCGTGAAGAGCACGAGCAAGACCTCAGGAGTGGTTCTTCGTACTCTAAAAGATAACTAGCTATATGCCAAATTTTCTAAATGTGAGTTCTGGCCGAGTTCGGTAGCATTTCTGGGTCACATTGTATCAGTGGAAGGTATTCAGGTAGACCCAAAGAAGATTGAGGCGTCCAGAATTGGCCTTGACTAGCTTCAGTGACCGAGATTCGGAGTTTCTTGGGGTTAGCAGGTTACTACCTTCGATTTGTAGATGGGTTCTCTTCTATTGCAGCCCCGATGACCGAGTTGACCCAGAAGGGTGCTTAGTTCAAGTGTTCAGATGAGTATGAGGCGAGCTTTCAGAAGCTCAAGACAGCTTTGACTACGACACCAGTGTTGATATTACCTATGGGCACAGGGCCTTATACAGTTTATTGTGACGCATCTCGTACAGGGCTTGGAGCGGTATTGATGCAGGATGGTAAGGTTATCGCTTATGCTTCGAGGCGGTTAAAGATACATGAGAAGAATTATCCAGTTCATGATCTTGAGTTAGCAGCAGTGGTTCATGCCTTAAAGATCTGGAGGCATTATCTATATGGTGTGACATGTGAGGTGTACACTGATCACAAAAGCCTACAGTACTTGTTCAAACAGAAGGAGTTGAATCTACGACAACGGAGATGGTTAGAGTTGCTAAAAGACTATGATGTTACTATATTATATCACCTAGGTAAGGCCAATGTGGTGGCCGATGCATTGAGTAGAAAGTATGCCAGCATGGGTAGTCTTGCATACATTCCGGTCAGTCAGAGACCATTAGCTCTAGATGTCCAGGCCTTAGCCAATCGGTTCGTGAGATTAAACATTTCTGAGCCTAGCAGGGTGTTAGCCCGCACGGTCGCTCATTCTTCTTTATTAGAGCGTATCCGTGAGAGGCAATTTGATGATCCTCATTTGCGTGAGTTGAGAGATACAGTACAGCGGGGAGGTGCCACACAGGTAAATCTAGATGATGATGGCGTATTGAAATTGCAGGGTCGAGTTTGTGTACCCAATGTTGAAGGGATTCGAGAGTTGATCTTAGCAGAGGCCCACAGTTCGCGGTATTCTATTCACCCATGCGCCGCGAAGATGTACCAGGACTTACGGCAACACTATTGGTGGCGCAGAATGAAGAAAGATATCGTTGCGTATGTCGCTCGGTGTCTAAATTGTCAGCAGGTGAAATATGAGAACCAGAGACCCGGTGGTGTATTCCATAGGATTGAAATTCCCGAGTGGAAATGGGAGCGGATCACTATGGACTTCGTTACTGGACTTCCTTTGACTCGGAGGAAATTTGATGCTATTTGGGTCATTGTTGATAGACTGACCAAATCAGCACACTTTATTCCAGTATCCGTCTCCTACTCGCCGGAGAGGTTAGCGGAGGTTTACATTAGGGAGATTGTTCGTCTCCATGGGGTGCAGTATCTATTATCTCTGATCGGGGTACGCAGTTTACCTCGCGGTTCTGGAGAGCGGTTCAGCAGGAGTTAGGCACCCAGGTTCAGTTGAGTACAGCATTTCATCCTCGGACGGATGGCCAGTCCGAGAGGACTATTCAGATTCTTGAGGACATGCTTCGAGCCTGTGTTATTGATTTCGGAGGCTCGTGGGACCAGTTTCTGCCATTAGCAGAGTTCGCCTATAATAACAGTTACCAGTCTAGCATCCAGATGGCTCCGTATGAGGTGTTGTATGGTAGGCGATATCGATCACCAATTGGATGGTTTGAACCGGGAGAGGCTCGGTTGTTGGGTACGGACTTAGTTCAGGAGGCCTTGGATAAGGTCAAGACTATTCAGGAGAGATTGCGTTCAGCTCAGTCTAGGCAAAAGACTTATGCGGATCGCAAGGTTCGAGATGTAGATTTCATGGTCGGTGAACGAGTATTGCTTCGGGTGTCGCCTATGAAGGGCGTGATGAGGTTCGGAAAGAAGGGCAAGCTCAGCCCTAGGTATATTGGTCCATTTGAGATTCTAGACAGAGTGGGAGGGGTGGCTTACGGATTAGCTTTGCCGCCTAGCTTATCAGCCGTGCATCCAGTTTTTCACGTATCTATGCTTCGGAGATACCACGGCGATCCCACACATGTGTTAGACTTCAGTACCGTCCAATTGGACAATGATCTATCTTACGAGGAGGAGCCGGTGGCTATTCTAGACCGGCAGGTTCGACAGTTGAGGTCGAAGAGTTATCCTTCTGTGCGTGTTCAGTGGAGAGGTCAGCCTCCTGAGGCATCGACCCGGGAGTCCGAGTCCGATATGCGGAGCCGCTACCCACATTTGTTTCCTGACTCAGGTACTTCTTTCTTTTGTCCGTTCGAGGACGAACGGTTGTTTTAGAGGTGGAGATTGTGACGACCCAAAGGGTCATCACTTATTTAATTAATCATTTCGAGCTTCCGAGGCCTTGAAAACCTCATTCTATGTTGCCTCGATTTACGTGCACAATCCGAGCATGTAGCCGGAAAGATTTTGTGATAGAAAATATGAATTCTATGAGAAATTTGGATAAAAATGATATTAATATTGATATGGTTGACTTCGGTCAACATTTTTGGTAAACGGATCCGGACCCGAGATTGGATGGTCCCGAGAGGTCCGTAGGAAAATATGGGACTCGGACATGTGTCCGGAGTCGAATTCTGAGGCCTAGAGCCCAAGTTATGAATTTTTATGTGAAATTGTTTTTGATGTAATTATTAAAGGAAATAAATTAATTGACCTTGGTATCGGGCTCGTATTTTGGTTCCGACGCCCGGTACAAGTCTTAATTATTATATATGTGATTTCTGTAAAGTTTGGTGACATTTGGATGTCGTTTGAGATGTTTTGGACCTTGAGTTCCAAGTTAAGAAGTTTTGAAAATCAAAAGTATGAAAATCATGAGTTTGAGGCTTGATTTGATTAAAACGAAGTGATATTGGCGATGTGATCGCACGAACAAGTTCATAATGTGTTTTTGAGGTTATGTACATGTTTAGTTTGGAGCCCGGGGGCTCGGGTTAAGATTTGATAGGCCGTTGGATGAAATTTTGAATTTTTGAACTGCTGGTTTTTCACCCAGCTGTTGGCTTCGCAATTGTGAAGTATTTTTCGCAATTGCGAAGGGGACACAGTAAGGCAAGGCTCGCAAATGCGAACCTTTATCGCAAATGCGAAGCACCCTTTGACCCAGCCTTGTTCGCAAATGCGAACAATTGTTCGCATTTGCGAAGGTCCCCAGTGCCCGCCTATGTTCGCAAATGCGAACACAAGTTCGCAAATGCGAACATTCCCCATACTGCCTTGGTTCGCAAATGCGAACCATTGTTCGCAAATGCGAACACTGCCTTATACAGCATGTGTTCGCAAATGCGAACATTAGTCCGCAAATGCGAACACTCCCTTGTCTGCCAGTGTTCGCAAATGCGAACAAATGTTCGCAAATGCGAACTTCCCAGCCTTAGCTTATTTTTCAAACTCCAGAAATTGGTCGGGGTTCGCAATTGCGAACCCATGTTCGCAAATGCGAACACAGAGACCTGAAAAACACGAATTTCAGTCATTTCTTCACTTTTTACAAAACCAAAACACCCATTTGCGATTCTTCAAGGATTTCTTCTTCATCAAAACGATTGTAAGTCACTTTTTACTTAATTCTTTCAATTCCTAACATCATTAAACATGCTTTTCATAAGAAATCAAAGATTTTCATGGTAGAATTCTTGTTTTTGTTAGAAAATAGGGTTTTTCATAAATTGGGGAATTGGACCTCGAATCGAGGTCCGATTTTGAAACAAATCATATACATGAACTCGTGGGGGGATGGGTAACCGGATTTTGGTCCTAACCCCGAGTTCCGACCATGTGGGCCCGGGGTTGAAATTCACTATTCCGGGCAAAATGTTGTAAAAGTTGTATTTAGTCTTAAGAATTAGTTTGTTGAGTAGTATTGATGATATTAAATCAATTGTGTATAGATACGATTGGATTGGAGCCAAATTTGAAAAGAAAAAGACATTTCCACGGATTGAATTGTTCATAAGCATTCGAGGTAAGTGTTTGTTCTATCCTAGCTTGAGGGAATAGGATTATGTGTTATGTGTTATGTGATCGAGTGCGGTGTATGGGCCGTGGTGACGAGCATCCATACACTGGCGTCTAGTATGACCGTGAGTCGTTGGAAAATGATTATTTTGAGATATATTACGGATGAATTGTTATTGTTCTCCCTTGTTGGGACTTGTTGTGAAGATAATTATTGATTGCCCTTGATGGGGCGGTTTATGAATTGCTATTTCTTTCTTTGCCCTTAACTGTGATTGTTATTTGGGTGAGGAAGAGTGATAATGCACGAAGAGTGATGTCGTGCCATGTTTATTTATTTATGCACGAAGGTTAATGCCGTGCCATGTTTATTTATTGATTATGCACGAAGGATCATGCCGTGCCCTGTTATTGAACCATGTACGAAGGATCATGCCGTACTATGGATGTGAGGACGAGAGTAAAAGCACGAAGGGTGATGCCGTGTACTTTATTTGTTTATTTGGTGAGGATGAGAGTAAAAGCACGAAGGGTGATGCCGTGCAACCGCTTGCTATTTCTTGAATTGATATTACTTGTGTTTACATTATACTTTGCTTTTCCTTGTGAATTTATTTAATGTTGTTAATTGTTGAATTCTTTGAGATATTTCTTATTATGTTATTACTTGATTATTTCTTGTTATTTTGTGGTACACATATATATATTGAATTGGACAGGTTTATGTGAGTGTCTGGTCCTAGGCTTGTCACTACTTCGCCGGGATAGGCCAGGCACTTACCAGCACATGGGGTCGGTTGTGCTAATGCTACACTTCTGTGTGTTTTTGCACAGGTCCAGGTTACGATCAAGAGCAACAGCAGCAGTAAATTGATTGCGTGGGAGTTGATCACATTTGAGACCGAGGTGGCTTGCAGACGTCCGCAGGCCCGGCGTCTCTCTCTCTTTAATTATGTTATTATCTGTAGTCTCTTTGTTCCGAGACAAACAGAATTATGTTATATTTCCTTCAGACTTTTATGTGTAGTATTCCATAGTAGTTCGTGAGTTGGTGACTCCACGTCTTGGGTAGAGGATTTCAGTATGATTTTCACTTTGTAATTAGTTATTTCTATTTGTTAATTATCAAACATTGAAATCATCAGGATACAAATGCAAACCAGTGTTAATAGAAACAGATAATTGTTGATACTGATTGATGTTGTTCATAAGTGTTGAAATGTTAACTAGCCTTTGGCCTGCTTTAGATATAAGTGATTCGGGCCTCATTGTGAATCCAGACCCAAATCAAATTGAAATGGCATTCGTACCTTCGAATAGAACATAAATATATGCTGGGCTTCAGAAGTCCAGTACATCTTTGCAAACTGTTGAACCAGTTCAAGGTCCACGCCCAATAATAAATAATGACATGGACTCTAATAATCAATAATGTGAAATTAATACAAAAAATAGTTATATTAGGTAGGAAAAATAGAAATAGAAAATATAGTGCACAAATAGGATTGACCTTTTAAAATAAGGGATGAGCCTCGTTACAAATTTGAAACACACGGGGCCCCAAAATAATAACTAAATTATACACTTGGAGGGATCGTTTAGACAATTTCACGATCTTTCTGAAATATTAACAAGAGTAGGCCTCGTTAAGCATAATTTAATATACATTCCTAATACGGGTGCACATTTATGTGACCCAAATCTAAATCTCAACGAAGTTGAAATGTATTAAAAGTCACAGGCGTACTGGTATGGTGTAACTCGAAATGCATTTTCGCGACTTTGCAATTCTTTTAAAAATGATAAAGCGAAACACTAATAAAGGCACATAAAAGCAAAACATATGAATAAATCAGATAAAAACAAATTCAACAGTTGCGCGACCGTGCTAGAACCACGGAATCCAAGAGTGCCTAACACCTTCTCCCGGGTTAACAAAATTCCTTTTCCAGATTCCAGATTAGCGAACTGTAACAGAGTCATAATTTCCTCGGTTCGGGATTCAATCGGTGACTTGAGACACCATTAATCTCTCAAGTGGCGACTCTGAATCTTAATAAATAAATCCCGTTCCGTCTGTCCTTTCAGTGGAAAAACTCATTACCCTTTTATTATTATATCCCTTCCTGGGGGTGTAGTAAAACAAAGCAATATGTAAAAGAAAAGGAGGTGTGACAGCTCTGGCGACTCTGCTGGGGATAAGAAACCCAGAATTTCGGGTTCATGGTTTAAGAATTCGAACTCAGCTAAATTGTTGTTTTTTCTTATATCTAATTTTATTATATGTTTTGATCTATGTGCTATATGTTTACCGCTTTTGATATTACGTGAATTGTATATAAAATTGTACCGAAGACCCTTCTCTTCTTACCTCCGGGGATGTGCTTACTGGTTGAGACTCCCCTTTCTGTTAAGTCGATACCCAAATAAGAAACAGAGGCTGGAAAAGTTACAAAGCCGGACGATCCCGCGGGTCCCTGGTACGTACCCCCCTCCTCGATCCGAGTTATCCGCTCGGGTACACAGTCTAGTACCAATAAAAAATCAGGATATTGAGCCTATAATTAGGATGATTATTTGCATCATATCTGACTTAGGGGACTCAACATAGGGGTTGGGTCCGTCTAGGACATGTAACCCGAATATAAAAGATCAAGCATGATTATGTGTTGCATTTATTTGTCCTGGGCCATTATGCTGACTGGCTAAATACCTGGAAATGAAAAGAAGAGAAAAGTAGCAATTTTTAGAAAAACCAATGTCTAAATACTGACGAAACGCTATCAAAATTTTGAGGAAAAATATGAAAAATAGTCGGGTTAAGTCAATTTTGTCAAACATTAAGATAGTTGGTCTAAAAACAATTTAACCGAACTACGCTGGATTGGTTCTCATCACTAGGAGAGATACGTAGGCAACTCTTGACGGATCCAACCACCCCTTTTCAAAAAAAAAAATAACCAAAAAATGTTAATAAATCAAAGTGATGCTATTTTTGAAAATAGCCGAATGTTCCGAAAGGACGCCAGAAGGCTTTTTGTGCTAAAATGGCCACTTTTGAGTTATTTTCCCTGAATAATAAAGACAACATTAAAATATTTGGAAGAAGTGTTGAAAGGCCGTACTCGCAAATAGGGAATTTTTGAAAAATAATGAAAAGAAACTTTCCTTTGGATTTTTTTTTTGTTTTGAGTCAAATAATATGTGTTTAAATCACCTCTAATAAATCAGCAGGAGGAGCACAATGCAAAATGAACTTTTTTCACTAATGAATAAGATCCTTTTGGAGGTACGACTGTGGTGGAACGACTTGGGTTAGGATGGACAAGATGAGGTCAAAAAATATTTGAAAGGTCTTACCGGGCTGCTTGATATCATACCCCGGGGAGACATTATTCAAGCCTTAGTCACCTACTGGGATCCCGCACACAATGTGCTCCACTTTTCAGATTTTGAGCTCACTCCGACACTTGATGAGATTGCTAATTACATCGAAAAGTATGAGGTCTCTTTGAAAGACAATATCCGGTTACTCCAAGAGCCATCACCGTGCACAGCTTTCTCGACTCCTTAAAAATAGCCAGAACCGTTCATAATGAAGATTTGGTCCACGGTTTTTGCACTATGAACTTTATATACCGCAGATATGGTCACGTTGGAGGATTTAACGTTCCAACAAACAAACTCTGCAGCAAAGCAAACTGGGCTAAATGGGAGGAACATAGGCATTTTGCCTTCATGGTAGCCTTTCCGGGTTTGATAATATTTCCAAGGAAAGACGGGAACATCGACATCAGAGTTGTAGGGATTGCCAGTACCCTCCTTACACAGGACAACAATACTTTGGCGCCAATGATAGTGGCTGATATCTTTTGTGCTCTCACAGCCTGTAAGGCTGGAGAAGATTTCTTCGAGGGGTGCAACTTGGTATTACAAATGTGGATGATCGAGCATTTATTCCATCACCCTTAGTTTCTAAGTTATGGATCATCAGAAAAGACTTGCATAGAGGAATTCTACACGAGGACAAAAGGGGCCAAGTGGCCGAAGGGGTCTAAAGGTTGGATCACATACTTCTGATCACTTACTGCTAGTCAGATCGAATGGGCATTCGGATGGTTGCCCATCAATGGAGTCATATACATGCCAGCAAAAGGATCACACTTTCTTTTAATGGGACTCAAAAGTATCCAGCCTTATGCACCGTATTGAGTATCGCGTCAACTCGGAAGATATCAAATAGTGCCAAAAGATGCGGATCTCAGCATTCAAGTGATAGAGATTAGTTCCGATGGGCAATTTCCTGAGGCAAAAGTCCGACAAATATGGAATGAGTGCCAATGTTTGAAAGTGGACACTTGTGTAAGGGATCGGGCCAGAGGTGAAGTGTCACCTGGTTATTCTGCATGGTACCGAAGAGATTTTAAGCATGAAAAACCAATGAAGAGACCTCACATTCAAGAATTTGCCGAGCTGTCAAAGGAGCAATGGGATTAGTTGGCCAAGGAGAATAATATGGAGCCAAAATCAGTATGTTAGAAAAGCAAGTTCAAGACCTCAAGTTCGAAAGCAACTTACAAGCAGCGGCCGATGAGGGTGACAAGAAACAACTGATTAAGGCAAATGAGGCATTGAAAGCTCAGATTTTGAAAATGAGAGCAGCAATTGAAACCCTTGTCGGACATGCTCGGGATGAAAAACTGATTGATAATTTACGACGAAAGGTGAACAACAACAGTTTTGATCTAGACAAAGCCAAAAAAGAATTAATCGGGGTTCAGAAACAATTAGCTATAAATGCTGAAGTAAGGGCTCGGATGATCCAACAATTGGAAGAGGAACATAATACTGAAGTTGCCCGGTTAAGAAAAAAGATTGTCATGGCCGAGGTCAAACGTAGCAAACAAGTAAAAGAATTTGACATAGAAATAGTACACTACTATACGGCCATGACTCGGTTAGAAATGGAATTGCAGCAGCTTCAAGAGAAAAGCCAACAGACTCTGGATGCTCGTGCCGAACAAATAGGGAGGTTGCTTCAAGAGAAAGGAATGATCCGAGAAAGAATTGTCAGCATTGATAATTATATTACACGGAAATGCCAGATGTGCAAAGATATGACCCAGTCCACATTTGCCGCTTCAACAATGATCTTTGTAAAGCAAGTGATGAGAGATTTGGATAAACTCCAAAGGGGATTAGCATATAGGCCCGTGGTAAGACCGAACGATGTCTCGTGGGCATTAGGGTCTTTAATGTATTTTTAGGACATGCATTTTTCTGGTATTTTCATTTCCGTATTTAGAAGGTTGTCATATAATTATCATTAGAATGTAATCTTTGTAATCAATGATTGGGTATTAATGAAATTAAGAAATTCCAAATTTGTCGTTATTTTTCCTTTTCTGCAAATACTTGTGCGATAGGCAGACATGTAGGACCGAAAAATGAAAAAAAAGGGGGACAATAAGAAAAGAAATGGAAAATGAAAAATGAAAAAAAAGAGAAAAAGAACATCGATGGAAATAAAGGAAAGGAAAACAAAAAGCAAAACAAAAGAATTGGCAAATCAAGAAAGAGGACAATGCCGGGATGACGCATATTGCTAGGCAAAATTGTGTTCTTAAAACCTGTGATGTTGACCTATTATGGCCTAACCACTAACAAGTTTTGTCATTGTTGAGTAACAGATAAAGTGGTTAATAACTCGCATTCTGGAAACTCACAATTACAACACTCGTTCCAAGAGTATGACAAAGCAATTACTCAAGAAATTGAAGCAACAGTTATGGTTCCCGTGCAAGAGGATGAGGTAGTAGATGTGAATAGCATGAAGGAGGAGATGTATAACCTCAAACAACATATGGCTGAGATGTACCAGGCTTGGGTGAAGGGAAAACCTTTACCCACCTATCCTGCCAACCCCACATACATCCCTCCATTAGTCCCAGCACAAGATCTACCCACTATGAACTCATCCTCCACTTATCCTACATATCCACCCTACTACACAACCACATCACAAGCACCACCTCCAATCCCTAAACAAGTTCCACCACTACAGGTTGCTCCTGTATATGTGGCGCCACCACCAGCCACCTTGCACAAATCCTCTAGTGACCCACTATTTTACGTCCAAGAGAACCATTATTACCCCCCGGAACCCACTTTCTGACAGCTTGATTCCTATTCCCCTCTCATTGATATGGTTGAAGATGAGAAACCCGCTAGAAATCCTGAGCAGGAAGAGATGGCTAGAAAGATGAAGAGCCTTGAGCAATCATTCAATAATATGCAGGGTTTGGGTGGTCAAGTAAGCGTAGCTTACAAGGTGACCATCTAGCTTACAAGGATTTATGTATGTTCCCTGAAGTGCAACTACCAGCGGGATTTAAGCTGTCAAAATTTGATTTGTATGATGGCCACGGTGACCCGGTAGCACATTTAAGAGGGTTCTGCAACAAGATGTGTAGAGCCAGTGGGAAAGATGAATTAATCATAGCTTCCTTTAGCCAAAGTCTCAGTGGTTCGACTCTTGAATGGTATACCCGTCAAGACCATACCGGATGGTTTATTTGGGACAATCCAGCCCAGGTATTTGCAAACCATTTTCAATACAATTTGTAAATTATCCCAGATGGGTTGACACTGACAAAGATGGAGAAAAAACCCAGGAGAAAGTTTTCGGGAGTATGGCTTTAGGTGGAGGGAGCAAGTTGCTCGTGTAGACCCACCGATGAAGGAGGGAGAGATAGTAGATTATTTTCTGCAAGCTTTTGAACCAGCGTACTATGTTTATTTGGTATCTGCAATAGGAAAAACCTTCAACGAGGTAGTTAAAATGGGAAGCTTTGTTGAGGAAGGATTGAAGTCAAACAAAATCATAAGCTATTCGGCCATCAAGGCTACAAACCAGGCAATCCAGATAGGTACAGGTGGAGCAATCGAGAAGAAAAAGAAAGAAGAAGTGGCAGTCATAGAAGGGAGGTCTTGGTCCAGGGGTCCCAACCCATATTACCATCAGCCTCGCCCATATCAACCCTATCCACCAACACCATATAAGCCACCTCAACACTATTATCCTCCCCCCGGTCCACAGTTTTCTATACATTACACCCAAGCTTACCCACCACCTTTTACTTCACGGCGAACTCCAGCACCCCAAAATATTTACCACACCCAAAACACATACCCACCACCAAAAACTTACAAAAATTCCAATGGAACTAGTTTCCATTCTAACCCTGGAGTCAAGAACGACAGGGCACAAAGAATGAAAACATTTACTCTCTTGGGTGAGTCGTGTACCAGTCTTTTCCATAGATTAAGATAACTCGGGATGTTAAACCCCATAGAGCCTAAAATCCCTAATCCACCACCAAGAAATTTGGACCAATCTGTCCATTGTGAATATTGTTCAGGTGCCCTTTGGCATGACACTAAAAAATGCTGGCACCTGAAGTCTGCAATACAAGAACTTATCGACTCTAGAAGAATTGAGGTTCAAGCTCCCGAGGCTCCTAATATAACACAGAACCCTTTGCCTGTGCACCATGAGACCCACATGATAGAGGTGGTATAAGGAGAAAGTTGAAAGAAGCCCTCTCAGGCTCTAATGACGATCAAAGCGAGCAACAAGACAAAAGAGAAAGTCATAAGTGAGAAAATACTAGTCAAGCTACCTGTAAGTAAGCCAGCGGTGATAGTTGAACCTGAACTTGTAAAAGTGACAGTGCCAGGAGTGAAGCCCGTATTGATTGTAAAGGGAGCACAACTAGAGCTAGTTATTATCAAGCTAGTCACTCAAATGCCCATAGTGAACACCAGAACTGTGCCTCGGAACTACAGTAAGGTAACTGTCATGTATAAAGGAAAGGAAATCAAGGAGGAGATTTGTGAACCCCACGGTTTGACCCGGTCAGGGAGATGTTTGCTCCCCATGAGTTGAGGAAGGCGAAAGTTGCAAAAGATAATCTGGCCAATGTAAAGAAAGTTGTCACTGAAGAAAAATCCAAGGAATTTCTAAATAAAATGAAAGCTTAGGATTATTCCATAGTTGAGCAGCTGAGGAAAACACCAGCTCAGATATCTTTGCTATCTTTGTTGATTCATTCTGATGAACACCAAAAGGTGTTAATGAAGATCCTAAACGAGGCCTATGTACCATAAAAGATCAAAATGAGTCATTTAGAGAAGATCACAAATAAAATCTTCGAGGCAAACGGGATAACATTTTCAGATGATGAACTGCCGTTAGAGGGGACATAGCAAAACAAGGCATTATATCTTATGGTGAAATACGAGGAATCAGTGGTGACCCGCGTCTTGATTGATAATGGGTCAAGTGCCAATATATGCCCTTTATCTACTCTAGGCAAGCTAAAGATTGATCATGAAAGAATCTACAGGAACAACACATGTGTGTGAGGATTTGACAGGGGCGGGAAGAACACTGTCGGAGACATCATATTGGAACTTACCATCGGACCGGTAGAATTTACCATTGAATTTCAAGTGTTGGATGTCGCCGTGTCCTATAATCTCCTACTAGGACGTCCATGGATTCACGTTGCAAAAGTTGTGCCTTCTTCACTCCATCAAATGGTGAAATTTGAATGGGATCAGCAAGAAATAGTAGTGCATGGTGAAGATAATGCTTGCAATACCATCACGCCATTTGAAGAAGTCGAGGGTGACAAAGGTCCCTAGGTGTACCAAGTGATGGACATTGTATGTGTGGATAAAATATCTGAAGGCAAAAACATTCTGATGCCCAAGATACCTCCCGCGGCAGACATGGTTGCTATAGAGATGCTGAAAAATGGGTTTCTCTCGGGAAGGAATAACACAACCAGAATATCTTCCAACAAATACGGACATACGAAGAGCCAAAAAACTGAAAAGTAAATGATGGACCCTCCCCAAGCAAATCCCGAAACTTTCCCATTCCTTCTTCAAGCTTGGTATAAAAAGACGTCTGGCAACGGTCATGCCTAGCCAAGCAGAGATAAGGCCAGACAAAGAGCTATTAGAAAGATTTGAGAGGTTGTTCGAAGACGTGAACATGGTAGAGGCAGTTGAGGGCACAAGCAAAATGGACGTCTAGATTGTTGGATCCCAGATCAAGCTAAATAACTGGGAAGTTACTCCTCTTCCAATCAGAAGGGAGTTGTGGTAGTTAGCTTTAATGTTCCATTCCTAAATCTGTCTTATTTCAAAAGTTGTAATACAAATCCTATGTTCCGTCTAGTCGGACGTGTCAAAACCTTGTTATCTTTTGAAGTTTAATGAAATGTAATTTCTTTCTACCTCTATTTTGATAGCCTTATTTCATTTTCTTTTCTTTTCTTGAACAGTCCATTTTTCGCTGATTTTATTGATGTGTCATGCATAAGGAATCTCAGCCCAGTCTCGATAATCAGATAGTTATACAAGAAATTGAACATGATAATGAAGTGGAGTATGAGGATGAGAAAATTTTTGAAGAAATTAGTAAAGATCCGAATCACTGCGAGGAGAAACCCAAACCAAACTTAAATGAGACGGAGTCTATTAATTTGGGAGATGAGGAAAACGTTCGAGAAACAATAATTAGTGTTTATTTGGAAGCTTCACTCAGAGAGGACTTGATAAAGTTACTACATCAGTACAAAGACATATTTGCATGGTCCTATAATGATATGCCAGGGCTAAGTACTGACTTGGTGGTACATAAGTTGCCCATTTATTTGGAATGCCATCCCGTCAAGAAAAACTTAAGAAAGTTCAAAACAGACATTAGTGTAAAAATAAAAGAGGAAGTCAACAAGAAATTCAATGCAAAGGTCATACGGGTCACCAAATACCCCACCTGGTTAGCAAATGTTGTACCTGTTCTGAAGAAATACGGAAAAACCAGAGTGTATGTTGATTATCGAGACCTCAACAAAGCAACTCCGAAGGATAATTTTCCATTGCCTAACATCCACATACTAATTGACAATTATGCCAAACATGAGATTGGGTCTTTCATGGATTGTTATGCGGGTTATTATCAGATCCTGATGGATAAAGAAAATGCAGAGAAGACAGCCTTTATCACACCATGGGGGACATATTGCTACAGAGTAATGCCGTTCGGATTGAAAAATGTTGGAGCTATATAAGGTCATGGATCACCATGTTTCATGACATGATACATCAAGAGATTGAAGTCTATGTGGATGATGTCATTATCAAATCCAGGAACCAGTACAATCATGTTAATGACATGAGGAAGTTCTTCCAGAGGCTTCGGAGATACAATCTCAAGCTCAATCCAGCAAAATGTGCTTTTGGAGTACCATCGGGGAAATTATTGGGGTTTGTGGTAAGCCAGTGTGGTATTGAATTAGACCCGTCCAAGATAAAAGCTATTCAGGTGTTGCCTCTGCCAAAGAAAAAGAAAGATGTGATGAGTTTGCTGGGCAGGTTAAATTACATTAGTAGATTCATTGCCCAACTGATGTCAACTTGTGAGCCTATTTTCAAGTTATTGAAGAAAGATGCTGCAGTAAAATGGACTGATGAATGTCAAGCTGCATTTGATAAAATCAAGGAATATCCGGCCAATCCGCCTGTATTGGTTTCTCCAGAACCCCGAAGGCCCTTGATCCTTTATTTGACAGTATTGGATAATTCCTTTGGCTGTGTACTGGTGAACATGTCGTGATGGCACCCAGTCCCCACGACTAGGTAAGCCTAACACGTTGCGGAATATATAAGTTATAAATACTTAAATAAGAAACAGCGGAAAAATAACATAAAAGATATGTAATTCGTGCCGCTTGGCACATACATCCGTCACACAATGAATAAAACACTACCAAGATCCGGAACCCCACGGTAACACAGGACTAAAAGGGAAATACAACCGTGGCTCTATGTGTAAAGAGTATCTAACAACGAAATGAAGAAAAATGTCAACTAGTAATACTAGAATAGAAGGGAAGCCTCCGGATCCGCGGACGTAGCGAGATCATACCTCGAAGTCTCCTAGAAAGCTGCGGAATCACCTAGTACGAGCCTGCTCTAATGTACCTGGATCTGCATAACAAAAGTGTGCGAGAAGAGTAGCATGAGTACACCACGGCGGTACTCGGTAAGTGCCAAGCTTAACCTCGATGGAGTAGTGACGAGGTAGGTCGGGGCCCTACCGAGAAAACAATAATATAATGATGATAACAAAATAACCGGTTTAAATGATAATAATTTCCGAAATAACAACATTATGATGATTATTGCAATCGTCTACAATTAAGCTAACAACAAATAACCAACTTAAATAAACAAATCCCAGGATCCGTGGGAATTGAACCCACGGTCCCATTCTCAGTACCCCCTGGGTCTCCGGGAATCGAACCCGCGACCCATGTCTCAATAATATCTCAATAACTCGGGATCTCCGGGAATCGAACCCGCAGGTCCCTACCAATAAGTCGGGATCTCGGGAATCGAACCCGTAGTCCTCATTTCAATAATCTCGGGATCTCGGGAATCGAACCCGTAGTCCACATTTCAATAATCTCGGGATCTCGGGAATCGAACCCGTAGTCCACATTTCAATAATCTTCAGGATCTCGGGAATCGAACCCGTAGTCCATATTTCAATAAGCTCGGGATCTCGGGAATCGAACCCGTAGTCCATATTTCAATAATCTCGGGATCTCGGGAATCGAACCCGTAGTCCATATTTCAATAATCTCGGGATCTCGGGAATCGAACCCATAGTCCACATTTCAATAATCTCAGGATCTCAAGAATCGAACCCGTAGTCCATATTTCAATAAGCTCGGGATCTCGGGAATCGAACCCGTAGTCCATATTTCAATAATCTCGGGATCTCGGGAATCGAACCCGTAGTCCATATTTCAATAATCTCGGGATCTCGGGAATCGAACCCGTAGTCCACATTTCGATAATCTCAGGATCTCGGGAATCGAACCCGTAGTCCATAACCGCAGCAAGTAAAGGGATACACAGAGAAAAGTATAATATGCCTAATGATAAGTTCGCCGATGAACAGCGCCAGCGATTACCAAGAAAACTCAAGTAAGTCAATTAAGCAACTAGACGGTTAGATTCTATCTAATCATGCTTTCCTAACTACTACCGAGTAGGAATATCGAATTTAACAACTAAAAACAGGAATATCACTCATTGAACATTTTGAGTAAAGTATGTGATCAACAACCAGCGCATGTACACGCCCGTCACCTCGCGTACAAGGCATTTAAAGTATCACAATAATATCCTAGGGGTGAAAGTCCCCCACACGAAGTTAGACAAGCCACTTACCTCAATTCCGGTACAAAACCGCTAAGCAATAACCCTCTTGCCACGAATGTCGGCCTCCACAAGTGTAGTATCCGATAAAAATCAATAGAATCACATCAAAATAGGCCAATTGGGCATTACCCAATCAAAATAACTCAAAATATACCAAAACCCACAAGTTGCCAAAACCCGACTTTCGGTACGCTTATCGAAAAATCACGAAAATTATATATTCGGGTTCCTTATCTCAATACGAGTCTAGGCATATAAAATTTACCAAAATCGGACTCCATTTGCCCACTCAAATCGGAGATTTTCTAACATTTAGGCCTAGGGCTCAAACCCACCTTTAATCCACCATTTTCGGTGAAATAATCACGGATTTCATGATAAACCAACGAATTAAGGTCAAGAAACTTACCCCCGATGATTTCCCGATGATATCCCAGCGTTTCCCCTTCAAAACCCTCTCTTGGAGCTCAAAAATGGCATTTTTGTGTATGGGGGTCGCGGGTGTTATGTTCTGGAACTTAAGCTCACTGCCAGACCCCATTGTTCATCGCGTTCGCGGTACTGTTCACGCGTTCGCGATGAACAACCCAACTTCTTCTTCGCGAACGCGACGCCATCCCACGCGTTCGCGATACTCAGCCCCAGTTACCCTTCGCGAACGCGACGCTCCATCACGCGTTCGCGATGAACAATCTCCCAGCCGCCGGGTCCTTCCTCTACGCGAACGCGTACACTCCCACGCGAACGCGAAGCTCTACCCTTTTCTTCTACGCGATCGCGACCCCAAGTCACGCGAACGCGAAGCTTCACCTTACCTTGCCTACGCGAACGCGACACCCCTTATCGCGAACGCGATGCTTTACTCTGCCAAGCCTTCACGAACGCGGCCCATGCCTCGCGAACGCGAAGGCTTAATGCCTGGGCAGAAACCGGCAATTTTACAGGAGGCCTTTTCCAAGTTCAAATGCCCGATCGATGGTCCGAAATCCTCCCGAGGCCCCGGGACCCCAACGAAAACCACCAACATATTCCAAAACACGATACGAACTTGTTCCAATCATAAAAACACCATCCTAAACATCAAAATCACCAATTACACACGGATTCAAGCCTAAGTTTCTTCAAAACTTTCAAAACTAACATTCGATCCAAAACCCAACCAAACGACGTCCAAATGACCTGAAAATTTGCGGACATATCCAAAATCACATAACGAAGCTACAGAAATTGTCGGAAATCCATTCCGACCCTCGAATCAAAGTCTCACCTATCGTTCGGATTCGCCAAAATTTCAACCTTCGGCATTTCAAGCCTAATTGAGCTACAGACCTCCAAAATACATTCCGAACGCACTCCCAACCCCGAAATCACCTAACGGAGCTAATGAAACCATCGAATTTCCGTTCCGAGATCGTCTTAACACCGTTCCGGCTACGGACCATTTTCTAGCTTTAAAGCTCTCATTTAGGGACTAAGTGTCCCAAAATGCTCCAAATTTCGAAACCGACTCTCCCGGCAAACCCCAATAGTAGAAATGAACTTAGGGAAACAGTTAAATTAGGGATTGGGGCGTAATTTTCTAAAACGACCGGTCGGGTCGTTACATCTTCCCACACTTAAAGATTCGTTCGTCCTCGAACGAGCATAGAAAACATACCTGGAGTAGTGAAAAGATGAGGGTACTGGCTGCGCATATCTTGCTCGGTCTCCCAAGTCGCCTCCTCGACCGGCTGGCCCCGCCACTGAACCTTTACCGAAGCGATGTTCTTTGACCTTAGCTTTCTGACCTGCCTGTCTAGAATGGCTACCGGCTCCTCAACATAAGACAGATCCTTGTCTAGCTGAACAGAAGTAAAATCCAACACATGCGACGGGTCACCATGGTATCTCCGGAGCATGGAGACATAAAATACGGGGTGAACTCCGGCTAGATTAGGAGGTAAGGCCAACTCATAAGCAACCTCCCCAACACGCCTCAAAATCTCAAAAGGGCCAATAAATCTAGGACTCAGCTTCCCTTTCTTCCCAAACCTCATAACGCCCTTCATGGGCGAGACTCGAAGTAGAACCCGCTCACCAACCATAAAAGCCACATCGCGAACCTTCTTGTCCGCATAACTCTTCTCTCTAGGCTGGGCTGCACGAAGTCTGTCCTGGATCACCTTGACCTTGTCCATTGCATCCTGAACCATATCAGTACCTAGCAACCTGGCCTCGCCCGGCTCAAACCAACCCACGGGAGACCTGCACCTCCTACCATATAGGGCCTCGTACGGTGCCATCCGAATACTAGACTGGTAGCTGTTGTTATAAGCAAACTCCGCCAGTGGCAAGAAGTGATCCCATGAACCTCCAAACTCAATCACGCACGCACGGAGCATATCCTCCAAAATCTGAATAGTGCGTTCGGACTGCCCATCAGTCTGGGGGTGAAAGGCTGTGCTCAGCTCTACCCGAGTACCTAACTCCTGCTGTACGGCTCTCCAGAACCGTGAAGTGAACCGAGTGCCTCTATCCGAAATGATGGAAACTGGAATACCATGCAGCCGAACTATCTCCCTGATATAGATCTCCGCCAGTCGCTCCGATGAATATGTAGTGCTCACCGGTATAAAATGGGCGGACTTGGTCAGCCGATCCATAATGACCCAAATGGAATCAAACTTCCTAACCGTCCGTGGAAGTCCGGATACAAAGTCCATGGTAATGCGCTCCCATTTCCACTCGGGAATCTCAATCTGCTGCATCAATCCACCCGGACGCTGATGCTCATACTTCACCTGCTGGCGGTTGAGGCATCTAGAAACATAATCAACTATATCCCTCTTCATCCGCCTCCACCAGTAATGCTGTTTCAAGTCCTGATACATCTTCGCGGCTCCCGGATGGATGGAATACCGCGAGCTATGGGCCTCTGCTAGAATCGGCTCTCGAAGATCATCTACATTGGGCACACAGATGCGTCCCTGCATCCTCATAACTCCATCATCTCCGATGGTAACATCTCGAGCATCACCACGCCGAACTCTATCCTGAAGGACAAGCAAATGAGGGTCGTCGAACTGACGCTCCCTGATGCGGTCAAATAGAGAAGACCGAGAAACCACACATGCCAGAATCCGGTTGGGCTCCGAAAGATCCAATCTAACAAACTGCCTGGCTAGAGCCTGAACATCCATCGCCATAGACCTCTCTGAAACGGTAGATATGCTAAACTCCCCAAACTCTCTGCCCGACGACTCAAGGCATCGGCAACCACATTAGCCTTGCCCGGATGATAGAGAAGAGTAATATCATAGTCCTTCAGTAGTTCCAACCATCTCCTCTGATGCATATTCAGGTCCTTCTGCTTAAGTAAGTGCTGCAAGCTCCGGTGATCGGTGTAGATCTCACAAGGAACCCCATATAAATAATGACGCCAAATTTTCAAGGCGTGAACAATGGCAACTAGCTCCAAATCATGAACATGGGTAATTCTTCTCATGCACCTTCAGCTGTCTCGACGCGTAGGCAATCACCCTACCGTCCTGCATTAATACCGCACCGAGTCCAACTCGTGAGGCATCACAATATACAGTATAGGACCCCGAACCTGTAGGCAACATCAATATAGGGGCCGAAGTCAAAGCTCTCTTGAGCTTCTGAAAGCTCGCCTCACACTCGTCTGTCCACTGAAAAGGGGCACCCTTTTGGGTCAATCTAGTCATAGGTGCTGCAATCGAAGAGAACCCCTCTACGAAACGACGGTAATAGCCCGCCAAACCAAGGAAACTGCGAATCTCAGTAGCGGAGGAGGGTCTGGGCCAACTCTGCACGGCCTCTACCTTCCTCGGATCTACTTGAATACCATCACTCGACACCACGTGGCCCAAAAATGCCACCGAACTCAACCAGAATTCACATTTAGAGAACTTGGCATAAAGCTGCTTCTCCCTCAGAATCTGAAGCACTATCCTCAAATGCTGCTCGTGCTCTTCCCGGCTCCGGGAATATACTAGAATATCATCAATGAAAACAATCACGAACGAGTCCGGATAAGGCCTGAACACAATGTGCATCAAATGCATAAAGGCAGCTGGGGCATTTGTCAGCCCAAAAGACATCACGAGGAACTCATAGTGACCATACCGGGTCCTGAAGGCGTTCTTCGGGATATCTGGCTCCCGAATCTTCAGCTGGTGATACTAGAGCGCAAATCAATCTTAGAAAACACTTGTGCGCCCTGTAGCTGGTCAAATAAATCATCAATACGGGGCAAAGGATACCGGTTCTTCACTGTAACCTTGTTCAGCTGACGATAGTCAATACACATACGCATAGAACTGTCTTTTTTCTTCACAAACAATACAGGAGCACCCCGAGGCAAAACACTGGGTCGAATAAAACCCTTGCCTAATAACTCCTGTAACTGCTCCTTCAACTCCTTCAGCTCAGGAGGAGCCATACGGTACGGTGGAATAGAAATGGGCTGAGTGCCCGGCAACAAGTCAATAGCAAAGTCAATATCTCTATCGGGCGGCATGCCCGAAAGATCAGCTGGAAATACATCAGCAAAGTCACGTACCACATGAACAGAATCAATAGAGGGAGTGTCAATACTGACGTCCCGCACATAGGCTAGATAAGCAGCACACCCCTTCTCAACCATACGCTGAGCTATGAGAAAAGAAATAACACGGCTAGGGGTGTGATCTAGAGTACCACTCCACTCAATACGTGGAATGCCTGGCATAGCCAGCGTCACGGTCTTGGCGTGACAATCAAGAATAGCATAATGGGGCGACAACCAGTCCATGCCCAGAATAATATCAAAATCGACCATCCCGAGCAACAATAGATCCGCTCCGGTCTTAAAATCACAAATAGTAACTAAACACTACCGATACACGCGGTCCACTACCAAAGAATCACCCACCGGAGTGGAAACATAAATGGGGGCACTCAAAGAATCCCGAGGCACACCCGGATGAGAAGCAAAGTAAGAAGACACATATGAAAAAGTGGAACCAGGGTCGAATAGAACCGATGCCTCCCTGTGACTAACCATAATAATACCTGTGATAACAGAGTCAGATGTAACAGCCGCAGCGCGATCAGGAATAGCATAGAATCTGGCCTGTCCCCCCTCTCGAGGGCGGCCTCTAGAACCCTAACCCCCGCCCCTGGCTGGCTGGGCAGGTGGAATAGCAGCTGGAGCTGGAATGATAGCCTGCTGACCCTGAGAACCACGCTGATGCTGCGAAGACTGGTGAGGTGCTCCCCTCCTACGCCTGGGGCACTCCCTAACCAGGTGGCGAGTATCCCCGCACTCAAAACAAGCTGTGAGAGGACGCGGTGGCTGTGACTGACCGGCCTCAACCCCACTAGTCTGACCCCTGGAAGGACCCCGTGCAGGAGGTGCACTGGAAACTGGGGGAGCATAATAAGGCTCCTGAGGTGCTGGAAGACCTGGAGTACTACCGGCTGCGGGCAATGCTGAGTGAACTGGTCGACCGGAATAACCCCTGCCAAAACGACCGGCCGATGAAGTGCGGGCACCAGAGAAATGGCCCGACTCACGAGACCTCTTGGCCTCTCTCTCTCTCCGCTCTCTAGGGAGCATACTCTCGATCCTCTTGGCAATGCTAACCGCTTGCTGATAAGATATATCTGTCTCAAGCTCTCTGGCCATACTGGATCGGATAGGCGGAACAAGGCCCTCAATAAATCTCCGCACTCTCTCCCGAACTGTGGCTACCAAAGCCGGTGCATGCCTGGCTAGGCGGGTGAAACTGATAGCATACTCCGATACCGACATGGAGCCCTGTCGCAACCGCTCAAACTCCGAGCGCCAAGAATCCCTAAGGCTCGGTGGAACAAACTCCCTCAAAAACAGATCTGAAAACTGCGTCCAAGTCAATGAAGCAGACTCCTCCGGACTATCCAACTCATACGTGCGCCACCAATCATAAGCGGCCCCACGAAACCGAAAAGCGGTGAAGGAAACCCCGCCGGTCTCCACAATCCCCATAGTATGAAGAATACGATGACACTCCTCTAGAAAACCCAATGCATCATCCGAAGCCAAACCACTAAACACCGGAGGGTCATATTTCTCGAACCTCTCCAATCTACGCCGTCCTCCTCGGAGGCAGTCGGTCCACCTCCGGCCGTGCCGGGGCGGCAGGAGGTATAACCAAAACATCCGGAACCCGTCCCACCGGCACACGCTACTCCGGTGTAACGGCTGCGGGAGTCCGGGCCCCTCCCCCGACCCGAGATGTAGCTGCAACAAGAGGAAGCGATCCTGCCCGGGCTAAAGTGGTATACATACTCGTGAACCGAGCCGTGGTCTCGCGTAGTGCTCGGAGTAGTAGCAGCTCGTAGTCGGTGTACCGGTGCACCGTGCTCCAACCTCGGTCTACCCGTGGCACCTCGGCGGCGGCGTGCGCGGGTGTCGTGGCTGCACCTCGGGCGCGTCCTCGTCCTCTACCTCGGCCCGGCCTCCGACGGCGGCAACAGGGGGCGCGGGTACCTGATCATCGTGAGTAGATCGTGTCCTCACCATCTGTGAGAGAATAGAAAGCAGTAGTTTAGATTTTTGATGTCAAAAATGTCGCACGACAAGGAATCCAAAAGAAATGAAGAGTTTCCTAAATAGTTACATAGCCCCTCGTAGATAAATACAGACGTCTCCGTATCGATCAGCGAGACTCTAAGTAACCGGTCCGTGTCCCGTGACTCCTATGAACCTAGAGCTCTGATACCAACTTGTCACGACCCTAGTTCACCAATTGTGAACATGTCGTGATGGCACCCAGTCCCCACGACTAGGTAAGCCTAACACGTTGCGGAATATATAAGTTATAAATACTTAAATAAGAAACAACGGAAAAATAACATAAAAGATATGTAATCCGTGCCGCTTGGCACATACATCCGTCACACAATGAATAAAACACTACCAAGATCCGGAACCCCACGGTAATACAGACTAAAAGGGAAATACAACTGTGGCTCTATGTGTAAAGAGTATCTAACAACGAAATGAAGAAAAATGTCAACTAGTAATACTAGAATAGAAGGGAAGCCTCCGGATCCGCGGACGTAGCAGATCATACCTCGAAGTCTCCCAGAAAGCTGCGGAATCACCTAGTACGAGCCTGCTCTGATGTACCTGGATCTGCACAACAAAAGTGTGCAGAAGAGTAGCATGAGTACACCACGGCGGTACTCGGTAAGTGCCAAGCCTAACCTCGATGGAGTAGTGACGAGGTAGGTCAGGGCCCTACTGAGAAAACAATAATATAATGATGATAACAAAATAACCAGTTTAAATGATAATAATTTCCGAAATAACAACATTATGATGATTACTGCAACTGTCTACAATTAAGCTAACAACAATTAACCAACTCAAATAAACAAACCCAGGATCCGTGGGAATTGAACCCACGGTCCCATTCTCAGTACCTCTGGGTCTCGGGGAATCGAACCCGCAGCCCATGTCTCAATAATATCTCAATAACTCAGGATCTCCGGGAATCGAACCCGCAGTCCCTACCAATAATTCAGGATCTCGGGAATCGAACTCGTAGTCCACATTTCAATAATCTCGGGATCTCGGGAATCGAACCCGTAGTCCACATTTCAATAATCTCGGGATCTCGGGAATCGAACCCGTAGTCCACATTTCAATAATCTCGGATCTCGGGAATCGAACCCGTAGTCCATATTTCAATAATCTCGGGATCTCGGGAATCGAACCCGTAGTCCACATTTCAATAATCTCGGGATCTCGGGAATCGAACCCGTAGTCCACATTTCAATAATCTCAGGATCTCGGGAATCGAACCCGTAGTCCACATTTCAATAATCTCAGGATCTCGGGAATCGAACCCGTAGTCCACATTTCAATAATCTCAGGATCTCGGGAATCGAACCCGTAGTCCATATTTCAATAATCTCAGGATCTCGGGAATCGAACCCGTAGTCCATATTTCAATAATCTCAGGATCTCGGGAATCGAACCCGTAGTCCATATTTCAAAAATCTCAGGATCTCGGGAATCGAACCCGTAGTCCATAACCACAGCAAGTAAAGGAATACACAGAGAGAAGTATAATATGCTTAACGATAACTTCGCCGATGAACAGCACCAGCGATTACCAGAAAAACTCAAGTAAGTCAATTAAGCAACTAGACAGTTAGATTCTATCTAATCATGCTTTTCTAACTACTACCGGGTAGAAATGTCGAATTTAACAGCTAAAAACAGGAATATCACTCATTGAACATTTTGAGTAAAGTATGTGTTCAACAACCATCGCATGTACACGCCCGTCACCTCGCGTACAAGGCATTTAAAGTATCACAATAATATCCTAGGGGTGAAAGTCCCCCACACGAGGTTAGACAAGCCACTTACCTCAATTCCGGTACAAAACCGCTAAGCAATAACCCTCTTGCCACGAATGTCGGCCTCCACAAGTGTAGTATCTGATAAAAATCAATAGAATCACATCAAAATAGGCCAATTGGGCATTACCCAATCAAAATAACTCAAAATACACCAAAACCCACAAGTTGCCAAAACCCGACTTTCGGTACGCTTATCGAAAAATCACGAAAATTATATATTCGGGTTCCTTATCTCAATACGAGTCTAGGCATATAAAATTTACCAAAATCGGACTCCATTTGCCCACTCAAATCGGAGATTTTCTAACATTTAGGCCTAGGGCTCAAACCCACCTTTAATCCCCCATTTTCAGTGAAATAATCACGGATTTCATGATAAACCAACGAATTAAGGTCAAGAAACTTACCCCCGATGATTTCCCGATGATATCCCAGCGTTTCCCCTTCAAAATCCTCTCTTGGAGCTCAAAAATGGCGTTTTTGTGTATGGGGGTCGCGGGTGTTATGTTCTGAACTTAAGCTCACTGCCAGACCCCATTGTTCATCGCGTTCGCGGTACTGTTCACGCGTTCGCGATGAACAACCCAACTTCTTCTTCGCGAACGCGACGCCATCCCACGCGTTCGCGATACTCAGCCCCAGTTACCCTTCGCGAACGCGACGCTCCATCACGTGTTCGCGATGAACAATCTCCCAGCCGCCGGGTCCTTCCTCTACGCGAACGTGTACACTCCCACGCGAACGCGAAGCTCTACCCTTTTCTTCTACGCGATCGCGACCCCAAGTCACGCGAACGCGAAGCTTCACCTTACCTTGCCTACGCGAACGCGACACCCCTTATCGCAAACGCGATGCTTTACTTTGCCAAGCCTTCGCGAACGCGGCCCATGCCTCGCGAACGCGAAGGCTTAATGCCTGGGCAGAAACCTGCAATTTTACAGCAGGCCTTTTCCAAGTTCAAATGCCCGATCGATGGTCCGAAATCCTCCCGAGGCCCCCGAGACCCCAACGAAAACCACCAACATATTCCAAAACACGATACGAACTTGTTCCAATCATAAAAACACCATCCTAAACATCAAAATCACCAATTACACACGGATTCAAGCCTAAGTTTCTTCAAAACTTTCAAAACTAACATTCGATCCAAAACCCAACCAAACGACGTCCAAATGACCTGAAAATTTGCGGACATATCCAAAATCACATAACGAAGCTACAGAAATTGTCGGAAATCCATTCCGACCCCCGGATCAAAATCTCACCTATCGTTCGGATTCGCCAAAATTTCAACCTTCGGCATTTCAAGCCTAATTGAGCTACGGACCTCCAAAATACATTCCGAATGCGCTCCCAACCCCGAAATCACCTAACGGAGCTAATGGAACCATCAAATTTCTGTTCCGAGATCGTCTTAACATTGTTCTGGCTACGGACCATTTTCTAGCTTTAAAGCTCTCATTTAGGGACTAAGTGTCCCAAAATGCTCCAAATTTCGAAACCGACTCTCCCGGCAAACCCCAATAGTAGAAATGAACTTAGGGAAACAGTTAAATTAGGGATTGGGGCGCAATTTTCTAAAATGACCGGCCGGGGCAACATGATGAAACGAGGAAGAAGGAGCAGGAAATTTACTACCTCAGTAAGAAATTTACATCTTACGAGGTAAAATATACTCAGTTGGAAAGAACATGTTGTGCCTTAACATGGGTTGCACAGAAATTGAAACATTACCTGTCCGCTTACACCACTTATCTTATATCTCGTTTAGACCCACTAAGGTACATCTTTCAGAAGCCTATGCCTACAGGAAGGCTTGCCAAATGGCAAATTCTGCTCACAGAGTTTGATATTGTTTATGTAACCCGCACTACGATAAAAGCACAAGCAGTTGGCAATCACTTGGCAGAAAATCCACTCGACGATGAATATGAACCACTGAAAACATATTTCCCTGATGAGGAGACGTGAATATTGAAGAATTAGAACAAGATGAAAAGCCAGGCTGGAAATTATACTCTGATGGGGCTGTCAATAACAAAGGAATTTGAATTGGAGCAGTGCTCATTTCAGAAATGGGATAGCATTATCCTGTTACCGCTCAACTCCGTTTTTTCTACACTAATAATATGGCTAAATATGAAGCGTGTATATTGGGATTAAGAATGGAAATAGACATGAGTGTTCAAGAGATTTTGGTCATGAGTGACTCGAATCTCTTGATACATCAAATTCAAGGTGAATGTGAGGCAAGGGATTTGAAGCTCATACCGTACCGACAATATCTACCCGAACTATGTCAGCGGTTCAATCCATAGAATTTAAACATATCCCAAGAATGCACAATGAAGTTGTCGATGCTCTGGCTACTCTGTCATTTTTGCTACACCATCCGGATAAAACTTATGTGGATCCATTACAAATCCAGGTTCATGATCAGAATGCTTATTGTTCTACAGTAGAAGAGGAACTTGATGGTGAACCACGGTTCCATGAAATCAAAGAATATTTGAGAATGGGGTGTACCCGGTGCAAGCTACAGGGGATCAGAAAATAGCCATAAAACGATTGGCGAGTGGATTTTTCTCCAGTGGAGGGGTTTTATACAAAAGTACCCCGGATTTGGGTCTGTTAAGATGTATATGTCACGACCCCAAACCCGATCGTGATGGAGCCCAGCACACTTCCAGGCCAGCCCGACCTCACTTTATCCAATTTAAGCATAACAAAATAATTCAACAGCAATAGAAATACTAAACCAGGGAACCCAGTCCCAAAACAGTACAACTCCCCAAAGACCGAGGGGTCAAGAGTCATGAGCCTCTACCGATAACATGAGTGTAATAATGGTTTACATGATACCAAGTGGGGAAAGAAATAGCAAATACAGAATCAAAAGACAGTAGGAAGGAGTATCGGGTCATGCGGACTCTGCAGCTACCTCGAATATCCTACAGAAGTCGCCTCGAACAGCTACTGGATCAGGATTACTAAGAGGTACCTGGATCTACACACAAGGTGCAGGGAGTAAAATGAGTACTGCCAGACTCCGTGGTAATAAATATGGGTAAGACAGCATAGATAAGAAATCCACAGTAAAACACTATGTAAAGCTGTAACTAATACCCTGTAACAGCTCAATATCAACAGTAGAGAACCAACAAATATCAACAATATAGTATAACAACTAGCAGATGTAGCTAAATGCAATGCAATGCATGAAATGACCGCTACGGCGCGTAGCCCGATCCAAATTGGGTACCCATGCCCAAGCACAATATTACTGCAGCGTGCAGTCCGATCCAACATATATACCGCTATGGCACGCAGCCTGATCCACTACCAGTCAGCTAATATGCAAATATAGCCTCGCATGCTCAAAAGTAGTTTTGAAAACTCTTTTATCATTTTTTTTCAGTTGAAAACAATAATATCAAATTCTAGGATTGGAAAAATCATAATAACAGTAATAGCTACGGACTGGTAGTAAAACTAGCATGTCAATGTCACAGAACAAAGCCAGCTTCTCGAGGTGCAGATACCTTGTTTCGGCATTGTAACGACCCGACCGGTCGTTTTAGAAAAATTACGCCCCAATCCCCAATTTAACTGTTCCCCTAAGTTCATTTCTGCTATTGTGGTTTGCCGAGAGAGTCGGTTCTGAAATTTGGAGCATTTTGGGACACTTAGTCCCTAAATGAGAGCTTTAAAGCTAGAAAATGGTCCGTAGCCGGAACAGTGTTAAGACGATCTCGGAACGGAGATCCGATGGTTCCATTAGCTCCGTTGGGTGATTTCGGGGTTAGGAGCGCGTTCGGAATGTATTTTGGAGGTCCATAGCTCAATTAGGCTTGAAATGCCGAAGGTTGAAATTTTGGCGAATCCGAACGATAGGTGAGATTTTGATCCGGGGTCGGAATGGAATTCTAACATTTTCTGTAGCTTCGTTATGTGATATTGGATATGTCCGCAAATTTTTAGGTCATTCGGACGTCGATTGGTCGGGTTTTAGATCGAATGTGCAATTCGGAAAGTTTTAAGAAATTTAGGCTTGAATTCGATGTGAATTATGGGGTTTGATGTTGTTAGACGTGTTTTTATGATTTGAACGAGTTCATATCGTGTTTTGGAGTATGTTGGTGGTTTTCGTTGGGGTCCCGAGAGCCTCGGGATGAATTCGGGGGTCCAAACGGACCAATTTGTGCCAAAAGGCACTATTGTTCTGCTGCAATAATTGCAGAGCAATTTTGCTCTCCGCGATCGCGGAGATGGCCATGCGATCGCGTAAGGGAGAAATCCCGAGCTCTGCGATCGCGAAGTAAAGCCTGCGATCGCGTAAGTCTGGAGGTTGAACCAGTGCGATCGCGTGAGGTTTCATGCGATCGCGTAGGGTGTTGGTCGGAAGCAGTGCGATCGCGTGAGGGAGTATGCGATCGCGTAGGGTAGTTTGGGGAGCCGGACGAGTTTGTTCTTCGCGATCGCGTTGGGTACGTTTGCGATCGCGTAGGGTTGCTGAGTTGTTCATTGCGATCGCGTCCAGGGTCACGCGATCGCGTAGAGTAAAATGGCCTGGCAGTGACTTTAAGTCCAGAACATTTCAGTCGCGGCCTAACACACCAAAACCGCCATTGTTGAGCTCCAAGAGAGGATTTTGAAGGGGAAACGCTGGGATATCATCGGAAAATCATCGGGGGTAAGTTTCTTGACCTTAATTCGTTGGTTTATCATGAAATCCGTGATTATTTCACTGAAATTGGAAGATTATAGGTGGGTTTGAGCCCTAGGCCTAAATGTTAGAAAATCTTTGATTTGAATGGGCAAACGGAGTCCGATTTCGAAAAATTTTATATGCACGGACTCGTATTGAGATAAGGAACCCGAATATACAATTTTCGTGATTTTTTCGATAAGCGTACCGAAAGTCGGGTTTTGGCAACTTGTGGGTTTTGGTGTATTTTGAGTTATTTTGATTGGGTAATGCCCAATTGGCCTATTTTGATGTGATTCTATTGATTTTTATCAGATACTACACTTGTAGAGGCCGACATTCACGGCAAGAGGGTTATTTCTTAGCGGTTTTGTACCGGAATTGAGGTAAGTGGCTTGTTTAACTTTGTGTGGGGGACTTTCACCCCTAGGATATTATTGTGATACTTTAAATGCCTTGTACGCGAGGTGACGGGCGTGTACATGCGCTGGTTGTTGAACACATACTTTACTCAAAATGTTCAATGAGTGATATTCCTGTTCTTAGTTGTTAAATTCGATATTCCTACCCGGTAGTAGTTAGAAAAGCATGATTAGATAGAATCTAACTGTCTAGTTGCTTAATTGACTTACTTGAGTTTTCTTGGTAATCGCCGGCGCTGTTCATCGGCGAAGTTATCGTTAAGCATATTATACTTCTCTCTGTGTATTCCTTTACTTGCTGTGGTTATGGACTACGGGTTCGATTCCCGAGATCCTGAGCTTATTGAAATATGGACTACGGGTTCGATTCCCGAGATCTTGAGATTATTGAAATATGGACTACGGGTTCGATTCCCGAGATCCTGAGATTATTGAAATATGGACTACGGGTTCGATTCCCGAGATCCTGAGATTATTGAAATATGGACTACGGGTTCGATTCCCGAGATCCTGAGATTATTGAAATGTGGACTACGGGTTCGATTCCCGAGATCCTGAGATTATTAAAATGAGGACTACGGGTTCGATTCCCGAGATCCTGACTTATTGGTAGGGACTGCGGGTTCGATTCCCGGAGATCCCGAGTTATTGAGATATTATTGAGACATGGGCTGCGGGTTCGATTCCCGGAGACCCAGAGGTACTGAGAATGGGACTGTGGGTTCAATTCCCACGGATCCTGGATTTGTTTATTTGAGTTGGTTATTTGTTGTTAGCTTAATTGTAGACGGTTGCAGTAATCATCATAATGTTGTTATTTCGGAAATTATTATCATTTAAACTGTTTATTTTGTTTTCATCATTATATTATTGTTTCTCAGTAGGGCCCTGACCTACCTCGTCACTACTCCATCGAGGTTAGGCTTGGCACTTACCGAGTACCGCCGTGGTGTACTCATGCTACTCTTCTGCACACTTTTGTTGTGCAGATCCAGGTACATCAGAGCAGGCTCGTACTAGGTGATTCCGCAGCTTTCTGGGAGACTTCGAGGTATGATCCGCTACGTCCGCGGATCCGGAGGCTTCCCTTCTATTCTAGTATTACTAGTTGACATTTTTCTTCATTTCGTTGTTAGATACTCTTTACACATAGAGCCACGGTTGTATTTCCCTTTTAGTCTGTGTTACCGTGGGGTTCCGGATCTTGGTAGTGTTTTATTCATTGTGTGACGGATGTATGTGCCAAGCGGCACGTATTACATATCTTTTATGTTATTTTTCCGCTGTTTCTTATTTAAGTATTTATAACTTATATGTTCCGCAACGTGTTAGGCTTACCTAGTCCTGGGGACTGGGTGCCATCACGACATGTTCACAATTGGTGAACTAGGGTCGTGACAAGTTGGTACCATCCGAGAAGGAGGTTCAACGGCTCAAGAGTAGCCAATATCACAATATAATATGCAACCGTCCGAGAAGGAGGTTCGACGGCTCAAGGATAGCCAATATCATTATACAGTATCAACAGGTCGGACTAAGTCATAGTCCCCAAATCACAATCGACCCCGCACTCACAAGAGAGTACGTGTCTCGCCGCTATACAGCGTCACAAAGTGGTATACCGGGGTTTCGAACCCGCTGGTTATCACCCACATCTATTACTCACCTCAAAACGACTCGATGACTACTCTGCGATGCCCTTGCCACGAGAATCAAGTTCTGCACGCATAGAATCTGATCAAATATAGTAGAAACACAACAAATTAGGCCAATGGGACGACACCCAATCAAAACAACTCAATTTACATCAAAATTCCCAAAGTTGCCAAAACCCGACTTTCGATACGCTTCTCGAAAAATTTTGAAGGTCACATATTCGGAACCCTCATCTCAATACGAGTCTAGGCATATAAAATTTACCAAAATCGGACTCCATATGCCCACTCAAATCAGTGTTTTTCTAAAATTTTAGGCCTAGGGCTAAAACCCACCTTTAATCTTCCATTTACAAAGAATAACCAATGATTTCATGATAAAATGCTGTAAATAGGGCATAAAACTTACCCCCGATGAACACCCTATAATTTCCGTGAGTCTCTCTCTCTTGAACTCAAAAATGGAGGTTTTAACACTAAAAACCGCGACTGGTCTGTGTCTGGAATTTAATTCACTACCAGACAAAATCCTTCTTCGCGTTCGCGTTGCCTATCACGCGTCCGCAATGCACTAACCAAATTCCCTTTCGCTAATATGACATGCCCGACGCGTTCGCGATGCACATTTCTTCAGCCATCCGGAGATCCTTTTTCGCGAACGCGGCCTCCATCCACGCGAATGCGATGCCTCATAATTTCCTCATACGCGAACGCGATCTCTACTATGCGAACGCGATGACCGACCTGACTAGGCCTACGCGAACGCGGCACATGCCTCGCGAATGCGTAGGTCAAATTTTTGCTGCACTGCTGCTGCATTTTCTGCAGATTTTCCAAGTTTCAAATGCCCGTTCGATGGTCCGAATTCGTCCCGAGGCCCCCGGGACCCCAACGAAAACCACCAACATACTCCAAAACACGATACGAACTTGTTCCAATCATAAAAACACCATCCTAAACATCAAAATCACCATTTTCACACGGATTCAAGCCTAAGTTTCTTCAAAACTTCCGAAACTAACATTCAATCAAAAACCCAACCAAACAACGTGCGAATGACCTGAAAATTTGCGGACATATCCAAAATCACATAACGAAGCTAGAGAAATTGTCGGAATTCCATTCCGACCCCCGGATCAAAATCTCACCTACCATTCGGATTTGCCAAAATTTCAAACTTCGGCATTTCAAGCCTAAAACTACACCGAACATCCAAATTCAATTCCGATTGCTCCCCTAAGTCACAAATCACCTCCCGGAACTAACCAAATCATCGGAATCCGATTCCGAGCCCTCTAACTAAATAGTCAACTCCAGGATGACTTTCCATATTCAAGCTCCCTTCAAAAAGGCTATTTGCCTCGTTTTCAACCAGAATTACTCCTAACTCACTCGATAGACTCTAACACTGATGTAAAAGCAATAAACACATAAATGCAAGATAACAGGGTAGTAATTCCCATGACGACGGGCCGGGTCGTCACATTCTTCCCCTCTTAAGTAAACGCTCGTCCTCGAGCGGGTCAAGAAACATACCCGAAGTCTCAAACAAGTGAGGATATCTGCTCCGCATCTCCCGCTCGATCTCCCAAGTGGCTTCCTCCATGGGTCGACCTCTCCACTGAACCTTAACTGATGCAATCTCCTTAGATCTCAATTTTCTCACCTGCCGTCCCAAACCTCATGACACCCTTCATGAGACGGATCTCCAATGTACTTCCGGAGTCTAACACATGCGATGGGTCGCCAACATACTTCAGGAGCATGGACACGTGAAACAATGGATTAACTCCTGATAGACTGGGTGGCAAAGCAAGCATATACGCCACCTCTCCAATCCTCACGAGGATCTCAAAAGGGCCAATAAATCTCGGACTGAGCTTTCCTTTCTTCCCAAATCTCATGATGCCCTTCATCGGCGAAACCTTCAGCAAGACTTTCTCACCCACAGAATATGACACATCTCGAACCTTCCGGTCCGCATAACTCTTCTGGCGCGACTGAGCTGTGCGAAGTCTCTCCTGAATTACCTTCACCGATCCAAAGCATCCTGGACTAACTCTGTCCCCAATAACATTGCCTCACCGGGCTCAAACCACCCAACTGGAGATCTACACCGTCTCCCATATAATGCCTTATACGGCGCCATCTGAATACTCAATTGGTAACTGTTGTTATAGGCGAACTCTGCGAGAGGCAAGTAATCGGCCCACGAACCACCAAAGTCAATAACACAAGCTCTCAACATATCCTCCAAAATCTGAATAGTACGCTCGGACTATCCGTCTGTCTGAGGATGGAATGCAGTACTCAGCTCAACCTGGGAGCCCAACTCCCGTTGAAATGTCCTCCAGAACTGTGAAGTAAACTGTGTACCTCTATCTGATATAATAGAAACTGGGACTCCATGCAATCTAACGATCTCCCGAATGAATATCTCAGCTAATCGCTCCGAGAAGTACGTAGTACACACAGGAATGAAGTGAGCTGACTTGGTCAGCCTATCCACAATCACCCAAACAGAATCAAACTTCCTTGCTATCCGAGGGAGTCCAGTAACAAAGTCCATAGTGATCCTTTCCCACTTCCACTTGGGAATATCAATGCGCTGAAATACGCCACCGGGCCTCTGATGCTTGTACTTAACCTACTGACAGTTGAGGCACCGTGCTACATGTCCGACAATGTCCATCTTCATCTTTCTCCACCAATAGTATTGTTTCAAGTCTTGGTACATCTTCGTGGCTCCTGGATGGATAGAATACCGCGAGCTATGGGCCTCCTCCAGAATCAACTCACGAAGGCCATCAACATTGGGCACACATATCCGACCCTGCATCCTCAATACGTCGTCACTATCAATGGTGACATCTCTAGCATCATCATACTGAACTCTGTCCCTAAGGACAGCCAAGTGTGGATCATCATACTGGCACTCACGAATACGGTCATATAAAGAAGACCGAGATACAACACAAGCCGACACTCTGCTGGGCTCTGAAATGTCTAACCTCACTAGCTGATTGGCTAGCACATGAATATCATAAGAAAATGATCTCTCCTCAGCTGGAATATATGCCAAGCTCCCCATACTGACCGCCTTCCGTCTTAAAGCATCGGCCACCACATTGGCCTTCCCCGGATGATATAGAATAGTAATGTCATAATCCTTAAGCAACTCAAGCCATCTCCGCTGTCTCAAATTAAGATCCTTTCTGTTTGAACAAGTGCTGGAGACTACGATGGTCGGTATACACCTCACAAGACACGCCATACAAATAGTGCCTCCAAATCTTCAAGGCATGAACAATGGCGGCTAGCTCCAAATCATGAATAGGATAGTTCTTCTCATGTGGCTTCAACTGCCGAGAAGCATAAGCAATCACCTTACCTTCCTGCATCAACACACAACATATCCCCACTCTCGAGACATCACAATAAACAGTATATGAACCTGAAGCTGATGGCAACACTAACACTGGAGTTGTGGTCAAAGCTATCTTGAGCTTCCGAAAGCTCTCATCGCACTCATCCGACCACACTAATGGTGCACCCTTCTGAGTCAATTTAGTTAATAAAGAAGCAATGGATGAAAATCCCTGAACAAACCGGCGATAATATCCCGCCAAACCAAGAAAGCTCCCGATCTCTGTAGCTGAGGATGATCTAGGTCAACTTTGCACCGCCTCTATCTTCTTCGGATCAACCTGAATACCATCACGAGACACCACATGACCCAAAAATGCTACTGAATTGAGCCAAAACTCGCACTTAGAGAATTTAGCATACAACTTCTCCTCCCTCAATCTCTGCAACACAATACTCAAATGCTGAGCATGCTCCTCCTGACTACGGGAGTAGACTAGAATGTCATCAATGAATACAATCACGAATGAATCCAAATAGGATCTAAACACACTATTCATCAGATGCATAAATGTTGTTGGGGCATTGGTCAGCCCAAAAGACATCACTAGGAACTCATAGTGGCCATATCCGGTCCCGAATGTAGTCTTCATAATATCAGAGTCCCTGATCTTCAGCTGATGATAGCCTGAACGAAGATCAATCTTAGAAAACACCCTTGCACCTTGTAACTGATCAAACAAATCATCAATGCGCGGTAGAGGGTACTTGTTCTTCACTGTTACCTTGTTTAATTGCCTATAATCAATACACATTCGTATGGAACCGTCTTTCTTTTTAACAAATAACACGGGCGCACCCCACGGGGACACACTAGGGCGGATGAAACCCTTATCCAGAAGCTCCTGAAGCTGCTCTTTCAGTTCTTTCAACTCAGCTGGTGCCATCCGATAAGGAGGAATAGATATGGGCTAAGTGCCCGGCACCAAGTCAATGCCAAAATCAATATCCCTGTCTGGTGGCATGCCCTGCAGGTCTGAGGGGAATACATCAGGAAAGTCCCTCACAACAGGTACAGAATCAATGCTAGGAGACTCAGCTCCCACATCTCTCACAAAAGCTAAATATGAAAAATACCCCTTTTCAACCATTCTCTATGCCTTTAAGAACGAAATAACACGGCTAGGGACAAAATCAGTCGAACCCCACCACTCAATCTGAGAAATACCGGGAATAGCCAACGTAACTGTCTTAGCATGACAATCCAATATAGCATGGCACAGAAACAGCTAGTCCATGCCCAATATCACATCAAAGTCCACCATCCCTAACAATAATAGATCCACCTGGTCTCCAGACCCCCAATAGAAATAACACAAGATCTATAGACATGGTCCACAACAATCGTATCACCCGCGGGGGTGGATACATGAGCAGTTAAATCAAGACTACCACGAGTCACACCCAAATGATGTGCAAAATAAGAGGACACGTATGAATATATGGACCCTGGATCAAATAGAACAGAGGCATCTCTGTGACAGACAGAAATGTACCTGTAATCACTGCATCGGAGGCAACTGCAGGGTTGATCCCTCTACTGAGCCCTATCCCTATGAAGTCGAGGGCACTGCCTCCTCATGTGGCCAAACTCGCCACACTCAAAATAGCTACCTGGTGCTGGAGAAGGGGATTGAAGGGAACCCCTCACCGCATAAGAACCCTGGGCTGAAGAAGTAGTAGGTGCTGCACTCTAGGCTTGGAGGGCACTAAGTGAAGACTGACCCTACTGGAATCCCTGGCGACCACGACCAGAAGAAGCTCCACTCTGCTCAGGGCGGCCTGAATGAGAAGGTCTAGATGAGCGACCTCTGCCATGCTGAAAATGCCCTCTAGATGGAGCACCAATGAAGCTACCAGAACCACGAGGCCTCTTGGCCTCCCGCTCCTCTCTCTCTCGGCGATGATCCGCCTCAATGGAGCGTGCCATATCCATAACCTGCTCAAAATGATGATGACAAAACTCTCTCTCTGGTCATAAAATACGGATAGAGTAGTTGAGGCCATCAATGAACCTCCCGATCCTCTCCCTATCATTAGGGATCATCCATGTGGCATGCCTAGCCAACTGTGTGAATCTGAGCTCATACTGGGTCACAGACATGTCGCCCTGAACCAACCACTCGAACTGGCGACGTAGCTCCTCACGATGGGACTGAGGTACATACTTCTCTAGGAAGAGAGTAGAAAACTGCTGCCAGGTGAGAGGTGCCGCTCCTGCAGGCCTACGCCTCTCAAACTCCTCCCACCAATCAAATGCGGGACCAGTAAACTGAAAAGTAGTGAATGAAACTCCGCTGGACTCAAGAATACCAGTTGTACGTAGCATCCTCTGACACTTATCTAAGAAACCCTGGGCATCCTCGCCCTCAACGCCGCTGAAATGGGGTGGCTGAAGTCTACCAAACCTCTCAAGACAACGCTGCTCGTCGCCGGGCATAGCCTGAACCATATGCTCTGGAGCTGGTGCAGCTGGAGGAATAACTGGTGCAACCACCTGAGCGGGGACCGCCTCTGGCGTCTGAAGCCCCTGAACAACCTGCTCAGGTGTGCGAGCTACAGAGGTATGCTGACCACCCCCTGTCTGAGATGTCGCTGCAATAGCGGTAGCCGATACTACCTGAGCCAAACCGGAACACACCGATAATATCCGGGAAAGAGTCTCCTGAAGATCAAGAATAGCAATAGATACAGTCTGGGCCTGAACTGGGGCTGCTGGAGCATCGACCACTGGAGGCTGCTCCTGAACAGGTACAACGGACAGGTGAGCTGGCACTGCCTCAGCTGCCCTGCCTCTACCTCTAGCACGACCGCGCCCACGGCCTCTAACAGGTGGCAATGGAGGTCGTCCACCTCGTCCTGATGCTGGCGTTCTCGCCATCTGCGAGAGAATAGAATATAGAAGTTCGGTTCTCGGAACAACAAGATCGCACGACAGAGTTCAAGAAAAGTGAAGTGTTTCCTAAAGGATCGCAGCTTCCCGAGGATAAGTACATGCGTCCCCGTACCGATCCACAAGACTCTACCAACCGGCTCAAGACTTATGAGGCCTAGTAAACCTAGGCTCTGATACCAAATTGCCCAGCACACTACTAGGCCAGCCCGACCAATCAACAACAATTACGGAGCTATGAGCTCACTTTATCCAATTTAGGCATAACAATTATAAGTCAACAGTGATAGAAATACCAATGCGGGGACCCAAGTCCCAAAATAGTACAACTCCCCAAAGACCGAGGGATCAAGAGTCAAGAGCCTCTACAGATAACATAAGTGTAATAGTGTTTTACATGATACCAAGTGCGAAAAGAAATAGCAAATACGAAATCAAAAGACAGTAGGAAGGAATATCGGGTCCTGCAGACTCTGCAGCTACCTCGATTATCCTACAGAAGTCGCCTCGAACAGCTACCAGATCAGGACTGTTGAGAGGTACCTGGATCTGCACACAAGGCGCAGGGAGTAAAATGAGTACTGCCAAACTCAGTGGTAATAAATAGGGGTAAGACAGCGTAGATAAGAAATCCACAATAAAGCACTATATAAAGCTATAACCAAAACCCTGTAACAGTTCAATATCAACAGTAAAGTACCAACAAGTATCAACAACATAGTATAACAGCTAGCAGATGTAGCTAAATGTAATGCAATGCATGAAATAACCGCTACGGCGCGTAGCCCGATCCAATTTTGGTACCCGTACTCACTGTGGGGGTTCAGACTCCGGAGGGGCTCCAACAGCCCAAGCACAATATCATGAATATACGCTGCGGCGTGCAGCGCGATCCACTACCAGTCAGCTAATATGCAAATGCAGCCTCGCGAGCTCAAAAGTAGTTTTGAAAACTCTTTTATCATTTTTTTTCCATTTGAAAACAGTAATATCAAAGTTCCAAAGATTGGAAAATCATGATAACAATAATAGCTACGGACTGGTAGTAAAACTAACATGTCAATATCACATAGATAATGATAACGATCCTCGCAGGATCCTAACAACTGGCTCACAGCCCATAAATGTACACAACCTTCCAAGAAGGAGGTTCACCGGCTCAAGAATAGCCAATATCACAATATAATATCAACAGGTCGGACTAAGCCAAAGTCCCCAATCACAATCTACCCCGCACTCACAAGAGAGCACGTGTCTCGCCGCTATACAGCGTCACAAAGTGGTATACCGGGGTTTCAAACTAGCTGGTCATCACCCACATCCATTACTCACATCAATACGGCTATACCGGGGTTTCGAACCCGCTGGTCATCACCCATATCTATTACTCACCTCAATACCGCGCGACGATTACTCCGCAATGCCCTTGCCACGAGAATCAAGCTCCGCACGCGTAGAATCCGATCAAATATAGTAGAAACACAACAAATTAGGCCAATGGGATGACACCCAATCATTACAACTCAATTTACATCAAAATTCCCAAAGTTGTCAAAACCCGACTTTCGATACGCTTGCCGAAAAATCACGAAAGTCACATTTTAGGAACCCTCGTCTCAACACGAGTCTAGGCATGTAAAATTTACCAAAATCGGACTCCATTTGCCCACTCAAACAAGTGATTTTCTATAATTTTAGGCCTAGGGCTAAAACCCCCCTTTAATCTTCCATTTACATAGAAATAACCAAGGATTTCATGATAAAATGCTGTAATTAGGCCATAAAACTTACCTCCGATGAATACCCGATGATTTCCCAGCAATTTCCGTGAGTCTCTCTCTCTTGAACTCAAAAATGGAGGTTTTAACACTAAAAACCGCGACTGGTCTGTGTCTGGAATTTAATTCACTACCAGACAAAATCCTTCTTCGCGTTCGCGTTGCCTATCACGCGTCCGCAATGCACTAACCAAATTCCCTTTCGCTAATATGACATGCCCGACGCGTTCGCGATGCACATTTCTTCAGCCATCCGGAGATCCTTCTTCGCGAACGCGGCCTCCATCCACGCGAACGTGATGCCTCATAATTTCCTCATACGCGAACGCGACCTTCACCCTCGCGAACGCGATGCTTCCCGGCTTCCTCTTACGCGAACGTGAACCCGTCCTCATGAACGCGATGACTAACTGGACTCTACCTACGCGAACGCGGGCCTTGCCCTCGCGAACGCGAAGGCTAAAATCCTGCCTAGAGATCTGCAATTTACAGCTGACGTTTCCTTGCTTCAAAATGCCGGATGATGGTCCGGATTCACCCCGAGGCCCCGGGACCCCAACGAAAACCACCAACATACTCCAAAACACGATACGAACTTGTTCCAATCATAAAAACACCATCCTAAACATCAAAATCACAATTTTCACACGGATTCAAGCCTAAGTTTCTTCAAAACTTCCGAAACTAACATTCAATCAAAAACCCGACCAAACGACGTCCGAATGACCTGAAAATTTGCAGACATATCCAAATCACATAACGAAGCTACTGGAATTGTTGGAATTCCATTCCGACTCCCGAATCAAAATCTCACCTACCATTCGGATTTCACCAAAATTCAACCTTAGCCAATTCAAGCCTATTTCTACACCGGACCTCCAAATCCAATTCCGATCGCTCCCCTAAGTCACAAATCACCTCCCGGAACTAACCAAATCATCAGAATCCGATTCCGAGCCCTCTAACTAAATAGTCAACTCCAGTTTGACTTTCCACATTCAAGCTTCCTTCAAAAAGGCTATATGCCTCATTTTCAACCCAAATCACTCCTAACTCACCCGATAGACTCTAACACCGATATGAAAGCATAAAACACATAAATGCAAGGTAACGGGGTAGTAATTCCTGTGTTGTTGAGGTGTGTGGATGCACAACAAGCAGATGAAATCATGATTGAAGTACATGCCGGAGCCTATGGACCCCACATGAGCGGATATGTTTTAGCAAAGAAGATTTTGAGAGCTGGGTATTACTGGCTCACTATGGAGCGTCATCAATGCCAGATATACGGAGACTTGATTCATTCCCCGCCATATAAATTGCATACGATGTCAGCACCATGGCCTTTCGTTGCTTGGGGAATGGATGTTATTGGACCCATAGAGCCAGCAGCGTCTAATGGGCACAGATTTATTCTTGTTGCCATTGATTATTTTACCAAATGGGTGGAGGCGAAGACATTCAAAGTAGTAACAAAGAAGGCAGTGATAGATTTTGTCCATGCAAACACCATTTGTCATTTCGGAATTCCAAAAGTGATTATTACAGATAATAGAGCCAACCTTAACAGTCCTCTTATGGCGAAGAGATGTCAAAGGTTTAAATTATGCATCACAATTCTACACCTTATCGGCCCAAAGCAAATAGAGCAGCTTGTGACGACCCGGCCCGTCGTCACGAGAATTACCACCCCGTTATGTTGTAAATACATATTTTATGATTTTATATCAGTACTACTGTGCGTACTTCAATTGGTGCAACCCCTTACTCATTGGTGTACGGAACGGAGGCAGTAATACCTGTAGAGACTGAAATACCTTCCCTCCAGATTATAGCTGAGGCTGAAATTGATGATGATGAATGGGTAAAAGCCCGGTTAGAATAATTGAGCTTGATCGATAAACAAAGGTTAGCAACAGTATGCCATGGACAATTTATCAATAGAGAATGGCTAGAGTATATAATAAGAAAGTACGTCCACGAAAATTTGTAGTCGGACAATTGGTGTTGAGACGTATCTTACCTTATTGGGCGCAAGCAAAAGGGAAGTTCGCTCCTAATTGGCAAAGGCCATTTGTTGTATCTCGGGTGTTGTCCAATGGAGCACTATATTTGATAGATGTAGAAGAAAAATGAGTAGAGACTGCCATTAACTCTGATGCAATCAAAAGATACTATGTATGATTTCTTTCATGTATATAATTGTATTTGTCATATTTTTGAAATTGAAATGATGAAGGCATTTTATTTCTCTATCCAAACACTTTACCCATTGCTATCCCTTTGAGCCTTATTGTATTATTCTTTCATACCTCTCTCTCGGAATCAATAATGAAGTCAAAAATGAATGATGAAATGACAAAAGGGAAAAGAAAAAGAGAAAAAAAAGAAGAAAAGAAATATATATATAAAGAAAAGAAAAGAAAAAAGAAGAATGGAAGAAAGGAAACATCGCAACAATGAAGCGATTTTATGACCTGAACTACGTTTGACTTGATTCCGAAAGATTACATAGGCAGCCTCACTGAGGTTCAGTCACAACCAAAGAAAAGTCCAAGAATTTCAAAGAATGAAACTAGGGTAGAAGTTATGGTTGTTATGAAAGATATGATTCTGAAAGTTGTAATTTTTGAACCCACGTTGGAATATCTTGAGCCTTTACACCCTTCTTTCTAAACCCATCTGAAAGCAAATTACGGTCTAAAGAAAGACCTTTTGATCGATTTTAAGAAATGTTAATACAAGCGAGTGAAGAAAAACATATTATGGACAACACCTGGGAACTTGAAGATAGAGGATATAAAAAAAATAATAAAAATGAGAGAGTCTTATTGGTGAAAACCCTCACGGGCACCATAAGGTGATGTGAGTTGACAGAAATAAAATGAGAGAGTCTTATTTGTGAAAACCTTAACGGGCACCATAAGGCGACGTGAGCTGAGAAAAATGAAATGAGAGAGTCTTACTGGTGAAAACCCTCACGGGCACCATAAGGCGAAAGTGAGAAATGATTTTGTGAAGGGAAAGCAGCAAGTCAAGTAAAGTTTGGGTTGTTGAAAAGAGAAATAAAGTCGGCAAGTGATTTGGTTGGACAGACCGGGTCGGTTAGCCGAATGCATGGCATGATCAAAGGAATCAACCTTCCCACCCAGATAAGTCTTGTCTTTTACTTTGAAAAATATCCCTACCCTCAAATTCAGGGTCATTGCATTTCATTTTATTTTCTTAAAATCTGTCTACAAGACATTGCCAGTTGAAAGCTAATTACCAGTTTCTCATGTGAAGTGGCACAATGATATTGGGTCCTTCAAAGGATGGGAGAAATAAAACAACATATGGCGGTCATATAGCCAAAGGGAATAAAAGAGAAGAATAAAAAACAAAAGGGAATTACAATAAAAGTTTAGCTTAGAAAATTATTAGAAAACAACCAGGAGTTACAGCAAGGCAGTATAAAAGCAAGCTGAAGCAAATTCAAGAGTGGAAGCAAGGCCAATAAGAATGCCAGTTGCTAACCACCATTTTATACTGGCGGGCTATTACCGTCATTTCGTAGAGGGGTTCTCTTCGATTGCAGCACCTATGAATGTGACCAATGTGGACACACAAAGGAGCACAAGTTTGGCAAAATCAGGCACCCACCTGGAAAATAGGGGAAAGCAATCAAAAGGAAGCAACAATGGAGGAAGGAATCCACGATGAAAGAATCAGTAATCAGGCACCCACCTGAATAATAAGGGAAGTTTTACCTTTTATTTCCAGGAGAGAATATTACACACCGTTATCAAACTGGGGCAGATTCTTTTTCAATATTCTTCTTAATTTTTGCAATCAGGAACCCACCTGGACAACAAGGAAATATTTTTCTTGATTTTTGCAATCAGGCACTGTGACGACCCAGCCCGTTGTCACGAGAGTTACCACCCCGTTACCCCTTTATTTATGTGTTTCATATTTCTATATCTGTGTTAGAGTCTATTGGGTGAATTGGGATTTAATCTGGTTGAAAATAAGGCATATAGCCTTTTTGAGTGAAGCTTACTTATGAAAAGTCAACTTGGAGTTGACTATGTGGTTAGAGGGCTTGGAATCAAATTTTGATTATTTGGTTAGCTTCGGGAGGTGATTTCTGACTTAGAGGAGCGATCAGAATTGAATTTGAAGGTGCGGTGTAGAAATAGGCTTGAATTGGCTAAGTTGGAATTTTGGTAAAAACTGATCGATAGATAAGATTTTGATCAGGGAGTCAGGATGGAATTCCGATAGTTGCAGTAGCTCTGTTAGATGGTTTTGGATATGTCTGCAAATTTTCAAGTCATTCGGACATCGTTTGGTAGGGTTTTTGATTGGATGTTGGTTTCAGAAGTATTAGTTGAAACTTAGGCTAGAATCCACCTTGATTTGATGATTTCCATGTTTAAGGGTGTGTTTTATGATTGGAACAAGTTCGTATCGTGTTTTATAGTAGTTTGGTGGTTTTTGTTGGGGTACCGGGGGCCTCGGGGTGAATTCGAGGGTCCAATCGGACCATTTCTTGCATTTTTGAAGGGCTGTTGGTTGCTGGTATTTATTGAAGACAGATGCTCTATGCGATCGCATAGAGATGTCGCGATCGCATAGAAGGATGAATTTGGGATTCTGAGTTGTTCTATGCGATCGCATAAAAGGGACTGCGATCGCATAGTTGTGTAACCTTATTCTTCGTGATCGCATGACTAAGGGTGCGATCACATAGTGTATTGTGTCCTTGGGTCCCTGGATGGCATTTTTTCAATGCGATTGCAAGGATGGAGTGTGATTGCATAGTAGAGATTTTGCAGCCTGGAAGGTTGTTCTATGCGATCGCATAACATTAAAATATGGAGTGAAAATTTTGTTCAATGCGATCGCAGTAGAGGCATGCGATCGTATAGTGTATTTACCTGGGTGGACAGACCTGATAAGTAACATTTCATCTGCGAGGGTTTTCAGAATTTCACCATTTGTGGGCTACCTTTGAGAGCTAAGTGAAGGGATTTGAAGGGGATTTCATCAGGAAGTCATTGGAGGTAAGTTTTATTGTCTAAATACATGATTTAATCCTAGAATCTTCATTTATATCACTGAAAATTGAAGGATTTAAGGTGTATTAATGGGGGATTTTTGCTCTAAGCTTGGGTTATGGTAAATCACTGATTTGAATAGGCAAACGGAGTCTGATTTTGATAAAATAATATGTACGGACTCATGGCGAGATAAGGAATCTGAAATTGTGACTTTTGTAGTTTTTCGAGATACGGGCCCGGGGGTCGGGTTTTGGCAACTTCGTGTTTTTCGATGTAATTCAAGTTATTTCGATTGGGTTATGTTCCTTTAGCTAATTTTGATGTATTCTTATTGGTTTTGATCAGATTTGGCATCCGAGGAGGTTGATTTGCGAGGCAAGCGCAAGGCGAGCTAGGACTTTTGCCGATTTGACGTGAGTGGTGGTAATGAATGATGTACTGGGGATTTGAAACCCTGTATTTGCACTATACAATGCTATACTGAGATGGAACACGCGTCATGTGATGAGCGTGGTGGTACTGTGACTGGGGATTTGGACTTGGTCCCTCCCGATTGATAGTTTACTGTGCATAATGATTGAGACTAGGTTTATATCTATAAATTTGGACTAGTAGCCATGTTTGGGGCCTTGTGCCGATCTGTAGAATATTAGGGAAGCCTGTAGAGCTAAATGACCCTTATATCATGTTGAACACATACTCTCAGCCGTATTCATAGCTGTATAGCATGTCATGAACGAGTACTAGATGTGTACTCTACGTGAGAATCCTAGGGTTGAATACCATATTCTGGCTGAGTGGGCCCGAGAGGCTCGGTCTATATTGACTGAGAGAGGTCGAGGACCCATTGTGAGGTATTGTTATATATACCGGATCGGACTGCATGCCGCAGCAGTATATACATATACATATATTGGATCGGACTGCACGCCGTAGTGATATATATATATATATATATATGGGTCAGACTAACCGCCGCAGTTATATATATATGGATCAGACTGCACGTTGCAGTACTATAGCGCTTGGGCTGAAGGAGTCCCTCCGAAGTCTGCACATACCCCTAGGGAGCGTAGTTACTATTATATTGGATTGGGCTACGCGCCGCAGCATTTTATCTATTATATTGGACCGGGATGCATGCCGCAACATTATAGCTATATTGGATCGGGCTGCACGCTGCAACACTATATATATTATATTAGATTGGATCAGGTTGCACGCCGCAGCAGTATGAGTGAGGATCGGGCTGCACGCCGCATCAGGACTAGATCAGTGTTGGATCAGTGTGAGATAGTAGTGGAATGGACCGGACTTATCATTGTAGAGATGACTTACTTGTACGGTTATTCTTAGAACTGTTTAGTGATAATACAGGTGTTCTTGCTTTCAGTTATTACATATTATTGTTACTCACTGAGTTGAAATATACTCACCCCACTCTCTCCACTTCATGTGCAGATACATGTGTTCATGAGGGCAGTTGAGCTAAACGCAGCTGCTATTTCACTGTTATCCGAGGAGACATCGAGGTAGCTGCCGTCCGCAGGACCTGATCTCTCTCTTCTCTTACTTTTATGTTTTGTTACTCTATCTAGACTTGGATTGTATAGGATGTTTTCCTTCTGTTAGAGGCTCAGACTTGTGACATCGGATTCATTGGGATGTATTTCATGTATTTTGTTTTCGCACTTGTTGTTTTTATTATGAAAACAAGCTATTAACTTTAATGAATCAGTATTAATTAAATAATGGGTTGGTTATCTAGAAACCATGGTCGGGCTTTCCTAGCAATGTGTTGGGCGCCATCACGACCGGGGTTTGGGTGACAGGCGCCCACCTGTATAACAAGGGAATATTTTTTTAATTTTTGCAATCAGGCGCCCACCTGGATAACAAGAGAATATTTTTCTTAATTTTTGCAATCAGGCGCCCATCTGGATAACAAGGGAATATTTTTCTTAATTTGTACAATCATGCGCCCACAGGGATAACAAGGGAATATTTTTCTTAATTTTTGCATTTAGGCGCCCAACTGGATAACAAGGGAATATTTTTCTTAAATTTTGCAATCAGGCGCCCACCTGGATATCAAGGGAATATTTTTCTTAAAATTTGCAATCAGGCGCCCACCTGGATAACAAGGGAATATTTTTCTTAATTTTTGCAATCAGGCGCTCACCTGGATAACAAGGGAATATTTTTTTTAATTGTTTGCAATAAGGCACCCACCTGGATAACAAGGAAATATTTTTCTTAATTTCTGCAATCAGGCGCCCACCTGGATAACAAATATTCGGAATATTTTTCTTAATTTTTGCAATCAGGTGCCCACCTGGATAACAAGGGAATATTTTTCAAAATGAAATTCTTCTTTTTTTTAGCTAAAAATTAATAGCATGATAGATTGTAAGCTCCATACTGGGGCAGAAAGTTTTCTCTTTATTCTTGTAGCAAGTAGGCGCCCACTGAAGAACAAGGGAATACTTTTCGAAGTTTTGCAAGCAGTCGCCCACCTGAAGAACAAGGAAATACATTTTAAGGTTTTGCAAGTAGAACAATGGAATATATTTGAAGCAAGTTGCAAGCAAGGAGTCTTCTCAAAGAATGGAAGATGCAAATGGAAAAACAAGAATCAATTGGAAGATATAAATAGGATTTTGTAAAACATAGAGCATAGTTTAGCTTATTTTCTTTTTACCATGGTGTAATAAGGAGATTAGCAGTCAGTAATGACAAGCAACAACAGTAGATCCACAACTCTCTGGTAGTTTCAACTACCAGATATTCCAGAACTACACTAACTTGATTCCTGTTTAGCCCAGGATATGTAGGCAATCCTTGAAGGCGGATGCGGTCAAAACTTTCAAAAGTGCTTCACACGGAATACGCGAGTGGGCAAAAAGTTACTGCTCACTTGTCTTTGCATTGAAACTCTTCGTGTTCCCGGGCAAAGAGGGGCAGCTGTGAGCACGTGATTTTTGCCCCAAGCAATTATTTCCAAAATAAAATACAAAAAATGATTTTTGATTGAAATTGGTTGATTATTGTGTAGAAAGTATTAGTGTTTGTTTAATTGTTGAAAATAAAGTGAGAGAAACTGAAACAAAAATACAAAATAAAATTAATAAGAAAATACCAAAAAATGTAAGGTAAATACTAAGAAATTCGGAAAATCAAAGAAAAATACAAATTACAAAATAAAGGGAAAAATACACAGTAATAAAATACTAAGGAAAACAAGTATAAACTACAAAAATACAGAAAAAAATTAATTAAATACAAGTTAAAATACAAAAATAAGATAAATACAAGAAAGATACAAGAATACATGATACTTGGGCCAATTACAAAGGCTAGCCCAAAAATTAATACACCTCAAAGACCTGGCCCAATTTGCAATTGAATCGACCAGCCTCTGTAAGGATTAAAACGACGACGTATAGCAAATAAAATCTGGACCGCTGAAATATCCAATCAAACGGACCAAGATAGACGATCCTTAAATAAACAAAACGACATCGTATAAAGAAACAATCACAACAGCCCGTTTAATTAATCAGACAGATATAATTGATGTCACACTTAAGCCAAACGACACAGTTTAAATAAGTAAATCACAACCATCCAAGGGATTGATCTAACGGACAAGATGAAGGCTTCAATTAAAATACACGACGTCGTTTAAAGGGGAAAGTGATCTGGGCTGTTCAACCAATATAATCTAATGGCTGTTAATCAATAACACAATTTTAATATATAATCATAACCTCTCCGTTCAGAGACTTCATTATACACTCTCCCTCTCATACCAGAAACCCTAGCCACTCTATTCTCCCATCTCCCTCTCCACAGACCACTGGAACCCTACCGGTGGTCTACCTCTGTTCATCTTCTCCGACCCAGGCTTCACCCCTGAACTCCCTTCTTCCTCCTCTAACACCTCACCTTACTAACCTCACCCAAATATCCCACCATTTCCCCCCAGATCTTGAAATTTTGTCGCCAGAACCCTAGCCGGTGACCACCCAAGTTATGAACCAGCCTCCCATCTTTACACCCCAAAACCGCCTTAAACTCCTCTATAAACCTACCTAAGTTTCACCCCTCGAATCTTAGCCTAGCTTCTCGAATCTTCAAAAATGTCTCGCCGGATCCCTACTCCGGCGGACACCCAAATCCAAAACCCTTTCAAATCACAACCCTAGTCCCCAAACACCACCTTTCCACATCCAAACCAGACTCCTAGAGTCTTCCTGGAGGATCTACAGTCAAAAAGAGATTCAGAGTCTCTGAACCATCGGCGAACCAAGAAAATGAAGCATAATAAAAGAAAAGAAAGAAAATAAAGAAAAGAAGAAAGAAAAGAAAAAAAGAGACTTCTAAAGCTAAGTATATCTGAACCATCTTCATTTTCTGTGCTTCTTCTTCTATGTTATTATTCTATTAAAACCTGAGTCTTTGCATGATATCTCTGTGTTGATTAAGTACCCTGTTTGTTCTGGTTAAAACTATTTCATTTAATCACATGATAATTAGTTGTTTGATTGTTCTTGTGTAATAGATCCTGTTTCGATTAAGGATTTGATTGATTAGGATTCAACCATTATCTATTTGTCTATCTAAATTTTGATTAGTTAAAATTAGTTGAAATTAGGGTTATGTTTGCAAAATACATGAAATGGCTAGTTTTGCAATACGATTTATATGTGTAGCTTTCCTGAACTTTTGAGGACTTAGTCATAGTAGGGTTATATGTGCAAATGAAATGGGCTATTGTTGCAATACAATGTGAATTTTGACTGATTAAAGCCATTCGTGGCTATTTCTGAAAGTGGTTAGTTCTGAACAATCTTACTTAGTTTAAAATTGGTTAAAAAATAAAGTTTAGTTTTAGGTTATATTTTAAATAATGCTGAAACATCCTAGGTCTTAACAGACCTAAGGGCAGGTCGGGTGAATACATATAAAGTATAAGGGGTAAACGGGGATGGGAATTGGTAATTCTGAGAATAATATAGAAGTAGTGAGGGCATAAATGACAATTGGGCCTGGTTTTACTGTAATTAGGTGAATAAAAAGGGGTGAATCAGGCATTGTCAAATGGTGAATAGGTAATAATCCTTAGCAAGTGAGGGCAATAAAGTCATTAACACCTAATAGATTGGTATAGAATATCATGGAACCTTCTAGTAGGGGTTCAAGTGTATTTTTATCAAAAATACCCTATACTTAACTGAAATAAATGAAAAAGAGTAGGGGTGAGATATCTGAATAATTAATTCAAATTTCCCTCCCATTTCTACTCTATAAATAGGCTATTTCAGGCCTAATTTAAGAGGTTCATAAATTTAGAGTTTGAAAATTTCTTAATCCGTCACTTCATAACTTGTCCAAATGAAAACTGGAAATACACTAAGGGTGTGTTTGGTATGAAGGAAAATGTTTTCCATGGAAAATGTTTTCCTAGAAAATGTTTTCATGGAAAATGAGTGATTTTATCACTTATTTTCTCTTGTTTGGTTGGTAAGTGGAAAATATTTTCCGGAAAATATTTTCTATGTTTGGTTAGAGAGTAAAAAATAGTTTTTTTAGAAAAATATTTTTTTTTCAACTCTCCTACCCCTCCCCCTCCCACCTCCCCCACCCCTCCCCTTCCCGAAGTCTCTAAAAATTGACACAATCTAAAAGAACTAATGTGATGCTTTACTTTTTAACGCAAAAATCGCGTATTTTCGAATCGGTAAATTTATAATTTCTAAACCCGTAAACTTCCGAACTCATAATTTTGGAACTTGTAAAATATTGAGTCCTTAAATGATAAATAATAAAATTAAAAACTAAAAAATATATTTTAAAATTTTTTCGGGGTTCGGGGGGGAGGGGGCTGGGGCAGGGGGGCATGGTTGAGAAGGAGCTTTGGAAAATGTTTTCCCTTCTTTTGATAAGGAAAACATTTTCCTCCAATTGGATGAAAATGAATTGATAAGGAAAATGTTTTCCAAAACATTTAAGCCAATCAAACATGGGAAAATTGGAAAATATTTTCTAGAGAAAGTTCAAAAATATATATACACTAAAGTACTATTGGTTTTCAACTGCTGTTAACTCGAGTGTTATTCTAGAAATCTCTGTTGGTCTTTCTTATTTGGTTTTATTCGACTTTGTTGGGTTTTCCAATTTGCTTGGGTTAATTTGCTAGGTTATATATTCTGGATTTTGGTAGCTGCTGTGTTGATTCATTTCTACTGCTGTTGCTATATCATTGTTGCTGTTGCTGATTTTCCTTCTTCTCCAACTCTAGAACTCATCGATTTGTTACTTGAATCGGGTACACTACTATGCCCTGGAGCTGTAATTGAGTCGCTGTTGAAGAAATAAAAATGTTAACCAATTCTAGTTAATCAATTGTGTATCTGTTCTTTAATTTAGTAATTATAAAAGCCTAGATTTCTGTAATTCATTTAGGACCTGGTTGTAATAAGTATTGGACTGGATAAGTACACTTTAAATTTTGTTGTAGCGATAGTGATATAAACGATAGGTTAAATAAGCTAGGTAAAAATGATCACCTATATCTAAGATTAAAACTGGCCTAAACTTAGTTAAATCACTTAGATTTATAACTGTTATAAATTAGATGTGTAGTATTAAAACTTAGACATTTTGTTAATCAAATTTCGAATCTGGATCAATTAATTCGAATAGCATGAGTAGTTGAATTTCAATTCTCTTTACTTTTTTTAACATCACTGAAGTTAGATTAATTGTAAATTTTGTAATATGACAATCTGATATATAATCTGAGCATGCTTAGTTAAAAAATATAAAAATGTTGTTTTCAATCAAAGATGGATAGATAATTCTGTAATTAGTGTTGTTAATTTAATAATAATATCATATTCTGTTAGTTTACCAGTTGAGTAACAACATTGATTTAAACTAGATATTAAGATTCATAGTTAATTGTCAAACATTGAAATCATCAGGATACAAATGCAAACCAGTGTTAATAGAAATAGATAATTGTTGATACTGATTGATGTTGTTCATAAGTGTTGAAATTTTAACTAACCTTTGGCCTGCTTTAGATATAAGTGATTCATGCCTCATTGTGAATCCAGGCCCAAATCAAATTGAAATGGCATTCGTGCCTTCGAATAGGAACAAAAATATATGCTGGGCTTCAGAAGGCCAGTACATCTTTGCAAACTGTTGAACCAGTTCAAGGTCCAGGCCCAATAATAAATAATGGCCCGTACTCTAATAGTCAATAATATGAAATTAATACAAAAAACGGTTGTATTAGGAAGGAAAAACAGAAATAGAAAATATAGTGCACAAATAGGATTGACCTTTTAAAATAAGGGATGAGCCTCGTTACAAATTTGAAACACACGGGCCCCCCAAATAATAACTAAATTGTAGACTTGGAGGGATCGTTTAGATAATTTCACAATCTTTCCTGAATATTAACAAGAGTAGGTCTCATGAAGCATAATTTAATATATATTCCTAATACGGGTGCACATTTATGTGACCCAAATCAAAATCTCAATGAAGTTGAAATATATTAAAAGTCACAGGCGTACAGGTACGGTGTGACTCGAAATGCATTTTTGCGACGTTGCAATTCTTTTAAAAATAATAAATCGGAACACTAATAAAGGCACATAAAAGAAAAATATATAAAGAAATCAGATTAAAAAAAATACAACAGTTGAGCGATCGTGCTAGAACCACGGAATCCGGGAGTGCCTAACACCTTCTGCCGGGTTAACAGAATTCCTTATCCGGATTTCTGATTCGCGGACTGTAACAGAGTCATAATTTCCTCGGTTCAGGATTCAATCAGTGACTTGAGACACCATTAACCTCTCAAGTGGCGACTCTAAATCTTAATAAATAAATCTCGTTCCGACTGTCCTTTAAATGGAAAAACTCCTTACCCTTTTATTATTATATCCCTTCCCGGAGGTGTAGTAAAACAAAGCGGGATGTAAAATAAAAGGAGGTGTGACACCAGTAACTATTCTAGATCGGCAGGTCCATCAGTTGAGATCTAGGAGTTTTCCCTTTGTTCGTGTTCAGTGGAGAGGTCAGCCCCCCAAGGCCTCGACCTGGGAGTCCGATTCTGATATGCAGAGCCGTTATCCACATCTGTTCCCCAACTCAGGTACTTCTTTCTTTTGTCTGTTCGAGGACGAATGGTTGTTTTAGAGGCGGAGGACGTGACGACCCAAAGAGTCATCACATGTTTCTTCATCGTTCCGTGCTTTTGAGCCCTTGAAAACCTTATTTTTTACTTGCATCAATTTGCGTGCGTAGTCTGCGCGCGTAGCCGGAAAGATTTTATGTTGAAATATGTGAATTCCGTAAAAGAATTGAAGAATTTTGATATTAATATGATTATAGTTGACTTTGGTCAACATTTTTAGTAAATAGACCCAGACCCGAGATTGGACGGTTGGGGAAGGTCCGTAGAAAAATATGAGACAAGGCATGTGCCCGGAGTCGAATTCCGAGGTCTAGAGCCCGAGATAGGAATTTTTTCATGAAATTATTTTTCTGAAATTATTAAGGAAAATGAATATGAAAATTGATTAAAATACTATGGTTTCAGGCTCGTATTTTGGTTCTGATGCCCGATATAAGCCTTAAATATGTATTAAGCACTTTCTATAAAGTTTGGTCGATATCGGACGTCGTTTGACGTGTTTCGGACCATAAGTTCCAAGTTTGAAAGTTTATGAAGTTTAGAAGAAAAATCATGAGGTTTGAGGCTTGATTCTATGTAAATGATTTTATTTTGGCGATTTGATCACACGTGCAAGTCCGTAGTATGTTTTTGAGGTTGTGTGCATGTTTGGTTTGGAACTCCGAGGGCTCGGGTGAGTTTTGGATATGCATCAGACTGCATTCTCATATTTAAATAAATCTAGTATGTTCAGCTCTGGTATCTTCGCATTTGCGAAGAAGTACTCGCAAATGCGAAGTCGCAAATGCGGAAACCTGATCGCAAATACGAAGAAAAGGAAGACTGGTCTGGATCTCAAATGCGATCATTCCTTCACAAATGCGAAGGGGGGAAAATGGGCCACAAATGCGAAATGGCTCAGATCGCAAATTTTTAAAGCGACAGATGCTTTGCAAATGCGAAGTCTGCGCCCAGGCCTAGTGTTCGCAAATGCAAACTAAGGCTCCGCAATTCCCAAAACTGTGATGTTCGCAAATGCGAACCAAGGTTTGCAATTCCCATATCCGAGGCCCAGCAAATTTTATACTTAGTCGAATTTTCATCATTTTCACCATTCTTTCAAAACCCAAATACCATAGTCAATTTTTCAAGAGTAAACTTCATCCTAAATCACTTGTAAGTTGATATTTACTCAATTCTTTCAATGTTTAACATCATTAAACATGTTTTCCACTTGAAATTAAAGATTTTCACGGGTGAAATTGGGGGTTTTGGGTAGAACCTAGGTTTTCCATAAATTGGGGAGTCGGACCTCGATTTAAGGTTCGATTTCAAAACAAATTATATATTTGAACTCGTGCGGGGAATGCGTAATCGGATTTTTGTTTGAACCTCGAGTTTTGACTATGTGGACCTCGGGGCATTTTGGGAATTTTTGAGAAGACTTTGGGAAATCCAATTTCATGCATTCAAATTTATTCCATTAGCATTTATTGATATATTTGAGCAATTTGTGATTAGATTCGAGCGACTTGGAGGCGGAACCGCGAGGTAAAACAATAATTGAGGATTAAGTGGATTTCAGCGCTTTGAGGTCAGTGTTTGGTTTAACCCTAGCTTGAGGAAATAGGAGTTGAGTCTTGTTGCTAATTGGTATGTAATCGAGTACGATCTATAGGCATGGTGACGAGTATCTATACATTGGTGTCTAGTGTGAGCACGTGATTTTTGCACCGGGCAAATAATTCCAAAATTAAAATAAATATATTTTTGAGTGCAATTACTTGCTTTAGTTGAAATTAGCTATACTTTGTGTGTTTGAATAAATGGAAATTAGAAAAATCAAAAAATTTAGGCTAAGTAATTACTTTGTTTTAATTAGTTAAGTTCTAAGAAGAAAATCACCAAAAATAGTTTAAATAGCGGAAATTAGGGAAAAATAGTAGAAAAATTGAAAAAAATATTAGATAATTTGAGTAAGTAGGAAATTAGGTTTTGATTATATTCCATAAAAGAAAAGAAAAAAATATAAAAGAAAATACATAAAAAATAATTAAAATCGAAAAAATACAAAAATATGTTAGGTATAATTGATTTGGGCCAAGAATAATTAAAAGCAGTGGCCCAGTCTGCTTTGGCCCAAGGAATTGGCCGGTCCGACCTTGTGAGAATCGATCCTCACCGTTCGATCGAGTTGAATCCTACGGCCTGAGGTTTTTGATCAAATTAACTAGTTAATTAAATAATTGGTTTAATCTCAGCCGTTCATTCGAATTGATCTGACGGAAGAGACTTGGGTCTCATCGGAGTCCAAACGGCGTCGTTTTAGTAACGCTAACGACAGCCGTTGATCTCCATCAATTGGACGGCCTGGATTACATGTGACACATCGCCTATAAAAGGCTTGTGTCTGAATAGCCGATTCATTTTGCCAAAACTTCAACCCTAGCCGCCTCCTTTCTCTTCTCCTTCATCATCTTCTCCGTCTTCAACCTCAAGAAAACCTAGACGGCCAATGGAGGCCCCCACCCTCCACGGTGGTCGCCGGCCTTTCTACTCTTTCTCTTCTTTTCCTTCTTCTCTATCAAAGCTCCATAAAATAGACCCTTTCCTTAGAACTCCGGTCAACAGAACTTTGCCGGTGACCACCCAAACAACGAGAACCGTCCCCAAACCAACGCCAATCGCTTCCTCTTCACCTGATCTATCCAACCGTACCACCCACACCCCTCGAATATCCCTTGAACTTCTCGAATATCCCAAAGAAGGTCGCCGGAACCCTAACTCCGGCGACCCCCAAACTCCAATCTTTCAAGATCCGTTCTTTACCCTCCCCAAACACCCCTCTTCAAACAAACACCCCAAAAGGCTTTATCTTGAAGCCAAACAATGGAAAACAGAAAAAAAACTGAGAAAAGGAAAACGAAAAAGGAGAAACAAGGGAATAAAGGAAAGATGTCTGGAAGTTTGAAAAGAGATAAGGAAAAGAAGTAAAGAAAAAAGAGAAAAAGAGTCTGAAAAAGAGTGAATAGAAGGGTTAGGAAGCTTGGGGGACAGACCCCGCAAAGCTAAGTCCCTTTCCCTTCTGTGTTTAATTCGCATGTTCTTCATGTTTTCGTGTTTTGCATGCTTCTTATGTCTTCTCTGATTGTGTGTCTCACATGTTAGTCATAGGATTTTTGCACTTGCTTCTCTTTTATTTCTGTTTAACACTTTCGTCCATGATTTGGTTCTGTTTGGTTATGTTCTCATGTTTCTGTAGTTTATCTTTCCTATGTCGCTTTGCTCAGTTGGCCTTTTGATATCTCTTCTACATGTTTTATCTGTTCTCGCATGTTGATTTTGGGGTTTTTATTTTTTGCTTGCTTTCACTTGTTCATGCTTTCCTTTGTTTTGTATCTGTCGTCTTGATGTTTTGTTTATGTCTTTATTCCTTGTGCTTCTTCACCTTCTGTAGTTCCAGTGCCATTAACTTGTTCATCCTTATGTCTTTCTTCTGATTTGTATGTTTCAATCATGTTCAATTTCTTTCCTTTTCGTCCTGCTATGTATTATGATTCTGGACTTGTTAACTTTCCATAGCATGACCTTTCCTTTCTCCATGATACTTTACGTGTTTAGTTGTCTAGTCACTGTTTATTCATGTCTTATTATATGTTTGGATTGTGTTTCTGATTCTTGATTTGAAGATTTGAACCTGATATCTTTCCTCTTCTTTGTCCTCTGCTAATGTTTGGTTTCTTCACACACTTAGTTATCTAATCTATTATGTTTATGTCTAGTAGAACCGTGTTAACTATTTTGTGAGAATTTAGTGTCTATGTGTCTATGTCAAATGAACCCTGAGTATGTTTTAAGTCTTTCAGTGAGTCATTCAACATAAGATGTTTTCCAACTAAGCCTGTTCAATGTTTAATTGGCACTTTGCCATTGAGAATTAAGTTTGTAAAGTCTAATTGATTGAGATTCAACAATACTCAACCTTTCCTCTGAATTTTGATTAGTTAGTGGACAAATTTGATTTCATTTGGCCATGTATGCAATTATCTGTTGAAATGGCTATGTTTGCAATGGTTCTGTGTTAGTGAATACTGTTAATACCTTCATGCTTAGGTGAATTGGTTATAGCTGTTAGTGCTAGGTTTCATAAAGTAGTTAGTTTTGAGATAGGTTAAAATTGAAAATCACAAAAATAGGCTACAAGTTAAATAAGTGACCAAGAGTGGTCAATTTTGCAATTGACCTACTCTGTTAGGTCTGTCACACACTGGCCAACACTTAAGTAGGCTAATTGTGTAAAAATGGGCTAAGTCTGCAAAAGCAGACTTGCCCAGGCTCTGTTTGAGCCCTGAACTTTAGGTGGCTAGGTCTGCAAAGACCTTAGCCCATGCCTATGTCAGTAATTGGGCTTCAACTGCCCAGGCTAAGTCTCAACTTGAGACTGGCCATCAGTTTAACAATTTAAATGCTTTCATTAAGCAGGCTAATCCTGCAAGTTGGTTTAATTACCTTAAAATAAACAAAAGTAAGTTATTAAGCAATAATTGGCCTAAGAATGGTCAACTTTGCAAAGGTTGACCAACTCTATAAGGCCCTAACACACCACTCCACCTTAAAAAGGGGCTGGTTGTGCAAAATGGCTAAGTCTGCAAATGCAGACTTGCCCAGGCTCTCTTTTGAGCCCTGAACACTAAGGTGGCCAAGCCTACAAAGGCTTTGGGCCCAACTGTTCAGCAATTGGGTTTAATTACCCAAGCCAAGTCTCAACTTGAGACTGGCTAGTTTTTAAATAGTCATATATAGTAATAAGGCAGGCTAGTCCTGCAATTAGCTTAAAATTGAAGTAAAATGGTCTTAATTAAATGGAACTAAATTAAAAGAGGTTAAAATTGAAATAGTTCCAAATAGTAGAATTGGCCAGCCCTTAAATACCAATGCAAGGGCTGGCTATTAGTTAAATAAAGTCCCCAAATGCTGAAACCTGACCTAGGCAGGTCGGGTAAATCACCAGTGCCCCTAGGGGCACAATTGGAAATCAAATAGGTAATATGGTAAATAATTTAGAACCTAAGAGGGTAAGGGAGTCATTTATACCTCTGATTTCTGCAAATTTGTAGAGATTTAAGGGTATAATGGTCTCCCTAAAATGGGAAATCTGTAAAAATCTTTAACCCTTAGGGCTACATTGGTAAAAGACCCATAAAAGGAATCTTTGGAACCTTCCAGCACATGCTGGAAGGATTTCTGCTAACAGATTTGGGGCTAAAGTGTACATTGGGTAATTTTTAGAGGGGGAGAGTTGGGATTGTATCCCATACTTTCTCCCCAAGTTTCAGCCCTTTCCCACACCTATAAATACCCCTAAAAGGGCTGATTAAGGGCTGGCTTTTGAAAAATGTTTCAGAGTAAAAAAAATAGCAATATAGCAATAGCGTTTCTGGTATTCTTCGAGTAAGAATTTGCTGATTCCTGTTGATTGTTGGGTTTTTCTGCTCGAGTTTGATCTGGGTTTCTATTGCCTTGCTGATTCTGCTTGCTATTGCTGTTTGGCCTCATTCATTTGGCATTCCATTTCCCTGTTGCATTGCTGTTTGGGTCTTGCTGTGGTTACTACTTATCTTCATCCCTTAGAACTCATCGGTTTCATTTTGTTGCTTCCAGGTACATTTCTATTCAAAATGAAGCTGTAATGATTTGTTGAATGAAATGGAGTGCTATTCTTAAAATTCATGTGACATTATGTACTTTATAATTTTTAGTTGTTTAACATTAGTGTAGATCTGTAGTTTTAGTGTTAGTATAGCATGTAGTAGTATGAAAACAGAAACAAAGACAATGTAATAGCAGTAGTATAGTAGTAGTAGTAAGTAGCGCCTCACTTAGTTAATTAGGTAAAATCTCTAAAACAAAGTCAAATGGCCATCACATGAGTCGATAACAGTCATGCTCACGTAATTAATTTGTTTCGTTGATCAATATCGGAATTAGAGTAAGATAATAGAGGAAACGATCTGATGGAGGGTGAAACTGGCTTTGATAACATCAAATGAGCTTAACTCACATTAACATTAGCATTTAGTCATATCTGTGAATTAGTGTGTAGATACAAATAAGTCCAAAAGGAAAAGAGTAAGAAAAATTGATAAATCATTTGTAACTGAGTCTGTGACACAGCATGAACTAAGTCGAATTAGAATCAGTAGTTGTGTATATACCATCAGGTCACTTAGCCTTAGATGTTTTGGTTATCGTTAACGAGCAATTAGATTGTTTAAATACGGTCTCACAAAGTTGAATCGTTTCTTAGCTCATTAAGTTCAATGCTGTTATAGGGCATTAGCAGAAGACAAAGGGATAGGAGTAGTTCATTCATCTATACACTAATTAGTTATAATTTAGAATTAATATTGATCTCTTTGTACATTGATTTGTCTCTTCTGATGAATAAAAAGTAATTTAATTTCATTTCTTAATTCTGTATGATTGCCTTATTTCCATTTCTTCATCTTTACTTTCATTGTTATTTACTGTCAATGGGATTGGGCCTAATACGCAATATAAGCCTGAACCATAATGCGAAGCTGACTGGGCCGGCGAGTAGAAGTCCGAAAATAGCCTAGGTCTCGAAGACCTGGGCAGTTCGAATGTATGTTTAATGAAAGGAAGACCAGGCCCCAATGAATAATAGAAACTCGACGGGCCTGGATTGCTTAGTGTTAGAAACACGATTAAGGGAAAACCAATATAGATAACCTAGTATGTACACATAAGATTGGGACTTTAAAAATTGATTTGGGATGAGCCTCGCCTAACGTTAAACAAGCAGGGCCCCCATTTAGTAATGGTATAACACAAGTAGACTCGGGAGAGCTAATAGCAAATTCCATAGCTTCTCCCAAAAGATTCAAAAGCCGATAGACGTTATTTTAGGGCACGATTTTAATGTACTTTCCATTGAACGAGTGTGCACTTGGTGCGACTCAAATCCAAATCTCGGCAAAGCTGAAATACACCGAAAGTCATAGGCGTACTGGTTGCGGTATGACTCGAGGCGTGTTTTCGCAATGCCACAAATTCTTTAAAATAATACCTAATGTAAAAAGCATTATATGTTGTTTAAAATCTATAATTGAGTCAAACAAGAGTCGGGAACGACAATTGAGCGACCGTGCTAAAACCACGGAACCCGGGAATGCCTAACACCTTCTCCCGGTTTAACAGAGTTCCTTATCCGGATCTTTGCTTCGCAGACATTTTTAAGAGTCAAATTCCTCAGATTCGGGATTAACCGGTGACTTGGGACACCATTATCTTCTCAAGTGGCGACTCTGATTAATCTCAATAAAATCCCGAACCGATTGTCCTTTAATTGGAAAAACTCCTTCCTCTATGCTATTTTATCCGTTTCGGGTATTTGAGCATCGGGGTATACCCTACAAGCGTATTTATATGTTTATTCCCAAAGTGGGGTAGTAAAAAGGGAGGTGTGACAGCTCTGGCGACTCTGCTGGGGATCCAACCCCGAACTTCGGTTTTAGGGTTTAAGAACTCGAGCTCCTTAGAATTGCCGTTCGTGATATTGTTTGACTTCATTATATGATTTGAACAACATGCTATGTGCTTTATCGCTTTGATATTACGTGAATTGTATATAAAAATTATGCCGAAAACCCTTCTCTCTTCACCCCCGGGGATGTGCTTACTGGTTGAGACTCCCCTTTCTGTTAAGTCACCCAAAATTAAGAAAATAGAGGCCGGATAAGTTACAAAGCCGATTGACTCCGCGAGTCACCGGTACGTAGCCCCCTCCTCGATTCGAGTTGTCCGCTCGGGTACATGGTCTAGCATTCTATGAAACTGTAAGATTTTGAACATAGGTCTAGGACGATTATTTGCATCATATCTGACTTAGGGGACTCAACATAGGGGTTGGGTCCATATAGGACAGGTGACCCGGTATCTAAAAAGACCGAGCATATTATATGTTGCATCATTATTGTCCTTGATTCGTTATGCGGACCGGCAAAAATCCCGAGGATGGAAAAATTGTTAAAAAAAGAGAGAGGGAAATAAGAGTTAGTGAAAATAGGTATCCGAAAAATCCGAAAAAATTGAAAAAAAAAATGATGGTTTTGTTGTTAAAATAAATTGGTCAATTAATCTGACCGAACTACGCAGGTTTGATTCTCGCCATTAAGTGGGATACGTAGGCAACCCTTAAACGGGTCCAACCACACTTTTAGAAAAAGACCAAAAAAGATTTTCCTTTTCAAATAATCGAGGTGATTGCTATTTTTGCAAACGGCCGAATGTTCCGAAAGGACGTCGGAAGGCTGTTTTGGCAAAAATGGCCACTTCGAAAGCCATATTTCTTTCAAAAATGAAAACTTGCATTGAAAAAGATTTTTCTTTTTTTCTAAATAAAATCGCCTTAATAAATGTGCAGGACGAGCACAATGATGAATGAACATTTCTCCTTAAATAAAATCCCTTTGGAGCTAAAACTGTGGTGGCAAGACATGGGATCAGATGGTCAAGACTGGGTCAAAGGTTACTTGAAAGATCTTACAGGGTTATTAGACATAATCCCCCGAGGCGACGTGATTAGAGCATTGGTCACATTTTGGGATCCGGCACACAATGTATTGCATCTCCCGGATTTTGAACTCACTCCTACTCTAGAGGAAATTGCTTTCTATATCGGGAAGAATGAGGTCCCGTTAAAAGGAAAATACCCGGTATCTCCAAGGACGGTAACGGTGCATCGTTTTCTGGACTCTTTGAAAATTGCCAGGAATGTTCACAACGAAGATCTAGCCAACGGGTTTTGCTCCTTAAACTTCATCTATAGTAGGTATGGACACATCGGGGGTTTCAACGACCCCACGAACAAGTTATGCAGCAAGTCCAACCGAGCAAAATGGGAGGAGCACCGGAGGTTTGCTTTCTTAGTGGCATTTCTCGGAATTGTCATATTTCCGAGAAAAGATGGGCATATCAGCATAAAGGTTGCCGGGGTAGCGAGCACACTGATAGTACAAGACAATTGTACTCTAGCTCCAATGATTCTAGCTGACATCTACCGTGCTCTGACTGCGTGCAAAGCGGGAGCCAACTTCTTTGAAGGGTGTAATTTGATTTTGCAAATTTGGTTAATTGAACATCTATGCCATCATCCTTCATTCTCAAGTTATGGTTCGGCTGAACGAACATGTTTGGAAGAATTCTGTACGAGAACAAAAGAAGTGAAATTGCCGGAGGGAGTCAAAGATTGGATTTTGCATCTTCGATCATTAACTGATGGCCAGATCGATTGGACATATGATTGGCTACCTCTTGACGAGGTAATATACATGCCGACGGAAGGGTCACCATTTTTTATCATGGGCTTGAAAAGCATCCAACCTTATGCCCCATACAGGGCCCTGCGACAGTTGGGTAGATGTCAAGTTATTCCGAGAGACGGGGACCTCAGTTCGCAAGCTATAGAAATTGGTCCGGATGGGCAATTCCCGAAAGCAAAGATCCGGCAAATTTGGAATGAGTGCCAAAACCTGAAAATGGATACTTGTGTGCAAAATAGAGCTCGGGGAGAAGTGTCGTCTGGATACTCCACATGGTACCGACGGGGTGTTGAGCATGAACGTCTTTCAAAAAGACCTCACCTGCAAGATTTGATAGAGCAATCCAAGGAGAATCAGAACTGGGCGGCCAAAGAAAAAGAATACAAGGCCAAAATCAGCTTGTTGGAGGATAAATTGAGAAATCTCCACTTTGAAAGTGGTTTACAGGCAGCATCTGATGAAGGAGAGAAGAAGCAGCTGAAGAAAGAAAATGAAATGTTAAAGGCTCAGATTGCCCAAATGAAAATTGCATCCGAGACCCCGATTCGCTTAGCCCGAGATGAGAAATTGATTGAGACTCTCCGGCGCAAAGTGAACGATTATAGCTTTGACTTGGACAAAGCCGAAAAGGAATTAGTCAGGGCTCGGAAGCAAATAACCAGAGATGCTGAGGAAAGAGCCAAGTTGGTTCAGCAGTTACAAGATAAGCACGAATTTGAGGTAGCTCGGCTAAGAAAGAAAATGGTTTGAGCCATGGTTAAAAGTAACAAGATTATCAAGGATCTCGAAGAAGAGAGAGAGCATTGTTACACAACTATGGCTCGACTAGAGTTGGAGCTGCAGCAAATACAGAAAGATAACCAACATACCTTGGATGCTCGCACTGAACAAATAAGCCGATTGTTGCAAGAAAAAGGGGTCATTCGAGAGAAGATTGTTCGCATTGCTCAATACATCACCCGAAAGAGTCAACTGTGTGAAGATATGTCCCGAGGAACCTTTGTATCAGCGGTGAAGTTCTTCGTGCAACAAGTCATGTCCGACCTAGATAGGCTCCAAAGGGGATTAGCATATAGGCCCGCGGCAAGACCGAACGATGTCTCGCGGGCACTAGGAGCATTAATGTATTCATAGGGCATGCATCATCTTTTTTTTATTTTTTTTTCTTTGCATCAGCATTACAACATCATCTTGTAATCAATGTTTTGAATTATCAATGACAATCAAGTGTTGTTGTCAATTCTTTTGCTTTATGTCATTTCTTTTAATTTCGATAGGCAAATAAATAGGAGCGCAATTATGAAAATGACAAGAAAAGAAAGGAAAAAAAGAGAGAGAGAAAAGAAAAAAAAAAGAGAAAAAAATGATGATTGGTTCAAATGAGTAGAGGCCGGGATGATGCATGACGACTCGAGGAAAAATGTGTTTATTTTAAAAGTCGTTGCATTTTATCTCTTATGTGCTAACAACTAATGGGTGTTGATGTTTGTGAGCTTCAGATTTTAGTGGCAACTGGCATTCTGGCTACTCACCCTTACAACACGAGATACAAGAAGATGACGTAAGCTGTGTCGCAAGAAATTGAGGCAACTATTGTGGATCCCGCTCAAGAGGAAGAGATTGTGGACGTAGCGGGGATGAAGGAGGAGATGTACAAATTAAAGCAGCAGATGGCCGAAATGTATCAGGCTTGGTCTAGAGGTCAACCCCTGCCAACTTACCCTGCCAATCCCACATACATCCCTCCAGCTAACCCCAATCCCGAACCACCTACGATGAATTCATCCTCCACATACCCCGATTACCATCACTATTATGCCTCCACTTCCCAAGTACCACCACCTCCAGCAAAACAAACACCACCTCATCTACCCCAAGTTGCTCCAGTGTATGTGGCACCTCCACCTGCTGCCCTGCACAAATCATCTAGTGAACCAATGTTCCACATACAAAATCCTCATTACTACCCACCCGAACCAACTTTCCGACAGCACGAATCTCATACTCCGCTGATGGAGACAAGTGAAGAGAGAACTGCTAAGAATGCAGGGCAAGAAGAGATGGCTAGGAAGGTGAAAAGTTTAGAAAACACCTTTCGCAATATGCAAGGATTGGGAGGGCAAGTGAGCGTGGCATACAAGGATTTATGTTTGTTCCCTGAAGTGCAACTTCCCGTTGGATTTAAGTTGCCAAAGTTTGATATGTATAGCGGACATGGAGATCCGGTGGCCCACCTCAGGGGATATTGTAGCAAAATGAGAGGTGCAGGAGGCAGGGATGAGCTGTTGATGGCGTATTTTAGCCAGAGTTTAAGCGGTTCAGCTTTGGATTGGTATACTCGACAGGATCATACAAGGTGGTACGTTTGAGACGATCTTGCGCAAGCCTTTGCAAACCACTTTCAATACAATCTAGAAATCATACCCGATAGACTATCCCTTACGAAGATGGAGAAGAAGCCAGGAGAAAGCTTCAGGGAGTTCGGTTTCAGATGGAGGGAGCAGGCTGCAAGAGTAGATCCACCGATGAAGGAAGGAGAAATGGTGGATTGTTTCCTACAGGCTTTGGAGCCTACTTATTATGGTCATTTAGTGTCAGCAATTGGAAAAAGTTTCAATGAGGTCGTGAAGATGGGAAGCTTTGTTGAGGAAGGTCTAAAAACAAACAAGATGATGAGTTTTTCGGCTATTAAGGCCACGAATCAAGCAATACAGACTGGGAACGGAGGAGCAATTGGAAAGAAGAAAAAGGAAGAGGTAGCAACTGTAGAAAGCAGGCCTTGGAACCGTAACCAACATCACCACCCACCAAGACCCTACCATCCATACTCACCAAACCCATCAACTCCATATAACCCACCGCCACCATCTTACCCACCAACTCCGTATAACACATCAACCGCATATAACCCACCGCCACCATCTTACCCACCAACAGTCCCACACTACCACCACCCACAAGCCCAAACCTACTCACCACCACCACCACATGTGTGGAGAGCCCAAGCCCCACATAACGTTTACCATACACAAAACACATACCCTGCTTCTAAACCCTACAAAAACCCAAACAGACCTAGGCCTGACTCAGAATGGAAAAATAAGGCAAGGAAAACATTCACCCCGTTTGGGGAATCATATACCAGCCTTTATCACAGATTAAAAGAATTGAGAATGTTGAGCCCGGTTGCCCCTAAACTTCCAAACCCACCTCCGAAAAACATTGATCAATCTGTCAGGTGTGAGTATTGTTCAGGAACACCAGGCCATGATACTGAAAAATGTTGGCAACTGAAAAATGCTATCCAGGATCTTATTGATAGTCGGAGAATTGAAGTGCAAGCTCCGGAGGCTCCAAACATCACGCAAAACCCACTGCCAACTCACCATGAAACGCATATGATAGAATTGGCGCAGGATGAGAGCAGTCGGAAGCCGTCTCAGTCTTTTATGATGATTAAGGCAAGTAGCAGAACGGAAAAGGAAGCCGAGAAAGAAAAAGTGATTGTTGAAGAACCAGCAAAAATGCCAGTAGTGGTTGAGGGTTTGAAGGTTGTAGTACCAGGCGTGAAGCCGATATTGACTGTGAAAGGCGCGAGTGTGGAACCAGTAATCATAAGACCGGTGGTGCAGATGCCGGTAGTGAGTACGAAGACTGTACCTTGGAATTACAACAAGGTAGCAGTGATTTACAAAGGGAAAGAGGTATCTGGAGAAATCAATGAAACTCACGGTCTAACTCGGTCCGGGAGGTGTTTTGCCCCAGAAGAGTTGAGAAGAACGAAAACAGTGAAAGAGAATCAGTTAAAGAAGCCAGTGTCAGAAGAAGAGGCGGAGGAATTCCTCAAAAAGATAAAGTCGCAGGATTACTCTGTAGTCGAGCAGCTGAGGAAAGCCCCTGCGCAGATCTTTTTCTATCGTTGTTAATACACTCAAGAACACAGGAAAGCTCTGATGAAGATACTGAACGAGGCTCATGTTCCAGAAAAGATCTCAGTTTACCACCTGGAAAAAATTACCAGCAAGATCTTCGAGTCTAATAGGATCACATTCTCAGATAAGGAATTGCCTGTTGAGGGAACCGAGCATAATAAGGCGCTTTACCTTACGGTAAAAAGCGAGGAGTCGGTGGTAACCAGAGTGTTGATAGATAACGGATTAAGCGCTAACATTTTCCCATTGTCAACTCTGGGAAAGCTGAACATCAGTCCAGAGAGAATTCGGAAGAACAATATAAGTGTGAGAGGATTTGATAAGGGAGGGAAAAATACGTTAGGAGACATTGTTCTGGAGGTGACCATTGGTCCTGTGGATTTTACTATGGAATTCCAGGTGCTCGACATTGCTGTGTCCTATAATTTGTTGCTAGGACGACCCTGGATCCACGCGGCCAAGGCAGTGCCGTCGTCTTTACACCAGATGGTCAAATTCGAGTGGGAGCAACAGGAAATTGTGGTACATGGGGAAGAAAATGCCTGCAATGTGGTGACGCCGTTTGATGGTGCTGACGGAGATAGGGGTCCTTGGGTCTACCAAGTGACAGATGCCATAGCAGTGAACAAAATTGCTGAAGGAGAAAAATTGTCGATCCCTATGGTGGCACCAACTGCTTTGATGGTGGCCAAGGAAATGCTCAAAAACGGGTTTGCGCCGGGAAAGGGATTGGGCAAAGCATTGCAAGGAGTTATCCAACCGGTTTAACTTCCAGAAAACAAAGGTACTTTCGGCTTAGGGTTCAAACCCACCTTTGCCGACACCCAGAGAGCCTCCAAAGCCAAAAAGAACTGGACCTTGCCTAAGCCTATACCCAAACTATCCGACACCTTCATCAAGCTTGGTACAAAATATCGGACATCTGCTGTGACAAAGTACATCGAGACCCGACCTGATGAAGAAATTCTGAGATTTGAGAAGATATTTGAGGATGTGAACATGGTTGAGGTGTGGGAAGGCACTAGCAAAATGGATGTTGAGTTTGTGGGATCTAGCGTCATGCTGAACAATTGGAAAGGTACTCCTTTCCCTATCAGGAAGGAGTCCTGGTAGTTAGCTCTGAAAATTTCATCATCGCTTTCCCAGAAAAAATAATTGTTACTTTTTGTAGTTCTCCCACCCCCTCATGAAAAGAAAAATCAAAATGTATCCCGAACTTTGTTCATCTTTTATCAATGAAATGCAGTTTTCCTTTTTCTTCACTTTTTGCCTTATTTTTCTTTATTTTTCTTTTGTACAGTTCTGTTTGTGTTGATTCTGATGCCATGTCATGCGTGAAGGATTCTCGACCCAGTTCTGACAGTCGCATTACCATACAAGAAATTGAGGAGGATAGAGAGATAGAATGTGAGGATGAGGAAGCCCTGGAGGAAATAAGTAAGGACATGAAACAATATGAGGAAAAACCCAAACCGAATCTGAGTGATACAGAATCCATAAATTTGGGGAGCGAAGATAATGTCCGGGAAACAAAAATTAGTGTTCATTTGGAGGCACCCCTCAGGGATGAATTGATAAGGTTGTTGCATGAGTTTAAGGACATTTTTGCTTGGTCCTATGATGACATGCCCGGACTTAGCACCGATTTGGTGGTACACAAGTTGCCTATCTACTCTGAATGCCGGCCGGTAAAGCAAAAGTTGCGGAAATTCAAAATGGATATTAGTGTGAAGATAAAAGAAGAGGTGAATAAGCAGTTTGAGGCAAAGGTCATACGAGTCACCAAATACCCCACCTGGTTGGCAAATGTTGTGCCGGTCCCAAAGAAAGATAGAAAAACCAGAGTGTGTGTGGACTATAGAGACCTCAACAAAGCCAGTCTGAAGGATGACTTCCCATTGCCAAACATTCACATATTGATTAACAATTGCGCCAAGCATGAAATCGGTTCATTTGTGGATTGTTATGCCGGTTATCACCAGATCCTGATGGACGAAGAAGACGCTGAGAAAACTGCCTTCATTACACCTTGGGGAACGTATTGTTACAGAGTAATGCCGTTTGGATTGAAGAATGCCGGGGCAACTTATATGAGGGCAATGACCACAATGTTTCACGATATGATGCATCAAGAAATTGAAGTATATGTGGACGATGTCATCATAAAGTCCAAAAAGCAACTTGATCATGTGAGAGATTTGAGAAAGTTTTTCCAAAGACTCCGGAGGTACAATCTAAAGCTCAATCCTGCAAAGTGCGCCTTTGGAGTACCTTCAGGGAAATTGCTGGGGTTTATAGTGAGTCGGCGAGGTATTGAACTAGATCCATCAAAGATCAAGGCTATCCAAAGTCTACCTCCACCGAAGAACAAGAAGGAGGTAATGAGTTTATTAGGAAGGTTGAATTACATTAGTCGATTCATTGCTCAGTTGACATCAACGTGTGAGCCGATCTTCAAGTTGTTGAAAAAAGATGCAGCAGTGAAATGGACCGACGAGTGTCAGGAAGCCTTTAACAAGATCAAGGAATATTTGGCCAATCCTCCGGTGTTAGTTCCTCCAGAACCAGGGCGACCTTTGATTTTGTATCTGACAGTGCTTGATAACTCCTTTGGTTGTGTACTGGGTCAGCATGATGAGACATGCAAGAAAGAACAAGCCATATATTACCTCAGCAAGAAGTTTACATCATACGAGGTGAAATATACTCAACTTGAAAGAACTTGTTGTGCGTTGATTTGGGTAGCTCAGAAATTGAAGCATTATTTGTCAGCATATACCACATACTTGATATCACGACTGGATCCTCTGAAGTACATATTTCAGAAGCCTATGCCTATAGGGAGACTTGCTAAATTACAGATTCTACTCACGGAATTTGACATTATATATGTGACTCGTACGGCGATGAAGGCACAAGCAAATGCAGACCACTTAGCGGAGAATCCGGTGGATGATGAGTATGAGCCTTTAAAGACATACTTTCCGGGTGAGGAGGCAATGAGTGTCGAGGAAATGGAACAAGATGAGAAGCCAGGATGGAAAATGTACTTCGACGGAGCCGTCAACAGCAAGGGCGTTGGTATCGGAACGATACTCATTTCAGGTACGGGTCAACACTATCCCGTCACAGCTCAGCTTCGATTTTTCTATACCAACAACATGGCCGAATATGAGGCGTGCATCTTGGGATTAAGGATGGCAATTGACATGGGTATTCAAGAGATTTTGGTCATGGGTGACTCGAATCTCTTGGTACATCAAATCCAGGGAGAATGGGAGACACGAGATTTGAAATTGATACCTTACCGGTATTGTTTGCACGAGTTGTCCCAAAGATTCCAGTTTATAGAGTTCAAGCACATCCCAAGAATGCACAATGAGATCGCAGATGCTTTGGCCACACTGTCCTCTATGCTGCATCATCCTGACAAGACATATATAGATCAATTCCAGATCCAAGTCCGTGATCAGAATGCTTATTGCTTTGCTGTGGAAGAAGAATTGGATGGTGAACCGTGGTATCATGACATCAGGGAATACCTGAAAGCTGGCAAATACCCGGAGTAGGCCACTGGAGATCAGAAGAGAACCATCAGGCGTTTAGCTAATGGATTTTTCCTCAGTGGAGGAGTTATATACAAAAGAACACCAGATCTGGGGTTGTTGAGATGTGTGGATGCACAACAAGCGGATGAAATCATGATTGAAGTACATGCTGGAGCCTATGGACCCCACATGAGCGGATATGTCTTAGCAAAAAAGATTTTGAGAGCTGGGTATTACTTGCTCACTATGGAGCGTGATTGTATCAGGTATGTAAGGAAATGCCACCAATGCCAAGTACATGGAGATCCGATCCATTCCCCGCCTTATGAGTTGCATACAATGTCTGCACCTTGGCCCTTTGTCGCTTGGGGCATGGATGTTATCGGTCCGATAGATCCGGCCGCTTCCAATGGGCATAGGTTCATTTTGGTTGCAATTGATTATTTCACCAAGTGGGTTGAAGCAAAAACGTTCAAGGCAGTAACGAAGAAAGCGGTAGTGGACTTTGTGCATGAGAATATTATATGCCGATTTGGAATTCCCAAAATGATCATCACGGATAATGGAGCCAATCTAAACAGTCATCTCATGGTGGAAGTTTGCGAGAGATTTAAGATCACACACCGCAATTCCACACCTTACAGGCCAAAGGCGAATGGGGCAGTAGAAGCGGCGAATAAGAACATCAAGAAGATTCTCCGGAAAATGGTGGAGGGATCCAGGCAATGGCATGAAAAGTTACCCTTTGCTCTCATGGGTTACCGCATGACAGTGCTTACTTCTATCGGAACCACACCTTACTCACTGGTGTATGGAACGGAGGCTATTATACCCGCAGAAGTAGAAATACCGTCATTACGGATCATAGCTAAAGCTGGAATAGATGACGATGAATGGGTAAAAGCCCGGTTGGAACAATTGAGTTTGATTGATGAGAAGAGGTTGGCCGCAGTTTGCCATGGGCAGTTGTATCAATGAAGAATGGCCAGAGCATATAATAAGAAGGTACGACCTCGAAAGTTTGAAGTCGGACAACTCGTATTGAGGCGTATCCTACCGCATTGGGCCGAGGCAAAGGGCAAGTTTGCGCCAAATTGGCAGGGACCATTTGTGGTATCGCGGGTATTGTCCAATGGGGCATTATATTTAACAGATGTTGAAGGAAAGTGCGTAGATACTGCTATCAATTCAGATGTAGTCAAAAGATACTATGTATGATTCCTTTTCAATTATGTGTTTTGTATTTTGTTGTGATTTTGGAATTGAAATGACGAAGGCATTTTATTCTCTATCCAAACACTTTATCCATTGACAACCCTTTTTGAGCCTTAATGAATATATTCTTTCATATCCCTCTCTCGGAATCGCTTATAGCGCAATAAGATCGAAATTGCCAAAATGAAAAAATGTTGAAAAAATGATGAAAAAAAATGATGATGGAAAAAAAATGAAAAAAAAAGAAAAAAAAAAGAAGAGAAAAAGACAAAGAAATCGGGAAAAAGTCAAAAAGAAATCCATCTAACTAATGACGTTGGATGAACTACGTCTGACTTAATCCCGAAAGGGTACTAGGCAGCCTCTCTGAGGTTCAGTCACAATAAAGAAAAAATCCAAAATTCCCCACATATTGAAACTGGGGCAGAAGTTATGTTTAATAATTCCGAGAGTTGTAAATATTTTTGAACCCTCGTGAAATTTTGAGCCTTTATACCTTTCTTTCTCAACCCATCCAAAAGCCACGTTACAGTCCAAAGAAAGACCTTCTGATCAATTTCGAAATGATAACAAATGCAATGAAGGAAGAGCAAGACATCGGATAATACCGGTGGTACAGAAAACAAAATACAAAAGGAAAAATGAAAAAAAAAATGAATGAAAAAATGAGAGAGTCTCATCGGTGAAAACCTTAACCGGTACTGTGAAGCGATTGTGAGTTTGAGAGAAATAAAATGAGAGAGTCTCATCAGTGAAAACCTTAACCGGCACTGTGAGACGACTGTGAGGTTGAGAGAATAAATGAGAGAGTCTTATTGGTGAAAACCTTTTGAGGCACCGTAGGGCGATCGTGAGGACTACCAGAAAAAAAGAAAAGGCAACAAAAATAGTATCGTGTTTGGGTTCAAAACAATTCGGTGTCAGAATAATGATTGGAACGAACTGGGTCGGAGTTTAAATACATGGCATGGTCAGCGGAATCAGCCAGCAAATACCCAGATAAGTTCTATCATCTCTCCAAAACACCCTTTACCCTTCTTTCATTTTTCTGCATTTCATTGTTTACCCTTTCGCGAGCTAACTACCAGCTCCTAATGACAAAAGTTGAAATAACACTGGATCAGAAAGGAAGAAAATTGGGAAGGAAATAAATAAGTTTGGCAAACATGACCAAAGGAAAAGAAAACAAAACAAAAAGGGGAAAAGTGAGAAAATACAAAAAGAGTTTGCAAGAGATAAGCAGTTGAAAGTTACACAGCAGGAGAAAAAGCAAAAAAAGAAGAAAGCAATAAGAAGCAGGGACGGCAGATGCCAGTTGCCAGCAGTTTATATCTAATAAATTTTGTTTCATGAAGGAACAAATTGTCACTAATCACTTTTAAGTGAATGTGACCAATGTGGAAAAATAGAAAACACAAAAAGAGAAAGTTCGCCAATAAGTGGGGAAATTCACAGGCAAGAGATAATCGGTAAAAGAAAATACCAAAAGAGGAAGGTAGCATCTTTTGAAATCTACTCCCAGTCATCAGGCTAATAGAATACCTTTCTGCATCACATTTGCACGTTTAATTTCTGTTAGGCGCCCACCTTCAAATACGGGAATACTTTTCTGCATCGCATTGCACGTTTAATTTCTGTTAGGCGCCCACCTTCAAATACGGGAATACTTTTCTGTATCGCATTGCACGTTTAAATTCTGTTAGGCGCCCACCTTCAAATACGGGAATACTTTTCTGCATCGCATTGCACGTTTAATTTATGTTAGGCGCCCACCTTCAAACACGGGAATACTTTTTTGCATCGCATTACACGTTTAATTTCTGTTAGGCGCCCACCTTCAAACACGGGAATACCTTTCTGCATCGCATTGCACGTTTAATTTCTGTTAGGCGCCCACCTTCAAACACGGGAATACGTTTCTGCATCGCATTGCACGTTTAATTTCTGTTAGGCGCCCACCTTCAAACACGGGAAAAGCAATAAGAAGCAGGGACGGCAGATGCCAGTTGCCAGTAGTTTATATCTATAAAATTTTGTTTCATGCAGGAACAAATTGTCACTCATCACTTTAAAGTGAATGTGGCCAATGTGGAAAAATAGAAAACGCAAAAAGGGAAAGTTTGCCAATAAGTGGAGAAATTCACAGGCAAGGGATAATTGGTAAAAGAAAATACCAAAAAGAGGAAGGTAGCATCCTTGAAAATCCACTCCCCAGTCCTCAGGCTGCGGGAATATTTTCTGTATCGCATTGCACGTTTAATTTCTGTTAGCCGCCCACCTTCAAATACGGGAATACTTTTCTGCATCGCATTGCACGTTTAATTTCGTTAGGCGCCCACCTTCAAATACGGGAATACTTTTCTGTATCGCATTGCACGTTTAAATTCTGTCATTCGAGGATGAACGAATCTTTAAGTGTGGGAAGATGTAACGACCCGACCGGTCGTTTTAGAAAATTACGCCCCAATCCCTAATTTAACTGTTCCCCTAAGTTCATTTCTGCTATTGTGGTTTGCCGGGAGAGTCGGTTCTGAAAATTTGAGCATTTTGGGACACTTAGTCCCTAAATAAGAGCTTTGAAGCTAGAAAATGGCCCGTAGCCGGAACAGTGTTAAGACGATCTCGGAACGGAAATCCGATGGTTCCATTAGCTCCGTTGGGTGATTTCGGGGTTGGGAGCGCGTTCGGAATGTATTTTGGAGGTCCGTAGCTCAATTAGGCTTGAAATGCCGAAGGTTGAAATTTTGGCGAATCCGAACGATAGGTGAGATTTTGATCCGGGGGTCGGAATGGAATTCCGACAATTTCTGTAGCTTCGTTATGTGATTTTGGTATGTCCGCAAATTTTCAGGTCATTCGGACGTCGTTTGGTTGGGTTTTAGATCGAATGTGCAATTCGGAAAGTTTTAAGAAATTTAGGCTTGAATTCGATGTGAATTATTGATTTTTGATGTTATTTTTGGCGATTTGATCGCGCGAGCAAGTTCGTATGATGTTTTTAAGTCAGTGTGCATATTTGGTTTGGAGCCCCGAGGGCTCGGGTGAACTTTGGATAGGCCACGAGATCAATTTCTCATGTTAGAAGTTGTTGTCAGCAACTGGTCTGCAGAGTTCGCAAATGCGAACAATAGTTCGCAAATGCGAACTCCCCATTATTCTGCAGAGTTCGCAAATGCGAACAATAGTTCGCAAATGCGAACTCCCCCCTATTGTGCCTGTGTTCGCAAATGCGAACAATAGTTCGCAAATGCGAACTTGACACTACTGTGCCTGTGTTCGCAAATGCGAACAATAGTTCGCAAATGCGAACTCCCCCCTATTGTGCCTGAGTTCGCAAATGCGAACAATAGTTCGCAAATGCGAACTTGACCCTATTGTGCTTGTGTTCGCAAATGCGAGCTATAGTTCGCAAATGCGAACTGGCCACTATTCTGCCTGGGTTCGCAAATGCGAACAATAGTTCGCAAATGCGAACCTCCCCATATTTAGCCTGTTTTTTCAAACTCCAGAAATTGGTCGGGGTTCGCAATTGCGAACCCATGTTCGCAAATGCGAACACAGAGACCTGTAAATCACGATTTCCAGCTTCAATATTCACATTTCACAACCCAAAAACACCCATTTGCGATTCTCACGGATTCCTTCTTCTTCAAAACAATTGTAAGTCACTTTTTACTTAATTCTTTCAATTCTTAACATCATTATACATGTTTTTCAATAGAAATCAAAGGTTTTCATGGTAGAATTTCTTGTTTTGGTAGAATATAGGGTTTTTCATAAATTGGGAAATTGGACCTCGAATTGAGGTCCGATTTTGAAACAAATCATATACTTGAACTCGTGAGGGGATGGGTAACCGGATTTTGGTTCGAACCCCGAGTTCCGATCATGTGGGCCCGGGGTCGAAATTCACTATTCCGGGCAGAATGTTGTAAAAGTTGTAATTGGCCTTAGGAATTTGTTTGTTGGGTAGTATTGATGATATTAATTCAATTGTGTATAGATACGATTGGATTGGAGCCAAATTTGAAAGGAAAAGGCATTGCCACGGATTGAATTGTTCGTAAACATTGAGGTAAGTGGCTTGTCTAACTTCGTGTGGGGGACTTCCACCCCTAGGATATTATTGTGATACTTTAAATGCCTTGTACGCGAGGTGACGGGCGTGTACATGCGCTGGTTGTTGAACACATACTTTATTCAAAATGTTCAATGAGTGATAATACTGTTTTTAACTGTTAAATTCGATATTCCTACCCGGTGGTAGTTATAAAAGCATGATTAGATAGAATCTAACTGTCCAGTTGCTTAATTGACTTACTTGAGTTTTCTTGGTAATCGCTGGCGCTGTTCATCGGCGAAGTTATCATTAGGCATATTATACTTCTCTCTGTGTATTCCTTTACTTGCTGTGGTTATGGACTACGGGTTCGATTCCCGAGATCCTGAGATTATTGAAATATGGACTACGGGTTCGATTCCCGAGATCCTGAGATTATTGAAATGTGGACTACGGGTTCAATTCCCGAGATCCTGAGATTATTGAAATATGGACTACGGGTTCGATTCCCGAGATCCTGAGATTATTGAAATATGGACTACGGGTTCGATTCCCGAGATCCCGAGATTATTGAAATATGGACTACGGGTTCGATTCCCGAGATCCTGAGATTATCGAAATGTGGACTACGGGTTCGATTCCCGAGATCCCGAGATTATTGAAATATGGACTACGGGTTCGATTCCCGAGATCCCGAGATTATTGAAATGTGGACTACGGGTTCGATTCCCGAGATCCTGAGATTATTGGTAGGGACTGCGGGTTCAATTCCCGGAGATCCTGTGATACTGATATATGGACTGCGGGTTCGATTCTAGGAGATCCTGAGCTGCTGAGTATGAATGGACTACGGGTTCAATTCCTGGAGATCTTGAGTTATTGATTTGTACTTGTTGTGTTGTTTTCTCTTTGCTCGGTTAACTGTAGATGACTTGTAGTTTTATCTTGCTTTGCTGCTATTTCAGATTTACTCATACCTTGCACTGTTCGATATTATTATCATTATTTCTATTATTCTCGGTAGGGCCTTAACCTTCCTCGTCACTACTCCATCAAGGTTAGGCTTGGCACTTGCCGAGTACCGCCGTGGTGTACTCATGCTACTCTTCTACACACTTTTATTGTGCAGATCCAGGTACATCAGAGCAGGCTCGTACTAGGTGATTCTGCAGCTTTCCGGGAGACTTCGAGGTATGATCTGCTACGTCCGCGGATCCGGAGGCTTCCCTTCTATTCTAGTATTACTAGTTGACATTTTTCTTCATTTCGTTGTTAGATACTCTTTACACATAGAGCCACGGTTGTATTTCTCTTTTAGTCTGTGTTACCGTGGGGTTCCGGATCTTGGTAGTGTTTATTTATTGTGTGACGGATGTATGTGCCAAGTGGCACGGATTACATATCTTTTATGTTATTTTCCGTTGTTTCTTATTTAAGTAATTATAATTTATAGATTCCGCAACGTGTTAGGCTTACCTAGTGTTGGGGACTGGGTGCCATCACGACATGTTCACAATTGGTGAACTAGGGTCGTGACAAGTTGGTATCAAAGCTCTAGGTTCATAGGAGTCACGGGACACGGACCGGTTACTTAGAGTCTCGCTGATCGATACGGAGACGTCTGTATTTATCTACGAGGGGCTATGTAACTGTTTAGGAAACTCTTCATTTCTTTTGGATTCTTTGTCGTGCGACATTTTTGGCATCAAAAATCTAAACTACTGCTTTCTATTCTCTCACAGATGGTGAGGACACGAGCTAACCGCGATGATCGGGTACCCGTGCCCCCTGTTGCTGCCGTCAGAGGCCGGGGCCGAGGTAGAGGACGAGGACGCGCCCGAGGTGCAGCCACAGCACCATCGCGCGCTGCCGCTGAGGTGCCACCGGTAGACCAGGTTGGAGCGCAGGCACCTGGTACACCGACTACAGCTGCTACTACTCCAGCACTACAGGAGACCCTGGCTCAGTTCATGAGTATGTATACCACTTTAGCCCAGGCAGGATTGCTTCCTCTTGTTGCAGCTACATCTCAGGCCGGGGGAGGGGCCCGGACTCCCGCGGCCGTTACACCGGAGCGGCGTGTGCCGGTGGGACGGGTTCCGGATGTTTTGGTTATGCCTCCTGCTGCCCCGGCACGGTCCGGAGGTGGACCCAGCTGCCTCCGAGGACGAGTAGCGTAGATTGGAAAGGTTCAAGAAATATGACCCTCCGGTGTTTAGTGGTTTGGCTTCAGATGATGCATTGGGTTTTCTGGAGGAGTGTCATCGTATTCTTCGCACTATGGGGATTGTGGAGACCAGCGGGGTTTCCTTCACCGCTTTTCAGTTTCGTGGGGCCGCTTATGATAGGTGGCGCACGTATGAGTTGGATAGTCTAGAAGAGTCTGCTTCATTGACCTGGACGCGGTTTTCAGATCTGTTTTTGAGGGAGTTTGTTCCACAGAGCCTTAGGGATTCTTGGCGCTCGGAGTTTGAGCGGTTGCGACAGGGCTCCATGTCAGTATCGGAGTATGCTATCAGTTTCACCCGTCTAGCCAGGCATGCACCGGCTTTGGTAGCCACGGTTCGGGAGAGAGTGCGGAGATTTATTGAGGGCCTTGTTCCGCCTATCCGATCCAGCATGGCCAGAGAGCTTGAGATAGATATATCTTATCAGCACGCAGTTAGCATTGCCAAGAGGATCGAGAGTATGCTCCCTAGAGAGCGGGGAAAGAGAGAGGCCAAGAGGTCTCGTGAGTCGGGCCATTTCTCTGGTGCCTGCACTTCATCAGCCGGTCATTTTGGCAGGGGTTATTCTGGCCGACCAGTTCACTCAGCATTGCCCGCAGCCGGTAGTACTCCAGGTCTTCCAGCACCTCAGGAGCCTTATTATGCTCCCCCAGTTTCCAGTGCACCTCCTACGCGTGGACCTTCCAGGGGTCAGACTAGTGGGGGTGAGGCCGGTCAGTCACAGCCACCGCGTCCTCCCCGAGCTTGTTTTGAGTGCGGGGATACTCGCCACCTGGTTAGGGAGTGCCCTAGGCACAGGAGAGAAGCCCCTCATTAGTCATCACAGCATCCGCGTGGTTCTCAGGGCCAGCAGGCTATCATTCCAGCCCCAGCTGCCACTCCACCTGCCCAGCTAGCCAGGGGCGTGGGTCAGGGTTCCAGAGGCCGCCCTCGAGAGGGGGGACAGGTGCCAGATTCTATGCTATTCCTGATCGCGCTGCGGCTGTTGCATCTGACTCTGTTATCACAGGTATTATTATGGTTAGTCACGGGGAGGCATCGGTTCTATTCGACCCTGGTTCCACTTTTTCATATGTGTCTTCTTACTTTGCTTCTCATATGGGTGTGCCTCGGGATTCTTTGAGTTCCCCCATTTATGTTTCCACTCCGGTGGGTGATTCTTTGGCTGTGGACCGCGTATATCGGTCGTGTTTGATTACCATTTGTGATTTTGAGACCAGAGCGGATCTATTGCTGCTTGGGATGGTCGATTTTGATATTATTCTGGGCATGGACTGGTTGTCGCCCCATTATGCTATTCTTGATTGTCACGCCAAGACCGTGACGCTGGCTATGCCAGGCATTCCACGTATTGAGTGGAGTGGTACTCTAGATCACACCCCTAGCTGTGTTATTTCTTTTCTCAGAGCTCAGCGTATGGTTGAGAAGGGGTGTGCTGCTTATCTAGCCTATGTGCGGGACGTCAGTGTTGACACTCCCTCTATTGATTCTGTTCATGTGGTACGTGACTTTGCTGATGTATTTCCGGCTGATCTTCCGGGCATGCCGCCTGACAGAGACATTGACTTTGCTATTGACTTGTTGCCGGGCACTCGGCCCATTTCTATTCCACCGTACCGTATGGCTCCTCCTGAATTAAAGGAGTTGAAGGATCAGTTACAGGAGTTATTGGGCAAGGGTTTTATTCGACCCAGTGTTTCGCCTTGGGGTGCTCCTGTATTGTTTGTGAAGAAAAAGGACGGTTCTATGCGTATGTGTATTGACTATCGTCAGCTGAATAAGGTTACAGTGAAGAACCGGTATCCTTTGCCCCGTATTGATGATTTATTTGACCAGTTACAAGGCGCACATGTGTTTTCTAAGATTGATTTGCGCTCTTGGTATCACCAGCTGAAGATTCGGGAGCCAGATATCCCGAAGACTGCCTTCAGGACCCGGTATGGTCACTATGAGTTCCTCGTGATGTCTTTTGGGCTGACTAATGCCCCGGCAGCCTTTATGCATTTGATGCACAGTGTGTTCAGGCCTTATCTGGACTCGTTCCTGATTGTCTTCATTGATGATATTCTAGTATATTCCCGGAGCCGGGAAGAGCACGAGCAACATTTGAGGATAGTGCTTCAGATTCTGAGGGAGAAGCAGCTTTATGCCAAGTTCTCTAAATGTGAATTCTGGTTGAGTTCGGTGGCATTTTTGGGCCACGTGGTGTCGAGTGATGGTATTCGAGTAGATCCGAGGAAGGTGGAGGCCGTGCAGAGTTGGCCCAGACCCTCCTCCGCTACTGAGATTCGCAGTTTCCTTGGTTTGGCGGGCTACTACCGTCGTTTCGTAGAGGGGTTCTCTTCGATTGCAGCACCTATGACTAGATTGACCCAAAAGGGTGCCCCTTTTCGGTGGACAGACGAGTGTGAGGCGAGCTTTCAGAAGCTCAAGACAGCTTTGATTTCGGCCCCTATATTGATGTTGCCTACAGGTTCGGGGTCCTATACTGTATATTGTGATGCCTCACGAGTTGGACTCGGTGCGGTATTGATGCGGGACGGTAGGGTGATTGCCTACGCGTCGAGACAGCTGAAGGTGCATGAGAAGAATTACCCTGTTCATGATTTGGAGCTAGCTGCCATTGTTCACGCCTTGAAAATTTGGCGTCATTATTTATATGGGGTTCCTTGTGAGATCTACACTGATCACCGGAGCTTGCAGCACTTGCTTAAGCAGAAGGACCTGAATATGCGTCAGAGGAGATGGTTGGAACTACCGAAGGACTATGATATTACTATTCTCTATCATCCGGGCAAGGCTAATGTGGTTGCTGATGCCTTGAGTCGTCGGGCACAGAGAGTTTGGGGAGTTTGGCATATCTACCAGCTTCAGAGAGGCCTATGGCGATGGATGTTCAGGCTTTGGCCAGGCAGTTGGTTAGGCTGGATCTTTTGGAGCCCAGCCGGGTTCTAGCTTGTGTGGTTTCTCGGTCTTCTCTATTTGACCGCATCAGGGAGCGTCAGTTCGACGACCCTCATTTGCTTGTCCTTCGGGATAGAGTTCGGCGTGGTGATGCTCGAGATGTTACCATCGGGGATGATGGAGTTATGAGGATGCGGGGGCGTATCTGTGTGCCCAATGTAGATGATCTTCGAGAGCTGATTCTAGCAGAGGCCCATAGTTCGCGGTATTCCATCCATCCGGGTGCCGCGAAGATGTATCAGGACTTGAAACAACATTACTGGTGGAGGCGGATGAAGAGGGATATAGTTGATTATGTTTCTAGATGCCTCAACTGCCAGCAGGTGAAGTATGAGCATCGGCGCCCGGGTGGATTGATGCAGCGGATTGAGATTCCAGAGTGGAAATGGGAGCGCATCACCATGGACTTTGTATCTGGGCTTCCACGGACTGTTAGGAAGTTTGATTCTATTTGGGTTATTGTGGATCGGCTGACCAAGTCCGCCCATTTTATACCGGTGAGCACTACTTATTCATCGGAGCGACTGGCGGAGATCTATATCAAGGAGATAGTTCGGCTGCATGGTATTCCAGTTTCCATCATTTCAGATAGAGGCACTCAGTTCACTTCACGGTTCCGGAGAGCTGTACAGCGGGAGTTAGGTACTCGGGTGGAGCTGAGCACAGCATTTCACCCCCAGACTGATGGGCAGTCCGAGCGCACTATTCAGATTTTGGAGGATATGCTCCGTGCGTGCGTGATTGAGTTTGGAGGTTCATGGGATCACTTCTTCCCACTGGCGGAGTTTGCTTATAACAACAGCTACCAGTCTAGTATTCAGATGGCACCGTACGAGGCCCCATATGGTAGGAGGTGCAGGTCTCCCGTGGGTTGGTTTGAGCCGGGCGAGGCCAGGTTGCTAGGTACTGATATGGTTCAGGAGGCTATGGACAAGGTCAAGGTGATTCAGGACAGACTTCGTGCGGCCCAGTCTAGACAGAAGAGTTATGCGGACAAGAAGGTTCGCGATGTGGCTTTTATGGTTGGTGAGCGGGTTCTGCTTCGAGTCTCGCCCATGAAGGGCGTTATGAGGTTTGGGAAGAAAGGAAAGCTGAGTCCTATATTTATTGGCCCTTTTGAGATTTTGAGGCGTGTTGGGGAGGTTGCTTATGAGTTGGCCTTACCTCCCGGCCTAGCCGGAGTTCACCCCGTATTTCATGTCTCCATGCTCCGGAGATACCATGGTGACCCGTCGCATGTGTTGGATTTCACTTCTGTTCAGCTAGACAAGGATCCGTCTTATGTTGAGGAGCCGGTAGCCATTCTAGACAGGCAGGTCAGAAAGCTAAGGTCAAAGAACATCGCTTTGGTAAAGGTTCAGGCGGGGCCAGCCGGTCGAGGAGGCGACTTGGGATACTGAGCAGGATATGCTCAGCCAGTACCCTCATCTTTTCACTACTCCAGGTATCTTATTCCAAAACTCCCACTTTACTCACAATGAGGTATGGAAATGTAACGACCCGACCGATCGTTTTAGAAAATTACACCCCAATCCCTAATTTAACTGTTCCCCTAAGTTCATTTCTGCTATTGTGGGTTGGCGGGAGAGTCGGTTCTGAAAATTTGGGCATTTTGGGACACTTAGTCCCTAAATAAGAGCTTTGAAGCTAGAAAATGGTCCGTAGCCGGAACAGTGTGAAGACGATCTCGGAACGGAAATCCGATGGTTCCATTATCTCCGTTAGGTGATTTGGGGGTTGGGAGCGCGTTCGGAATGTATTTTGGAGGTCCGTAGCTCAATTAGGCTTGAAATGCCGAAGGTTGAAATTTTGGCGAATCCGAACGATAGGTGAGATTTTGATCCGGGGGTCGGAATGGAATTCCGACAATTTCTGTAGCTTCGTTATGTGATTTTGGTTATGTCCGCAAATTTTCAGGTCATTCGGACGTCGTTTGGTTGGGTTTTAGATCGAATGTGCAATTCGGAAAGTTTTAAGAAATTTAGGCTTGAATTCGATGTGAATTATTGATTTTTGATGTTATTTTGGCGATTTGATCGCGCGAGCAAGTTCGTATGATGTTTTTAAGTCAGTGTGCATATTTGGTTTGGAGCCACGAGGGCTCGGGTGAACTTTGGATAGGCCACGAGATCAATTTCTCATGTTAGAAGTTGCTGTCAGCAACTGGTCTGCAGAGTTCGCAAATGCGAACAATAGTTCGCAAATGCGAACTCCCCACTATTCTACAGAGTTCGCAAATGCGAACAATAGTTCGCAAATGCGAACTCCCCCCTATTGTGCTGTGTTCGCAAATGCGAACAATAGTTCGCAAATGCGAACTTGACCCTACTGTGCCTGTGTTCGCAAATGCGAACTATAGTTCGCAAATGCGAACTCGCCACTATTCTGCCTAGGTTCGCAAATGCGAACAATAGTTCGCAAATGCGAACTCCCCGATATTCCGCCTGTGTTCGCAAATGCGAACAATAGTTCGCAAATGCGAACCTACCAGTTTTGCCTTGGCTTCGCAAATGCGAAGAAAAGTTCGCAAATGCGAACTTCCCAGCCTTAGCTTATTTTTCAAACTCCGGAAATTGGTCGGGGTTCGCAATTGCGAACCCATGTTCGCAAATGCGAACACAGAGACCTGTAAATCACGATTTCCAGCTTCAATATTCACATTTCACAACCCAAAAACACCCATTTGCGATTCTCACGGATTCCTTCTTCTTCAAAACAATTGTAAGTCACTTTTTACTTAATTCTTTCAATTCTTAACATCATTATACATGTTTTTCAATAGAAATCAAAGGTTTTCATGGTAGAATTTCTTGTTTTGGTAGAATATAGGGTTTTTCATAAATTGGGAAATTGGACCTCGAATTGAGGTCCGATTTTGAAACAAATCATATACTTGAACTCGTGAGGGGATGGGTAACCGGATTTTGGTTCGAACCCCGAGTTCCGATCATGTGGGCCCGGGGTCGAAATTCACTATTCCGGGCAGAATGTTGTAAAAGTTGTAATTGGCCTTAGGAATTTGTTTGTTGGGTAGTATTGATGATATTAATTCAATTGTGTATAGATACGATTGGATTGGAGCCAAATTTGAAAGGAAAAGGCATTGCCACGGATTGAATTGTTCGTAAACATTGAGGTAAGTGGCTTGTCTAACTTCGTGTGGGGGACTTCCACCCCTAGGATATTATTGTGATACTTTAAATGCCTTGTACGCGAGGTGACGGGCGTGTACATGCGCTGGTTGTTGAACACATACTTTACTCAAAATGTTCAATGAGTGATATTCTTGTTTTTAGCTGTTAAATTCGATATTCCTACCCGGTAGTAGTTAGAAAAGCATGATTAGATAGAATCTAACTGTCTAGTTGCTTAATTGACTTACTTGAGTTTTCTTGGTAATCGCTGGCGCTGTTCATCGGCGAAGTTATCATTAGGCATATTATACTTCTCTCTGTGTATTCCTTTACTTGCTGTGGTTATGGACTACGGGTTCGATTCCCGAGATCCTGAGATTATTGAAATATGGACTACGGGTTCGATTCCCGAGATCCTGAGATTATTGAAATATGGACTACGGGTTCAATTCCCGAGATCAAGAGATTATTGAAAATATGGACTACGGGTTCGATTCCCGAGATCCTGAGATTATTGAAATATGGACTACGGGTTCGATTCCCGAGATCATGAGATTATTGAAATATGGACTACGGGTTCGATTCCCGAGATCCTGAGATTATTGAAATATAGACTACGGGTTCGATTCCCGAGATCCTGAGATTATTGAAATATGGACTACGGGTTCGATTCCGAGATCCTGAGATTATTGAGGTGTGGACTACGGGTTCGATTCCCGAGATCCCGAGATTATTGAAATATGGTCTACGGGTTCGATTCCGGAGATCTCGAGTTATTGAGATATTATTGAGGCATGGGGCTGCGGGTTCGATTCCGGAGACCCGGAGGTGCGAGAATGGGACTCGTGGGTTCAATTCCCACGAGATCCTGGATTCGTTTATTTGAGTTGGTTATTTGTTATTAGATTGATTGTAGACAGTTTCGGTAAACATCGTAATGTTGTTATTTCGGAAATTATTGTTATTATCCTGTTAAACTGTTTATTTTGTTATCATCATATTATTATTGTTTCTCGGTAGGGCCCCGACCTTCCTCGTCACTACTCCGTCGAGGTTAGGCTTGGCACTTGCGAGTACCGCCGTGGTGTACTCATGCTACTCTTACGCACACTTTTGTTGTGCGGATCCGGGTACATCAGAGCAGGCTCGTAGTAGGTGATTCTGCAGCTTTCCGGGAGACTTCGAGGTATGATCCGCTACGTCCGCGGATCCGGAGGCTTCCACTTCTATTCTAGTATTACTAGTTGACATTTTTCTTCATTTCGTTGTTAGATACTCTTTACACATAGAGCCACGGTTGTATTTCTCTTTTAGTTTGTATTACCGTGGGGTTCCGGATCTTGGTAGTGTTTATTTATTGTGTGACGGATGTATGTGCCAAGTGGCACGGATTACATATCTTTTATGTTATTTTCCGCTGTTTCTTATTTAAGTAATTTATAATTTATAGATTCCGTAACGTGTTAGGCTTACCTAGTCGTGGGGACTGGGTGCCATCACGACATGTTCACAATTGGTGAACTAGGGTCGTGACAATAGCACTCCTAAAATCTATAAAGATTTCAGGACACGCTATTTATAGAATTTAATATTTATAATCTTAAATTATACATCGATTACGAATTTAAACCATGTGATTGACTTTTGAGTTACTTCTTTATTTATAAATAATTGGGTATACAATTAGGAGAATTTTAATAATTTTAATATTATTAATTATTAAAAGCATGTAAATTAGATATTAGTTAAGTAAAAAAGGAAAAATAAAAAGAATAAGGAAGCACGGGACATGCATTAACCTTTTAAGGGAAAGGATTAAACAAAGTGCTTTAAGCAAGTTATGGTTTATGTAGCTAAAAGCCAGCACTGGGGCAAAAAGAAATAAAAAGTTTGTTGTTTTGTTTTGTTTTGAGCAGGTTTCAGCTCGAGGACAAGAAGTACCAGTGAAAATAAAAAAAAAAGGGGAAAGCAAGAAAAGAAAATCAACAAAAAAAGAGAGTCGGCATCAAAGAAAATCGACAAAAAAGAGAGTCGGCATCACAGAAAATCAAGAAAAGAGAAAGAAGAGCAGAAGCTAGATTAGGAACAATTGTAATTGTAGGATCATAGCTTAGAATAGCTTCTTTATTTTACATTTTCCCCCGGTGTAATAAGGAGTAAGTCAGCAGGTCTCAACAGTGTCAATGCAACAGTGAGTCTGGTAGTTTTTAAAACTGCCAGACCTTCCCGAACTACACTGACCTGATTCCTGTTTAGCCCAGGATATGTAGGCAACCTTTAAAGTAGGGTGCGGTCAAAAGGTTTTCAAAAATGCTTTCACGGAATGTGCCGTTGTGCAAAAATTTCTCATTACTGCTCACTTGTCTTTGCACTGAAACTCTTCGTGTTCCCGAGCAAAGAGGGGCTAGTGTGAGCACGTGATTTTTGCACCGGGCAAATAATTCCAAAATTAAAATAAATATATTTTTGAGTGCAATTACTTGCTTTAGTTGAAATTAGCTATACTTTGTGTGTTTGAATAAATGGAAATTAGAAAAATCAAAAAATTTAGGCTAAGTAATTACTTTGTTTTAATTAGTTAAGTTCTAAGAAGAAAATCACCTAAAATAGTTTAAATAGCGGAAATTAGAGAAAAATAGTAGAAAAATTGCAAAAAATATTAGATAATTTGAGTAAGTAGGAAATTAGGTTTTTATTATATTCCATAAAAGAAAAGAAAAAAATATAAAAGAAAATACATAAAAAATAATTAAAATCGGAAAAATACAAAAAAAATGTTAGGTATAATTGATTTGGGCCAAGAATAATTAAAAGCAGTGGCCCAATCTGCTTTGGCCCAAGGAATTGGCCGGTCCGACCCTGTGAGAATCGATCCTCACCGTTCGATCGAGTTGAATCCTACGGCCTGAGGTTTTTGATCAAATTAACTAGTTAATTAAATAATTGGTTTAATCTCAGCCGTTCATTCGAATTGATCTGACGGAAGAGACTTGGGTCTCATAGGAGTCAGAACGGCGTCGTTTTAGTAACGCTAACGACAGCCGTTGATCTCCATCAATTGGACGGCCTGGATTACATGTGACACATCGCCTATAAAAGGCTTATGTCTGAATAGCCGGTTCATTTTGCCAAAACTTCAACCCTAGCCGCCTCCTTTCTCTTCTCCTTCATCGTCTTCTTCATCTTCAACCTCAAGAAAACCTAGACGGACAATGGTGGCCCCCACCCTCCACGGTGGTCGCCGGTCTTTCTACTCCTTTTTCTCTTCTTTTCCTTCTTCTCTATCAAAGCTCCATAAAACAGACCCTTTCTTTAGAACTCCGGTCACCGGAACTTCACCGGTGACCACCCAAACAATGAGAACTGTCCCCAAACCAACGCCAATCGCTTCCTCTTCACCTGATCTATCCAACCGTACCACCCACACCCCTCGAATATCCCTTGAACTTCTCGAATATCCCAAAGAAGGTCGCCGGAACCCTAACTCCGGCGACCCCCAAACTCCAATCTTTCAAGATCTGTTCTTTACCCTCCCCAAACACCCCTCTTCAAACAAAAACCCCAAAAGGCTTTATCTTGAAGCCAAACAATGGAAAACAGAAAAAAAACTGAGAAAAGGAAAACGAAAAAGGAGAAACAAGGGAATAAAGGAAAGATGTCTGGAAGTTTGAAAAGAGATAAGGAAAAGAAGTAAAGAAAAAAGAGAAAAAGAGTCTGAAAAAGAGTGAATAGAAGGGTTAGGAAGCTTGGGGGACAGACCCTGCAAAGCTAAGTCCCTTTTCCTTCTATGTTTAATTCGCCTGTTCTTCATGTTTTTGTGTTTTGCATGCTTCTTATGTCTTCTCTGATTGTGTGTCTCACATGTTAGTCATAGGATTTTTGCACTTGCTTCTCTTTTGTTTTTGTTTAACACTTTCGACCATGATTTGGTTCTGTTTGGTTATGTTCTCAAGTTTCTGTAGTTTATCTTTCCTATGTCGATTTGCTCAGTTGGCCTTTTGATATCTCTTGTACATGTCTTATCTGTTCTCGCATGTTGATTTTAGGGTTTTTATTTTTTGCTTGCTTTCATTTGTTCATGCTTTCCTTCATTTTGTATCTGTCGTCTTGATGTTTTGTTTATGTCTTTATTCATTGTGTTTCTTCATCTTTTGTAGTTCCAGTGCCATTAACTTGTTCATCCTCATGTCTTTCTTCTGATTTGTATGTTTCAATCATGTTCAATTTCTTTCCTTTTCGTCCTGCTATGTATTATGATTCTGGACTTGTTAACTTTCCATAGCATGACCTTTCCTTTCTCCATGATACTTTACGTGTTTAGTTGTCTAGTCACTGTTTATTCATGTCTTATTATATGTTTGGATTGTGTTTCTGATTCTTGATTTGAAGATTTGAACCTGATATCTTTCCTTTTCTTTGTCCTCTGCTAATGTTTGGTTTCTTCACACGCTTAGTTATCTAATCTATTATGTTTATGTCTAGTAGAACCATGTTAACTGTTTTGTGAGAATTTAGTGTCTATGTGTCTATGTCAAATGAACCCTGAGTATGTTTTAAGTCTTTCAGTGAGTCATTCAACATAAGATGTTTTCCAACTAAGCTTGTTCAATGTTTAATTGGCACTTTGCCATTGAGAATTAAGTTTGTAAAGTCTAATTGATTGAGATTCAACAATACTCAACCTTTCCTCTGAATTTTGATTAGTTAGTGGACAAATTTGATTTCATTTGGCCATGTATGCAATTATCTGTTGAAATGGCTATGTTTGCAATGGTTCTGTGTTAGTGAATACTGTTAATACCTTCATGCTTAGGTGAATTGGTTATAGCTGTTAGTGCTAGGTTTCATAAAGTAGTTAGTTTTGAGATATGTTTAAAGCTGAAAATCACAAAAAATAGGTCACAAGTTAAATAAGTGATCAGAGTGGTCAATTTTGCAATTGACCTACTCTGTAGGTCTGTCACACACTGGCCAATACTCAAGTAGGTTAGTTGTGTAAAATGGGCTAAGTCTGCAAATGCAGACTTGCCTATGCTCTCTTTTGAGCCCTGAACATTAAAGTGGCCAAGCCTACAAAGGCTTTGGGCCCAACTGTTCAACAATTGGGTTTAATTACCCAAGCCAAGTCTCAACTTGAGACTGGCTAGTTTTTAAATAGTCACATATAGTAATAAGGCAGGCTAGTCCTGCAATTAGTTTAAAATTGAAATAATAATGGTCTTAATTAAATGGAACTAAATTAAAAGAGGTTAAAATTGAAATAGTTCCAAATAGTAGAATTGGCCAGCCCTTAAATACCAATGCAAGGGCTGGCTATTAGTTAAATAAGTTCCAAAAGGTTGAAACCTGACCTAGGTAGGTCGGGTAAATTAGCAGTGCCCTAGGGGCACAATTGGAAATCAAATAGGTAATATGGTAAATAATTTAGAACCTAAGAGGGTAAGGGAGACATTTGAACCTCTGATTTCTGCAATTTTGCAGAGATTTAAGGGTATAATGGTCTCCCTAAAAAGGGAAATGAGTAAAAATCCTAAACCCCTAAGGCTACATTGGTAAAAACCATAAAAAGGAATCTTTAGAACCTTCCAGCACATGCTGGAAGGATTTCTGCTAACAGATTTGGGGCTAAAGTGTACATTGGGTAATTTTTAGAGGGGGAGAGTTGGGATTGTATCCCATACTTTCTCCCCAAGTTTCAGCCCTTTCCCACACCTATAAATACCCCTAAAAGGGCTGATTAAGGGCTGGCTTTTGAAAAATGTTTCAGAGTAAAAAAAATAGCAATATAGCAATAGCGTTTCTGGTATTCTTCGAGTAAGAATTTGCTGATTCCTGTTGATTGTTGGGTTTTTCTGCTCGAGTTTGATCTGGGTTTCTATTGCCTTGCTGATTCTGCTTGCTATTGCTGTTTGGCCTCATTCATTCGGCATTCCATTCCCCTGTTGCATTGCTGTTTGGATCTTGCTGTGGTTACTACTTATCCTCATCCCTTAGAACTCATCGGTTTCATTTTGTTGATTCTAGGTACATTTCTATTCAAAATGAAGATGTAATGATTTGCTGAATGAAATGGAGTGCTATTCTTAAAATTCATGTGACATTATGTACTTTGTAATTTTTAGTTGGTTAACATTAGTGTAGATCTGTAGTTTTAGTGTTAGTATAGCATGTAGTAGTATGAAAACAGAAACAAAGAAAATGTAATAGCAGTAGTATAGTAGTAGTAGTAGTAGTAGTAGTAAGTAGCGCCTCACTTAGTTAATTAGGTAAAATCTCTAAAACAAAGTCAAATGGCCATCACATGAGTCGATAACAGTCATGCTCACGTAATTAATTTGTTTCGTTGATCAATATCGGAATTAGAGTAAGATAATAGAGGAAACGATCTGATGGAGGGTGAAACTGGCTTTGATAACATCAAATGAGCTTAACTCACATTAACATTAGCATTTAGTCATATCTGTGAATTAGTGTGTAGATACAAATAAGTCCAAAAGGAAAAGAGTAAGAAAAATTGATAAATCATTTGTAACTGAGTCTGTGACACAGCATGAACTAAGTCGAATTAGAATCAGTAGTTGTGTATATACCATCAGGTCACTTAGCCTTAGATGTTTTGGTTATCGTTAACGAGCAATTAGATTGTTTAAATACGGTCTCACAAAGTTGAATCGTTTCTTAGCTCATTAAGTTCAATGCTGTTATAGGGCATTAGCAGAAGACAAAGGGATAGGAGTAGTTCATTCATCTATACACTAATTAGTTATAATTTAGAATTAATATTGATCTCTTTGTACATTGATTTGTCTCTTCTGATGAATAAAAAGTAATTTAATTTCATTTCTTAATTCTGTATGATTGCCTTATTTCCATTTCTTCATCTTTACTTTCATTGTTATTTACTGTCAATGGGATTGGGCCTAATACGCAATATAAGCCTGAACCATAATGCGAAGCTGACTGGGCCGGCGAGTAGAAGTCCGAAAATAGCCTAGGTCTCGAAGACCTGGGCAGTTCGAATGTATGTTTAATGAAAGGAAGACCAGGCCCCAATGAATAATAGAAACTCGACGGGCCTGGATTGCTTAGTGTTAGAAACACGATTAAGGGAAAACCAATATAGATAACCTAGTATGTACACATAAGATTGGGACTTTAAAAATTGATTTGGGATGAGCCTCGCCTAACGTTAAACAAGCGGGGCCCCCATTTAGTAATGGTATAACACAAGTAGACTGGGGAGAGCTAATAGCAAATTCCATAGCTTCTCCCAAAAGATTTAAAAGCCGATAGACGTTATTTTAGAGCACGATTTTAATGTACTTTCCATTGAACGAGTGTGCACTTGGTGCGACTCAAATCCAAATCTCGGCAAAGCCGAAATACACCAAAAGTCATAGGCGTACTGGTTACGGTATGACTCGAGGCGTGTTTCCGCAATGCCGCAAATTCCATAAAAAATAATACTTAAGTAAAAGGCACTATATGTTGTTAAAATCTGTTATTGAGTCAAACAAGAGTCGGGAACGACAATTGAGCGACCGTACTAAAACCACAGAACTCGGGAATGCCTAACACCTTCTCCCGGGTTAACAGAGTTCCTTATCCGGATCTTTGCTTCGCAGACATTTTTAAGAGTCAAATTCCTTGGATTCGGGATTAACCGGTGACTTGGGACACCATTATCTTTCCCAAGTGGCGACTCTGATTAATCTCAATAAAATCCCGAACCGATTGTCCTTTAATTGGAAAAACTCCTTCCTCTACGCTATTTTATCCGTTTCGGGTATCTGAGCGTCGGGGTATACCCTACAAGCGTATTTATATGCTTATTCCCAAAGTGGGGTAGTAAAAAGGGAGGTGTGACATCTAGCATGATCGTGAGCCCTTATAATGCGATTATCATGAACTGGTTGTGAATTTCATGTTTATTAGAGTATTTATATATATCGTGAATAACATGTGAATGGTGATATGATAATTTGATTCCTAGGAGCATTAGCTCGAATTATGATATGAATATTGAAAGTGTATGAAATGACTTCATTCATTGAGGAGCGTCGGCTCCAATTGTAGAACGAATTGTGAAAGTATAAGTGATATTTGAACCTCTAAAGCATTTGCTCGAGTTGTGAAAAGAATTGTGAAGTAAAAGTGAGAAAGAGGAGAGATCATTATGTTGACCTCTTCGCGGGCTATTGTTGGGTTGTGAATCCTTTGCATTGTGTTCTTGACGGATACTAGGGTCACTTAGGTTAATGTTTCCTTGTCGTGTGATGACTATAGTTATAGTTGACGTGGTTAAGTATTGTAACATGTTATTTATAGATGGGGTGATTGGGTGTGGTAGTCGGTTAGATATAGCTGAGGTGGTCAAGTGTGGTAATAGGTTGGTTATAGCTGTGGTGGTTAGATGTTGGAATTAATGTGGTAGCTAGATGTTAGAACTAATGTGGTTATGGAAATCCACTTGCCGCGATATTTGAGATGATGTTTTGTTCCCTTAGTGGGATGTCATTATATTGTTGTTTGTGACGGAATATGAGATAAGAATTTCTTGGATCTTGGGCTCCAGTGATATCGTGGAGTAAGAAAAGAAAGAAGGGGAAAGAGTTACTGATTATTCCCTTGGCGGGACGTTATATTGATTCTGTCGTTGGGTTTTATCTCCCTTGCCAGGATACTAAGATTATTAAGTTGTTTGTCATGTGTAATCCTTTTCCAGGATTTTCATTATTGTTTATTTACTCTCTTGCCCCATATTTGTGATTGTGGTTCGGGTGAGAATCAGGTTGCGCACCGTAACAATGATAATTAAGGATCAGGTTGCGTGGCGCAACAATGATATTGAGGAGTGGGTTGCATGCCGCAACAATGATACATGATAAATGATATGGGTCAGGTTGCACGTCGCAACAGTGGTATCGTGGAGCGGGTTGCATGCCACAATAGTTATTGATGCTATGTGCTTATATTTGAGTGTTGATTCCACGTTCATTGTGGACCTAAACTATTTTAGATGTTACTCTAGATCACTGTTAATATTGTATTCCCCCATAGCATGTTTCCCCTCATATGTTGTTAATTACTTGGTATTCGATTTTCGCTATATATTTATAACTGCACATGTTTATGTGGTGTCCAGTATAGCCTCGTCACTACTTTTTCGGGGTTAGGCAAGACACTTACCAGCACATACGGTCGGTTGTTCTGATGTTACACTTCTGTGCATTTTTGCACAAGTCCAGGTTTTGAGGAGCAGCAGCAGCAGTAGTACAGGAGCAGGATTTCATTATCACGAGACTAGCCTTGCAAGCGTCCGCAGGCCCGGCGTCTCTTCTTTATGCTTTCATTTTGACTGTTGTCTCATTGTTTTTGAGATAGACAACTGTTATATTTCTGTCATATCTTTGTATTTAGTTTATTCTTAGTGGTTCTTAAGTAATGTGACACCAAAAATCTTGGGTAAAGGCTATTATTGAAAATTTTTCATTTTGATTCGTTTTTATAAATCAGACTTCCGCTATTGTTCTTATTAGACTTCATGTTATAAACTGTTAGCACAATTGTTTAGTGATGAAAAGGTAATTAAGTTGGCTTGCCTAGCTACCATGAGTAGGCGCCATCACAACTCTGATGGTGGAAAATCCGGGTCGTGACAGAAATTTAGCCACTTTTAATATAAGGATAAATCTGCGCGAAAACTCTGTTCAAAACCCGGAAAATAATCCAATATATTATGCTGGAATTCCAGCACAAGTATACTTGAACTCCAACATTGATACTGCAGTTCCACGATAGTGTGCTGGAAATCCAGCATAATATGATGGAGTTCAAGCATAAGTACACTAAAACTCCAACATAATATTCTAGAGTTCCAGCAAGTATAATGGTCCAGTATAATATACTGGAGTTTGAAGCACCAGTGATCCAGTCTCCAATATATTATACTGGAGCCAGCAAAGTATATCAGTCCAATATAATATGCTGGAGTTCATACACAAGTGCACTAAACTCCAGTATATTATGCTGGACTGGTCTTTATTACAGCAAAACGGTAGCTATTTTTATTAACTTGGTAAAGGCTAACTATTTTTGATTGACCAGTCTGAAAACTGGCTATACCATGAAATTTTGGCCAATTTTAGTGGGCCTTTGGACTTAAGAATTGTACAATTCTAAAAAGAAAAAAGTGAAAATTAAACAAATAACATTAAGATATACCATCAATAATATTTAACACGACATTAAAAAATTCTCAAATTATATGCATTAGATCACTCATCTCCAATGCTTTTTTCTACCCAACTCATATTTTAATACTCTACCTCATATTTTACTATGGGATATGTATGATGGAGCAATAAGTAGGAGGTGACTCATAATCTTTTCCGTTAGTTATGGGGTTACACCAAAGATTTGTGCTCAACCCGTTCTTATTTGCGCTGGCGATGAATGCGCTGACACACTATATTCAAGAAGAGGTGCCATGGTGTATGTTTTTCGCTGATGATATAATTTTGATTGATGAGACACGAGAGGGCGTTGATAAGAGATTGGAGGTATGAAGGAAGGACCTAGAGATTCAAGGTTTCAAGTTGAGCACGACTAAGATGGAATATGTTGAGAGTAATTTCAACGAAATGACTGGGAAGCGGACGTATAAGTGAGGCTTGACTTACAAGTCATCCCCAAGAAAGAAAGTTCCAAGTACCTAGGGTCAATTATCTAGGGATATAGGGTGATCGATGGGGATATTATGCATCGTTATTGGGGTGGGGTGGATGAAATGACGGCTAGCATCTGGAGTCCTGTGTGACAAGTATATGCTATCGAAACGCAAAAGTAAGTTCGATAGAGCAGTGGTTAGACCGGACAAGTTCTATGGGGCTAAGTGTTGGCCAGTCCAGAATTCATATATTCAAAAAAAAAGTAGCAGAAATAAGGATGTTAAGATAGATGTGTGGGCACACTAGGTTGAATAAGATAGAAATAAAGATATTCGAGAGAGGGTGGTGCGGCTCCGATAGATGACCAGATGCGGGAAACACGGATTAGATGGTTCGAACACGTGCAGAGGAGAAGCCTAGATGCCTCAGTTAGGATGTATAAGCAGTTAATTTTGGCAGGTATGAGAAGATGTAGATGGTGGAATAAGAAGTATTGGGGCGAGGTGATCAAACAGGACATGGCGCTGCTCCAGATCTTGATAGGAAGGTGTGGAGGTCGAGCATTAGGGTTATAGGTCAATAGCGAGTTGTTCCGATTTTCCTTTTTGTATCGGCTAGTATGATAGTGTATTGTTTAGCACTGCTAGCGGTTTATGTTTCACACTTTTGCATAATATTTGTGTTACTGCTTTTCCATTTATTTGATGTCTCTCACATTACTGATATTATTTTTTCAATTTCTATTGTTGTCACGAATCTATTATCTTTGAGATAAGGGTCTTCCAAAAATAACCTTTCTACCCCTACGGGTTAGGGTAATGTCTGCGTACACTCTACTCTCCCCAGACCCCACCGATAGAATTTTATTAGATTGTTTTTTGTACTTCATAGATTACTATGCAAATTCAGCCTCCTTTTAATATTAATCAAAAATTTTCTCTCTCAATGTCTCATAATTACAAGTAAAGAGACCTTCAAACTGGATTTCTTTCCTTGGATTTAACCTTTAATCTGCAATACGGACAACTTTACTTCCATAAATATTCTCTCTCAACCCAATTCTTTCCTCTTTGATCTTAATCGCCAAGCTATGTAATTGAAGGTCCAAGTTGAAAGTAACGTCGATTATGTTTGACCAAAAATTCTTAGACTTTTTTCTTAAACTGATTTAGTAAAATGATAATAGGTAAATTATAGTTAAATATAATAAGTTCAAGGTCCAAGATTGATAGGATGTAACAACCTAAAAATCACATTTAAAGTTATTTAAGGCCAAAAAGTGGTTTAATGATACTTTTGTGAATAAATGAAGGAATGAGAACAAGCGATAAATATGAGAAATGACAATAAATGTAAATAGGAAGAACACTTCACCCAATAATCAAATGACGTGGAAGATTCTTCCCTCTGAAAATGAGATACGGCAGTGAACGAGAATATAAGTATATATTTTCTTGGATCATGTGAGTGAAAAGGAAAAATAGTTGATGAAATCAATCACTATAGAAAGTGTATATTCTCTCAATGGTCAACTTTTTACCATAGTTTTATTAGATTCTTTCTCACTTGCCTCTTCCCCCCCCCCCTCTTTCTATTTATATGGGATATTCTCTAAAACCCCTAAAAACTACAAGATAGGTAATATCTAGGAGAATATTCCTGTCACTAGTTCCAAGCCTACACTAACCACTATTCTTGTTCATCGCTATTTGACTTCGACCTCTACGGCTCGTTTGGCGACTGCTTGTTGTTGGGATTTGGTCGTCCTTGTCATATTAACCCGAATTAGAACACAGTCATTCACTTTATACTTTTTCCATGCCTAACTTTCTTAGCAAGATTTATATAGTTAGTTCCTCCGCTTGTTAGGGTTATCTTTTTGTAGACCCCGATGAGCGAACCTTATCAGTTGTTGACTTATGAAGAAGTTTTTGGGTGTGGTGATCGAGTGGAGGTTCTCATTTCCAAATCCATCATGTGCCCTTTTAAGATTCGTGGGTCATGGGGTTGGTGCAGGGTGACATCATAATGCATGCATCTTCATTGCGCTTCTTTCCGTTACGTTTCCTCATTCCTTGAGTCCCTATCATTTTGATTCTAGGACCGCTGACGGTTACTCGCATCGATTCGAGTGCCCCTAAGGTCTATAAATAAAGAGGGGGAGATTTCTCAAATAAACTCTTGAACTCTTTCTAGTTTGTTTAGCCTTGCATTTGCTTCATTTTCTCCTTCTTGTGTTATTGTTTCCTGTAACCGCTTCCATTGCCATCCCTTCTTCTTTTTTGTCTCTTCATATACATAGCATAGGAAAATGTCTACCATAACCCCCAACACAAAGGTAGTTTCCAACACTACTCTGTTATTAGTGGCCTAGCCTTCCGGTGGCGGAGAAATGGTGGTGGTAGAGGATGAAGGTTTTCCTACTGTGGATGAGATTATTCCTCGTAACCCTTCTTCCAGTTCTAACTTATTTAAGGAATTCTTGAACCGGCGTCTATGAAGTTGGAGATAGAAGCCAAGCACTTTGCTTCCCTTAGGGCCAAGTACAGCATTCCAACCCACGTTGACTTGGTTCCAGACGGAGACGACGTGATAAGTTCACCAACCTAGGTATTATGCATTTTATGCCTACATGTTCTATATAGGCTATTCTCTTCCTCTTCCTCCATTGGCGGAGGAGTTCTACTGTTACTACCGTCTCTGCCCGGCATAGCTCTCTCCCTACCTTTATAAGATTTTTCTTATGTTGGCAAAGTTTGTAGAGCACACCGGCTACAAAGTTTCTATCTGCCATCTTCTGCATCTTTTTGGGTCGAGCTTCTATAGAGGTATGATGATTCACTTCCTCCACCATGGAACCAAAGGGTTGGTAGCAGGGATGGACAATAGGATGAACCGCCGGTTCTATGCCTATTACTTCTTTATTAAGACTGCGCACGTGGTGGCAAACCCTAGCAAATTTCCTGAGCAATGGAATTTTGCTCGTAAGTATTGTTATTTGGAGTACGTTCTTCTCATCTCTTCGTGATGCGTGACTAGTAACATCATTTTTTATTTTGCAACTGAGAGGCTTCCCCCATCTTTGGTTGCCAATATCAGTGATTGGGTAGCCCGAATTTTGCCTCACACCGTAGGTATCCATGACTGGTCATCCTTTAATAAGAGATTCGGGCTCAAGCCTTTGAACGGTAAGTCAAGCGTCGCCCTTATACTATTTTGCTTTTGGTTGTGGTGTATGTCTTTTTATCTTTTTACGGTTTTGCTTGGATGCTAGGTCAGAGAATATCTAAGAAGGTGAAGGCTCCTGTTCCCACATTCCATCAGGTGGTTGCCTCGACTGGGATGCAGTTCGTGTTGGCCGAGTCTGTGTAACATACTTCTTCTTAGACTCTGGTATTAAGTGAGCCTAGTCGCCAGATCTCCACCCATCAGTGGAGATCCCAGCTTGCTTGGTAGTTTATATAGTGTATGAGTCTTCCACTTGTGAGGATGAAGCAGCGCCTTTGAAGAGGCATCGAGTGGAGGCTGTCCTCACACCCAAATAGGGCATGATTGTAGATATGGAGGTTTCGTGCACTTCAGTCATGAGTACTGCTCACCTGCATGAGATTGTCGCAGAAGATAGGCCATTGGAGGCGATGGAAGAAGCTACAGAAAGGGAAATACTGGGGGTGGCCGAAGCTGGCTCATCATCTGCTAGTGGTAAAGAAAAAATGGTCGCCGTGGAAGATGACAAGTATGGTTCTGATATTGACCCCGAAGAGGTGCGGACTTTTGAGGAGAGATTTACTCGAGTGGAGGTGAGGACCGAGGGGTCCACTCAAAATATTATCATCTCTATGGTTGTTAACTTGTTAGTTAACTCGGAGAGTGTGGTTCCAGCTTTAGCCTCTTTATGTGCGGAGCTCGAGAATAGGATCTTGCAGACTCTGAAGGATGAGGACCTATCATTAGGCATTTCCGAGATGGCCCTGTGAGTAAGTCCTTTCTTATCGTTTTGCTTTCTTCCTTTTGTGTTATTTGTCTTTGCTGACCTTTCTTTGACTATTTATCAGAGCCTCATCTTGGAGATTGAGAGTGCCCGTTGGGAGGAGAAAAAGACAAGGGTCTATAAGAAGATGGAGGTAAAGTACAGAGAGTGCTATATAAAACATAAAGCCCTGTCCTGTATGCTTGGTGAGGAAACCCTATTTCTGACCCTTTGTGATGATCTTTGGCAGAAGAATAAGGAATTGAAGGTAAAGGACAACAAGTTGAAGGAGAAGCACGACGAGCTCATACAGATTATTGGTAGGTGTAATGAGCTTAAGAAGATGCTAAGGGCCAAGAACGATGAGCTCGAGGTGACCAAGGGGTCATGGACGAGTGTGTCGATCTCTAAGCTCAAGTAACGTCTTTACAGGCTAAGATTGAGCAAAATTCAACTATGTTTACCGGCTTAAGGGATGAGCTGGATGCCAAAGTTACAAAGTGGGAGCAAGTTGAGAGAGCTAGGTCGGCTGTTGTGGAAGCATTGCTGGGCACCCTTCGCGTTTCCAGGTTTGAGCATGCTAGTGAAGCAGAGACCTTTGCTCTCTAAGAGGCAAGGCTTGAAGAGCATATTGGAGGACTAGAAGGAGACGTTCAAGATTTGAAGGAGGAGATCACTATCCTTAAGGACGAGATAGCGCACCAGCAAGCCCAATTGTCTACCTTTCATGCGTCCACTTACCCCAATATCCCAATAGATTTGTATGAGAAGTAGGTTCATACTGAGGCTCATCTTGACATATTTAGGGGCTTGAAAACGACCAGGAAAGCCTTTGAGGTGGAGTTTGAGGATGCTCGTGTTAAGTCACATGCAGCTCGTACCGCTTGCGGCTATGACCCTAGCACACCCGGAATGGATGATGATGAGGGAGATGTTGACAATATTGAGCCAGATGCTTGGTATGAAGATGAGTACTTGGATGGCAAGGGTGGAGATATTGCTGCTAGACTGGGCAGAGAAGGTGGCAACAGAGGTGATGTAGTGTGATGGTGCAGTGTAGTTTTCTTGTACTTAGTTTTTTCTGCTCTTTTTCTTTTTTGGAAGGGGCCGGGGGTGTTTGGCCCTTTGTATGATATTCTATTTTGGAATGGAATGACTTCTCTTTTTGCTGTATGCTTTGGCTCTTTTCATTTTTCTTCATATGTTTTTTCCTTTGTAAGAGTTCTTAACTTAGTTGATGTGATCAAGGTCAGATATATATTGATTTGAATGAGGTCAAATGCTGGTTGATTCGAACAAGGTCGAGTGTTAATAAATTTTGAACAAAGTTGAGTATTAATGAATTCGAATGGGGTCAAATGCGAGTCAATTCAAACGAGGTTGAATGTTTGATCCTTTAAGTTATTCGAATAAAGTCAAATGTATATAATCAAGCGAGGTCGAATGTGAGTCAATTCGAATGAGGTCGAATGTAAATAAATTCAAGCGAAGACGAATGTGAGCTAACTCAAACAAGGTCAAATGTGTGACTCTTTAAATGATTCGAACAAGGTCGAATGTAGATAAATCTGAGTGGGGTCAAATGTAAATAAATTTGAGCGAGGTCGAATGTGAGTCAATTTGAACGAGGTCGAATGTATGACTCTTTAAATGATTCGAACAAAGTCGAATGTAAATAAGTTTGAGCTAGGTCCAATGTAAGTCAATTTGAACGAAGTCAAATGTTTGACTCTTTAAATTATTCAAACGAGGTCAAATATAAATAAATTTGAGCGAGGCCGAACATGAATCAATTTGAACTAGGTCAAATGTCTAACTTGGCATAATATATGAACTTGGTGGAGATAAATGCATGCGTGCATATTTTTATTTGTTTACACATATCCATTGGAGAAGTTTACATACGTTGAAGTTTGCACGTTTTTCAGAAGTCCCAGTCCATCCAGTCCCTTTGTTGGTCGACCTAGAAAAGTAGTTGATAGGTCGAGCAATGAACTTATACTAAAAAATCTAAGACACTCTCTTTGTATCCTTGTTAAAAACCTCCTCAAGAAAACCCAATCGGGACAAAACTCGCTAAGGGAAAAAAGTACAACTCAGGGCACCTCTATCCTTAGAAATTGAAGTATTTGAGGTGGGCGATGTTCCAATTGTTTGGTAGTTGTTTTCATTCCATTGTTTCTAGTTGGAATCCTTTTTCTTACTGCCGCCATGATTTTATATGGGCCATCCCAATTGGTTCCCGGTTTTCCTTCTCGTGGATCTTTGCTAGCTTGTGTTTTGGCTTTGAGTACATAATCCCCGACTTTGAGTGGCCTGATTTTAGATTTTTTTTTGTAGTACCGCTCTGCCTGTTGTTTTTGAACTATCATTTTTATGTAGGCCATGTCTCTTTGATCTTCGGCTTTATCGAGGTCTTGTCTTCTATTTTCGTCATTGATTTTCCTGTTTTCATTTGATTATCTCAAGATGGGCTGCCCAACCTCGACTGGTATTATTTCATCAATTACATATACTAGTGAGTATGGCGTTTCCCATGTGCTCATCTTTAGCGAGGTGCTATATGCCCACAACACTTCTGGTAGCACTTCCGACCACAGTCCTTTGGCGTTTTTGAGTTTCTTTTTCATGATATTCAGTATTATTTTGTTGGAGGATTCTACCTGACTGTTGTCTACGGGATGATATGGCATGGAGAGTATGCTCTTAATGTCCCATTTTTCGAAGAACTCGACGGTTTTTTTCCCAGTGAGCTAGGGACCATTATCACAGCTTATTTCTTTGAAGATGCTGAAGCGATATATGATGTTCCTCCATATTACTTATTGTTTGTGTATTTGGGAGAATGCACCTGCTTCTACCCATTTGGAGAAATAGTTAGTTAAAATTAAAAGGAACCTTACATTACCTCATCCCGCCGGGATGGGTCCGACGATGTCCATTCCCCACTTGATGAAAGGCCATAGCGAAGTGACTGAATGAAGTTGTTCGCCCACTTGGTGAATCATGGGGGCGTATATTTGGCATTGCTCACACCTTTTGGCGAAATTGGCAGCTTCTTTCTTTATCCTGGGTCAATATAGCCCACCCATATGAGGCATATGACGATGGCTTGATTGCCGGTGTAAGCTCTGTAATAGCCCTCATGTACTTCTTTGAGGATGCACCATGTTTGATTTGGCCCTAAGTAATTTACTAGTGGGCTACCAAATGTTCTTTTGTACAAGTTGATTGACGACATTGTACCGGGCCGCCTGCATTCGAAGCTTCTTGGCTTCTTTTTATTGGGCGAGAGCACTCCATCCTGCAAGTATAAGATAATACAATTACCCCAGTCCCAATTCAGGTCTATAGAATGTACCTTGATTTGGTATAGTGATGAATGGGGGAGAGTGACCACATCCCTATCTCTGGTTATACTTTTGGTGGCCGATGCCAATTTGGTGAGGCCATATTTTTCGATGTTCTATGCTCGAGGTATTTGATCGAGCTGGCATTCATCAAACTCGGGTAATAGTTTTAAAATCTTGATATGATATTTCTGTAACCGTTGCTCCTTAATTTGTAAAGTCCCTATGACCTAATTGACGATGAGTATCACATCGAAGGATGACTCGCAATGCTTCGTATTTGATTGCTAACTTCAACCATGTAATCACGACCTCATACTTAGCTTCATCGTTAGTCATATCGGAGCATCATATGGATTGGCGAACCACTTCACCTGTTGGGACCTCGAGCATGAGTCCCAATTAAGATCGAAATGCATTAGAAGCACTATCGATTTACAAGACCCACATGTTGCATACATTGATAGAAGTAATGGCGGTTTCCTTCTAGACTTTGGACATTATCTTCACACTAAACTCGACGACAAATTCGTCAAGAACTTGTGACTTTATCATTGTTCCCAACTGATAGGTTATATCGTGCTCGCTCATCTATGTGGACCACTTGGCCAATCTACCCGACAATTTGGTTTTGTACAAGATACTTCTTAGAGGGAAAGTCGTGACCACCGATATGGTGTGGCACTAGAAATAAGGTTTAAGCTTCTGCGAAGCTATGACCAAGGCCAAAGCTAACTTCTTGAGGTGGGGATACCTTGTTTTAGCATCTACCAAAGTTTTGCTAATGTAATAGATTGGAGATTGTGTACCTTTATTTTCTCGTACCAGGACTACACTTACTACAACACCGAACATGGCCAAGTAGACAAGAAGACATTCTCTAGGTTATGCGTTAGCGAGCAACGGCGAAGAAGACAGGTATGCCTTTAGTTCTTTTATGGCATTGATGTATTCAGTATTCCATTGGTGTCCATTATCCTTTTTGAGTATGCGAAAAAATTGATGGCACCTACCGGAGGACCGCGAGATGAATCTTGACAAGGCGGCTATTCATCCAGTCATATTTTGTTTGCTGGTTAGATTTTCTGGGATTCCTTATAAGGCCTTGATTTGGTCAAGATTGACCTCAATGCCTTGTGATACTAAGAAGCTGAGGAACTTCCCAGATGTCACACTGAAGACACATTTCTCGTGGTTTAATTTCATGTCGTACTTTTTGAGTATGTCGAAGGCCTATCTCAAGTGGTCAATATGGTCGTTTTTTTACTTGACAAACATGTCGTCAATATATACTTCCATGGTTTTCCAAGCTGTTCTTTGAACATTTTGCTCACCAGCTTCTAGTACATTGCCCCTTTATTTTTTTAACCCGAACGACATCACTCTATAGTAGTATGTCCCCTAGTGGGTGATGAAGGTGGTTTTTTTCCTGGTCCTCTTCCTCCATGGGGATTTGGTTGTAGCCTGAGTAGGCATCCAAGAAACTCAGTAGTTCGTGCACGGTTGTGGCGTCGATGAGTTGGTCGATGTGAGGTAGCGAAAATGTACCTTTTGGATAGGCTTTGTTTAGGTCTGTGAATTCCACACACATTCTCCACTTATTGTTCTTCTTTTTCACCATGACTATGTTGACGAGCCACTGAGGGTACTTTGATTCTCTAATAGAACTGTTCATTAGTAGTTTCTCGACCTCTTCACGAACTGTGTCATTTATTGTTGAGTTGAACTTTAGTGTGATTTGTCTTACAAGGGGTAAAATGGGTCGACATTCAACTTATGAATTCCTATTTTCTTTGGATACCTGACATATCTGCATAAGAAAAGTGAACAGGTCTACGTATTCTTTAAGAATTGATGAATTTACCTAGATCTTAGAGTTTATGGATGATGAAAGCTTTCTTGCTGGGGTTGTCATCGTCTAATTTGACGGGGTCGAGGTCCTCTATAATTGACCCCGTGTCTTCTATGTTTCAGTATTGCGGATGACATATTTTGTTTTCTCTCCATCCGACTATGTCTTTGTTAACTAATATGCTTCCTTGACTTTTCCTTTTAACTATTTGGTGTATGTTCAATCTTGGGCGATGCGGTAGAATTCTCATGTCGTGCGTTGCTTTCCCTGTATGTTGAATACTCCCCAAGGGGTAGGAACTTTAATGACTTGGTATAGACTGGAGAGGACAAATTTCATGGTGTGTATCCATGGTTGGCCAATGATGGCATTGTATGCCGTATCCTGGTCGATGATGTGGAATGTGGTCTCCAAAGTGACGTCACGGGCCAATACATGAAGCATGATTTCTCCAGATGTCCACTACACTGCATTTTTAAATTGTCAGCATGATGAAATATGGCACTATCTTGTCCTCGAGATTCAATTGGGAGAGAACTCGAGGATGGCTGATGCATGTACCACTTCTATCATCGACCATAATACATATTACATCACTATAAAAAACAAACTGTAGGTATCCAATTTATCGAAGATGATACTTTCTTTGAGTTCGTCATACCATTCGTGGGTGATCGACTGCTTAAGCTTGTGAGTGTTGGTGAATTTCACGGTGTTCATAAATGCATCGTCATCTCCCCCATGATCATTTAAATGGTTAAAACTAGGGAAGGTGGTTTTGGCGGCCCCTGATGTTGTTCCAACCCTCGTGCGATGTTGGCCCTTCCTCAATAGCTCATAAACTCTTTTAGGTTCCCTTGGTGAAGCATGTTCACGACCTCTTATCTAAGGCCAATATAATATTCGATCTTGTGACCTCGTTCCTGATAGAATTTGTAGAGGGGGTTTTATTTTTTGGTGCTCGGGTCAGACTTCATTTTTTGTGGCCATTTTACCTTTAGGCCGAGTTTCTCCAATGTTTTGACTATTTCTAAGGGGGAAACACAAAATTGTGAGCTAATAACAAAGGGGAATACCCCTTCCATTTCGGTAGGTTCCCGTTTGCGGTATGGATGGACCTTTCTCGTGACGTGGAGGTGGAATGAGGGTGCCTCTAACGTAAGGCTGATGTGTTTCTTGATTAGGCCATGACCCTGCTAGATCTCTTATGTTGTCATTTCTTTGGTCTTTCCTAGACTACATTTAGACCAAGGTCTAACATTAAATAGGCCCATTGAGATCACCCTCGGCGTCTCTTAACTCGGCACAATAGGCATTGTGTATCTTATCCCAAGTAGTTGGGGGATATTTTATGAGTCAGCTCAACAATGTTTTGGGCACCCTCGACCTACCTTTTCTCAGCCCATTCTTAAAAGCGGTTACCGCCATCCATTCGTATACATTTGGAAGGTTCATTCTTAAACGGTTGAATCGGGCGAGGAGGTCCCCGAGTCCCTCGCAATAGATTGCTTGATAGCTAATATATAGTTCACCCTTTCCTCCACCTTTTAGGCCCTAGCATGCGCGGTGAAAACCTTGTCATCCATTTTGTTCAAATGTTTCTATGAAGCATGTAGGTAACAACAAGTACCAAGTTAGGGCCCCACCGATTAAGGTCTCTCCAAACTTCTTCAGTAATATGGATGATACTTTTTCTTTTGCAAGGTCGTTTCCTTTCATTGTAGTGACATACACATGATCCTCTGGATCTGTCGTGCCATCATATATTTTCAAATAAGGTGGCATTTCGAAAGTTTTTTGGTATAGCATGTGGCGCGGCTTCGTCGCCATATAGTTGTTCCACGAATCGGTCGGTGTCCCATTTTGGCAGAAGTTTTGGGGCGCTCGATATCTTATCTACCCTTTCTTGATGCTCCCTCATTTGGTCGCATAGTACCTTGTTCTCGTTCTCTATCTCTTCCACTTTTATAAAAATAGCAGTGAGGGCGTCGTTACCTACATCATTTACAGGGTGAGTAGTACCTATCGTGGGAGGTTGGGTGTGCTGCTCATTGGTTGTTGTGGCAATGTCGACTCACATACTCGTTCTGCTCGCCCTCTAAGCCGGATTGTCTATTATGTTGTTCAATGTATTTGTTAGCCATGCTTTTAGTAGCTTTTTTACTTTAGGTGGTGCTTTTTTCGCAGTGGACGTAAAGGATCCATTTCCATGAGAAGTGGTAAGGCTGCCATAAAGAGGGGGTGAATCACTTCGCTTGGGTGGGGCACTTGGTTTCACGTTCTCCTAGTCCTCTCTGTTATCTTTGTTGATAGTTTTTAGTAGATTGGCGGTGAGATCGGCTATCGCCTTTCTCTTTTCTTCTCCATTGCCTGCCATGTCTGATCTGTGCAAACAACTAGATGCAGGACTATGCAGAGTTTTCTTTTTTTTTCTTAGATATAGAAAAAATTAAAACTTTTAACTAGAAATTCCCACAGACGGCACCTAATTGTTTGACGAAAAAGTCTTAGACCTTTTTGTTGAACTAATTTAGTAAAATGATAATAGGTAAATTGTAAGGCCCCGAAAATTTTTTTCGAGTTATTTAAGATTTCGTCGTGCTAATGTAGGCTACATTGTTTTATCTCTTGTGCAAATAAGGATTCATAATATTATGGATATTAATTAGATAGTTTAATAAGGGTATAAGTCTTATTATAAGTGATTTGGGGTCTAAGGAGAGGCCTAAGCCTAATCCAAGATGGAAAATTGCATATTAGACGAAATCTGTAAAAGAGTGCGCACAAGACCTCACTTTGAACGATCATATCTCCGGTTATATAATGCGTTGTGTGAGGATCAACCTATCCAATTAAAGCCCTTTGAGTCTATTTTCCAACGCAATAAACCGTTCATCATTCGGAGGTGTATACAGAAAGTTATGATCATTTTACTCGTCAGGTGTCGGATGCGCGAAGTCCTGCGCGAAGTGGACTTCGCGCACACTTCGCGCACCTTAGGCAGAATGCTCAGGAAAATGCGCGAAGTCATGCGCGAAGCTTGCACACTTCGCGCATCTGGGCAACACTTCGTGCACCTGGATAGTTTTAATACCCCAAAGACCGGCCTAGAGTGTTCCCAACTCATTTTTGGGGTTTTGACTTTCTCTCTCAAGAGGGTTTCATCCCAAACTTCATCCCTATGATCTAAGGTAAGATTTTTATAGTTCTTTGAGTAATTTCTACCCCTTAAGCACTTATACTAACAAGGATTAATCTTCAAAATCCTTAGATTTTCCTTCTAATTCTTGAATTCTTCAAGAACACCTCAAGTGGAGATTCTTAAAATTCTTACTACAAGAGGTATGCTTTATCATCTCCAACTACTCTATGGTGATTATTTATGTAAGATACATACATTAGAACTCATGGGAGGGTGATTGGGAGCCATGGGTTCCTAACCTAGGTTATGTTAGTATTGTAGAGGTTGTGAGATGTGTTATTGAGGTATGATTCTTGGTATGGTAGTGTTATGTATGCATGCTTGTGCAAATAGAGTTGTGGGAAGATTGATGAACATAAATAAGTAAAGATTGGGTTAGGAAATGAAGAAATTCTTGAAAAGGGGATTTGAAATCAAGATGCCCAACTAGTATTTGATAAAATGCTCAAATGAGCTAGTTTCATGAATATCTTTCTAATATATGTTTAATTTTGTTATGTCTCATAGTAGATTGGAATTGCTAGAGTTTTTGAAGTGTTGTAGTAACTTAAGGAAAGCTCAATCGAGGTATGTATGGCTAACTTTGATTCTTGTGAAATCGCCCTTATGTGTGCAATTCGTTTGGCATGTGTTAATTTGAGAGATTGTGTGTAATTTGTTGATTTTGTTGTTGGGTATCTAATTGATGTTAAACTACATGTGGTGTGGTATGAATTATGAATTGAAAGATAACAAGGGAATTGGAATTGGTGAAGAATTGTGAATAATGGTTATGATGGCCTTTATGGCACCTTGTGGAAAAGAAACGAAACACTTGAGAATTGGTTTATTGTGGAAAGAGACGAAGCACTTGAATTGTGGAAAATTGTTGAACATACTTGTGTGAATATTTTTGATTATGGAAATATTGTAACTTGGTTGTGATATTGGCTTGATAAGTAATTGAGAACATGGAACAATGTGCAAGTTGCTTATTTGAACTTGTTGAAATTGTGTGTAGTACCTTATCTGCTGTTTGAAATTGTTGTGTTTTAAACCGTAAGGCGGGGTCGTGTTGCGCGCCGCAACGTGAGGAAATAAGGTGTGGGTTGGGGTGATAAGGGTGGCCGAGGTAATAAGGGTGGTCAGGGGCAATAAGGATGGAAAGCGATCGAAATCGCTATTGAAAATTGATACAAAAATCAATGATGTGAAATTGTGAAAGGAGACGGCAGGAGAGTTTGCAACCTGGGGGGCACTGATTGCCCCTATGTTTGACTACTTGAAATTTGTGTGGTTGATTGGTTGTTGTTCTATTTGTTTACCTTGAACGTGTTTGTGTTGAGGCTTATCTGAAATGAGTAAAAGGTGGAAAACATGGTTGGCCGGCTTGATTAGTTTTGATGTAATTTAATGGCTTGAGTTTACTTGGGACAAAGTTTGTCCATACATACCAGTACAATTCAAGTGTACCGACGTCCCTTTTGCCGGGGACGCTACATTCGTATTATGATTGTAGGTGAATCAGTAGCAGGTACTTCAGCTCATCGGCAGTAGCATCCTTCATCTTCCACTGCCCATTTTGGTGAGCCCCTTTCCTTTCGGGGCCCTACGTGGCTCATGCCACTCTTGTTTAGACTTTATTTTGATTTTGTGTAAGGTATAGCCGGAGCCTTGTTACCGGCAAGTATTGTATCGTCCTTTGTATCTTAGAGGTTCCGTAGACATGTAAACTGTGGGATTCGAGGCTCATGTATATATTATGTTGGGCGTTGTAAAAACTGTAAACTTGTTAATGAATCACTCTCATGGTTATGTTTGTATATTGTGAAATCAGTTATAATTGGTAAGGTATTTGGTTAATGAGAATTAATCAACACGGGGGTAACACGTGGGAATGAAAGGCACCCAGGTCCGCTTGACTGGGGCTACCTAGTCAGGCGCCGGTCATGTCCCTCGATTTGGGGCGTGACAAACTTGGTATCAGAGCCTAAGGTTTTTTAGTGTCCTAGGATGTCTCGGAGCCGTGTCTAGTAGTGCCCTTCTTATCGGTGTGTTGTCGACCACATCATATAAGTTGGGGGCTGCACGGGCATTTAGGAATTTACCCATTTCTTTGATATTCCGGATCGTGCGATATGGCTCAAGATATGGAGCTAATTTCCTCTCTAAGTATTAACCTCAATATTGGTAATTTTGATACCATAATCTGTGAATTTGAAGCATGTAAGGTGAGATTTATCTCACCATTAAGTCCAAGTGGATCATCCAAGAACTTTTTAGAAGAATGTGTTGAGCCATGGAGTGATTGGTAGAACTTGTTGTTAAGGAGAGTACCCTTGTTCCTACTAATGTCACTGCACCACCAGATCATGTAGTATATCATCGGTATGTACGGCTAAAACCCCGTCTCTTAGAAATTAAGCTTCCATGGTGTCCGCGTAAATGTTGTAGGTTCAAAATATAATTGATGCAGTATTCATTTTGTTATGTTAAGCGAATTATTGCTGTGAAAATATATGTAGGAGGCACTTCTTCATTTGTTTAATATATTATTCTTAGTAGATGAGGATATGTATAGAATGTGAACTATGTGCTAAAATGACTAGACTTCAAGTCAAGTTTAAATAGATATTTTGATGCCAAATTTTGTGAGAAAACTTGTTATGGTTGATTCTTCCAAATTGTTCTTATGTGTACCAAAAGGATTTGATTGATTGTGACTAGTTGATGGTAATATACAAAGATATTTGGAAACAAAGAAAGTGAATGTGTAAATGTGGTAAGATTGAACTTTGGATTCTTGTTGTGATTGATACTTTACATGAATTGGTGTTGTGACCCGATGTTTGTGAAAGATGCATTCCAATATGATCAATGTGCTATTATTGACAACATAAAATGGGTGCAATGGGTATGAATCATGCATTGAAATGTGAAGGCCTTAAATTGAAATTGAAGCAACATATATTAAATAAAACTGTGTGAAGTCCTCTGTGCATAGACATGTTGAAATAAGTCAAATGCTTTTGAGAAACAAAATGTAGACAATGTGTCGAGAACTCGAAATGAAATTGTACCTGGTGATACTTGTGACATGAGGGAATATGAAGCAGATTATGATGTTGATGTGAAATATGAGAAAATGATGTGAAATGCGAGGAACAAGAGATTGTGTTATGAAATGTGGCCAAGTGCCAAGTCTGATGTGATAATTATGGCCCTAAGAGTCGATAGACAAATATACGTGAAAATGGTATGATTCTTTTATTTGATAATGTGGTGATCATTTAAAGTGTTTAATTCGTAATTGTGATTTCCTTATTATTGTATGAAGCACATAGGTGTATAATCTGATATGTGAACCCTACGGAAGGGCTATGATATGCATCCTATAGGTATGGAACTTATGTGAAAACTATGTGATCCATTTTATTTGGTAATGTGGTGATTGTTTAAACTTTTTGTTAAACCCTTATGATTTCCTTGCCCTTGCACAGATATATTCTTAAAAAGAATCCAAATTACAAAATAGTTCATGCACATGCTCTTTTAATGAGACGTATTATTTACAAATTCTCCCGATCATAGTTCTTGTATGTACAACCTCCTATGGAATTGACCTCTATAATTGTGTTCCTGAATTGAGTTATAACACTATTGATATTTCCTACTTGCTTTTCCTAAATTCTCAACAAAGGACTATTCCCGGTGAATTTCTTACAGAAACGTCTCATTTAAATTGACAACATCTGCTCACTTGTGCCTATACATGCACCATTGTAAAGTTTGTACATGTGGTGTCAAGTTCCATGCAAAGTATCCAAGATTTGTGATCCTTCTCGAGTCACTCTTTTACTTAGTTGTGTGTGTCTTATATGGCTTGATCAACCAATCTACCCTCTTACGAGTAACATCATGAAAGCTTTTCACTGTCTAGTAACCTATATGCATATCTCAGTGGCTATCATATGAGTGCATATCAATTGAAATGGTCACTGTGTGCATAAGTTCTCTCTAAAAAAAATTGAGATCCTCACATCCCCATCATAGATATCTTGTGTCGCCATGGTTTTCGTGCGCACTTGGGACATCTCGCAGTAAGTAGCTCACTCTGTCCTAGTATTGTGGTTGCTCCTGGCATGGTCATATATTGCAGTGGGGAGTTAATATAGTAGAAGTGTGACTAGCTTATAACCAATGATTATTTTCTCATTATGTCTCCACAATGTTTTAATCGTATTCCTTATTTAGTGAATTCATTGTGCTAGTTCCCTACACTTGTACGACAACGATAAGAGAACATTCCCTTCTATGTATCACTATGACACTTCCTTTTTTCAAGTCAAAACCTATGGAGATCTCATCATGAACATTTGCAAACCTTCAGCGATTATTGTGCATTGTCTCATTGTGTTTGGTTTTCTTCACACCCTCAACTTCTAGAATTATGGACTATGTCATTGTCATGTGTGGAGAGTTTTACTACCCTTGGTATCTCACCTTCTTGGCTAGATATGAGTGTTATTTTCCTTCTCCCTGGAGCGTCGTGTTAACTATTAGAACCATCTAACCAATTCATGATTTTGCCCCAATATCAAGATTTCCTAGCTATTGAGTTTCACTCGTGAAAGGTCGAGATTAGATAACTTAGGATTTTTGTACATATCATGAACATGTTGATTTGAATGAAAAAAAAATGGTCGTAATTTTTAGTTCCCTCATATATGATCAATTACCAAAAAGTGTTAAGTTGTCTAGAATATGGTAATCTCATAAGCGTTCAATTATTTTCATCCTTATAGGCTTGTGGCATAGATTCTGTTCGTCAAGTAATGTTAAGAGTGTAATTTAACTTCGTGTATTTTGAATCCCATATCACATTCAAAGTGCTAGAGTATTCCTATTCGGGGTCGACGGATTTTCCCTACACTTTAGAAAATGAGTGGTTCACGTACTTGAGTATTCCTCCTTTATGGTTCCTATTTCCCATGTACTACTTACTCTTATTCGTCATTTGTGTATTAATTGAGGTAGTCATAATGATTAACCATGTTAGTACTGTTAGTAGTAACATTTTCTGTCTCTTAGTATACAACCTCATATAGTACTCTACCCAGTGCATTAATGGATTCTTGAAGAACTTCAGCCTGATCTTGAACTTTGTTGTTCCTCATTGATTAGATCCCGATCCATTGAGCATTGTAAGTTTAGACGAGTCAAAGATGAAGCTTCACAGTGTGGTCACATATATGTTGGGTAGGTAATTTTATGGTCAGTTTATGAAAGCACATCTTAGGGTAATTATTAAGGGTCATCAAGGGTTTAGTGTGAGTGTACCCCTAAAAATGTTATGTGAGTTGATAATAAAAGTAACATGATTGTATTACACATTAGGTTGCAATAGGTGTATGATATTCCCCATAATTGTTCCTCATGTACTTTGTGTTTCCATATGCTTATGTCTAAGAAGATAGTGATGAAAAAAAAAATGTGGGTATGAATTGACTTGATTGAACCATATAATCATGGTAATATCCTATATGATGCACTACTAGCAAGACTCATGATGGCTTGGCTTCATATGGACTCGTTGATTGAAATGAAATTATATTCTTGTTGATGAACACCTTTGCGATTACATTAATGGCTGGTAAGGACTATTATGAATACATGATTGTTTGTTTACTATGAACTGACATCCTTGATGGTATGATGCCAAGTTATGGAATTGTGGGTTATTTTTGTTATCATGAATTGCAATATCCGGTGGAGTGTAAATTGTACAGTGGAAGTTATAAAAAGGTAAAGTCAATGGATAGTTATCTCATGCAAGATGTTTATCTGTCATCCTTATTATGTATGTTTGGGAGTTGATATTATTTTTAAGAAGGTGTTATGATAATGCTTGTAAGTCGATAATGTCGCGTAGAAGGATAAATGTGTCATGGAAGGAAAGTACTTTCGTTTGATTGAATACCAGTTAGTTTTGACTTGGAATGTACCATATAGGTATTTTGATGTAGAACTGTGTAGTCCATGTTCTGGTATCCATATGTTAATGTAGTTCTTATAATACTGGGACTAGGATTGTGGATATATACATTGTGGTGCTATGTACAGTTGTGGATGTGTGGTTAAGAAGATTTTGGTGATTCTCTGGCAGGTGGATAGGCCTAGTTACAAAGGAAACTCTGCCGAAATTTCTGAAAAATTTAGGAGTTAGTGAAAATTTTGAGACTGGAGGTAGGTTAGAAAAGAGATGTGTGTTGTTAAAGTGTTTGTGGAAGACTATACTCCTCATTCGAGGACGAATGATCCTAAGGGGGGAGAATGTAAGGCCCCGAAAATTTTTTTCGAGTTATTTAAGATTTCGTCGTGCTAATGTAGGCTACATTGTTTTATCTCTTGTGCAAATAAGGATTCATAATATTATGGATATTAATTAGATAGTTTAATAAGGGTATAAGTCTTATTATAAGTGATTTGGGGTCTAAGGAGAGGCCTAAGCCTAATCCAAGATGGAAAATTGCATATTAGACGAAATGTGTAAAAGAGTGCGCACAAGACCTCACTTTGAACGATCATATCTCCGGTTATATAATGAGTTGTGTGAGGATCAACCTATCGAATTAAATCCCTTTGAGTCTAGTTTCCAACGCAACAAACCGTTCGTCATTCGGAGGTGTATACAGAAAGTTATGATCATTTTACTCGTCAGGTGTCAGATGCGCGAAGTCCTGCGCGAAGTGGACTTCGCGCACACTTCGTGCACCTTAGGCAGAATGCTCAGGAAAATGCGCGAAGTCATGCGCGAAGCTTGCACACTTCGCGCATCTGGGCAATACTTCGCGCACCTGGATAGTTTTAATACCCCAAAGACCGGCCTAGAGTGTTCCCAACTCATTTTTGGGGTTTTGACTTTCTCTCTCAAGAGGGTTTCATCCCAAACTTCATCCCTATGATCTAAGGTAAGATTTTTATAGTTCTTTGAGTAATTTCTACCCCTTAAGCACAATCTTCAAAATCCTTAGATTTTCCTTCTAATTCTTGAATTCTTCAAGAACACCTCAAGTGGAGATTCTTAAAATTCTTACTACAAGAGGTATGTTTATCATCTCCAACTACTCTATGGTGATTATTTATGTAAGATACATACATTAGAACTCATGGGAGGGTGATTGGGAGCCATGGGTTCCTAACCTAGGTTATGTTAGTATTGTAGAGGTTGTGAGATGTGTTATTGAGGTGTGATTCTTGGTATGGTAGTGTTATGTATGCATGCTTGTGCAAATAGAGTTGTGGGAAGATTGATGAACATAAATAAGTAAAGATTGGGTTAGGAAATGAAGAAATTCTTGAAAAGGGGATTTGAAATCAAGATGCCCAACTAGTATTTGATAAAATGCTCAAATGAGCTAGTTTCATGAATATCTTTCTAATATATGTTTAATTTTGTTATGTCTCATAGTAGATTGGAATTGCTAGAGTTTTTGAAGTGTTGTAGTAACTTAAGGAAAGCTCAATCGAGGTATGTATGGCTAATTTTGATTCTTGTGAAATCGCCCTTATGTGTGCAATTCGTTTGGCATGTGTTAATTTGAGAGATTGTGTGTAATTTGTTGATTTTGTTGTTGGGTATCTAATTGATGTTAAACTACATGTGGTGTGGTATGAATTATGAATTGAAAGATAACAAGGGAATTGGAATTGGTGAAGAATTGTGAATAATGGTTATGATGGCCTTTATGGCACCTTGTGGAAAAGAAACGAAACACTTGAGAATTGGTTTATTGTGGAAAGATACGAAGCACTTGAATTGTGGAAATTGTTGAACATACTTGTGTGAATATTTTTGATTATGGAAATATTGTAACTTGGTTGTGATATTGGCTTGATAAGTAATTGAGAACATGGAACAATGTGCAAGTTGCTTATTTGAACTTGTTGAAATTGTGTGTAGTACCTTATCTGCTGTTTGAAATTGTTGTGTTTTAAACTGTAAGACGGGGTCGTGTTGCGCGCCGCAACGTGAGGAAATAAGGTGTGGGTTGGGGTGATAAGGGTGGCCGAGGTAATAAGGGTGGTCGGGGGCAATAAGGATGGAAAGCGATCGAAATCGCTATTGAAAATTGATACAAAAATCAATGATGTGAAATTGTGAAAGGAGACAGGCAGGAGAGTTTGCAACCTGGGGGGCACTGATTGCCCCTATGTTTGACTACTTGAAATTTGTGTGGTTGATTGGTTGTTGTTCTATTTGTTTACCTTGAACGTGTTTGTGTTGAGGCTTATCTGAAATGAGTAAAAGGTGGAAAACATGGTTGGCTGGCTTGATTAGTTTTGATGTAATTTAATGGCTTGAGTTTACTTGGGACAAAGTTTGTCCATACATACCAGTACAATTCAAGTGTACTTGCGTCCCTTTTTGCCGGGGGCACTACATTCGTGTTATGATTGTAGGTGGATCAGTAGCAGGCACTTCAGCTCATCGGCAGTAGCATCCTTCATCTTCCACTGCCCGTTTTGGTGAGCCCCTTTCCTTTCGGGGCCCTACGTGGCTCATGCCACTCTTGTTTAGACTTTATTTTGATTTTGTGTAAGGTATAGCCGGAGCCTTATTACCGGCAAGTATTGTATCGTCCTTTGTATCCTAGAGGTTCCGTAGACATGTAAACTGTGGGATTCGAGGCTCATGTATATATTATGTTGGGCGTTGTAAAAACTGTAAACTTGTTAATGAATCACTCGCATGGTTATGTTTGTATATTGTGAAATCAGTTATAATTGGTAAGGTATTTGGTTAATGAGAATTAATCAACACGGGGGTAACACGTGGGAATGAAAGGCACCCAGGTCCGCTTGACTGGGGCTACCTAGTCAGGCGCCGGTCATGTCCCTCTAATTTAGTAAAATGATAATAGGTAAATTCTAGTTAAATATAATAAGTTCTAGATCCAAGGTTGATGGGAAGTAACAACCTATAAATTGCATTTAAAGCTATTTAAGGCAAAAAAGTGGTTTAATGATACTCTTGTGAATAAATGAAGGAATGAGGACAAGCGATAAATATGAAAAATGACAATAAATGCAAATAGGAAGAACACTTCACCCAAATATCAAATGATGTGGAAGATTCTTCCCTCTAACAATAAGATAGGGCAGTGAACAAGAATATAAGTTATGTTTTCTTAGATCATATGAGTGAAAAAGAAGAATAATCGATGATCAATCACTATAGAAAGGTACACTTTGTACATTTCCTCAATAGTCAACTTCTTACAGTAGTTTTCTCACATGCCTCTTTTCCCCCTCTCTCTCTTTCTATTTATATGGTATATTCTCTAAAAATCCTAAAACGTAATACAAAGGGAATATCCAATAGAATATTCCTGTCACTTGTTCCAAGACTATACTAACCACTATTCCTATTCTTCGCTATTCGACTTAGACCTCTACGGCTTCTCGATGATTGCTCGTTGTTGGTATTTGGTCATCCTCTCTTATCTCCCCAAATCAGAACAAAGTCTTTCACTTTACGTTCTTTCTACGCCTAATTTCCTCAGCAATATTTTGACCCATATAGATTAATCGAAAAATTATGCCATTTTTCGATTTAGACCACTACACAACCTCCAAAATGCCAATGAAAAGACTCAAAAAAATCTAGATGCTTAGTGTTTGACAAAAAAGAATTAAGCCTTTAGGTTAAACTAATTAAATAGAAAGATATCTAAAATAATAAATCCTAAATCTGAAATAAGTTTATATAAACGGAAAAGGGCCAAAACCGCCATTAGACTATTCACTTAAGTTTAAAAATATACTTCGTCCACCTATTTTGTAAAAATTTCCCTCACAGTTAAAAATTTAGTCCATTCATGCCCATAACGTCAACCTTTCGGCCCACTCATACCCTAAAAACTAACAGCCCTATTTTGATTAAGAAAAAAAGTATTATTTATTATGTGTTAATTTCCTATTGGCTTAAATTAAAATGTCACCCCATATCCACTTATTAGCCTACTCCGTCTTAGATTTTCACCCTTCAACACCCACAGATCTCCCTCTCCATCTAAGATTTTTCGGCCTTAATTTAATTATTAAATTAATATTTTTTATTAAATTAATTTCTGATTGAAATCGGGTACTCTTTGAAATTAATGCGTCATTATAAGATTTTATGGTTTAATAAGTTTTTTTTTCCGCCAATAATAATGATCATTGAGCATTTGCAATATTTTTTGTTATATATTTTGTGACAACTCTTCATTCAATTTTGATTATACCAATGATTTATTTGGTCTCTGCTCGGACCTCGATCTTTTTCTTCTTCATTGTCTCATCATAGTCTAAACAACCGACCATGTCCATAAGTTAAGCTCTTGTACGAGGATGCTCTTTTGGTTATATCAACACCGCTAATTTTAAAAAAGAGATGGTCAAATCAAGAGAAATATCCATGTCCATAAATTAAGCTCTTGTACGAGGATGCTCTTTAGATTATATCAACACCGCTAATTTTAAAAAAGAGATGGTCAAATCAAGAGAAATATTTGAGATCATATGCCTGAGAATATGAGAGAATACAACTTATTGGTGAATGTGACTGTAATAAACACTTGATTGAGCTTATTCTATGAAGCAGTAAAGTATAGTAAGAAAAACTGATAATGAATGATATTTTTATGATGAAAAAAATAGAAATATTGATGTGTACATTTAATATACAAAGAAATAGGAAGAGAAATGTGATTAACTATATGGGAGAGTTTTGTTTGCTTAGGTTAAAAATGGGTGTATGAGAGTTCTAGTTGGTGGAATAATTTTTAAAAGAAAGAGGAGAAAGAAATAGAGAAAAAGTGTCTTAGAATGTGGGCGAGTTATTTTAATTTAGGTGAGTCTTAAGTTAGGCTAATGAGACGACGACACATGAAAATTAATTATTTTTTTCGCCTAATAGGGTCTTTGAAAGTTGTATGATGTAAAGTATTAATGACAAAAAAAATTGGTTGTCTGAAAATAAAGCTTTAATGATGTTTGTAGTGATTATTCAAATAGAATGCAAGGCAAAAAAAAAAGATGAGAAGAATAAGAAAAATATGAACGTACACACACTAGAGGGGGGAGGGTGGAGGGGGTGGGAGGGAGAGATTTTTTGAGATGGGATATTATTGTACCAACTCCAATAGTCTAGGGGCTATTTTGACCTTTTTCCTTTATGACACGTGGAAATTAATTAAATATCTTTTTATCTAACATGACTGTAGTAATGAGAGATTTTAATACATTGGCATATTCCGTGAAAGCAGTTTGAAAACCTTTTGACCGCACCCTGCTTTAGAGGTTGCCTACATATCCTGGGCTAAACAGGAATCAGGTCAGTGTAGTTCGGGAAGGTCTGGCAGTTAAAAACTCCAGACTCACTGTTACATTGACACTGTTGAGACCTGCTGGCTTACTCCTTATTACACCGGGGGGGAATGTAAAATGAATAAGTTATTCTAAGCTACGATTCTACAATTACAATTGTTCGTATCCTAGCTTTTTGTTTGCTTCTGCTTGTCTCTTTTTCTTTGATTTTCTGTGATGCTGACTCTCTTTTTGTTGATTTTCTTTTCTTGCTTCCCCCTCTTATTTTTTTGATTTTCAATGATACTACTTGTCCTCGAGCTGATGCCTGCTCAAAACAAAACAAAAACAACAAACGTTTTCTTCTGCCCCAGTGTGGGCTTTTTTAGGCTATGGTGTTACCCATGTTAGCTAACACACACCAAAATTGCAGAAATAAAAATTTTGCAGAAAAGTATTCCCTTGTTATCCAGGTGGGTGCCTGATTCATGAAAATTAAAATTTTGCAGAAAAGTATTCCCTTGTTATCCAGGTGGGCGCCTGATGCATGAAAACTAAAATTTTGCAAAAAAGTATTCCCTTGTTATCTAGGTGGACGCCTGATGCATTAAAGTTAAAGATTTGCAGGAAAGTATTCCCTTGTTATCCAGGGGGCGCCTGATGCATTAAAATTGAAGATTTGCAGAAAAGTATTCCCTTGTTATCCAGGTGGGCGCCTGATGCATTAGAATTAAAGATTTGCAGAGTTACAGTGTTGCTCATGTTAGCTAACACAAACCAGAGTTGCAGAAATAAAAATTTGCGAAAAAGTATTCCCTTGTTATCCAGGTGGGCGCTCGATGCATAAAAAAAATTTGCAAAAAAGTATTCCCTTGTTATCCAGGTGGGCGCCTGATGCATAAAATTAAAAATTTGCAGAAAAGTATTTCCTTGTTATCCAGGTGGGCGCCTGATGCATAAAATTAAAAATTTGCAGAAAAGTATTCCCTTGTTATCCAGCTGATGCCTGCTCAAAACAAAACCAAACAACAAACTTTTCTTCTGCCCCAGTGTGGGCTTTTTCAAGTTACAGTGTTGCTCATGTTAGCTAACACAAACCAGAGTTGCAGAAATAAAAATTTGCGAAAAAGTATTCCCTTGTTATCCAGGTGGGCGCTCGATGCATAAAAAAAATTTGCAAAAAAGTATTCCCTTGTTATCCAGGTGGGCGCCTGATGCATAAAATTAAAAATTTGCAGGTATTTTCTTTGACTGGCTGTCTTTTACCTGTGAATTCCTTCACTTATTGCCAAACTTTCTCTTTTTGGTGTTTTCTATCTTTCCACATTGGTCACATTCTCTTTAAAGTGGTTAGTGACAATTTGTCCTTGTATGAATCACGAAACAAAATTTATTAGATATAAACTGCTGGCAACTGGCATCTGGCGTCCCTGCCTCTTATTTCTCTCCTCTTTTGCTTTTCTCCCACTGTGTGGTCTTTCAGCTGACTATCTCTTGCGAACTCTTTTTGTATTTTCTTACTTTTTCTCTTTTTGTTTTCTTTTCTTTTGGCAATGTTCGCCAAACTTCTTTATTTTCTCCCCACCTCTTCTTTTCTTTATTTTTTTGATCCAGTGTTATTTCAGCTCTTTGTCATCGGAGCTGGTAGTTAGTTCTCAAAAAGGCAAACAATGAAATGCAGAAAAATGAAAAAGGGTAAAGGTTGTTTCGGAGAAGTGGTAGAACTTATCTGGGTGTGTTGGCTGATTCCATTGACCATGCCATGTATTTAAACTCCGACCCAGTTCGTTTACACCATTATTCTGACTCCGGATTGTTCTCAACCCAAACCGATCATATTTTTTGTTGCCTTTTCTCCTTTCATGGTAATCCTTACGGTCGCCCTACGGTGCCTCGAAAGGTTTTCACCAATAGGACTCTCTCATTTATTCTCTCTTGGCCTCACATTCACCCTGTAGTGCCGTAAAGGTTTTCACTGACAATTCTCTCTCATTTTATATCTTTCAAACTCACAGTCGTCTCACAATGTCGGTTAAGGTTTCCACCGATGAGACTCTCTCATTTTTTCATTTTTCATTTTTCCTTTTGTCTTTTTGTTTTCTATACCACAGTTGTTGTCCAATGTTTTGCTCTTCCTTCATTGAATCTGTTATCATTTTGGAATTAATCAGAAGGTCTTTCTTTGGACTGTATCGTGGCTTTTGGATGGGTTAAAGGAAGAAAGGTATAAAGGCTCAAAAATTTACGAGGGTTCAAAAATATTTACAACTCTCGGAATTATTCACCATAACTTCTGCCCCAGTTTCAATATGTGGGGAATTTTTGGATTTTTCTTTGTCGTGACTGAACCTCAGCGAGGCTGCCTACGTACCCTTTCGGGATCAAGTCAAACGTAGTTCATTGCTACGTCAACAAATTAATGAATTTCTTTTTGACTTTTTCCGGGTTTCTTTGTCTTTTATTTTTATTTATTTTGTTATTTATCATCATTTTTTTTCATTTTTTTTTTTCATTTTTCATTTATCATCATTTTTTTTTTCATTTCCTGTACCATAAGCAATTCCGAGAGAGGGGTATGAAAGAATGTATTAATCATGGATCAAAGGGGATGTCAACGGATAAAGTGTTTGGATAGAGAATAAAAACGCCTTCGTCTTTTGAACTCCAAAATCATAACAAAATACAATCATACAATTGAAAAAGAATCATACATAGTATCTTTTGACCGCATCTGAATTGATAGCAGTCTCTATGCACTTTTCCTCAACATATGCCAAATATAATTCCCCATTAGACAACACCCGCGATACCACAAATGGTCCCTGCCAGTTTGACATAAATTTGCCCTTTACCTCGGCCCAATGCGGTAAGATACGCCTCAATACGAGTTGTCCAGCTTCAAACTTCTGAGGACGCACCTTCTTATTGTATGCTTTTGCCATTCTCTGTTGATACAACTGCTCGTGGCAAACTGCAGCCAACCTCTTCTCATCGATTAGACTAAATTTTTCCAGCCGGGCTTTTACCCATTCTTCGTCATCTATTCCAGCCTCAGCTATGATTCGCAGTGACGGTATCTCTATTTCCGCGGGTATAACGGCCTCTGTCCCATATACCAATGAATAAGGTGTGGCGCCGATAGAAGTGCGCACTGTTGTGCGATAACCCATAAGAGCAAAAGGTAACTTCTCGTGCCATTACCTGGATTCCTCCACCATTTTCCTGAGGATCTTCTTGATATTCTTATTTGCAGCTTCTACTGCCCCATTCGCTTTTGGCCTATATGGTGTGGAGTTGCGATGTGTGATCTTAAATTTCTGGCAAACTTCCGCCATGAGGTGACTGTTTAGATTGGCTCCATTATCTGTGATGATTACCTTGGGAATTCCGAACTAGCATACGATATTTTCATGCACAAAGTCCACCACAGCTTTCTTTGTCACTGCCTTGAATGTCTTTTCCTCAACCCACTTGGTGAAGTAATCAATCGCAACCAAAATGAATCTGTGCCCATTGGAAGCTGCTGGCTCTATCGGTCCAATAACATCCATGCCCAAAGCGACGAATGGCCATGGTGCAGACATCGTATGCAATTCATAAGGCGGAGAGTGAATTCGATCTCCATATACTTGGCATTGGTGACATTTCCTCACATACCTGATACAATCACGTTCCATGGTGAGCCAATAATACCCGGCTCTCAGAATCTTCTTTGCCAGGATATACACGCTCATATGGGGTCCACAGGCTCCAGCATGCATTTCAATCATAATCTCATCAGCTTATTGCGCATCCACACACCTCAACAATCCCAGGTCTGGTGTTCTCTTATATATGATTCCTCCACTAAGGAAAAAACCATTAGCCAAGCGTCTGATAGCTCTTTTCTGATCTCCAGTGGCCTGCTCCGGGTATTTTCCAGCCTTCAAGTATTCCCTGATGTCGTGATACCATGGTTCTCCGTCCAATTCTCCTTCCACAGCAAAGCAGTAAGCATTCTGATCCAGCACCTGGATCTGGAGTGGATCTATATATGTTTTGTCTGGATGATGTAGCATGGAGGACAGTGTGGCCAAAGCATATGCAACCTCGTTGTGCATTCTTGGGATTCTATGAACTGTAATCTTTGGGACAACTCATGCAAACAATGCCGGTAAGGTATCAATTTCAAATCCCTTATTTCCCATTCTCCCTGGATTTGGTGTATCAAGAGATCCTAGTTACCCATGACCAAAATCTCTTGAATACCCATGTCTATTGCCATTCTTAATCCTAAGATACACGCCTCATATTCGGCCATATTGTTGGTACAAAAAAATCGAAGCTGAGCGGTGACGGGATAGTGTTGACCCGTTTCTGAAATGAGTACTGCTCCGATACCAACTCCCTTACTGTTGACGGCTCCGTTGAAGTACATCTTCCACCCTGGCTTCTCGCCCTATTCTATTTCTTCGACATTCATTCCCTCCTCATCTGGAAAATATGTCTTTAATGGCTTATATTCATCATCCACGGGATTCTCTGCTAAGTGATCCGCAATTGCCTGCGCCTTCATCGCCGTACGAGTTACATAAATGATGTTAAATTCTGTGAGCAGAATCTGCCATTTAGCATGTCTTCCTGTGGGCATGGGCTTCTGGAATATGTACTTCAGAGGATCCAACCGTGATATCAGGTACGTGGTATATGCTGACAAGTAATGCTTCAGTTTCTGAGCCACCCATGTCAATGCACAACAAGTTCTTTCTAGCTGAGTATATTTCACCTCGTAAGATGTGAACTTCTTACTAAGGTAATATATAGCCTGCTCTTTCTTGCTCGTCTCATCGTGTTGCCCTAGCACACAATCAAAGGAGTTGTCAAGAACTGTCAGATACAAGATCAAAGGTCATCCCGGCTCTGGAGGAACTAGCATTGGAGGATTGGCTAAATATTCCTTGATTTTGTCGAAGGCTTCCTGATATTCATCGGTCCATTTCACCGCTGCATCTTTCTTTAACAACTTGAACATCGGCTCACATGTTGATGTCAACTGAGCGATGAACCGGCTAATGTAATTCAACCTTCCCAATAAGCTCATCACTTCCTTTTTGTTCTTCGGCGGAGGTAGACTTTGGATGGCTTTGATCTTCGATGGATCTAGTTCAATGCCTCGCCGACTCACTATGAACCCCAACAGCTTCCCTGAAGGTACTCCGAAAGCGCATTTCGCAGGATTGAGTTTAAGATTGTACCTCCGGAGTCTCTAGAAAAACTTCCTCAAATCCTTCACATGATCATGTTGCTTTTTGGACTTTATGATGACATCGTCCACACATACTTCAATTTCTCGATGCATCATGTCATGGAACACCGTGGTCATTTCCCTCATATAAGTTGCTCCGGCATTCTTTAATCCAAACGACATCACTCTGTAGCAATACGTTCCCCAAGGTGTAATTAAAGCAGTTTTCTCCGCATCTTCTTCGTCCATCAGGATCTGGTGATAACCGGCGTAACAATCTACAAATGAACCGATCTCATGCTTGGCGCAATTGTCGATCAATATGTGGATGTTTGGCAATGGGAAATCATCCTTTGGACTGGCTTTATTGAGGTCTCTGTAGTCCACACACACTCTGGTTTTTCCATCTTTCTTTGGGACCGGCACAACGTTCGCCAACCAGGTGGGGTATTTAGTAACTCGTATGACCTTCGCCTCAAACTGCTTATTCACCTCTTCTTTTATTTTTACGCTGATGTCCGTTTTGAATTTTCACAACTTTTGCTTCACTGGCCGGCATTCAGGGTATATAGTAAACTTGTGTACCACCAAGTCAGTACTAAGTCCGGGCATGTCATCATAGGACCAAGCGAAGATGTCCTTGAATTCATGCAACAACCTTATCAATTCTTCCCTGAGGGATGTTTCGAGATGAACACTGATTTTTGTTTCCCGGACATCATCTTCGCTTCCCAAATTGATGGATTCTGTCTCACTCAAGTTCGGTTTGGGTTTTTCCTCGTATTGGTTCATGTCCTTACTTATTTCCTCCAGGGCTTCCTCATCCTCATATTCTATCTCACTATTGTCAGAATTGGGTCGGGAATTCTTCATGCATGACATGTCATCAGAATTAGCACATATGGAACTATACAAAGGGAAAGAAAAAATAAGGCAAAAAAATGAAGAAAGAAGAAAAACTGCATTTCATTGATATAAAAAAAGATGAACAGAGTTTTGGATACATTTTGATTTTTCATGGGGGGTGGGGCGACTACAAAAAGTAACAATTGCTTTTCCGGGGAAATGATGATAAATTTTCAAGAGCTAACTACCAAGACTCCTTCCTGATTGGGAAAGGAGTGGCTTCCCAGTTGTTGAGCATAACACCAGATCCCACGAATTGCACGTCCATCCTTCTAGTACCTTCCCCCATTTCAACCATGTTCACATCCCCAAATATCTTCTCAAACCTTATCAGGAGCTCTTCATCGGGTCGGGTCTCAATGTACCTTGATGCAGCAGATGTCAGATGTTTAGTACCAGGCTTGGCAAAGGTGTCGGATAGTTTGGGGATGGGTTTAGGCAAGGTCCAGTTCTTCTTTTTGGTTTTGTGGGCTTTTTGGATGTCGGCATAGGTGGGTTTGAACCCCAAGCCGAAGGTATCTTTGTTCACTGGAAGCTGAACTGGTTGGGCGATTCCTTGCAAAGCTTTCCCCAGCCCTTTTCCTGGTGCAAACCCATTTTTGAGCATTTCCCGGGCCACCATCACAGCAGCAGGTGCCACCGTAGGGATTGGCAGTTTCTCACCCTCAGCAATTTTGTTCACTGTTATGGTATCCGTTACCTGGTAAACCCAAGGACCTTTGTCTCCATCAGCATCATCAAATGGCATTACGACATTTCAGGTATTTTTCTCTCCATGCACTACGACTTCTTGTTGCTCCCATTCAAACTTGACCATTTGGTGCAAGGATGACGACATGACTTTGGCTGCGTGGATCCATGGTCGGCCCAGCAATAGATTGTAAGATACAACAACGTCCAATACCTGAAATTCCATTGTAAAATCCATGGGCCCGATGGTAACCTCCAAGACGATATCCCCCAAAGTGTTCTTACTTCTACCATCAAATCCTCTCACATTCACACTGTTTCTTCAAATTCTGTCGGGACTGATACTCAACTTCCCAAGAGTTGACAGCGGGCAAATGTTTGCACTTGAGCCATTATCTATCAGCACCCTGGTAACCACGGACTCTTCACTTTTCACCGTGAGATAAAGTGCCCTATTATGCCCGGTTCCCTCAACGGGCATTTTGTTGTCTGAGAATGTAATCTTATTGGATTCGAAGTTCTTGTTGGTAATCTTTTCGAGATGACAAACCGAGATCTTCTCAGGGGCATGCGCCTCGTTCAATATCTTCATCAGAGCTTTTCTGTGTTCTTTCGAATGGATCAACAACGAGAGCAAAGAGATTTGTGCGAGTGTTTTCCTCAACTGTTCCACTATGGAGTAATCCTGAGATTTTATCTTCTTCAGGAACTCTTCCGCCTCTTCTTCGGACACAGGCTTCTTCAACTGACTCTCTTTCACTACCTTCATTTTCCTTAACTCTTCCGGGGCAAAACACCTCCCGGACCGAGTTAGACCGTGCGTCTCATTGATTTCTCCAGACACCTCTTTCCTTTTGTAAATCACTGTCACCTTGTTGTAGTTCCAAGGTACAGTCTTGGTATCTACCACCGGCATCTGTACCATTGGTCTTATAATCACCAGTTCCACGTTTGCGCCTTTCACTTTAACACTGGTTTCACACCTGGTACTACAACTTTCAAATTTTCCACCACTGTTTGCCTTTTCACTGGTTCTTCAGCAATCACTTTTCCTTTCTCAACTTCCTTCTCTGCTTTGCTACTAGCCTTGATCATCATGACAGACTGGGATGGCTTTCGGCTGCTCTCCTCTTGTGCCAACTCTATCATATGTGCTTCATGGTGAGCTGGCAGTGGGTTCTGAGTAATGTTCGGGGCCTTCGGAGCCTGCACTTCAATCCTCCGTCTATCAATGAGTTCTTGAATAGCGTTCTTCAAATGCCAACATTTCTCAGTGTCGTGTCCCAGTGCTCCAGAGCAATACTCGCACCTGACCGACTGATCGATGTTTTTTGGTGGTGGGTTCGGAAGCTTTGACTCGATTAGGCTCAACATTCCCAATTCCTTCAATCTGTGATAGAGGCTAGTATAGGATTCCCCCAGCGGGGTGAATGTTTTCTTTGCCTGATTTCTATTCCTCATCTCCGGGTCGGGCCTGAAGTTGGGTTTGTTTGGGTTTCTGTAAGCTCTAGAAGAAGGGTATGTATTTTGTGTGTGGTAAACATTTTGCGAGGCCCGGGCTTGCCATATCTGTGGTGGTTGATTCACGTCCAAGCAATGGTCGTAGTCAATATAACTTGGTCTAATAAGTCCAAGATCGATCCCACAGAGAATTAACCTACCAATTGCAACTATCACAACCCCAAAAGTACTTTCGAATCAAGTTCCCAAACTTTGAATATATCTTTGTGTGATTTTCGAATATCTACTTTGCAATAATTAAGAATGCTTAAAAGAAAGAATTGAATGTTGGGTAAAAATAATATGGAGAAGAACTAAGGTAATGATTTCCCCTATTGATGGAATCCCTTATCGTTATGCTCATACAAATTGTTAATATATTCTATCAATCATGAACGCTATGAGTATCGTAACCCTCTCCCGAGCAATTAGAATAATTTACTAGTGCACTCTCCCGAGCTACCCTAGCTAGCTTTAATTTGAATAGTTCACTTAAGATTGCACCCAAGACTTCGTTATTCCTAACCCCGTTTTTACGCCTAAAGCTATAGATTCCTCTAATAACCTAGGTGTGGTGTTGTTCAACAATATACCTAAATATGCACTCTTTTCCAAGTTATGCACACTAAATAGGCACCGCTAATTGGGACGTCTACCAATTAACTACAACAAGAACGAAGTTGAACAAATAGAAATCTAAGTCACAATTTGTAATCACATAAACGATAAGTTCATCACTCAATAGGTTCCATCAAAACCTTAGAAAAGAATTTAGCTATTCATGCTTGAAGAAACAAGAATAATAATTGAAATCATAAAGAAATAATTGATATAAAATAAAAGAAGTAGTTGAGAGGATTCTATCTTACCAAATATCTTGCAAAAGTATTGAATTAAAGACAACATGCCTCTATGGGGCAAACTAGGAGTTTATATAGAGGTTTTAGGGCTTAGAAAACTAAATTCGAATCCAATTAGGAGAACTGGGCGCCGGCTTCCGCGGTTCGTTCGCGGCCGCGAGCCAACCGCGAACAGTCAAACTTCAGAATGCCTCTTTTTTTGCGGTTCATCGGCGAACGCGGATGAATAGTGCTGCGTATTTTTGATTGCTTCTTCCAGCTCTTTTCACCTTAGATCTTTTCTTGGCCTTTTCATCCACATATGACTTCAAAATACTCTTCTTAGCATCCATTGCATCACATGTACCTATAACACACAAACAAACACTAATCAAAGCATTTTGACCTCATAAACAACATAAATACCATAACAAAGTGTGATTATTTAGGGCATAATTATAGTCAAATTCACCTATTATCAATACCCCACACTTAAAACCTTTTCTCGTCCTCGAGAAACTTTAATCACACTTTAGGCCAATTAACAAAAATTTGTCTCCCCCAAAATATGTCACAAAAGCTATTATACATGAACAACCTAAGATATGCACAATCTTTACCTAACCGCAAACTCTCATGCCCGCACATTATTACTTACTCTACTTATTACCAAAAACTTTCAAATTCACCTTCTTCCTCTTGAATTACATGCCCTCACAAAATTTATTGAGAGAAGTTCCCACACATTAACAATTCAAATACATGGAACTTATAAATATCGGAAACATTCACTCACTTTCAACAAAGAACATTCATATGAATACAGACACACCATAGGCTTGCCCCTAGTGTAATACTCCACTAATCGAGTTATTCAATCATAGATCAAGAGGTCTTTAAGGGTTGTAATGTAGGCTATGGGACGGGTATGATACTTTTGGTTATAGTGACTAGCCTCCCTAAGCACTTTTCTTTTCTTTTTCATAACTTCCCTTTTTGTTTACTTCTTTTGTCTCCCATAAACATACCTTCACCTTTCTTCAATTTTAACCCCTATTTTTCTTTTATTGATGTAGTGGCCTTTCTAAAATTTTATTCAATATAGCTCTTTGTTTCATTGCTTTGCAACATTATTTTGGACCAGTCCACTATAAAAAAATTTTTTTTTTTTATTCTTGATTTTCCCTTTTTCAATTTCCCTTCACCCCACACTTAAACTTTTGCATATTCATTACAATACAAGTGCTTCTCGGAGGTAAAGTAGAACATTATACATATTTGATGAACATTCAAGGGTTATCAAAGAATAGGCTTAAGCTCAAAGGGGTTAACTAAGATATAATGTACGGGTGAATTCATGTCTATTGGTATATGGGGTTGCACAAAGAAATGCCTCTATCCTTTCTACAACCAACAACTTCTATTTTGCTTTGCAAACACACAGGGCAAGTTCTAGGCATCATGTACAACATACAATGTAAGTAAAACCTCACACACACATGGCATGCAACTCATTTGGAATCCAGTTTATCTACAAAGTCTTATCGATGTTCAAGCAAGCATTATTGTGCAATTTAAGGCATATTGAGATTCTACAATCAATCTTAGAAGATACATTCTCAAGTTCAATTTACGCTTTTGCTAATGTGCATATTCGGGGTTACATGTTGCCCTTTTACCTCTAATCCTAAGAAAAGAAAAATAAAAAAAATCTATCTAACCCGGTTCAAATAAATACCCTTGGAAAAGAACCGTGGTCAAAAGAAAAACCAAGGGGGAGATGATACATTACCTAAAAAATAAAAGAAAAAAAAATTCCTACGTGGACTACTTCCCTCAAGAGTACTTGTCCTAAATAGTCTGTCATCAGGAAGAGTCCTCTACTCATATTTTTGGAGTTTTTTTTTTAATTTTATGATTTTTTTTTGGTGTTTTTATTATTTTATATTACTACTACAACTAATATATACATCATGTACAAGATAAGTCACCCACCCCGCACTTAAAGACATGTCATGTACTCATGGCATAAATAAAAATTAAAGCACAAAAGGGGCAAAAAAACTTACCTGAGACTCACTCGGAGTCGGAGACGGTGGATGGGTCGACATGACATGCTCGTCCAAGTGCTCTGAACCATGCCATAAACCTGTTTTCTGACCGGGCTTGTCTTGTAGACATGGCGTCTAGCCGTGTGTGCAAGCCATCAACGGAGGTGCGCAGATCAGCAACCTCCTCCTCCATGGACCTTAGCATAGGTCGTGTGGACTCGGACCTAGACATACTTGCTCCACGAGGAGCGGGCCTGGAAGTTCCGGCTGAATCGTGGAGTGCCTGGCCCGGGCAACCGGTACAGGATTGTCCTCCTCATCTAAGTCAATAGGGGTTGTGTCTCGTCCAACCCGGATAGTAGCAGCTCTAAATAGAACTTTCGGTAGTAGCTCACCATCGGCATCAGTAACTGGGGTGTGGTTGAGGAGACACAACGTAGTGACAAGAGATGGGTAATAAAAACCCTTGGCAGTGAGGGATCCCCTCAATACCATCTCATCACTAATTACTCGGGCGATATCAACATCCCGATGTGTTACAAAACACCAAGTCAAAATAGCCCTATTAAAGTTAACATCCGTGGTGTTACTCGAGGGCAAGATACGATTGCAAATTATGGAGAACCAACATTTGGCAGTGTGTGTAAAGCAGTTAGAGTGTAGAGTCTGATTTCTAATCCACACCGGGATGTTGTCTACACATAAGGCCTCTATTAGCATGTCCCATGTGACACCAGGCCTATCATGGTAATAGTCGACATCACTAGTGTGCAATAGCAGTCTTAGTACTTGTCGAATAGTAGGAATATGGGTATTGACCCACTTACCTCTGACGAATACATCTCTGACCATAGCATAAGGAGCATTGGCGTAGAATTTCCGGACAAGCATCTTGTTCACCTTAGGAGGTGAGTCAAAGAGGAACTCCATCTCGCGCCTCCGAATCTCATCATATGTTTTTGGCTTCTCCGAGCGGATAGCTATCCGGTCAACTTCTACCTCTTGGAGCCACTTCTTGGTTGCTTTAATGTGAAATCCATTCTCCGCTTCTTCACAAGCAAACCTCGACTCATCATAAGTCGGTTGCCTAGATGAGCTAGCACCATGTCGAGCTCTCTTTGGGGCCATGATCCTGCACAAATAAGATAGCCAAAAATTTTGTAAAGCGTTAGTCATCGGAAGGCTACTCAGACTTCGCCATCCGTGAGATATCACAATTAACCATTTTTTCGTGCAAATACCTCATACTCCTATATTTAGATTCTTTATCTAACTATTTTACACATGCCTATTCAAGCACCCCACACTTAGTTATTTTGCACGCTTCAACATTACCCAATTGACTTAATCCATCCCCAATAAAATACACCATTACCAATTCATGAGTTGGGCATTATTTCTCCTAAAACTACATTAATACATTATGAACAATGATAATTTTCCCAACTTGCCTAGCCAATCAACATACATGGTGTACATACTATTTGGGTCTCCAAACCATAAAATTAGCATCATAAACATAATTGAAGACCCAACAACTCATCCTTTACCAAACTTCCATCATATAACAAGGTTCTTTAGAAGAAATTCATGGAAACATGTAATGTGCAAAAAGAAACCAAGTCATATTCAAGATTGATCCTAAACTAACAATATCTAATTAATTCTACAAAATAAATAATCAAGAACTAAAAATAAAAACAAAATAAAAGAGAAAAGAAGTAGAGAAACTTACAAGTGATAACAATGGAGGAGTAATGGAGGAAGAAGGGGATGATTTGGAGATGAGGGGTTTGGGAAATTTTTAGAGAGAAGGGAGAGGATTTGAAGTTAGAGAGAGAGAGAGAGATTTGGAAGAGGTGGGCGGCTACTTTGAGTTATGGGAGAGGGGGTTTAGGTTTTTAGGGTTTAAAGAAAGAGGGGGGGAAAGAAAAATAAAAAAAATGTTTATTTTAGCCGACCGCGGAACTGGCCGCGACGGTTCGCGGTTCGTTCGCGGCTGCGGATGGACCGCGAACAGTCAAGATTTAGAGAGGTCATTTTTCCGCGGTTGGTTCGCGGTCGCGAATGGACCGCGAACAGAGAAAGTTCAGAGAGGTCCGGGTCGTGACATCTGCGGTCGCGGATGGACCGCGGACAGTGCCCTTCTCTGAATTTTTTTTTACAATTGTTCAGCTAAAACTTTGTTTTTTTTTCTTATTTTATTTTATTAAATACTTCTAAAATAAAAATACTTACAACATGTTCGTGGGTAGCCTCCCACGTAGCGCCTGATTTAACGTCGCGGCACGACTCAACTTAGCGCATTTTACGGCTCGCTAGACCTTTGAGGTTCATCCAACCGCAATTCTACCTTGTCCTCCATGTCATCCAGGCCTATGTAAGGTTTCAACCGCTGTCCGTTTACCTTGAATGTACGTGATCCATCCATAGTTTGAATTTCCACAGCTCCTGACTCAAATGCCTCAATTACCTTGAAGGGTCCTGACCACCTTGATTTCAATTTACCTGGGAACAATCGTAATCTTGAATTGTATAGTAGTACTTTGTCCCCGTTTTTGAAGTTTCGCTCAATGATATTTTGATCATGAATCCGCTTCATCCTCTCTTTATACAATCTAGTACTTTCAAACGCCAGATACCGAAATTCTTCTAATTCATGCAACCCAGTTAACCTTGATTTACCTGCTTCATCCAAGTTGAGATTCAATTGTTTTAGTGCCCACCAAGCTTTGTGCTCTAATTCAACCGGTAGGTGACAAGCTTTCCCAAACACCAATTTGTATGGAGACATGCCAATGGGTGTCTTGAATGTTGTTCTATATGCCCATAGTGCGTCATCAAGCTTTCTGGACCGGTCGGTTCTTGTGGCGTTCACTGTTTTAGTCAGTACACTTTTTATCTCCCTATTGGAGACCTCAACTTGCCCGCTAGTTTGCGGGTGATATGGAGTGGCCACACGGTGTTTAACATCATACTTGGCCAATAATTTCTCAAAATCTCGGTTGCAAAAGTGTGTGCCCCCGTCACTGATGATAGCCCTTGGAGTCCCGAACCGGGTGAAAATATTCTTCTTCAAAAACCCCACCACCACCTTAGCATCATTGGTGGGTAATGCTGCAGCTTCCACCCATTTGGACACGTAGTCAACTGCAACAAGTATGTACTTATTGTCGTATGAGCTAATAAATGGCCCCATGAAATCTATTCCCCAGACATCGAACACTTCAACTTGCTGGATTGGGTTCATTGGCATTTCATGACGCCGGGAGATGTTCCCGGTGCGTTGACATTCGTTGCAACCTTTCACCCACAAGTGCGCATCTTTAAACACCGTTGGCTAATAGAAACCAGCCTCAAGTATTTTGGCAGCTGTACGTATTCCTCCAAAGTGACCGCCATATGCTGAAGCATGACATGCCTGCAAAACAGAAGATTGTTCTATCTCGGGGGCGCATCTCCGGATCGTGTTATCAAGACATATCCTAAACAAATATGGTTCATCCCAATAATAACACTGACTTTCACGAAAAAATCTTTTCCTCTGGACCGGTGAGAGGTCATGAGGAACAATACCACTGGCTAGGTAATTAGCATAGTCAGCATACCATGGTGTTTCAAGGAGAGTGGTGGTGAGCAGCTGCTCGTCTGGAAAGGTTTCAAGAATTTCCTCACTCTTTTTGACAAGTTCAGCTCCTTCAAGTCATGACAAGTGGTCAACGACTTGATTTTCAATACCTTTTCAATCACTAATTTCGAGGTCGAACTCTTGGAGAAGCAACACCCAACGAATTAGGTGCGGCTTAAAGTCCTTTTTATCAATTAAATATCTTAAAGTTGCATGGTCTGTGTATACGATTACCTTTGATCCTATGATATAGGACCAGAATTTGTCGAATGCGAAGACGACCGCAAGAATCTCCTTTTCCGTCACTGTGTAGTTTAGCTATGCTCCACTCAAAGTTCTACTTGCATAGTATATTGGATGCATCAGCTTATCTTTCCTTTGGCCCAGCACTGCCCCCACGGAATAGTCACTTGCAACACACATTAACTCAAAAGGCTGCTCCCAGTCTGGGGCAATGATGATGGGTGATGTGACTAACCTCTTCTTTAGTTCCTCAAAAGCAATCTTGCATTCATCAGAAAAAACAAAACGGTGATCTTTTCAAGTAACTTATAGAGAGGGTTTGATATTTTGGAGAAGTCTTTGATGAACCTCCGGTAAAAACCGGCGTGTCCAAGAAAGCTTCTTATGGCCTTGACGGATGTTGGTGGAGGCAACTTTGCAATGACATCAACTTTAGCACGGTCTACCTCAATGCCTTTGCTTGATACCCGGTGCCCCAATAATATACATTCTTGTACCATAAAATGGCACTTCTCCCAGTTTAGCACTAAGTTTGTTTCCATGCACCGTTTTAGCACTCTAGTCAGATTGGCAAGGCATTCATCGAATGAATTCCCTACCACTGAGAAATCATCCATGAACACCTCCATAATGTCTTCCACCATGTCGGTGAAAATAGCCATCATGCACCTTTGGAATGTGGCGGGTGCATTGCATAGTCCGAATGGCATCCTCCTGAAGGCAAAGATGCCATATGGGCATGTGAAGTAGGTCTTCTCTCTATCTTCTGTGGTTATGGAGATTTGATTGTACCCCGAGTATCCATCAAGAAAGAAAAAATGGGACCTCCCTACCAACCTGTCAAGCATTTGATCAACGAAGGGAAGTGGGAAGTGATCTTTGCGGGTGGCTAGATTCAACTTCCTGTAGTCTATGCATATTCTCCATCCGGTGACGGTTCTTCTTGAAATCAATTCATTGTTCTCATTTTTCACTACCGTCATGCCTCCTTTCTTTGGCACACATTAGATCGGGCTAACCCAGCTGCTGTTTGAGATTGGGAAGATGATTCCCGCATCTAGCCACTTTATTACTTCCTTCTTCACCACTTCCTTCATGTTGGGGTTCAGCCTTATTTGATGTTCCCTGGAAGGTTTGTGTCCATCTTCCAGGAGAATTTTATGCATACAATAGGCTGGGCTGATCCCTTTTATGTCTGCCATGGTCCACCCGATGGCAGTCTTGCATTCCTTGAGTACCTGTATAAGCTTTTGGGCCTGCACATCTAACAAACTAGATGAGATAATAACAGATAACGTGGAGTTAGGACCTAGTTATTCATACCTGAGATGTGATGGTAGTGGTGTAAGTTTAAGCTTTGGTAGATCTTCTATGGATGGCTTTGCTGGCGGGCTCTCTCTTTTCTCTAAGTGTAGAGGTTCGAACTCAAGCTCTCTCTGCCAAAATCCCTTGCCTTCTAGAGATAGTACCCATTCGGCTAAACTTTCACCATTTACCTCTTCCATGTTCATCAGGCACTACCTAGATCTTCAATGGTCAACTCTGCGTTGTCGGTCTCCACTATCACATCAACCGCATCAATGAGAGAGCAATTTGCGAACTCACTAGGGCGCCTCATGGATTTTTGCACATTGAAAATGAACTCCTCATCATTCAGCCTCATCTTGAGTTCCCCAGTTTCACAATCAATTATGGCTGTCCCGGTGGCTAGGAATGGTCTTCCTAGGATTATGGGAATTTTTTCGTCGACCTTGCAATCAAGAATAACAAAATCGGCGGGAAACACGAACTTCCCAACCTGGATAAGCACATCATCTATAATATCGAATGGACACTTAACCATCCTGTCAGCAAGCTGTAAAAGCATAGAGGTGAGTCTGGCTCTCCCAATACCTAACCTCTTATAAATAACTAAGGGCATGAGATTAATGCTTGCCCACAAATCACATAAAGCCTTAGTAAAGGCATAATTCCCTATAGTGCATGGGATGGTGAAACTACCTGGATCAGATAGCTTCTCAGCAATGGGTCTAGAGACCACTGCACTACAAGTCTGTGTAAGTGTAACTGTGGCCAAGTCTTGGAAATCAAATTTCCGCGACATCAAATCCTTCATCATCTTAGCATAACCAAGCATTTCTTTTAAAGCTTCAATTAATGGAATGTTTACCTGGATTTGCTTGAGCATGTAGAAGAACGTTTTTGTATTGCTCCTCTTTCTGGTGTTTGGCCAACCTTTGGAGGAATGGTGGTGGAGGCCTCTTCTTCCCGGTGACTTGGGATTTATCTTTTTCTATCACTTTCTCATCAATCTGCTGCTCTACATGTTCAGCTACTTTCTCCGTTCCCTGTTTTGCTTCTTTATTTTCAGCAACTGGCTGGACTGTGACTTCTGTCAACCCTGTGGATTCGTCCAGTTCAATGGGCAATGGAGTGGATGTCTCGGCCTGTCTGTCGATTTTCTCACTTTCATTCTCAGTATCATGATCTCTACCGCTTCTTAGGGTTACTGCCATCATCTGCTTTGGGACTTGGTCATTTGGGTTTGTTTGTGTATCTGCAGGCAATGTCCTTTGAGGACGATTGTTGAGAGACATAGCAATCTGACCCACCTGTACTTCAATATTCTTGATGGCGGCATCATGTGCATCTATCCTCTCATTTGTTTTGGCATTTGACCCAATTACCTGCTGCATCATAGCTTTCAACTCTGCGAACCCATCGTCATGTCTACCCCCATGTGGTGGTGGAGGTGGATGATATCCCTGCTGCTGATTTCCGAAATTCTGAGGTCTAGGATATGGGGCCATGTTGTGTGGTGGCCTTATACCTGCTGCATTAAATTGTGGTTGGGGAGGTCTATACTGCATTGGAGCCTGTTGGCCCCAGTTTTGATTACCTTGTCACTGCCCTCCATAGTTAGCCACATCTATGGGTTGGCTAATGCATGATGTGCATAAACCACCATTGGTAGTATCTACAATGTGAACCTGCTACTTGACTCCTGATTCTTCCACCTTCTTTGTTAGGATGCTCATTTGTGTCAATAGAGTTGCCATGTTCTCCTCCAGAGTGTTGGATAGATCCAGGGGTACAGAGTGTACCACTGGTGTGATAGGAGCATTCCTGGACGTCCACCGGGAATTTTGGGCCATCTTGTCTAGCAAATTTTGGCCCTCTCTCCAAGTCTTGCTCAGAAAAGCCCCACCTGCTGAAGCATCTACAATGTTCTTCATGCTTTCTGAGAACCCCATGTAGAATCTTTGGCCTAGCATCTGATTTGGGATCCCATGGTGAGGACACATGACAAGCATACCCTTGAATCTGCCCCAAGTTTCATGTAATGTTTCCAGTGGTTTCTGCTTGAAGCTCACAATCTCATCAATTTGTTGGGCTGTCTTGTTAGGTGGATGAAACTTGTTGTGGAATTGTTTTACTAACTCATCCCCAAGTTGCAATGGAGTTTATTGGGAGTGAGTTTAGCCATATCTGTGCTGCTCCTGTAACTGAGAACGGAAAGAGTAATAATCTGATAACTTCCGGTGTTACATTCGGTTGCCTTTGTGTCTTGCATATTGATAGAAAGTTCTTGAGGTGCTGCTGTGGATCTTCAACCTGAGACCCAGAGAATAATCCCTTGTTTTGCAACAAGTGTAGCATGTTGTTGGTAATCTGGAAAGACTCAGCTTGAATTGTTGGCACAACGATGGCAGTTGCCAAATTATCCGCTGTGGGTTGTGCCCAATCAAACAGTGCACCTTCCTGTGCCTCCTGTGCTTCTTGCATATTTAGCCCGGCTTGCTGGTTTTGTTCGTTTGCATCACCCATGTTGAAGTCTAATTTGATTGGTTGTTGAGATTGTTGAATTTGTTTGATGGCTTTGTTACGTGCCCGGAAGGTTTGCTCGGGGTCTGAGAGTCCTTCAATTAGTTCTCCAGTCCTTGCAGATTTTCTAGGCATGCACCTGAATACCCAAATCAACAAACGTCAAAATATTCAATGTAGAGTGTAGAAAGAACTTGAATACACAAGAATCTTGAAGTTCTGTCAATGGCAATTGATAATTCCGTTAATTCCCCGGCAACGGCGCCAAAATTGATTCACGTCCAAGCAACGGTCGTAGTCAATATAACTTGGTCTAATAAGTCCAAGATCGATCCCACAGAGAATTAACCTACCAATTGCAACTATCACAACCCCAAAAGTACTTCCGAATCAAGTTCCCAAACTTTGAATATATCTTTGTGTGATTTTCGAATATTTACTTTGCAATAATTAAGAATGCTTAAAAGAAAGAATTGAATGTTGGGTAAAAATAATATGGAGAAGGACTAAGGTATTGATTTCCCCTATTGATGGAATCCCTTATCGTTATGCTCATACAAATTGTTAATATATTCTATCAATCATGAACGCTATGAGTATCGTAACCCTCTCCCGAGCAATTACAATAATTTACTAGTGCACTCTCCCGAGCTACCCTAGCTAGCTTTAATTTGAATAGTTCACTTAAGATTGCACCCAAGACTTCGTTATTCCTAACCCCGTCTTTACGCCTAAAGTTATAGATTCCTCCAATAACCTAGGTGTGGTGTTGTTCAACAATATACCTAAATATGCACTCTTTTCGAAGTTATGCACACTAAATAGGCACCGCTAATTGGGACGTCTACCAATTAACTACAACAAGAACGAAGTTGAACAAATAGAAATCTATGTCACAATTTGTAATCACATAAACGATAAGTTCATCACTCAATAGGTTCCATCAAAACCTTAGAAAAGAATTTAGCTACTCATGCTTGAAGAAACAAGAATAATAATTGAAATCATAAAGAAATAATTGATATAAAATAAAAGAAGGAGTTGAGAGGATTCTCTCTAACTAAATATCTTGCAAAAGTATTGAATTAAAGACAACATGCCTCTATGGGGCAAACTAGGAGTTTATATAGAGGTTTTAGGGCTTAGAAAACTAAATTGGAATCCAATTAGGAGAACTGGGCGCCGGCTTCCGCGGTTCGTTCACGGCCGCGAGCCAACCGCGAACAGTCAAACTTCAGAATGCCTCTTTTTTCGCGGTTCATCCGCGACCGCGAATGAACCGCGGATGAACAGTGTTGCGTATTTTTGACTGCTTCTCCCAGCTCTTTTCACCTTAGATCTTTTCTTGGCCTTTTCATCCACATATGACTTCAAAATACTCTTCTTAGCATCTATTGCATCACATGTACCTATAACACACAAACAAACACTAATCAAAGCATTTTGTCCTCATAAACAACATAAATACCATAACAAAGTGTTAGTATTTAGGGCATAATTATAGTCTCGCCATACCTGTGGTGGTGATGGATAAGTTTGGGTTTGTGGATTGTGGTAGTGTGAGGTAGTTGGTGGGTAGTATGGTAGAGGTGGGTTGTATGATTCTGGTGGGTTATATGTGGTTGGTGGGTTGTATGGGGTTGGTGGGTATGGCTGATATGGTCGTGGCGGGTGATGGTATTGGATGCGGTTCCAAGGCTTGCTCTCCACAACTGACACTTCTTCTTTCTTCTTTTTCCCAATGGTTCCTCCACTCCCGGTCTGAATGGCCTGATTTGTGGCCTTGATTGCTGAAAAACTCATAATCTTGTTAGTTTTTAAACCTTCTTCCACAAAACTTCCCATCTTCACAACCTCATTAAAACTCTTCCCAAAGGCTGACACTAGGTGTCCATAATAGGTAGGCTCCAAAGCCTGCAAGAAATAGTATACCATTTCACTTTCCTTCATCGGCGGATCCACCATCGCCGCCTGTTCTCTCCACCTAAATACGTACTCTCTAAAGCTTTCACCAGGTTTTTTCTCCATCTTCGTGAGTGATAATCTATCCGGTATGATTTCCAAATTGTACTGAAAATGGTCCGTCAATGCCTGTGCGAGATCATCCCAGATAAACTAAAATTTTTGTGCATAAAACCTAGTAGCTGTGGTGTCATGGTCCGAATAATGTGTTAGGAATGCATAGAATTCTTCGCGGCGAGCTTGCTCGCCGCGGTTCGAACCCTTGGTAGTGATTTAAGTTTCAAAAATGTAGAGAATTAATTTTTCCAAAAAGTGTCCAATATGCGGTCAAGAATGCGACCGCAAACCTGATATGCGGACCGCATTCTTGCCGCAAAACGTTCCAAAGAGTTTCCCAAAATCGTGTCAATAATGCGGTCGAAATTGCGATCGCATAGTGAATCTGCGGTCCACTTTGCGACCGCAGATCGGTAATGCGGACCGCATAATGGCTGCATTCTGTAACAGAACCTGCGTAATTTTGAGGCCATTTTGCGGTCACTCTGCGGACCGCATGTTGATTCTGCGGTCGCAAAGTGCACCGCAGATTTGCCCCGGCCCAGATTTTTGTAACATTTTGACCCGATCTCTTCTTTAATATAACACCTTTCACCCTCATTTTCTCATATCATCTTACCAAAATTAGAGAGAGAAGAGAGGGTTTTTAGAGAGAGAAATCTTTCATCTTCAAAGATTGTTCCAATCATCTTAATTCCAAGGGATCCTAGGGCAAGGATTCAACTTCCCAATCTTTTCAAGGTAAAAACCTTAACTATTTTCTTTGATTTTCAGTTTTAAATTGGGTAAAGAGAGGTTTGCATATAATAGCTTTTGAAAATAGAATTTTTACACTCATGCATGATTATTGAACTTGATTTCTAGTAAAAAGAAGTGAGTAGAAGTAAGAGTCTTCAAGAACAAGGTTGGCAAGAGTAGGATATCTTGGGTAAGCATAAAGTAGGAAGAAAAAAATCATCACCAGGTATGTATGGCTAATTTTGATTCTTGTGAAATCGCCTATATGTGTGAAGTTTGTTTGTTTCGTGTTAAATTGACAAATTGTGTGAAATTCTTGATGTTGTTGTTGGATATTCAAAGTTTGTTGTTGAGCTATGAGTGATGTAAAATGAGAGTTTAATTTGGCAAAAGAATTGTGAATAATGACTATGATGGCCTATATGGCACCTTGTGGAAAACAAACGAAACACTTGAGAATTGGTTTATTGTGGAAAGAGATAAAACACTTGAATTGTGGAAATATTGTAACATGGTTGTGATATTGAATTGATAAATAATTGAGAACATGAAACAATGTGCAAGTTGCTTATTTGAACTTGTTGAAATTGTGTGTAGTACCTTATCTGCTGTTTGAAATTGTTGTGTTTTAAACTGTAAGGCGGGGTCGTGTTGCGCGCCGCAATGTGAGGAAATAAGGTGTGGGTTGGGGTGATAAGGGTGGCCAAGGTAATAAGGGTGGTCAGGGGCAATAAGGATGGAAAGCGATCGAAATCGCTATTGAAAATTGATACAAAAATCAATAATGTGAAATTGTGAAAGGAGACAGCAGGAGAGTTTGCAACTTGTGGGGCACTGATTGCCCCTTTGTTTGACTACTTGTGCTTTACGTGATTGATTGGTTATTGTTAAAATTGGTTGATCGTAGAAAGTGCTTTGTATTGAGAATTATTTGAAATGAGGAAAATGTGGAAACATGGTTGGCTGGCTTAATTAATTGTTGATGTAATTCAATGGCTTGAGTTTACTTGGGACAAAGTTTGTCCATACATGCCAGTACAATTCAAGTGTACCGACGTCCCTTTTGCCGGGGACGCTACATTCGTGTTATGATTGTAGGTGGATCAGTAGCAGGCACTTCAGCTCATCGGCAGTAGTATCCTTCTCCTTCCACTGCCCGTTTTGGTGAGCCCTTTCTTCCTCGGGGCCTTGTGTGGTTCATGCCACTTTTGTTTAGATTTCATTTTGGTTTTGTAAGGTATAGCCGGAGCCTTGTTACCGGCAAGTATTGTATCCCCTTTTTTGTATCCCAGAGGCTCTGTAGAGATGTAAACTGTGGGACTTCAGTATTATGTATACATTATGTTATGTCGGGCGTTGTAAAAACTGCAAACTTGTTAATGAATCACTCGTATGGTTTTATTTGGTTAATGTGAAATCATTCATGGTTAGTAAGATATTTGGTTAATGAGAAACAATCAACACGGGGGTAACGCGTGGGAATGAAAGGCACCCAGGTCCGCTTGACTGGGGCAACCCGGTCAGGCGCCGGTCATGTCCGATTTAGGGCGTGACAGACTTGGTATCAGAGCCTAAGGTTTTTTTTTAAAAGTGTCCTAGGATGTCTCGGAGCCGTGTCTACTAGTGCCCTTCTTATCGGTGTGTTGTCGACCACATCGGATAAGTTGGGGGCTACACGGGCATTTAGGAATTTACCTACTTCTTTGTTAATCTATATCGTGCGGTAAAGTGCAATGTAGAGATATCTGTGTCTAATTCGCGCCTTGTTCCCAAATTTTCAGAATATGGCACCTAAGAAGAAGGCTAGACTCGGCCTTAGGGCCAATGCCGGCCCAAGTGCAGCTGTTAATCATGTACCCGATGCCGTGGGAGAGAATGACCCACCAGTCCCGAATTTGCCTGACCCATCTGTTCAAAACCCAAGTGTCCCTATTCCAGCCGCGGCAGAGGATGCCACCATTCCTCCTGCCGGTGTTCTTGACTCAAATACAGTTCCCGCTTCGGGCTCTGGTATCTCTAATGAAGATCTTAGGGGAGCCATCCACAAGTGTGGGAGATTTCATACAGAGACTTGCTACCTTGACCTTCCAGTGTGCTTCGGGTGTGGGGTGAGAGGTCACATTCGACGAGACTGTCGTGCACCCCGTCAGGGTATAGGTAGGGGATCTGCTCAGTCATCCGGTTCTTCTGCTGCTACATCATCAGCGCGTACTCCAGCATCAGCGGGGCGTGGTGCAGCTAGGGGTGGAGCTCAGGGTAGGGGTGGACCTAGCCGATTCTATGCATTGAGTGGCCGCCAAAATGCTGAGGCTTCTCCAGATGTTGTTACAGGTATCATGTCTGTTCAGACTATTGATTGTTATGCCCTTATTGATCCAGGGTCCTCCTTGTCTTATGTTACTCCATTCATTGCTTCAAGCTTTGGGATAGAACCCGAACAGCTTCATGAGCCGTTCTCTGTGTCGACTCCTATTGGTGATTCTATTACAGCCTCACGAGTCTATAGGAATTGTGTTGTTACGGTGGGTGGTCGTGATACCACGGCCGATCTTATTGAGCTTGGGATGGTAGATTTTGATGTAATTATGGGGATGGATTGGCTCTATTCGTGCTTTGCCAAACTTGACTGTCGAACGAGAGTTATGAGGCTCGAGTTCCCTAACGAGCCGATTATTGAATGGAGAGGAAATAGTGTGGTGCCAAGGGGTAGGTTTATTTCCTACCTTAAGGCTTCGAAGATGATTAAGAAAGGGTGTATCTATCACCTGATTCGGGTAACGGACACCACCTCGGATGTGCCTACCCTCGAGTCCGTGCCAATTGTGAATGAATTTCCTGAAGTGTTTCCAGATGAGCTTCCAGGCATCCCGCCGGATAGGGAGATTGATTTCGGGATCGATGTAATGCCAGATACTCAGCCAATATCCATTCCACCATACAGAATGGCGCCAGCAGAGTTAAGGGAGTTAAAGGAGCGGTTGAGGGATTTATTAGAGAAAGGGTTCATACGACCGAGTGTGTCGCCATGGGGTGCTCCGGTTCTCTTTGTCAGAAAGAAGGATGGGTCACTTCGAATGTGTATTGATTATCGGCGGCTCAACAAAGTCACCATCAAGAATAAATATCCTTTGCCTCGAGTGGATGATCTGTTTGACCAATTGCAGGGAGCGAAGTTCTTCTCAAAGATTGATTTACGGTCTGGGTACCACCAGTTAAAAATCAGGGAGCAGGATATTCCTAAGACCTTCAGAACTCGTTATGGTCACTTCGAGTTTTTGGTCATGTCTTTTGGGCTAACCAATGCCCCAACAGCTTTCATGGACCTTATGAATCGGGTTTTCAAGCCATTCCTAGATTCCTTTGTAATTGTATTCATTGACGACATCCTCATCTACTCTCGGAGCAGGGAAGATCATGCCATTCACCTCAGAGCAGCATTGTAGACCCTTCTTCAGCATCAATTGTATGCCAAGTTCTCAAAATGTGAGTTTTGGTTGGAGTCCGTAGCCTTTCTAGGGCATGTTATTTCCGGTGAGGGGATTCAGGTGGATCCTCAGAAGATTGTGGCAGTGAAAGATTGGCCTAGACCCACGACCCCAACAGAGATTCGTAGCTTCTTGGGTTTGGCAGGGTACTATCGGAGGTTTGTAGAGGGATTCTCAACCTTCGCTTCCCCATTGACAAAACTGACGCAGAAGGCAGTTAAGTTCCAGTGGTCCGAAGCATGTGAGAAAAGTTTCCAGGAATTGAAGTCAAGATTGACCTCGGCACCAGTATTGGCCTTGCCAGAAGGCACAGAGGGATTTGTGGTTTATTGTGATGCCTCCAAGGTTGGTTTGGGATGTGTATTGATGCAGCACGGGAAAGTCATATCTTACGCTTCCAGGCAACTCAAGAATCACGAGAAGAATTATCCGACGCATGATTTGGAGCTTGCAGCTGTTGTGTTTGCTTTGAAAATATGGCGACACTATCTTTATGGAGTTCATGTAGATGTGTTTTCAGACCACAAGAGCCTCCAGTATTTGTTCAAGCAGAAGGAGCTAAATCTGAGACAGCGGCGGTGGTTAGAATTACTCAAGGACTATGATATGGACATATTGTACCATCCAGGGAAGGCAAATGTGGTAGCCAACGCTCTTAGTCGAAAATCTATGGGTAGTTTGGCTCATTTGGGTGTGGATCGGAGACCCCTGGCTCGAGAGGTTTACCAATTAGCCAGTTTGGGGGTTCGTATCTCGGCGTCAGCCGAGGGGGATATTTTGGTGCATAATGGAGCAGAATCATCATTGGTCGCGGAAATCAAGGAAAAACAGTTCATGGATCCAGCATTGGTTCGGGTAAAGGAAGCAGTCATGAATAACAAGACCTCAGCATTTGTACTCAGTAGCGAAGATGGTGTATTGCGGTGTCAAGATAGACTATGTGTTCCGGATGTGGACGAGCTTCGGGAAAGGGTAATGGCAGAGGCTCATATTTCCAGGTATTCGGTACACCCAGGTTCCACGAAAATGTATCATGACCTTAAGGAGATTTATTGGTGGAACGGTATGAAGAGGGATGTAGCAAGCTTTGTAACTAAATGTCCGAACTGTCAACAAGTGAAGGCCGAGCATCAACGGCCCGGTGGATTAACTCAGCTTATAGAAATACCAAGGTGGAAATGGGAGATGATCAATATGGATTTCGTGGTGGGATTACCTCGCACTCAGCGTAAGTTCGATTCAATATGGGTGATAGTAGATCGACTCACCAAATCAGCTCACTTCCTGCTTGTCAAGTCCACTGATACTGCGGAGCAATATGCAAGATTGTACATCAAGGAGATAGTAAGGCTTCATGGCACTCCACTTTCTATCATCTCAGATCGCGGGGCTCAGTTCACAGCTAACTTTTGGAAGAAGTTTCAGCAAGGTTTGGGAACTCGGGTGAATCTCAGCACAGCTTTCCATCCACAGACCGACGGTCAGGCCGAGCGGACCATTCAGACGCTTGAAGATATGTTACGGGCTTGTGTCCTAGATTTTAAAGGTAATTGGGATGAACACTTGCCATTGATAGAATTTGCTTACAATAATAGCTATCATGCTAGCATTCAGATGGCCCCATTTGAGGCATTGTACGGGAGAAGATGTAGATCGCCAATCGGGTGGTTTGAGGTAGGTGAAGCGGAATTGCTAGGGCCAGATGTGGTGTACGAAGCTATGGAAAAGGTCAAGGTTATTCAGGAGAGGATGAAAACAGCACAGAGTCATCAAAAGTCCTATGCAGACGTTCGTCGAAGGGATTCGGAGTTTCAAGTCGATGATTGGGTGTTCTTGAGGGTATCTCCTATGAAGGGAGTCATGCGATTCGGAAAGAAAGGGAAATTGAGTCCTAGGTATGTCGGGCCATATCGGATCATTCAAAAGATTGGTCAAGTTGCTTATAGGCTAGAGTTGCCTCCTGAGATGTCATCAGTGCACCCGGTATTCCATGTGTCCATGTTGAAGAAAGTGATTGGAGATCCATCCACCATCATGCCAGTCGAAGCTATAGAGGTTAATGAAGATTTGTCATATGAAGAAGTTCCGGTTGCCATTCTTGATAGGCAAGTCCGTAAGTTGAGAAATAAGGAAGTTGCCTCTGTTAAAGTATTGTGGCGTAGTCAACAAGTTGAGGAGGCCACATGGGAAGCGGAAAAAGAGATGAAGGAAAAGTACCCCCATTTGTTCGATCAAGCCTAGAAGAAATTAGGTGACCCTCCTACTCCTAGTAACTGCTATCTTGTCCAAGTTGTTTCCCTCTTAGTATTAGTAAAGTCTCCTTCATTTTGTAATGAGTTAAATGTGTTGTTGCCCTGGGTCACTTGAACTTTTCTTGATAAATGAAATCCTTATAAATATTCACGTGTTAAATAAACAACTAATAGTAAGTGTAGATTGGTAATGGTTTGTTGAGTGTACATGGTGTTAAATTGGTTTAATAAGGTAAGAATTCATTGAAGTGACTAGTTTTTGTGCAATTGTAACAATGTGATAGAATATGTGCATTCGTTGAGGTAAGAAAGTGTATACCAGTTGTGTGAAAGGTGTTGTATTTGTGTATTGTTGTTTGGTAATGTGTTTCGGGGGCCCTCTGACAGGTGGATATGTCCATAATACAAAGGAAACTCCGGCGAAATTTTTCTAAAATATAAGAGTTAGTCAAAATTTTGATGGTTGCATATCATGTCTTTCAAAACCAACTCAATTATTTCAAAATCCTCATTCGAGGACGAATGATCTTAAGGGGGGGAGGATGTAAGGCCCCGTAAAATATTTATGCATAAAACCTAGTAGCTATGGTGTCATGGTCCGAATAATGTGTTAGGAATGCGTAGAATTCTTCGCGGCGAGCTTGCTCGCCGCGGTTCGGACCCTTGGTAGTGATTTAAGTTTCAAAAATGTAGAGAATTAATTTTTCCGAAAAGTGTCAAATATGCGGTCAAGAATGCGACCGCAAACCTGATATGCGGACCGCATTCTTGCCGCAAAACGTTCCAGAGAGTTTCCCAAAATCGTGTCAATAATGCGGTCAAAATTGCGATCGCATAGTGAATCTGCGGTCCACTTTGCGACCGCAGATCAGGAATGCGGACCGCATAATGGTCGCATTTCGTAACAGAGCTTGAGTAATTTTTGAGGCCATTCTGCGGTCACTATGCGGACCGCATGTTGATTCTGCGATCGCAAAGTGCACCGCAGATTTGCCCCGGTCCAGATTTTTGTAACATTTTGACCCGATCTCTTCTTTAATATAACACCTTTCTTCTTCATTTTCTCATATCATCTTACCAAAATTAGAGAGAGAAGAGAGGGTTTTTAGAGAGAGAAATCTTTCATCTTCAAAGATTGTTCCAATCATCTTAATTCCAAGGGATCCTAGGGCAAGGATTCAACTTCCCCAATCTTTTCAAGGTAAAAACCCTAACTATTTTCTTTGATTTTCAGTTTTAAATTGGGTAAAGAGAGGTTTGCATATAATAGCTTTTGAAAATAGAATTTTTACACTCATGCATGATTATTGAACTTGATTTCTAGTAAAAAGAAGTGAGTAGAAGTAAGAGTCTTCAAGAACAAGGTTGGCAAGAGTAGGATATCTTGGGTAAGCATAAAGTAGGAAGAAAAAAATCATCACCAGGTATGTATGGCTAATTTTGATTCTTGTGAAATCGCCTATATGTGTGAAGTTTGTTTGTTTCGTGTTAAATTGACAAATTGTGTGAAATTCTTGATGTTGTTGTTGGATATTCAAAGTTTGTTGTTGAGCTATGAGTGATGTAAAATGAGAGTTTAATTTGGCAAAAGAATTGTGAATAATGACTATGATGGCCTATATGGCACCTTGTGGAAAACAAACGAAACAACTTGAGAATTGGTTTATTGTGGAAAGAGATGAAACACTTGAATTGTGGAAATATTGTAACATGGTTGTGATATTGAATTGATAAATAATTGAGAACATGAAACAATGTGCAAGTTGCTTATTTGAACTTGTTGAAATTGTGTGTAGTACCTTATCTGTTGTTTGAAATTGTTGTGTTTTAAACTGTAAGGCGGGGTCGTGTTGCGCGCCGCAACGTGAGGAAATAAGGTGTGGGTTGGGGTGATAAGGGTGGCCGAGGTAATAAGGGTGGTCAGGGGCAATAAGGATGGAAAGCGATCGAAATCGCTATTGAAAATTGATACAAAAATCAATAATGTGAAATTGTGAAAGGAGACAGCAGGAGAGTTTGCAACCTGTGGGGCACTGATTGCCCCTTTGTTTGACTACTTGTGCTTTACGTGATTGATTGGTTATTGTTAAAATTGGTTGATCGTAGAAAGTGCTTTGTATTGAGAATTATTTGAAATGAGGAAAATGTGGAAACATGGTTGGTGGCTTAATTAATTGTTGATGTAATTCAATGGCTTGAGTTTACTTGGGACAAAGTTTGTCCATACATGACAGTACAATTCAAGTGTACTGACGTCCCTTTTTTCGGGGACGCTACATTCGTGTTATGATTGTAGGTGGATCAGTAGCAGGCACTTCAGCTCATCGGCAGTAGTATCCTTCTCCTTCCACTGCCCGTTTTGGTGAGCCCCTTTCTTCCTTGGGGCCTGTGTGGTTCATGCCACTTTTGTTTAGATTTCATTTTGGTTTTGTAAGGTATAGCCGGAGCCTTGTTACCGGCAAGTATTGTATCCCCTTTTTGTATCCTAGAGGCTCCATAGACATGTAAACTGTGGGATTATGGTCTATGTATATGTATGGTATGTCGGGCGTTGTAAAAACTGCAAACTTGTTAATGAATCACTCGTATGGTTTTATTTGGTTAATGTGAAATCATTCATGGTTAGTAAGATATTTGGTTAATGAGAAACAATCAACACGGGGGTAACGCGTGGGAATGAAAGGCACCCAGGTCCGCTTGACTGGGGCAACCCGGTCAGGCGCCGGTCGAAAATGCTTGTGCGAGATCATCCCAAATAAACCATCGGGTGTGATCTTGGCGTGTGTACCATTCTAATGCGGAACCACTCAAACTTTGGCTGAAGTATGCCATCAGAAGCTCATCTCTCCCCCCTGCGCCCCACATTTTGCTGCAGTATCCCCTAAGATGGGCCACCGGATCTTCATGTCCACTGTATATGTCAAACTTTGGCAACTTGAATCCGACGGGAAGTTGCACTTCCGGAAACAGACATAGGTCTTTGTACGCCACACTTACTTGTCCCCCTAACCCTTGCATGTTTCGAAAGGCATTCTCCAAACTCTTCATTTTCCTGGCCATCTCCTCCTGTTCTGTATTCTTACTAGGTTTCTCTTCGATTGCTTCCATCAATGGAGTGTGAGATTCATACTGTCGGAAGGTCAGCTTAGGTGGGTAGTAGTGGGTGTCTTGTACATGAAACAATGGTTCACTGGATGACTTGTGTAAGGTAGCAGGTGGAGGTACCACATATGCCGGAGCAACCTGGGGTAGCTGGGGTGGTGCTTGTTTTGTCAGAGGTGGTGGTACTTGGGAGGTGGAAGCATAGTAGTGGTGATAGTCGGGATATGTAGAGGATGAATTCATAGTGGGTGGCTCAGGGTTGGGATTAGTTGGGGGGATGTATGCGGGGTTAGCAGGATAAGTGGGCAAGGGTTGACCCCTCGACCAAGCCTGGTACATCTCGGCCATCTGCTGTTTCAGTTTGTACATCTCTTCCTTCATCCCCGTCACGTCCACAGTTTCCTTCTCCTGGACGGGATCCATGACTGTTGCTTCAATTTCTTGTGACACGGCCTTTGTCATTTTCTTATATCTTGTGTTGTAGGGGTGAGTACCCAGAATGGCAGTTGCCAACTAGAATCTGGATCTCATAAACAGCAACACCCATTAGTGATTAGCACATAAGGCAATAAGATGCAACGATTTAGAATAAACACATTTTCCTTGGATTGTCATGCATCATCCCGGCCTTTGTTTATTTGAACCAATCATCTCTTTTTTTTTCTCTCTCTTTCTTTTCTTTTTCCTTCTATTTTTTTTTCTTTTCTTTTTTTTTCTTTTTTTTCCTTTCTTTTTTTTCTTTTCCTTCTTTGTTTCTCTTTTTCCTTTTCTTTTCCTTTTCTTTCTCTGTTTTCTTTTCCCTTATTTTCTTTATTATTTTGCGTTCCTATTTATTTGCCTATCGTAAATAAAGAATTAACATAAAGCAAAAGGATTGACAACAATTCTTGATTTCCATTGATAGCTCAAAAACATTGATTTACATGATGATGTTGTAATGTTAATGCAAAGAAATATAAATACAGAATGCATGCCCTAAGAATACATCAATGCTCCTAGTGTCCGCGAGACATCGTTCGGTCTTGCCGCGGGCCTATATGCTAATCCCTTTTGGAGCCTATCCAGGTCAGACATGACTTGCTGTACTAAGAACTTCACCGCTGACACAAAGATTCCTCGGGATATATCTTCACATAGCTGGCTCTTCCGGGTGATATACTGAGCAATATGAACAATTTTCTCTCGAATAACTCCTTTCTCTTGAAGCAATCGGCTGATCTGTTCGGTGCGAGCATCTAAAGTGCGTTGGTTCTGCTTTTGCATTCGTTGTAGCTCAAACTCTAACCGAGCCATAGTTGTGTAACAATGTTCTCTTTCTTCTTCAAGATCCTTGATGACCTTGTTACTTTTGACAGTAGCTGTAACAATTTTCTTTCTTAGTCGCGCTACCTCAAACTCATGCTTATCCTGTAGCTGCTGAACCAACTTAGCACTTTCCTCGACATCTTTGGTTATTTGCTTCCGGGCCCTGACTAATTCCTTTTTTGCTTTGTCGAAGTCGAAGTTGTAGTCATTCACCTTGCACCGAAGAGTCTCAATCAATTTCTCATCCCGGGCTAAGCGAATGGGGGTCTCGGATGCAATTTTCATCTAAGCAACCTGAGCCTTTAGCATTTCATTTTCTTTCTTCAGTTGCTTTTTCTCTCCCTCGTCGGATACTGCCTGCAAACCACTTTCAAACTGGAGGTCTCTTAACTGTTTTTCCAGCAAGCTGATCTTGGCCTTATATTCACTCTCATTGGCCGCCCAATTCCTGTTTTCTTTAGATTGCTCCACCAGATCTTGCAAGCGAGGTCTTTTCAAAGGCCGATCGTGCTCAATACCCCATCGATACCATGCGGAATATCCAGACGACACTTCACCTCGAGCTCTGTTCTGCACACAAGTATCTACCTTCAAGTTCTGACATTCATTCCAAATCTGACGGATTTTTACTTCCGGGAATTGCCCATCCGGACTAATCTCTATCACTTGTGAACTGAGGTCCTCGTCCTTTGGTATAACTTGACATCTACCAAGCTGTCGCAGGGCCCTGTACGGGGCGTAAGGCTGGATACTTTTTAAACCCATGATCAAAAAGTGTGACCCTTCTGTCAGCATATAAATTACCTCGTCAAGAGGTAGCCAATCATATGTCCAATCAATCTGGCTGTCGGTCAATGATCGAAGATGCGAAATCCAATCCTTTACTCCCACTAGCAATTTAACTTCTTTTGTTCTCGTGTAAAAATCTTCAAGGCATGTTCTTCCAGTCGGCCCATAATTTGAGAACGAGGGATGATGGCATAGATGTTCAATCAACCAAATCTGCAAAATCAAGTTGTACCCCTCAAAGAAGTTGGCTCCAGCTTTGCATGAAGTCAAGGCACGGTAGATGTCAGCTAAAATCATTGGAGCTAAAGTACAATTGTCTTGTACTACCAAAGTGCTTGCTACCCCGGCAACCTTTATACTGATGTGCCCATCTTTTCTCGGAAATACGATAACTCCAAGAAATGCCACTAAGAAAGCGAACTGTCGATGCTCCTCCCACTTTGCTCGGTTGGACTTGCTACACAACTTATTCGTGGAGTCGTTGAAACCCCCGACATGTCCGTACCTACTATAGACGAAGTTCAGGGAGCAAAATCCGTTGGCTAAATCCTCATTGTGGACATTCCTAGCAATTTTCAAAGGAATCCAGAAGACGATGCACCGTTACTGTTCTTGGAGATATCGGGTATTTTCCTTTCAAGGGGACCTCATTCTTCCCTATGTAGAAAGAAATCTCCTCCGGAGTAGGAGTGAGTTCAAAATCTGGAAGATGTAGAACATTGTGTGCAGGATCCCAATATGTGACTAATGCTCTAATTACGTCGCCTCGGGGGATTATGTCCAATAACCCTGTGAGATCTTTCAAGTAACCTTTGATCCAGTTTTGACTTTCTGTTTCCATGTCGTGCCACCATAGTCTCAGCTCCAAAAGATTTCATTAAGGAGAAAGGTTCATTCAATATTGTGCTCATCCTGCACATTCATTAAGGCGATTTTATTCAGAAAAGAAAAAATCTTTTTCAATGAAAATAGATGCAAATAATCGTCCTAGGCCTATGTTCAACATCTTATAGTTTCATAGAATGCTAGACCGTGTACCCGAGCGGACAACTCGAATCGAGGAGGGGGCTATGTATCGGTGACTCGCGGAGTCAATCGGCTTTGTAACTTATCCGGCCTCTGTTCTTAATTTTGGGGTAACTTAAAAGAAAGGGGAGTCTCAACCAGTAAGCACATCCCCGGGGGTGAAGAAGAGAAGGGTTTTCGGCACAACTTTTATATACAATCCACGTAGTATCAAAGCGATAAAGCACATAGCATGTTGTTCAAATCATATAGCGAAATCAGATAATATCAAGAACGGCAATTCTAAGGAGCTCGAGTTCATAAACCCTGAAACCGAAGTTCTGGGTTGGGTTCCCCAGCAGATTCGCCAGAGCTGTCACACCTCCCTTTTTACTACCCCAAAAATGTAATATATGCTTATAGGGTATACCTTGATGTTCAAATACCCGAGACGGATATAATAGCATAGAGGAAGGAGTTTTTCCACTTAAAGGACAATCGGTTCGGGATTTTGTTTTAATTATCAGAGTCGCCACTTGGGAAAATAATGGTGTCCCAAGTCACCGGTTAATCCCGAATCCAAGGAAATTGACTCTTTTATTAATGTCCGCGAAACAAAGATCTAGATAAGGAACTCTATTAACCCGGGAGAAGGTGTTAGGCATTCCCGGGTTCCGTGGTTTTAGCACGGTCGCTCAATCATCGTTCTTGACTTTTGTTTGACTCATTACAGATTTCAACAATATCTTTGTTCTTTTATTATAATATTTTTTATAGAATTGCAACATCGCGAAAACAAGCCTCGAGTCACACTGCAACCAGTACGCCTGTGACTTTTGGTATATTTCAGCTTGGTCGGGATTTAAGATTTGAGTTGCACCAAGTGCACACTCGTTCATAGGAAAGTATATTAAATCGTGCCCTAAATGGTCTATCGGCTTTTAATTGTTTTGGGTAAGACTATGGAATTTGCTAATAGTCTTCCCTGGTCTAGTTGTGTTATCTCATTATTAAAAGGGGGGCCCGCTTATTTAATGTTATGCGAGGCTCATCCCAATTATTTATTAAAAGTCCAATCCTATTTGTTCAACTATATTCTCTATGTATGTTTTTTCCTTAATCTATTCTGATACTCAATTTTCCAGGCCCGTCAGTTTTGTGTTATTAGGCCTAGATCTTCATTACATCATAAGTAGGCCCAAGTCTTTAGAGAAACAGACCTGACCTGGGCTTTCAGTTATAAACCAAGTAATATTATGAATATGGTCCAGGCCCACGCTATTAGTCAGGCCTAGACCAGATAGGGGTGCAAGTAAATAAATGAAGACGAACATACTCATTTGGAATTAACACAGAAATCAACTTGCACTTTTATTTATTATCAAAGAGAATCAATACACAAATCAGTAACTCCTAATCAATTGTCTATGTACATGAGAACTTAACAGACTATTTTTGCTACCAATTCATAACAAAGAGCTTATACTAACGTCTAATTGCTTATTAGTTGAAAGATTTTAAAATCACAGCTTAATTGTCTATGAAATTTGATCAAATTAGAATGATTCAAGTAACTATTTACAGTACCTAGAAAAGCCAAACGAGTTGATCACAGTTACACAACTATACTACTGGTTTTACTATGAACTAAACTTCTCATCATCACAGATCTGTCCTACTTAAACCATTTCACTGTCTGGTTATTTCCCTCTATCAAAACTTAATCATATCTGAGCCTTAATTTATAAGTAGACTAATCACACGAACATGGTTCAAACGGTTTAAACGCTCATTAATAGGACTTAAATACTTTCATCTAGTGGCTTAAAGACTACATCACAATTAAACTACTGATTTTTGCTTCAGCTTAGTTCATTATCAGATTATTAACTCGATTATACATGAATCACTACCTGATTTAACATTTTTATCCTATATTCAAGTGTAAATCTATGACATTAACTAAGTGATGATGGTTTACGAAATTATTTGTGAAGCAACAATTATTAGCGATTTGAAATCGTGATTTGTTTATTTATATTTTAGGTTTTACCTATTTAAACTAGGTGTGATATGCTACTATGACTATACTACTATTATGTCACTAACTATTACAATATTTTGTGTTTTGTTTCTCTACTACTATCTACTACAACGCAAATAGACTACAGATTTGGACTAATACTAACACTAATAACAACATTTAATCCACTGATTACAAAATAACACAAAATTAAATCTGAATCTTCATTTTTCATTGAATCAGCTCGCCATTACAGCTTCTAATGAATAGAAAAGTACCTGAATCAACAAAGAAATCGATGAGTCTATGGGTTAAGCAAGCAAGGCATAGCAGAAGACTCAAACAGCAATGCAACAGCAATGGATTTGAATGTCAATGAATGAGGAAAACCACAGCAACAGCAAAGCAAGAAGAATCCCAGGCAAATACTCGAGCAAAAAGTCAAAAGATCAAATGAATTTCTCACAGTTTTTCACTCGAAAAATGCTGAAGAAACCTATTGCTATATTACTAATACTTCTCTGAACTTTTCTTCAAAAGCCAGCCCTTAATTTACTCTTTTTGGGAGTATATTATAGGAAGGGAATGTGCTGATGACTTGGGGAGAAAGTATGGGATTAAATCCCACTTCTCCCCCTCTTAAAATTATCAAACTTACACTTAAGCCCACATTTATGTTATCAAAACCCTTCTAGCATGTGCTGGAAGGTTCTAAAGATTTCCTTTTGGGGCCTTTTACCAATGTATCCTTAGGGGTTAAAGATTTTTACAGATTTGCCTTTTTAGGGAGACCATTATACCCTTAAACTTCTGCAAAATTACAGAAATCAGGGGTACAAATAACTCCCTTAACCCCATATGTTTCAAACTTTTTACCAATTTACCTTTTGTTTTCCCTTTATGCTCTTAATGAAAAGGTTATTTTACCCGACCTACCTAGGTCTGGTATTCAGCTTTTGGGATTTATTTATCCTATGGCTAGTCCTTGCATTGGCATTTAAGGACTGGCCAGTTTCTATTATTTAAAACTTAGCCTATTTTGTTTCATTCTCAGTTAATTAACCTATTTAATTCATTTTAAAACGAATTGCAGGACTAGCCTGCTTTATTAATGCATTTAAACTTATTTAAAATTTAGCTAGTCTCAAGTTGAGACTTGGCTTGGGTGATTAAACCCATTTGCTGAACACAATTGGGCCCAAAGCTTTTGCAGGCTTGGCTACTTGAGGTTCAGGGCTCAAAAAGTGCCTGGGCAAGTCTGGTATTGCAGACTTAGCCCATTTTTGCATATTTCAGCCTTTAAACTGATCAACAGGCTGGGCATCAAGTCTTTGCAGACCTAGCCACCAGAGACTCAGGGCTCAAATGAGCCTTGGTAAGCCTGCAATTTGCAGACTTAACCAATTTTGCACAACTAGCCCCTTTTGAGATGGACTAGTGTGTTTGGACCTTGTAGAGTTGATCAACTTGCAAAATTGACCAGTCTCTTGGTCAATTATTACCTAATAGCCTATGTTTGTTCATTTTCAGTTTTAAGCCTATTTAAAAACTAGCCATTTTCATGGAATCTAGCACTAGCAGATATATCCAATCCCCTAAGGTTTAATCAGTGTTAATCAAATACTCACATTCAACAAGAACTACTAAAACTTAGTCATTTTCAACATTTATTGCATACAGAGACACACAAGATCAAATAAAATGCATTAATCAACCAAAACTCAGAAAGGCAATTGATATGGTTGAATCTCAGTCAATTAAGTCACATTATCTAATTTTATGTGACAAAGTATGAACTCATGTCAATTCAGACCTAGTTACTATTAGCTCAAGTCATATGACAATTGAACAACTTCAAAATCACCAAGGTTCATGACACGGGATATGAGAAAGATCAGAGTAGTAGTTCTTAAATAGGCATGAGAGTCTAATGACTAATCCTAGAATCATGCTAAGAGGAAAACAGTGAAAACATAGAACAACTAAAACATGACTGAAAACAAATAGAGATATTTACTTTTAGAGATGAGACATTGGAGACCAAACAGAGAAACTTATAGACAAAGGTGAAGAATACACAAAAGTGACTCAACATGAAGATGAAAAGATAACAGAGTATGCATGACAATAAAAGAGAAGTTATGCTATAAGAGTCAAAACAGATCGAAACTATATGACTTAACAACAATGAAGAGAAGAAGAGAATCAAAGTCACTTTTGACTTATTAAACATATAAGAGATGAGAGATCAACAGTCATGCTTTTGAAATGAATCAGAAACCACAAATCAGAAATGACAAAAAAAAAAGACAAGATCTTTAAACTCAGATGAAAGAATCATGATAGATAGAATAGGGAAATAACAAACAGAAACCCTAGCACTAACAGGCTCAAAAGAACAGGTTAAGAAGCCTTATGACTAAACATATGTAATCAGAGAAATAGACAAAAAGATGTGAAACAGAAACAAGAAAAGAAACAAAAGATAAGCAGATGAAAACCCTACAACTAACATGCGAGGTACCAGAATCAGAAAAAGACATATGAAAACATGTAAATCAAGAAAACATAGATCAAACAGAGAACAAAGAAACAAAAAATGAAACACAAAGGGAAAGGGACACTTAGCTTAGCGGGGTCTGTCCGCCAAGCTTTCCCCAACCCTCTTTTTATTTCCTTTTCATGTATTTTCCCAGACTTTTGTTCTTTTTCCTTTTTTTTCATTTTTCTACAACCCAAAAGCCTTAAAGACTTCATCTTGAAGTCTAAAACATAAAAAACAGAAAGAAAAATGAGAAAAATGAAAAAAAAAAAAAGGAAGAAGAACAAAATTCTGGGAAAATACATGAAAAAGAAATAAAAAGAGGGCTGGGAAAGCTTGGGGGACAGACCCCGCTAAGCTAAGTGTCCCTTTCCCTTTGTGTTTCATTTTTTGTTTCTTTGTTCTCTGTTTGATCTATGTTTTCTTGCTTTACATGTTTTCATATGTCTTTTTCTGATTCTGGTACCTCGCATGTTAGTTGTAGGGTTTTCATCTGCTTATCTTTTGTTTCTTTTCTTGTTTCTGTTTTACATCTTCTTGTCTGTTTCTCTGATTACATATGTTTAGTCATAAGGCTTCTTAACATGTTCTTTTGAGCCTGTTAGTGCTAGGGTTTCTGTTTGTTATTTCCCTATTCTATCTATCATGATTATTTCATCTGAGTTTAAAGATCTTGTCTTTTCTTTGTCATTTCTGATTTGTGGTTTCTGATTCATTTCAAAAGCATGACTGTTGATCTCTCATCTCTTATATGTTTAATAAGTCAAAAGTGACTTTGATTCTCTTCTTCTCTTCATTGTTGTTAAGTCATATAGTTTCGATCTGTTTTGACTCTTATAGCATAACTTCTCTTTTATTGTCATGCATACTCTGTTATCTTTTCATCTTCATGTTGAGTCACTTTTGTGCATTATTCACCTTTGTCTATAAGTTTATCTGTTTGGTCTCCAATGTCTCATCTCTAAAAGTAAATATCTCTGTTTGTTTTCAGTCATGTTTTAGTTGTTCTATGTTTTCACTGTTTTCCTCTTAGCATGATTCTACGATTAGTCATTAGACTCTCATGCCTATTTAAGAACTACTACTCTGATCTTTCTCATATCATGTGTCATGAACCTTGGTAATTTTCAAGTTGTTCAATTGTCATATGACTTGAGCTAATAGTAACTGGGTCTGAATTGACATGAGTTCATACTTTGTCACATAAAATTGGATAATGTGAGTTAATTGACTGAGATTCAACCATATCAATTGCCTTTTTGAGTTTTGGTTGATTAATGCATTTTATTTGATCTTGTGTGTCTCTGTATGCAATACATGTTGAAAATGATTAAGTTTTAGTAGTTCTTGTTGAATATGAGTATTTGATTAACACTGATTAAACCTTAGGGGGTTGGTTATAGCTGATAGTGCTAGATTCCATGAAAATGGCAAGTTTTTAAATAGGCTTAAGACTGAAAATGAACAAAAATAGGCTATTAAGTAATAATTGACCAAAAGAGTGGTCAATTTTGCAAAGTTGATCAACTCTACAAGGTCCAAACACACTAGTCCATCTCAAAAGGGGCTAGTTGTGCAAAACTGGTTAAGTCTGCAAATGTAGGCTTACCAAGGCTATTTGAGCTCTGAGTCTCAGGTGGCTAGGTCTGAAAAGACCTTATGCCCAGCCTGTTGATCAGTTTAAAGGCTGGAATATGCAAAAATGGGCTAAGTCTGCAATACCAGACTTGCCCAGGCTCTTTTTGAGCCCTGAACCTCAAGTGGCCAAGCCTGCAAAAGCTTTGGGCCCAATTGTGTTCACTAAATGGGTTTAATCACCCAAGCCAAGTCTCAACTTGAGACTGGCTAAATTTTAAATAAGTTTAAATGCATTAATAAAGCAGGCTAGTCCTGCAATTAGTTTTAAAAGGAATTAAATAGGTTAATTAGCTAAAAAATAAAGCAAAATAGGCTAAGTTTTAAATAATAAAGCTGGCCAGTCCTTAAATACCAATGCAAGGACTGGCCATAGGATAAATAAGGCCCAAAAGCTGGATTCCAGACCTAGGTAGGTCGGGTAATTCAGCAGTGTCCCTAGGGGCATAAAAGGGAAACCAAAAAGGTAGAGAGGTAAATAGTTTGAAACATGTGGGGCTAAGAGAGTCATTTGTACCCCTAATTTCTGCAATTTTGCAGAAGTTTAAGGGTATAATGGTCTCCCTAAAAAGGCAAATCTGTAAAAATCTTTAACCCCTAAGGATACATTGGTAAAAAGCCCCAAAAGGGAATCTTTAGAACCTTCCAGCACATGCTGGAAGGGTTTTTGATAACAGAAATGTGGGCTTAAGTGTAAGTTTGATAATTTTAAGAGGGGGAGAAGTGGGATTTAATCCCATACTTTCTCCCCAAGTCATCAGCCCCTTCCCTTCCTATAAATACTCCCAAAAGAGTAAATTAGGGGCTGGCTTTTGAAGAAAAGTTTAGAGAAGTATTAGTAATATAGCAATAGGTTTCTTCAGCATTTTTCGAGTGAAAAAACTGTGAGAAATTCATTTGATCTTTTGGCTTTTTGCTCGAGTATTTGCCTGGGTTTCTTCTTGCTTTGCTGTTGCTGTGGTTTTCCTCATTCATTGACATTCAAATCCATTGTTGTTTGAGTCTTCTGTTGTGCCTTGCTTGCTTAACCCATAGACTCATCGATTTCTTTGCTGATTCAGGTACTTTTCTATTCATTAGAAGTTGTAATGGCGAGCTGATTCAATGAAAAATGAAGATTCAGATTTAATTTTGTGTTATTATGTAATCAGTGAATTAAATGTTGTTATTAGTGTTAGTATTAGTCCAAATTTGTAGTCTATTTGCGTTGTAGTAGATAGTAGTAGAGAAACAAAACACAAAATATTGTAATAGTTAGTGACATGATAGTAGTATAGTCATAGTAGCATATCACACCTAGTTTAAATAGGTAAAACCTAAAATATAAGTAAACAAATCACGATTTCAATTCGCTAATAATTTTTGCTTCACAAATAATTTCGTAAACCATCATCACTTAGTTAATGTCATAGATTTACACTTGAATATAGGATGAAAATGTTAAATCAGGTAGTGATTCATGAATAATCGAGTTAATAATCTGCTAATGAACTAAGCTGAAGCAAAAATCAGTAGTTTAATTGTGATGTAGTCTTTAAGCCACTAGATGAAAGTATTTAAGTCCAATTAATGAGCGTTTAAACCGTTTGAACCATGTTCGTGTGATTAGTCTACTTATAAATTAAGGCTCAGATATGATTAAGTTTTGATAGAGGGAAATAACCAGACAATGAAATGGTTTAAGTAGGACAGATCTGTGATGATGAGAAGTTTAGTTCATAGTAAAACCAGTAGTATAGTTGTGTAACTGTGATCAACTCGTTTGGATTTTCTAGGTACTGTAAATAGTTAGTTGAATCATTCTAATTTGATCAAATTTCATAGACAATTAAGCTGTGATTTTAAAATCTTTCAACTAATAAGCAATTAGACGTTAGTATAAGCTCTTTGTTATGAATTGGTAGCAAAAATAGTCTGTTAAGTTCTCATGTACATAGACAATTGATTAAGAGTTACTGATTTGTGTATTGATTCTCTTTGATAATAAATAAAAGTGCAAGTTGATTTCTGTGTTAATTCCAAATGAGTATGTTCGTCTTCGTTTATTTACTTGCACCCTTATCTGGTATAGGCCTGACTAATAGCGTGGGCCTGGACCATATTCATAATATTACTGGGTTTATATTTGAAAGCCCAGGTCAGGTCTGTTTCTCTAAAGACCTGGGCCTACTTATGATGTAATGAAGATCTAGGCCCAATAACACAAAACTGACGGGCCTGGAAAGTTGAGTATTAGAATAGATTAAGGAAAAAATATACATAGAGAATATGGTTGAACAAATAGGATTGGACTTTTAATAAATAATTGGGATGAGCCTCGCATAACATTAAATAAGCGGGGCCCCCTTTTAGTAATGAGATAACACAACTAGACCCGGGAAGACTATTAGCAAATTCCATAGTCTTACCCAAAACAATTTAAAGCTGATAGACCATTTAGGGCACGATATAATATACTTTCCTATGAACGAGTGTGCACTTGGTGCAACTCAAATCTTAAATCCCGACCAAGCTGAAATATACCAAAAATCACAAGCGTACTGGTTGCAGTGTGACTCGAGGCGTGTTTTCACAATGTCGTAATTCTATAAAAAAATATTATAATAAAAGCCATACATATTGTTGAAATCTGTAATGAGTCAAACAAAAGTCAAGAACGATGATTGAGCGATCGTGCTAAAACCACGGAACCCGGGAATGTCTAACACCTTCTCCCGGGTTAACAGAGTTCCTTATCTAGATCTTTGTTTCGCGGACATTAATAAAAGAGTCAATTTCCTCGGATTCGGGATTAACCGGTGACTTGGGACACCATTATCTTCTCAAGTGGCGACTTTGATTAAATTAAAACAAAATCCCGAACCGATTGTCCTTTAAGTGGAAAAACTCCTTCATCTATGCTATTATATCCGTCTCGGGTATTTGAACATCGAGGTATACCCTATAATCATATATTATGTTTTTGGGGTAGTAAAAAGGGAGGTGTGATAGTTGTTAGTCCTAAGGGCATTCTTGAGCCGAAAAGATAACGGTGAGGGCAATTTTTTCAAAATAGATTGACGGAGGACATTATTGTACCAACTCCAATAATCTAGGGGTAGTTTTGACCCTTTTCCGTTATATAAATAATGTACAATTGCATTTAAACCAATTTAATTAAATGATTTTGTTATGAGCAGATAGGGGGAGCAATGATAAGCAATAAACATATTAAATGGCAATAATATAAATAGAGAGAACGATTCACCCAAATATTGAATGAGGTGGATGATTCTTCTCCCTGACAATGATGTAAGACAAAGGAATGTAGGAATATAGGGAGCTTTCTCGTATCTGATGGAAGAAAGTATGGGATAAACAACAAATCGAATCTTTGTGGAAAGGCAATGTTGGTAATTTACTTGAGAGTCAACTTTTCATGAGTAATCTTATCATATAGAATATTACATACCCTTTCTTCTTTATACCTTTCTATTTATATGTACCATATCCCTTACCTAACATAAAGTACAAGTGCATAGAATATTCAATAGAATATTCCCCTAAAATGTCTTGCTAAAAAACTAGACGTTATGGCCGACCTAATCTTTCGACCTCGATCCTAGTACTCGGCTCACCAATGGGTCTCCCATCTTGAGTACGACATCGGCATAATCATCTCTTTATACTCTGTCTTCGATCAAGATTTCCTTGGTCAGATTTTGACCCATACAGTTAGTCCCTCCGCCCGTTGGGATTATTTTTTGGACGAGCTCGATGGGCAGACTTTGCTAGTTGCAACTTGAGAAATCTAGGCATAAAGTCCGAGTAGTAACATTTTTATGGAGAGGTGATGACATGGTGCTTCGAGAACCAATCTGACCATTAAGTCAGTTTGAAATCATATTATCTTATTATGCGTCATAATGGCACATGTTCCGGATACATTATGTTGTTTCCTGCGCCTCTTCCATTTCAAAATCAATATGGCCAAGCTTGGCTTTCTCTATTAGGGTGCCCGTATTCTTATAAATAGGGGTGGGAACTCCCCATTTGATTTGTTGCATTTCTAAGTATTTGAATCTTCAAGCTCTCTTCTTCCCTCAGAGTTCTTACATCCTTATTTCTCTCCATTTTATCCCTTTCTGCCCTTATCCCCATTTTTTCATATGCAATTTCTTCCCATTTACCTAACAAAAATGGACAGTGCATCTTCTAACTTGGAGGAAGATTTTGATCTGGTTCCGTTGGTGGATAACATGCCTCTTCACGATGAAGGAGAAGCCATAGCTAGGGAAAATGAGAGTTTCTCTATTATTGATTAAATAATTCCACGCTCAGACAAGACCAGTTCTGACTTTTCAAAGCGTCCTGAAGATTATCCCGAGCCTGCTATATATGATATGGATACGGCATTCCTTGTTGAATTTAGGGCCTAATGGTGAATCCCAGACCATATCGACCTCATCCCGGCTGGTGACGATGTAGTATAAGTTCACTGCCCTGGATACTGTGCATTCTATGTGTATCCGTTCATCATTGGCTATACGCTTCATTTTCCTTCCTTGGTGGAGGACTTCTGTCGCTATTATGGCGTTTATTCTGACCAGCTCTTCTCATACATCTATAAGCTTTTACTTATGCTTATCAAGTACGTGGAGCTAGCCAACCGTGGGATATCTCTCCGCCATATGCTTCATATCTTCGCCCCAAGTTTTCATAGGGGTACGATGATACACCTTCGTCACCGAGGGACCAAAGGACTAGTGGTAAAGATGGACAATAAAACAAATCATTTTTTTTTGTTAAACTTCTTCTATGTCAAGTCAGAGCATGTTATGTCAAACCCCAATGAATTTCCTAAGGACTAGAACTTTTCTCGTAAGTGTTTTTGTGAACCGGCTATTTGTTATTTCTCTTTGGTGGCTTAATCGATCTTCCTCTCTTTTTAGGTGCATCGGAGAAGTCTCCTCCTTCGTTGTCGCCGATATTCATGATTGGATGAGCCAAATTTTACCTCACTTAATAGGGATTCGTAAGTGGTCGCAGTTCACTAAGAAGTTTGGTAGTAAGCCTTCCCGAGTGAATCATCTTGTTTCGATCTTAGTTGTTTCAACCTTCATATCGTCTTTTCTCTTTTCCCTTCCTTTTACATCTTCCTTTGTTGATAGGTAATATGGCTCCGAGGAGGGCGAAGGCTCCTACTCACGTTTTTCATCAGTCAAGTGCCTCGACTAGGCCTCCACTTGCCGTGATTGCAGGCGAGTTTGTTCAGACTGTCATTCTTTCTCAGACTGCAACCTCGTGTAGACCTAGCCATCAAGCTGTTACACCACTAGTGAAGATTCTGGATTCTCAATGTTTCATTTAGTGGATGAGTCATCGTAGGGCGAGAAGGAAGAGGCTTCGCTAAAAATCTAGAGAATAGAGGTTGACGGCAAAATAATCGAGGTCGAAAGGCCCACAAGGGCTGATCCTGGGCTGGTAGCAGTTGTGCCTGAGAGCGGTATGATTTTGGATGCGGAGACTGTGTTCCCCTCAAATGGGGTAATTTATTCTTTATTAGATGTTGTCGTGGAAGGAGAAGGGTGAATAGAAGCGATCGAGGTCGTCTAGGCGAGCGAACTGTCGATGTTAGAGTGGGTGATATTCCTTTATCTGCCAAAGAGAAAAAGAAAGTTGTGGTCGTAGATGATGATGAATCTAGCTCCGACGTCGATGCCGAACAGGAGAAAATATTTGATGAGGGGTTTACCCCAATCGAGGTGAGAACAAACAGATCTTCTCATTTGATAGTCATCCCTTTGGACTGCAACTTGTTGACCAACACGGAGAGTGCGGTCCCATCTTTTGTCCCACTTTGCTCTGGCACCAAGAACAGAACTCTACAGTTGTTTAAGGATGTAGATCTGTCATTGAGCGTTTCCGGAATGGCTTTTCGGATGAGTTGGTATCTTGTTTTTATTCCTTAATTTTCTTCTTTTTATTCTTACTGACTCTTTTCGGCTCTTTTTCTCTTTAAACTCTTATCTTGGAGATCGAGAGTGCCCGACGAGAGGAGAAGCGGATAGTGGTTTTCAAGAAGATGGTTTTGAAGTACCAGCGATATCATGACAAGTACCGTGCAATGCGTGCCCAGTTTATTGTCGATGGTAATTTCCAATGCCTTAGAGACGAGTTAGAGTAGAAGGATGATGAGCTCGTGAGGGTCATCAATAGATGTACTGAGCTTGAGGGATTACTTAGAGTAAATGAGGACAAGCTCGAGATGAGAAAAGATTTTACATAATTAATAAAAAGGGTTCATTAACCTAAAATCAGTTCTCTCCTCTTTTATATTCTGTAACGCTGGCGCTGTCACAGACCTCCACCCCACCACCCACCGTAATTCGCCCATGGTGGCGGTGCGTTTCCGTTTCCAGCAAAACAAACATCAAAATATTCCCCATTTCCCCCTCATTACAAATCTCTGAGTATCTCCTTTCAAAACCCACCACAACTTTCCAAATCCTTAAAACCCTAGTGCCGCCACCCCAAATTACCCAAAACTCACACCCTAGATTCTTTCCACCTTCACCATTCTCAAGATACATAAGTAAATTTTCTCAAAATAGCCCCACATCGCATCGAATGTTATTTTTACAAGACTGGACCAAATTTCTGCCTTTTCTATGGTTCGCTTGCTTTGAGAAGATTCCCGGGTCATTTGGATTTTAAGTAAGAATTCCTTTTACTTTATTTTTGATTAATTTTCCTTCTTCTTCGTTAAAATTACTTGATTTTGATGGCATGCTTGGTCGAGTTTAATACGGTTCCGATGCCTTAGTTGGCTCAGTTTATTAATTTTCTTTTTCTTGTCGGCTTTATGAAATTAATTTCTTCTCTTGATTGATTTCTGGGGAATGCATTATGATTTTGATATTATGCGAGAATATTAGTTTAATATGATATGAATCCTGTTTTAGCTTGAATTAGTAGTTTAAAATTTAGAGTTAGAATTTATTCTGTATCAATTCTTGTTTCCAGCTTAGTCTGATGGTGATTCATTCTAGTTGATTAGTTTTGATAATTAGCTTTAATTGGCTTGATTGATAAATTGATTCTGTAAGACCCATTAGATATTAATTAGTAAATAATTAGATTTGTGTTGGTTTATTATGTTCATCGACAGTGTATTTTAAACTGATCATTTTTTATAATAATATTGTTTTGGGTATTATGATTGGATATAGCTGTATAGTGATTAATAATTAGAATCTGTCTGTAATTTTGAGGGGTAACATGGGTGTTTTGGGGATATGAAATGGTTATAACTGATGAAAATTAGGGTAAAGGGGTTGGAATTGGTTTTAAGGTAATATGGGTAAATCTAAGTATAAAGTGAGGGCATTGTTAGAATTTTAAAGTAGGCTGGTAGTAATTTCAGGGAACTTAAAGGGCACTTTGGGCATAGGAAAATGGCAGGATCATGAAACATGGTAAATGCTAAATAGAAGTGGGGGCAAAAGGGAAATTACCTTAGGATTAGAAGGTTCTAGATGGGGTATGTAGTACAATTTCTAATAAATAGGTTAGTCATTTAAATAACTAACAGAAAATAACGGATTAAAATGAAACAAAAGAGGGACTAATAGATAAAATCTAAAATTTAAAATTCTCTCCAATTCTAGTTCTATAAATAAGCATTGATATGCCTTAATTGATAAGTTTTGGAAATCCTAGAAATTCCCCAAAAAATATCTATCATTTCGAGATCTGAAATTTTCTTTTCAAATCTGATTTTCTTTCAAATATCCATTAAAAAAACATTACAAAAAATCAGTAAAAACTAAAATTCATTGTTCTATTGAGAATTTTTCAATCAAATTATCGTTTTTTAGCTATTGAATCCTTCAATTTGGATTTTCCTTTGAGTCATTGAAACTCACAAGTCTAATGGCTTCAATTTGGAATGAGTTTGAACTCAAATTAAACTATTTCAATCGTTTGAAAGTTGTGGCTTGTGTTACTGTATTTCTAATTGATAGTTGAAGAGATTTGATGATTTAAAAATTCTGTTACTGTTGGAACTGTTGATGTGATGTTGTTGCTGTTTCGTTTTTGGATAATTTTTAAGTAAAATCTGCTCACTCTCTCTTCTTATTCTTCTGGATTTCTCAGGTACACAATTAAACTCAAATTGATGTAATTTCGAGATGGCAATATAACATAGCACTGGATTTGAATGCCTGTTGTATTGTTGTTTATGCTATAATTTCTATTACGCTTTAGATTTTTCTTGTGAGTTATTGTTTGTTATTTGCAATTGCCTAGGACTGTACTGAAATATAACAATAGGAAATTGTATTAACTTAAGGGCTTATGCAGGGCTTCTAGTGTAGTGAAGTTGGATGACATGTATTAATTGCCTATTAGAATCAAAGTTAGATTTAGAATCAGTATATTGAATTTTTAATCATGGAATGTAATCCAGTTAATTAGCTTATTTGGTACTTTTGTCACTTGCTTAGTTTAGCCATGTTTTATTTAGTTTAATTCAAGTTTGTAATTAAGATGGATGATTCACAGATATTTTTGATCATTTTGACAGAAGTGTGTATCTCTGGGCAATAATAGGTTATTTTGATAATTTTGACAGAAGTGTGTATCTTGTATGTTAGGAAATGCACAGCTTACCTTTTCATTTTGAATTTGATTGAAACAAAAAAAAATTGAATACTGTGATGATCAACAAAATTTACCCCGCTATTTTAGTTTCTTTTGGCTTGTTCTGTTTTTTTTTTTTTTGAAAATTAATGAAGAGACTTGCAATAAAAGAAATGAGATATGATATGCTCCTTGAGTATGATAGGAAATTGACAATTTGGCATTAGGCCCAAAATGACTTGGATAATCACTATAAGCCAAGCTTCTTAAGCCCAAGTTGTTGGAAAAAATAATCGCTTTCTAAAAAAATCTGTTAAAGTCATATTAAGAAAATAGATCTATAAATATAAAATTAAATATCGAATTGAGTAGCAGGTTCAAGCTGAAAGGCTAGATTTTTGTTTGTACATGAACTTGAATCCGAAACTCGATATTCTTAATAATAATTAGCTACGATTCTTCTTTTCTTTTATTGTTTAGAGATAAAACCAAAATAGAAAATTTAGCTACCTAATTTGGCCTTAATAAATACAATGAGACGAGCCTCATTAAATCAAGGGTACAATTGCAGGTCCCTCAACAATTGCTATATAGGAATAAGGAGGGCCGTTTAGTAAATTTTACGGTCTTCCCCGAAATTATAAACACGTAGTCGTTTTAGGCGCAATTGATACTAATATTACTTTCCTAAATACGGGTGCACATTCATGTGACTCAAATCCAAATTACAATGAAGTTGAAATGTGTTAAAGGCCACAACGTACTGGTATGATATGGTCCAAAATACATTTTCACGGTATTGCAATTCTTGTAAAAATTCAATAATAAAAGCGGTTTATTAAAAAAGTCACATAAAAATAGAATATCTATGGAAATCAGATAAAATCAAATACAACAGTTGAGTGACCGTGCTAAAACCACGGAACCCGGGAATACCTAACACATTCTCTCGGGTTAACAGAATTTCTTTTCCGGATTTCTGGTTTGCTGACTGTTAATAGAGTCATATTTCCTCGGTTCGGGATTCAACCAATGACTTGTGACACTATTAATCTCACAAGTGGCGACTTTCAATAAATAATAATAAATCTCGTTCCGACTGTCCTTTAATTGGAAAAACTCCTTTATTATGCCTTCACATGGTATATAAAAATATTCGGATGTTAAAAAGGAGGTGTGACATCTTCCAAATCTAAATCTGAACATATCTCTCCAGTGAGTAAGTAGTCGCTACTGGAATGAGGTAGGAAGACTTTGTCAACCTATCCACAATAACCCACATAGAATCAACCTTCCACAAAGTCCGCGGCAACCCAACCACGAAATCCATGATGATGCGCTCCCACTTCCATTCCGGAATGGGCATCCGCTAAGTAGGCCACCTGGCCTCTGGTGCTCATATTTGACATGCTGGCAATTCAAACATTTAGTTGCATACTCCGTGATGTCCTTCTTCATCCTCCGCCACCATTAATGCTGCCTCAAGTCATGATACATCTTTGTGGTACCTGGATGAATGGAGTACATTGAACTGTGGGCCTCCTATAGGATCCTCTCCCTCAAGCCATCAACATTAGGAACACATACACGACCCTGAAGTTGTAACATACTATCCTCACCAATAGAAATGTTCTTGGAACCTCCTTGAAGTAATGTCTCCCTGAGGACCGCCAAATATGGATCATCGAACTATCGGGCCTTAATATGCCCCTAATAACAAAGACTGAGCAACCATACATGCTAGAACTCGGCTGGGCGAAATATCCAACCTCACAAGTCTGTTAGCAAAAGATCGAATGTCCAAAGCTAATGGTCTCATCTCAGCAGGAATGAACGCCAAGCTACCCATGCTCTCCGCCTTTCTGCTCAAACCATCCGCGGCCACATTCATCGTACCTGGATAATAAAGAATGGTAATGTCATAATCCTTTAGTAACTCAAGTCACCTGCGCTGCCTCAAATAATATCTCTCTGCTTGAACAAATGCTGAATGTAAACCTCACATGACACCCCATACAAATAATGCCTCTAAATCTTGAGAGCATGAACAATCGCCGCCAACTCCAGATCATGCACATGTAATTCTTCTCATGAAACTTCAGCTGACGGGAAGCATATGCATAACTCGCTCCTCCTGCATCAATACACATCCCAAGCCAATGCGATAAGCATCGCAATACACTCTATACATCCCTGAACTGGAAGGCAATACAAGAACTGGTGCCGTAGTCAAAGCTATCTTGAGCTTCTGGAAGCTCTCCTCACAATCATTGGACCAACAGAATGGGGCACCCTTTTGAGTCAATCTGGTCAGAGGTGATGCAATAGATGAAAAACCCTGCACAAATCGTCGGTAATAACCTGCCAACCCTAGGAAACTCCTGATCTCGGTCACTAAAGTAGGACGTGGCCAACTCTGAACTGTCTCAATCTTCATGGGATCTACTTTAATACCATCCCCTAACACTACATGCCCCAAGAATGTGACTGACTCTAGCCCAAACGCGCACTTGGAGAACTTAGCATAAAGTTCCTACTCTCGTAAGGTCTGAAGCACTACTCTCAGATGTTGCTCGTGCTCCCTCAGGCTACGCGAGTATACCAAGATGAAGTCAATGATGACAATAGCAAATGAATCAATATAAGTCCTGAACACTCTGTTCAACAAATCTATAAATGCCGTTGGAGCATTAGTCAAGCCAACTGACATCACTAGTTACTCATAGTGGCCATATCTAGTCTTGAATGCGATTTTTGGAACATTTGAATCCCGAATCTTCAGATGATGATACCCTAACCTCAAGTCAATCTTAAAAAATGACCTAGCACCCTACAGCTGGTCAAACAAATCATCAATACGGGTCAATGGATACTTGTTCTTGATGGTGACTTTGTTCAACTGGCGGTGATCAATGCACATCTGCATTGTTCCATCCTTTTTATTACAAATAGCACTGGTGCACCCAAAGGCGATACACTGGGCCTAACAAACCCCTTTGCTAACAACTCCTCCAACTGTTCCTTCAGCTCCTTAGGAGCTATACGATACGGCGGGATAGATATAGGCTGAGTGCCTGGAGCCAAATCAATATCACGATCTGGAGGCATGCCAGGAAGATCAGAAAGAAAAACATCGGCGAAATCTTGGGCTACTGGTACTGAATCAATCATTAGGGAATCTACAGTGGTGTCTCACACATAGCTAAATAAGCCAAACACCCTTTCTCCACCATGCGCTGAGCCTTCAGGAAAGAAATAACCCTGCCAGGCATATCATGTGTGAAACCCTTCCACTCCAATCTCGGCAATCCTAGCATCACTAGAGAAACAGTCTTGGAATGGAAATCTAGAACAACGTGATATGGAGATAACAAATCCACGCTCAGGATAACCTCAAAATCGATCATATCGAGCAACAGAAGATCTGTTCTAGTCTCGAAACCATATAAAGTAACCACACAAGACAGTTGATCCAGTCCACAACCACTAAATCACCCATAGAAGTGGACATATGAACATGAACATCCATAGTCTTAGGAGAAATAGTCATGAAATAAGCAAACAAAGATGATACATATGAATTAGTAGACCCTGTATCAAATAATACTGATGCATCTCTACCGCTGACGGAAATAATACGTTTGATGATGGCATCTGAGGCCAATGCATCTGGCTTGGTTGGAAGAGCATAGAATCTCGCTGAAGCACCAGATGTCTGGCCTTCACCTGACTGAGGAGTAGCTGGCTGGCCTCTCCATGTCTGGCCTCCACCTCTGGGTCGGTCTCTACCAGTTTGCCTTCTACCTCTAGGTGGCTGGGCCGCTGGTGCTGGAGTCATGGGCTGTTGCCCATACTATAATGCCATGCCCCTAAGCCTGAGGCAGTATCTCCTCATGTGGCATGTGTCCTCACACTCAAAATAACGTGGTGCGGCGGCTTGCTATCCGGGTGGTTGACCCTGAATACTAGAAGACCCACTAGAAGAAGTCTGAATAGCGGGTGGTAAGAACTAGCATAACACTAAAATAAGAATTGGAAGACTCCGGAGGACCTGAATACCCACTGGATGAACCCTAAATAGCTGGCGGGCGATAAGAACTCTCTGGCATGGCACTGAAATAGGAGCGCAGTGGAGCCCCCCGAGCAGGTGGTGGTGCTGGAATTGGGGGCCTACTGGGCTGAACCCTCCCAAAGTGACCTATGCCCCTAGCTGGAGCGCCTCTGAACTCTCTTGATAATCTGACCCACTTATCCTGTTGCATCTTCTCTCTACCCCTCCAACGGTAACCCTTAATCTTGTGAGTAATCTCAAGTACTAGCTGATATCCAGTGCCCATCTCTACCTCATGGGCCATACCCGACTGAATAGTGGGATATAATCCCGCAACAAATCTCTATACTCTCTCTACCTCTGTGGGGAGTATCATGAATGCATGGTGAGACAACGTAGAAAACCTCGCCTCATAATCGGTCATTGATGTATGACCCTGCTTCAGATGCTTAAACTGATGACGTAGCTCTTCCCTCTCAGAGGGTGGAATGTACCAATCAAGGAATAACTGAGTGAACTGACCCCAAATGAGGGGTAGAGCGCCTGCTGGCCTGCTAAGTGAATAAGACTGTCACCATCTACGGGCCCTTCCTTCCAACTAAAAAGTAGTGAAGTCGACTCCATCCGACTCTAATATCCTCATATTGTGCAGTCTATCCCTGCACCTGTCGATGAAATCCTGGGCATCCTCATGACGCTCACCCCCAAAGACTTGAGGCGGCAACGTGGTCCATCTGTTTAATAACGTCTGCGGATAACCGTCCACAACTAGCTTGGGCTAGGGTGCCATTGCAGAAACTGGTTGAACCCCCTCTGGGGGTAGTGCACCCGGAGTATGATAAATTGCAGTTGTTTGACCTGGAGCCTGTGTAGTAGGGGTCTATGCTCCGCTCCTGCCTGTGAGGTAGCTGGATATGCTGGAAATAAACCAGCTTGAGTCATAGTATCCATGAACCGAAGCATACGACCCATGACCTCATGAAATCTCGGCGCAATCATGAAATCTACCAGAGTAGGCACAGCTGCAGGCACCTTGCCCTGCTTCTCAACAATGGGATCCCCCGTAGGATCTACTGGTGGTGTATCTAGAATAGCTCTGGGATGCCCGCGTCCCCTACCACGGGTCGGTGCCCTCCCTCGACCTCTACCTCGGCCTCTAGCAATGGGTGGAGCAGCTCCTCCTAGATTCGGAATGTCGACGGTACGAGTTTTCACCATCTGTGAGAGAATAGAAGAGGGAAATTTAGCACACTGACCACTGCATGATAGAATATTTTTTCCTAGCACCCTATAGCCTCTCGAAGATAAATATAGACTATATTGATCTACAAGACTCTATTAGGTTTTCCCATAACTTGTGAGACCTACGTGAACCTAGTGATCTAATACCATGTTGTCACGACCCATTTCCATAATAGGTCATGATGGCACCTGACACCGTTGTCAGGCCAGCCAATGCGGAAGTATTATTAAGTTCTCATTTTCCTTTCTCCAAAAACAAAGCATAACAGATTTTTCAAAGTTAAAGCTAAAATCAGGAGTGATAACACAATATTAAAATAGTTATATAACCCAAAAATAAATGTCTACTAACATGTGTGCTAGAACCTAGTGTCACACGGTTGACTTTTTAAACTTAACAACAACAACAACAACAACCCGGTATAATCCCACTTAGTGGGGTCTGGGGAGGGTAGTGTGTACGCAGACCTTACCCCTATGCTGGGGTAGAGAGGCTGTTTCCAAATAGACCCCCGGCATCCTTCTCTCCAAGAACTTCCCAAATAGTTATATAACCCAAAAATAAATGTCTACTAACATGTGTGCTAGAACCTAGTGTCACAAGCTACAAGCAACTAGTAGAATATACATAAAAGAATAATATACTATCATACTGTCTCAATCAGGATAGACTGAAACAATAAAAATACAAAGAAAGACTTCTTCGGCTGCGGATCGGCATGAAAGGAAAGCAACTCACCGTAGAAGTCCCAGACATGCTCACTAATACACACCATAATGATGCCCAGATCCACCTATATCAGATCCTGTACATTTATGTACAGAAGCGTAGCATGAGTACATAAACAACATGTATCCATCAATTATCCCGTCTAATCTCGAAGAAGTAGAGATGAGAGGTAGACTTGATACTTACTAAGGTCAAGATAATATGATAAAAATGTGAGATATACAGCATAAGGATCTCCAATAATACAAGTTTAAAAGATAAGTCATATTTATGTTCTTGACCATAATTCAATTCCATTTTTCCCTTTTACATATTAAACAAGTTATCATGTAATGTCCAAACGTAAGCATATAAATTATGCGCAATCATTTCGAGGTCGAAGGCCCGCTCCAACAGAAAATAAATTATGCAATGTCGAGGGTCGAGCGACCCGAACCATAGATGCATCTATTCTCACCGAGGCGATTCGCTCGATCCATAATTATCAAGAAAATATCAAGAATGCACGTAAGTCTCAATTGCATACAACGAAATTCCTACTACGGCTCCACAAGATCATATTCACTTTTCATTTCCTCCAGTCTCTAGCAAATCATAAATGATCATATTGGCAATTTAAAATAAGAAGTATTCCCCAATTAGACATGATGTGGGTCCTAAACTACCCAAACAATTATCAGTATAGTAGCTCTGCATGGACTCTCATCACCTAGTACGTACGTAGCCCCCGCATTTAACAACAATTACTCATTTATAATACTATGGGGACAATTCCCTCTTACAAGGTTAGAAACGAGACTCAACTCGCTCCGTAGCGCTCTTCCGATAGCAAGAACAAGCCCAAACCCTCAATTCGAAGCCGAATGAGCATAAACTAAGAAAAATAAAGCAAGAACTAGTCAATAAAGGCTTTCATGGTTGAATTATAACTATTTAAGTGATTTTCCAACCTTTCCCACAAGTTTCCTAAATTCTAACCCCAAGTCCACGTGCCCGGATTCCGAATTTTTCGAAGGAAGTTGTTCCCTATCACCTATGAATCACAAATATATGATTTCTAGTTCATTACATAACAAATTCCATGCTTAAATCCTAATTTTGCTAAAACCCTAGGTCTAGCTCAAAATCTTGATTTTTCACCAAATTTTAGTGTTTAATCTACCTAATGTTCATGTAATTTAACTCATAATGGTCGAAGATTACTTACCTAACAATAATATGTTGAAACCCTCTCTTTAGAATCACCAAAATCGCCCAAGTGTGAAAAGAGATATGATAAAAATGGCTTTGGGTTCGAATTAAATGAACCCTTCTGCCCAGCTATTTCTGCTTCTGCGAAAGGATTCATGCTTCTGCGGAAAAGGGCCACTTTTGTGGAAATGGACAAGGAAGCCTGAACCGCTTCTGCAGTCAGTATCTCGCTTCTGCGAGTCCACTTCAACAGAATCCCAACCGCTTCTGCGGTTCTAGGCTTGGGAAGGTGGACCGCTTCTGCGGTCTGGGGTCCGCTTAAGTGGGACCGCTTCTGTGGTAGCTGGACCATTTTTGCAATTTCCCCTGATCACTTATGCGGTCCAAGAACCGCAGATATGGTTATGACAAAAGCAACAAAGTTTAGTCCTTTTTCAAGTTTCAACTTCACTCGAGCCTCGCTCGTTTGATGCTCGGGGATTCCGTACCCCACCCGAATATACCGACAAGTCTGAAATCATGAGGCGGACCTACTTGAACTCTCGAAACACTAAAAAAATGTTAAATTGAGGAATCGAAACCCAAACCAATTGAACCAAAGCATTGAACTTCAAGTTCTTAATTTCTTCCAATGGTTCAAAATGCCCTTAAACTACTCGGATTGACACCAAATTTTACGGGTAGGTGTTAACTGATATTTTGGACCTGTACCAAGTTTTGAAATCAAAATCTGAACCCGGTACCTAGGAAAACAATGGTTTATTAGTTTATTCAAATCTTTAAAACTTTAATTTAATAATTTCACAAAAAATTCATTACTTAGGCTAGGGACCTCAGAATCCGATTCCGGGCAAATGCCCAGGTCATATTTTCCCACGGACCTTCCGAGATCATCAAATCATAAATCTAGGTATGTTTTTAAGAAAGTTGACCGAAGTTAAACTTGGCCTTTTTAGAGAAACTTAAAGAAACAATTGGACTTATTCTTACTCAAAACTTTTCCAACTTCCGAACCACCCTTCCCCGCAAGTCATTAGTTAGTTAAAGCAAAAGCGAAAAGTTTTATTAGGGGAACGGGGTCCTAACATGAAAAACAAATAGTCGAGTCATTACACTGGCATTCATCGAACTTGGGTAATAGTTTGTAGATTTCGGCCTGGTATTTTTGTAGCTGTTGTTCCTTGATTTGGAAAGTCTTTATGACTTGATTGATGACAAGTTGCAAGTTTCATTGTAGGACTACTCGTTATGCTCTGTACTTGAGTTCCAATTTTAATACTGTAATCACGACCTCATACGCGACCTTATTGTTAGTAATATTAGGGCACCGTATGGACCGGCAAATTATTTTACCGGTTAGGACTTTTAGCATGAGTCCTAGTCCAGATCCTAATGCATTAGAGGTGCTATCGGTGTACAAAATCCATAGGTTGTGTATTTTTGGGGACACCAAAAGCCTAAAGTTGGCGACAAAGTCGGCAAGTACTTCCGACTTTATCATCGTTCTCGAGTGATAAGTTATATCATGCTTGCTCAGTTCTATGGCCCATTTGGTCGACCTATCCGACAACTCAGATTTGTGCAGGATGCTAGTGGAAAAGTTGTGACCACTGAGATGGAGTGGAATTGGAAATAGGGTCTAAGCTTTCGTGAAGCTACGACCAATCTCAGGGCTAGGTTTTCGACGTGGTCCTCCTTTCAGCATCGGCCAAATTTTTGCTAATACAGTAGATTAGAGACTGTGCACTTTTATTTTCTCGGACCAGGACTGTGCTTTCTGCCATATCGGACAGAACCATATAGATGAGGAGACGTTCTCCAGTCCCAGTCTTAGCAATCATCGGGGGCAAGGACAAGTATGCCTTCAGTTCTTTTAAGGCATCAACGCAATCAGAATTCCATTGGAGTCTATTTTCCTTTTTGAGTATGCCGAAAAAATTTTAGCAGCTAGCAAAGGACTGTGAGATGAATCTAGACATAGCAGTTATACTACCGGTTAGCCCATGCACTTGCTTGTGGATGGTCAAGTTCTCTAGTATTCCCTCTATATGCTTGATTTGGTCAAAGTTGACCTCGATGCCTCATTGTGATACTAAGAAACCAAGGAACTTTCCTGAGGTTAAACCAATGGCATATTTCTTGGGGTTCAGTTTCATGTCGTACCTCCTAAGTATGTTGAACCTCCCCCAAATGGTCGGTGTGGTCTTCCTTTCTTTTTAACTTGACCAACATAACGTCTATATATACTTCCATGGTTTTGCCAAGTTGATCTTTTAACATCTTGGTCACCAACCTCTGATAAGTCACCCCTGTGTTTTTCAACCGGACGACATGACCCTGTAACAGTACGTCCCCTAGGTGATGAAAGTGGTTTTTTCCTGGTATTTCTCCTCCATGAGGATCTGGTTGTAATCCGAATAGGTGTTTCAGAAACTTAATAGCTAATTCCCCGCCGTTGCGTTGATGAGTTGGTCAATATAGGCCAGTGAGAACGAGTCTTTCGGACATGCTTTGTTCAGATCTGTAAAGTCCACGAACATCCGTTATTTCCCATTTTTCTTTTTTTACCATGACCATGTTGGCGACCCATTGGGAATATTTTGACTCTCTGATAGAGCCATTCTCAAGCAAGTTTTCCACCTCATCGCGAACAACATCATTTATCGCAGCATTGAATTTTCTTCTAACTTGCCATACTAGGGGGTGAAATGGGCTGACATTCAATTTATGTGTTACTATCTCTTTAGGATTCCCGGCATGTCTACATGGGAAAAGACGAACATGTCTACATTTTTTAAAATATTTAATAAAATTTACCAGGTTCTTGGAGTTTGTGACCGATGAAAGCTTTCTTGCTGTGGTCGTTATCGTCGTGTTGGACGGGGTCGAGATCCTCTACGGTTGACCCTGTGACTTCTATAATTTGAGGGTCTCTGATAACGTCTTTCCCTTTATCACGATCTAACCCCGACTTTGTTAATTACTATGCCTCCTCAGCTTTACCTTTCAACTGTTGGGTATATGTCTAGTCTTGGGCGATGCGGTAGCATTCTCAGGAAGTGTGCTGCTCTCCTCAGATGCTGAATACTCCTAAGGGGTGGGAAATTTGATGACTTGATATAAGCTGTAGGGGATGACTTTCATAGCATGTACCCTAGGTCAACCTATGATAGCGTTGCACACCATATCCTGGTCCATGATATGGAACATAGCCTCCAAAGTAATGCCACCGGCCAGAACAAGCAACATTATTTCTCCAGATGTCAGCTCAACTACATTGTTAAAACTTGTTAGTGTGATACAGTGTGGCACTGTCTTATCCTTGAGCTTTATTTGGGCGAGAACTCGAGGGTGGATGATGCACACGTTACTTCCATCATCGACCATAATACATTTTACATCGATATAAAAAATGCGTAAAGTAATGACAAAAGTGTCGAAGAGAGGAAAAACCAGACTTCCAGTATCCAAATTATTGAAGATGATACTGTAAGGCCCCGTAAAATTTTTGTACCCTTGGTAGAGATTTAAGTTTCAAAAATGTAAAGAATCGATTTTTCCAGAAAAGTGTCAATTCTGCGGTCAGGAATGCGACCACAGATCTGCTATGCGGACCGCATTCCTGCCGCATAGCTTAACAGAAGGTTTACAAAAAAATTGGTGTTGAGAATGCGGTTGATATGCGATCGCAGAATGGATCTGCGGACCGCAGATCTACCGCATAAATTCTCGAAGGTTTTTGAGTGTCAAATTTGCGGTGCACTCTGCGATCGCAGATAAAGAATGTGGACCGCATTTTGGTCGCATTCCGTAACATAACTTGTGTAAATTTTGAGGCAATTCCGCGGTCATTATGCGGACCGCATGTCGATTCTGCGATCGCAGATGCGACCGCAGAATTGACCCGGCCCAGAAATTTTATAAAATTCAACCCGGCCTCTTCTTTAATATAACACCTTTCTTCTTCATTCTATCATCTCATCTTACTAAAATTAGAGAGAGAAGAGAGGGATTTTAGAGAGAGAAGTCTTTCATCCTCAAATATTGTTCCAACTACTTAGTTCAAAGGATTCTAGGGCAAAGATTCAACTTCCCCAAATAATTTCAAGGTACAAACCCTAGCTATTTTCTCTAATTTTCAGTTTTGAAATGGGTAAGGAGAGGGTTGCATATAATAGCTTTTGAAAATGGAATTTTACACTCATGCATGATTATTGAACTTGATTTTTAGTAAAGAGGAAGTGGATAGGCGTAAGAATCTGCAAAACGAGGTCGGCAAAGATAGGGTAGCTTGGGTAAGCATAAAGTAGGAAGTTAACGGAAGAAAACTGGATACCAGGTATGTATGGCTAATTTTGATTCTTGTGAAATCGCCTATATGTGTGAAATTTGTTGGTTCGTGTTAATTTGACAAATTGTGTGAAATTCTTGATGTTGCTGTAGGATATCCAAATTTGCTGTTGAACTATGGGTGATGTAATGTGGGATATGAACCCAAAGATAAATGAGAGTTGAATTTGGTAAAGAATTATGAATAATGGCTATGATGGCTTATATGGTACCTTGTGGAAAAGAAACGAGACACTTGAGGTGTGGTAAGTTGTTGAACATAACAGTATGAACATTCTCGATTTTGGAAACATTGTAACTTGGTTGTGATATTGTCTTGAGAAGTAATTGAGAACATGAACCAATGTGTAAGTTGCTTATTTGAGCTTGTTGTAATTGTGTGTAGTACCTTATCTACTGTTTGTGATTGTTGTGTTTGAAAACTGTACGGTAGGATCGGGTTGCGCGCCGCAACATGAAGAAATAAGTTATGGGTTTGGGTGATAAGGGTGGCCGAGTTAATAAGGGTGGACGAGGTAATAAGGATGGAAAGCGATCGAAATCGCTAATGAAATTGATACAAAATCATTGATATGAAATTGTGAAAGGAGACATCAGGAGAGTTTGCAACCTGTGGGGCACTAATTGTCCCTTTGTTTGACTACTTGTGATTTATGTGGTTGATTGGTTGATGTTCTACTTGTTGACCTTAAACGTGATTTGTGTTGAGACTTACCTAAAATGAGTAAAATGTGGGAAACATGGTTAACTGGCTTAATTGATCCTTGATGTAATTTATTGGTTGTCTTGTCGTCATGATTTTTGTTTAACGTCTTGAGTTTACTTGGGACAAAGTTTGTCCATACATACCAGTACAATTCAAGTGTACTGACGTCCCTTTTGCCGGGGACGCTACATTCGTGTTATGATTGTAGGTGGATCGGTAGCAGGCACTTCAGCTCATCGGCAGTAGTATCCTTCACCTTCCACTGCTCGTTTTGGTGAGCCCCTTTCTTCCTCGGGGCCCTGTGTGGTTCACGCCACTTTTGTTTAGACTTTATTTTAGTTTTGTAAGGTATAGCCAGAGCCTTGTTACCGGCAATTATTGTATTCCTTTTTGTATCCTATAGGCTTTGTAGACAGGTAAACTGTGGGATTCCAGTCTTATGTATATATTATGTCGGGCGATGTAAAAACTGTAAACTTGTTAATGAATCACTCGTATGGTTATGTTTGTATATTGTGAAATATTTTATAATTGTTAAGATATTTGGTTAATGAGAAACAGTCAACACAGGGGTAATGCGTGGGAATGAAAGGCACCCAGGTCCGCTTGACCGGGGCTACCCGGTCAGGTGCCGGTCATGTCCCTCGATTTGGGGCATGACAGATACTTTCTTCAATTTTATCATATCGTTCATGGGTGATTAACTATTTGAGTTTGTGGGGTGATGGTAAACTTCACGCTGTTGATTGATGCATTGTCACTCTCCAATGATCATTTGAATGGTTCGAACTGGGGAAGGTGGTTTGGACCGTCCCTGGTGTTGTTCACGTCCTCGGGCGAAGTTGGCTCTCCCGCTGTCACTCATCAGCTCTTTCAAGTGCCCTTATTAAAGCATGTTCATGACCTTCTATCTTAGGGTGATACAGTCCTCAGTTTTGTGACCTCACTCTTGGTGAAATTCGTAGAGGGCATTCAACTTTATGGTGCTCGGGTCAGATCTCATCTTCTGTGGCCACTTCACTTTTGGGCCGAGCTTCTCCAGTGCGTATACTATTTCTGAGGGGAAACACAGAAATTGTGAGCATATAATGAATGATGCATACCTCTCTCACTTCTATGGGTTCCTGTTCGCGGCCTTGATGGGCTTTCATCATATTGTGGAGGCAGTATAAGGGTGCCTCTGACGTAAGGCTGGTGTCTCTCCTGATCAGGTCGGGGTCCCCCTAGATCTCTCTAGCTGTTGTTTCTCTAGTCAGCCCTGGACTCTGTTTGGTCTTAGATCCACCGTTGGGTAGGTCCGCTGAGTTCATCCATATCGGCTCTTACCTCGGCACAGTAGGCATTGTGTATCTCATCCCAAGTGGTTGGAGGGTATTTCATGAGTCAGCTTTATAACTTTCTGATCGCCCTCAACCCGCTTATGTTTAACCCATTTTGGAAAGCAGCTATTACCATCCCTTCAGACACATTTGGAAGGGTCATTCTTACATGGTTAAACGGGTAATGAAGTGCCTGAGTTCTTCGCCAGGCGATTTTTTAATGGCAAATATGTCGTTCACCCTTGCCTTTGCTTTTATAGTTGCGGCATGGGTGGTAACGAACTTGTGTGCGATCTCCTCAAACGTTTATATGGAATTCACATGTAACTGTGAGTACCAAGTTAGCACTCCCTCGGTTAAGGTTTCTCCAAACTTCTTCAGCAATATGGATGATATTTGTTCTTTGGCAAGGTTGTTGCCTTTCACCGAAGTGACATAGTGGATCACATGATCCTTCGGCTCCATCGTGCTGTCATATATTTTTAAGTACGATAGCATTTTGAAGGTTTTAGCTATGATGTGTGGTGCAGCTTCGTCGCTATATGGCTGCTCAACAAACCGACCAATGTCCCTTTTTGGCAGAAGTTTTGGGGCACCTGGTATTTTATCTACCCTTTCTTAGTGCTCTTTCATTTGGTTGTGGAGCCTTTTTTTCTCGTTTTCTATTTTCTCCATCTTCTTTAAAATATCTACGAGGGTGTCATTACTTGCATCACTAGCATTGTGAGTAATACTTGTAGCAAGGGGGCGTGCTGCTCGTCAGCTGCCGATGCAATGCCGACCATTACCTCTTCTCTGATCGGCCTCTGAGCGGGCTTGTCGAGGAAGCTTAGCGTATTTGTCAATCATGCCTCGAGTAGCTTTTTCACCGCCTGTGGTGCATCTTTTATTGTGGAGATAGAGTCCCCTTTACCGTGTGAGGTCGTGATGCTACCGTGAGGTGGGGGCGAGTTGTTTTGCCTAGGAGAGGTGTTTGCTGTTATATCTTCGCCCTCCGTTTCATACACTTCATTGATGGTGTGGAAGAGGTCGGTGGTGAGGTCGGCTATCGCCTTCCTCTTTTCCTCTTTGTTGCCTCCAGTGTTAGATTTGTGCAAACAAGGAAGTGTAGGGTTTTTGCATAGTTTTCCTTTTGGATCTAGAAGAAACTGATTTTTTAACTAGAAATTTTCCCACAGACGACGCCAAATTATTTGACCAAAAGTATTAAGCCTTTTTGTTAAACTAATAAATCAAGAAGGTAGTGGGTAAATCCTAGCTAAACATAATAAATCCTAGATTTGAAATAAGTTTATATAAATAATGCAGGATTGCATTTAAACCAATTTAATACAATTGTATTAAATGATGCTGTTATGAGTGGATGGGGATGGGGAGGGGGAAGCAATAATAAGCATTAAATATATTAAATGGCAATAAATGTAAATAGAGAGAATGATTCACCTAAATATTGAATGAGGTGGATGATTCTTCTCTCTCACAATGATGTAAGACAAATGAACATGGGAATTGAGGGAGCTTTCTCGGATCTGATGCGAGAAAGTGTGGGATAAACAACAAATCAAATCTTTGTGGAAAAGCAATGATTGTAATTTACTTGAGAGTCAACTTTTCATGAGAGATCTTATCATATTGAATATTACATATCTTTTTCTTCTTTCTACCTTTCTGTATATGGGACATATCCCTTACGTAACATAAAGTAAATGTCTTGCTACAAAACTAGCCGTTATGGCCAACCTAAGTTTTCCCAGTTACTCGGCTCACCAATGGGTCTCCCATCTTGAGTACGACCTCGGCCTAATCATCCCTTAATATCCTGTCTTTGAGCAAGATTCCCTTGGTAAGATTTCAACTCATACACTTGGAGCATGATTATTTTTTTTTAATTTTCTGAAATCGTCTCTTTAATGTTGCCCGTTGTTATAACTACATGGAATTATTTTTGATGAATTTGATGGATCCTCTATTTTTTAATTTTTTGCATATGATGTGTCTGTTGTAAAATAAAATTTATTAGTTTTTCTTAAATTTATTGTAAAAATACGGGATTAGATACAAAGCAAGAAATTTTGATGAACTTCGAGTGCGAGGGCAAAAGGGTTATATTCATGAAATCACTATATTTTTCTAGTGTCTTTCATGACAAATAGACAAAGTTGAGTAACTTTTTGGTTACAAGAAGTAGTTTTAGTGAATTAAAGTTGAATGACTTGATTGTAGTAAAAAAACAATAATAATAATAAATTAGGTGCAATAAATTAAAGTTAAGGGTGGACACCTAAACTAGCAATAGTTTATTTTGGGCACTTTAAGTGAAGGCAGAATACATAACCAGCCCTCTAAACTTGGCCATGTTTTTCATCTGGACACTTAAACTAGTTGTAATTCATATTGGGCACTTTAAGTGAAACAAATTGTGCCAATTAGACACATATTTTGCAGCTCCAAATAAACTAAAGCGTGTGTATTTCACTTAATTCATAGTACCGGGCGTATATAATATTAGACAATTTCACTTAAATTTTTGTTTTTTTACATTTTTTTTGTAATTTAAAAATTTTACCTTAATTTTTTTTTTTTTGCAATTTCAAATTTGATTTTCTATTTTTTCTGCACCACCCGCCCTCCCGCCCCCGCCATACCCCTAGACCCCCCCAGCCCCTTCCCCCCGCAAAAATATTTTTTTTTGTAATTTAATTTTTTTCCTTTTAATTGCCCTGCCCAGCCAGCCTAGTCCCGACCCCGCCTCCTACCCCCTACCCCCACCCGCAAAAAAAATATTTTTTTACCTTAATTTTTTTTTTTTTTTTGCAATTTCAAATTTCTATTTTTTTTATTTTTCTATACCACCCAGCCCACCTCTACCCCAAAATTTAAAATATTTTTAATTTTTAATTTTTTTATTTATTCATTTGAAGATCAAAATTTTACAAGTTCCAAAATTACAAGTTACAAAAATTTAAGTGAAATTGTCTAATATTATATACGCCCGGTACTATGAATTAAGTGAAATACACACGCTTTAGTTTATTTGGAGCTGCAAAATATGTGTCTAATTGGCACAATTTGTTTCACTTAAAGTGCCCAATATGAATTACAACTAGTTTAAGTGTCCAGATGAAAAACATGGCCAAGTTTAGGGGGTTGGTTATGTATTCTGCCTTCACTTAAAGTTCCCAAAAGGAACTACTGCTAGTTTAGGTGTAGTTTTAGTGAATTAAAGTTGAATGACTTGATTGTAGTAAAAAAACAATAATAATAATAAATTAGGTGCAATAAATTAAAGTTAAGGGTGCAAAGTATCAAACGTGTAGAAAGAGTAGGGGTGAAAACGCTCTCTGTCCGCAAAATGTGAAAAATACTCGTAGAGCAACGACAGTAACCGCCGCCGAGCCAGAAGAAGATGCTATCATTCTATTACCACAGTCGTCGGCGTTCTCTTCTCACTTTGCTCCGGCGCCGTCACCTTTCTTCTTCTTATCTTTCTACTTCGTCCAAAGTTCCTCTTCTTTGGAAATCTGAAATCACTGATTCTTCCGAATCAATCACCACCGTCCAATTATATTCCTGGGGCCGTGGTGCTTCCGGCCAATTAGGTGGCGGTATTGAAGAAATACGAATTTATCCTTCTCCTGTTGCCTCATTTTCACTGCCTCCCACTTTCCGTTTATCTTCTCCTATTCCTGGTCGTCTTCCTTCATCTAATAATTTGGGAAATGCTGATGTGGAAATAGGAATTTCGTGTGGGCTTTTTCATTCAGCTTTATTAGTTAACGGGAATTTATGGATTTGGGGTAAAGGTGATGGAGGTCGTCTTGGGTTTGGTCATGAGAATCCTGTTTTTGTTCCTACTCTGAATACTAATTTAGAGTCGGTGAGAAGTGTTGCTCTTGGCGGGCTTCATTCGGTTGCTCTTAACACTCTTGGCCAGGTCTTCACTTGGTCAGTACCAATTCCAACTATGGTTAACTAATGTGCATTTTCACCTCATTTATTACTTAACCATTGTGAAATACAGTAGTTTGGTGTAAATGCCGTGTGTTAAAGTTTGAAACAATTTTTTTTCCTTCTAAATAGTAGTGCCTTTACTTAGTTATAAAGGAATGTGAGAAAGGTAGAATTTTGAAGCTTAACGGAAAAATCTATTTCTAGTCTCTTAACCGAAAAAGATGTGGAGAACGGTTGCTTGTTATTAGAACTGTGAGTTTATAAGATGAATAAGCACATACAATGGCTGCACGCGCAAAAATGTAAACTTTCTTGATCAGCATTCGATTGTGTATTATAGTTTTTCGTAACCTGATAAGGCAATAAGATTTTCCTTGTGTAGTTGTACAGTAATCTCTTTGTAGCGTGGTTTCACTTAGTTTTGCGAGGTAAGTATGAATAAATGTGGAAGTACTGAAGTTTGAGATAATCTGTTTGCTGAACCTAAATGTCCCTGTCCCATATATATTATCTTTGTTATGACAGCTGTTGCCTATTATTGTTATAGTGAACTTAAGATGAAGGAACAGATATAATAGCTGCATAAAAAATACAAATCAACGGCAGAGTCATGCATTTTTCCATTGAAGATTTTGCCATAGACAATTCTAATTCCTTTAAGTGGAAAGAGAATTAGAGAAATGAAATTTAATAGTTGATGGTGAAGATTTGGACCTAACTGATAAAACCAGATTCAGTAGTTTTGTTCATTGTAACTTGATTCTTTTATGGAAAAATGAAGTTTTCAGGGGTTACGGTGGCTTTGGTGCTCTTGGTCATACAGTTTATCATAGAGAGCTGGTTCCTAAATTAGTTGAGGGCTCTTGGGATACAGAAATCTGCCACGTTGCAACCAGTGGGACACATACAGCTGCTATAACAAAGTCAGGTAGGAATTTCAAACATTTTCAGGCTTCACATTTCACCGTGTAGAGAGAAAGTGGGCTATCTGCCTGTCTTATAGCTATGTTTTTTGGATTGTTTGATTTAGGTTTTTTACTTCTATCAGCCAATTCATCATAAGTAATTATAATTGGATTACTGATTTGGCTATAAAGTCACTTCTTTCATTTTGAACTCCATTTTACTCCATAAATCTAGTTATCCAGATGCTAGTTACAAAAGTTCCTAATTGCAAACAATTTTTCAGAAGGAAAATGTGCCCAGAAATGTGGTGGTAGGAAATTGGAATATTTATCATCATCCATAATAGAGAAATAGATTTCTTTTTGATAACCTAGATATTCGCTTCCCAACATGAAATTCGGTTGTAAGGTACTTACCATTGTAATTATTACCTTTTCTTTTACTCAATTAAATTTAGATGTGAAGTAGAACTTAGCGTTTATTCTTTTCCTTTAACTCAGAGTTTTAATTTTTAGTTTTTATCATTAGGTGAGCTTTATACTTGGGGCCGAGATGAAGGGGATGGTCGATTAGGCCTTGGTCCAGGTCGAGGCCCAAATGAAGCAGGTGGTCTTAGCATCCCTTCAAAGGTAAAAGCACTTCCTGTGAGCGCAGCTGCTGTTTCATGTGGTGGGTTTTTCACAATGGCACTTTCTGAAGAGGGAGAGCTTTGGAATTGGGGAGGTAAGATACTGTTGCATTTTTGAGAATGTTCTGTTATAATACTTTTGAGGGAAGTCAATTTATTGAAAGGATGGTGGTGTTTTCCGGGCTACACCATTATTTATGTTTGATCTTTATAAAAAATATAAAAAGGAAGGTTGCGTGCTTTCTTTCTTTTATCATACTTGAGAACTGGAGCGTAAAGATGAGTTCACTGTGAAGGCAAAATATGGCTTTGGTGTTGTCTTGATTTCTTTACTGAAAATTAAGTGATATATTAGTCTTAATCCAAATGCCTTGCATGTGTTTCAATCATATTAGATAGCAGAAAACTTCTCTTATATTACCGCTATATATTGTGTTTGTACTTTTTAGCTACTATATGTTCAATCAAAATGGTAAGCGAAGAGACTTAGGAAAGCAAGGCATACCCATTAATTAAGGAAATTTGCACTCTAATGTGAACCTATTTCCTTTTTAGTCCGTACCAAAAGAAATGACCCTTTACCATTTATTGATGAAGAGGTAACTTCCTTTATCTTATCTCCATCCATTCATTTATGTGAACCTATTTACTCTTTGGGAAAAGGGCCAAATCTATCCTTCTACTTTTAAATATTGTTTATACTTAACCTCCGTTATACTTTGGGAGTAAAAATACCCCTGCCGTTACCATTCATATCAAATATGCCCCTATCTCTGACAGAGATCCACTGTGGCAATGACTCGACTGTTAAAATTCCATGTGGACTGACATTTAGGTGATGCTCCATGTGGCATGCCACTACACCACACTAACCTTAATTATTTTACCCACTCCCCTAACTGACATTGAGATCCATCCATTAAAGAATCAGCAAAACTAACAAAAACCATCTAAAAACAATCCAAAAAATCCCAAATATCAAGAATTTTCAAGACGGAATCATATGAGTTGATTTCATAAAAGCTACCAAAACAAATTTTAAAAACAGAAGTACCCCAAAAACAAATATATCACGCAAAAATCTGATTGTGGAAAAGTATAAGGTAAACAATGAAAGAATGGTGAAATCTCCATATGTTGGGTAGGATTCATGTTTCCAACTAAGAGAACTCCTCATTTGAAGCACACATATTATCTTAGTTTATCAAAATATTCAATCTTGCAAATGTTATATGCTAGAATTTTAAGTGAATCTGTGTATTCATATGAATTGAGAAAAGTCTGGTTCTTTACACCCTTCTCATAGTGTGAGTTAGAGCGTGACTTTTGGGAGCTTCATTTAGCTTGAAGGATTTGCATCAAGTTAGAGAAGATGGGTCCATGGCAAAGGCAGATTTAAGCAATCATGGATTCACTACAGACCCATTTGAGTGTTCTTCAAGCTTTTCCAATCAGTCCAATGGTGATTTTAGTTTTCCTTCAACTACGTTTCCCCAAATCAGTAAACTATTCTCATAAAGGAAAAATGGGAAGAACTAGAGAAAGTATTATCCTACCAAGGAAGGGGATAAAATATTACGCTGGTGAGGTGGCATGTGACGTGGCGTCCACCTCACCCAAATGTCAACCCACGTGGAATTTCAATCTCTAAGTCATTGCCACATTGGGCCTCCGTTAGAGATAGGGGTATATTTGATAACAATTGTAACGGCAGGGGTATTTTTGTTCCCAAAGTATAACGGAGGACAAATATAAACAATATTAAAAAGTAGAGGGATATATTTGACATTTTTCCTTTCCTTTTTAGTCCGTGCCAAAAAAATATCCCTTTCCATATTTGGAAACAGTTTTACTTGTATGCAATAATTTATAGCCACACAAAATATATGTGCCTCATTTTACACAAGTTCAAAAGTATTCTCTTTTTTCTTAAACTGCGTGGCAAGTCAAATATGTTCACATAAATTGAAACGGAGGGAGTATTACATTTTGCTTACTATATGTGCTCCATTAATAACTTCAAATGCTCCTCGCTCCTTGAATAGGGAACAAATATACAAGCTACCCTTTTCAACAATCACATGAAACGTAGAAGATATTCTTTGTACCAAATAAGAGTTATTACATTCATATCTGTTGCTCTTAACTCCAACAAGTTCAGTGCCCCAAATATCACATCCATAATAATGAACCAGACCTAGAAACAAACTCGATGATGTATCTGGTCTTGTACTGGGAGATCTATGATCAGAGTTTGACTTTATCTAGTATACGACTGGAGATTCTAGTCTTGATCTTTTTTCTCTACTTTTCGGATATATTTTGAACATTTTATTGCCTATTATGTAATCTCTCTTTTCTGAATAACAGCAATAACATTTCTGGTGATTTCTTTTCTTAGCCAACTCGAACTATGAGCTCGGAAGAGGTGACAAAGTAGGTGGTTGGAAACCACAACCAGTTTCAAGCCTTAAAGGTGTCCGTGTTATTCAGATAGCTAGTGGGGGATATCATTCTCTAGCTTTGACTGGTAACATACAATGAAACTAGTATATCTCACATGCATATTTGTATTTGAACTACTTATGTTAGAAAGTATCCTTTACTCTCAGACAAGGGAGAAGTGCTTTCATGGGGTCATGGAGGCCATGGTCAACTAGGTAATTCTTCTCTTCACAACCAGAAAGTTCCTATCCCGGTTGAGGCTTTGACCCACGAGAAAGTCATCTATATAGCTTGTGGAGGTTCATCGTCGGCAGCTATAACTGGTAAATATGTCACAATTATTCTGATCCAATTGTTACCACTTCCTATCCCTGCTTTAGAGACCTGTTGGTCAATCAGCGATGTTCATTTTTCTTGATTAATTTTATTGGTGACAGATGGTGGGAAGCTATACATGTGGGGCAATGCACAAGATTGTCAACTGGGGGTTCCCGGACTTCCAGAGAAACAGTTATCTCCTATTGAAGTCAAGTTTCTCATGGAGGATGATGGACTTGGGAGCCATAACGTGCTTTCAGTAGCCATTGGTGCTTCTCATGCTATGTGCCTGGTCTCCAGGTCAGGTCACTGAAAGGTTGAAAAGATTCACTTTGGTTCAATCAATTTTATAAGGACTCAATAGAGATAGAGCAGTTATCTGCAGCATTTTATTCCATAAAATACCAGTAAAATTTAGAGTTTAGGCCTTCGCGGAAGCTGATTGTTCCGGGAACTTTATTGTTACCTGTCAAGAGATCTCCACAGTGGAGTTTTTTCTTTCCTAGTACTCTGAAATAAATGTTGAGCTGCTTGTTAGTCTCCAAAGCAGCAACAGGGATTAGGAGATTATACGTGTGCCTTTCACAGGCTTACCATTGCTCACATTAGGTTTATAACAAAGCATCTTTTGAGCTCTGAATGTTGTAACTTGTAAAGAAATAACCAGACCCTTGTTAGGATATGTTTTGCATCCCCTTGGTTAGCTCTCTTGAAAATCACTTTTTCTTGACATGTTGATGCTTGGTTTGTTGGTGGTGAACCTGAGAGACCGAGAATACCTATTAAGGGGTTGTTTGGTGTGAGGTATAAGAAGGTATAATGCTGGTATAAAAATTTAATACTACCTTAATACTTTGTTTGGTTAGCAAGCCAGGTATAAGTTATCTCGGGATTAAAGTTAGCGTCGGGATAATTTATATCTTGTAGAGGGTGGGGTAATTAGTACCGGGATAACTTATAACTTCTTTTTAGTAATTATGTAATTGTCATTTTTAATACAACATACCAAACAGTGGATAAAAAATAATTCCTGCATAACTTATCCCAACAGAAGACGTATTCAAACCGAACGACTCCCAAGGCTGTATCATTTGTTTGGTTTAATGTTTGCAAAAACCCAATTTGATGATCGACTCACTCTTGGTTCCCACTCTATTCATGATACCTCACGTTGAACGTACTATGTAGTACGCATAGAAGTTTTCTAGTAACCTTACAAAAGCCTAGTATTTAATAAGAGAATGGTAGAGGCGTGCTTATTATTCATGGAGTTCCGTTTTGCGGGTCATACTCAGAACTTATCGTTTACAAAATGCAATTGCTGACTCCAGAATAAACCACAAAAAACTGACATATAAAAAGGCAAAGCAAACAAAACAACAGCATGAACAAAAAGCATTAGTAATTCTAGGAGTACTCACAGATATATTAACCTATCGGGAACCCTCCCCTCCCCCCTCGACCCATCCCTATCCCGCGAAATAATAGGAGCCCCTAACCTACAACCTTGATACTAGACCTCCAGACTTTCCTATCAAGAGCCATGTCCTCGGAAATCCGCATAATAGTCATGTCCCGCCTAATCACCTCCTCCCAATACCTCTTGGGCCTCCCTCTGCCACGACTCGCGCCAACTACCGACAGCCGCTCGCAACTCCTCACCGGAGCATCGGGTCTTCTCATTCGCACATGTACGAACCACCTGAGTCTCGCTTCTCATAGCTTCTCACCCCTACCATTTCCCGAATAATCATTCCTCACACTATCTAACATGATGTGCCCACACATCCATCTGAGCATCCTCATCTCCGCTACCTTCATTCTCCGGATATGGGAGTTCTTCATTGGCCAGCACTCAGCCCCGTACAATATTGCTGGTCTAACCACAGCTCTATAAAACTTTCCCTTGAGATACTGTGGCACTTTCTTGTCACACAAGACTCCCGACACAAGCCTCCATTTCGACCACCCAGCCCCTATTCGGTGAGTGACATCCCTGTCGATCTCTCTGTCACCCTGGATCACCGACCTAAGATATCTGAAACTGTCCTTCTTGGCGATGACCTGGGAACCAAGCTTCACGTCCCTACCAACTCCTTCGCTCGGCTCGGAGCTAAACTTGCACTCCAAGTATTCGGTCTTAGACCTGCTTAGTCTGAAACCCTTTGACTCGAGGGTCTGTCTCCAAACTTCCAACCTCTCATTAACACCGACCCTCGACTCGTCTATTAAGACTATATCGTCAGCGAATAGCATACACCATGGCATATGCTGAGTTAGAGCATCCATCACCAAATCAAATAGGAGGGGGCTTAGCCCCGATCCTTGGTGAAGCCCCATTTCCAATAGGAAGTGGTCCGTGTCGCCACCCACCGTCCTAACCCTCGCCTTAGCGCCATCATACATATCCTTGATCATCCTAATGTAGGCCTCCGACACGCTCTTCGCCTCCGGGCACCTCCATAACACCTCTCTTGGAACCTTGTCGTACGCCTTCTCCAAGTCGATAAACACCGTGTGCAAGTCCTTCTTCTTATCCCTATACTTTTCCACCAATCTCCTGACAAGGTGGATAGCTTCTGTGGTGGAGCGGCCTGGTATGAAACCAAACTGGTTCACCGAGATTGACGTCATCGCCCTCCCCTCGCCTCAACCACCCGCTCCCATACTTTCATGGTGTGGCTTAGTAATTTGATGCCCCTATAGTTATTGCAACACTGTATATCACCTTTGTTCTTATACACAGGCACAACTGTGCTCCACCTTCACTCATCTGGCATCTTCTTGGACATGGAGATCGCATTGAACAACCTGGACAGCCACTCCACTCCTGCCCTATCCATGTATTTCCAAAACTCCACCGGAATTTCGTCTGGTCCGATCGCTCGACCCCTACTCATCCTACGCAAAGCCTCTACGACCTCCTCTACTCTAATGCGCATGCAGAACCCCAGACCCCTATGGCGCTCTAAGTCCCTCAGCTTCCCTAACTCTATGTCTTGGTCCCCTTCCTCGTTGAGCAGGTCTCGGAAGTATGATTGCCACCTCTGCCTGACCTGAGCCTCCCCCATCAGAACTCTACCATCCTCGTCTTTGATGCACCTAACTCGGTCCAGGTCCCGCGCATTCTTCTCCCTCACTTTAGCCAACCTAAACAACTTCCTGTCCCCTCCTTTCTCTTCTAATTCATCGTACATGCGCTTAAACGCTGCATTCTTCGCTTCTGAAACCGCCAACTTCGCCTCCCTCCTCGCCTCCTTATAGCGGTCCGTGTTCACTCTCCTTTCCTCCTCGCTCGAGCTCTCCGCAATCCGAGTAAATGCCGCCTTCTTCGCCTCCACTTTTCCTTGGACAACCTCGTTCCACCACCAGTCACCTCGATGCCTGCCTGAATATCCCTTGGCTACTCCGACCCCATCTCGCGCTGCCTCCCTGACCAGATTAGCGGTCGCAATCCACATAGCATCCGCTTCCCCAGAACTTCCCCATGCACCCCCATCAACTAACCTCCTTTCCAACTCCAGGGCATTCTCCTTAGTCAAGGATCCCCACCTAATCCTCGGCCGGCCCCGGGCGCCCCTCCTCTTCATCTTCACCCATATACCGACATCCATCACTAGAAGTCTATGGAGAGACAAGAGGCACTCTCCCGGGATGATCGACTCACTCTTGGTTCCCACTCTATTCATGATACCTCACGTTGAACGTACTATGTAGTACGCATAGAAGTTTTCTAGTAACCTTACAAAAGCCTAGTATTTAATAAGAGAATGGTAGAGGCGTGCTTATTATTCATGGAGTTCCGTTTTGCGGGTCATACTCAGAACTTATCGTTTACAAAATGCAATTGCTAATGTTTGACCCGGAATGTTTATGAACATTTATGAACTCAAAACAATTAATAAAAATAAAGGGTCAATCATAGCAGGTCGTAGCATATCTGAAATTTAGTAAAGGGACAGATAACAGGGACATGTGTAGAGATAACAGGGGATATTTAGTGATCTTTATTCATGATAATGGGTAAATCTGTCTCTCCATGAAGAGGTTCAGATCTTTATAATCATGTTTTTTCAGACCTACTGCTATCCTGTATGTTTAGCATTGGGTTCTCACTATGCGTTGTACTCTGTATTTCTTAGAGCCCCCATGGGGAGAGAGTGGAATCCCTTTTTCTGATGATTACTTCGGTATTTATAGGTCTTTAATTATGATAGTTGACTTTCTTTGGAGATTGAATCCGTGTCATGAAACTATTGCGGGCGTACCCGCAAGGCGCCATCTCTGACAAAAGGACTTTAGGCGGCTACGAACAATAACCTGTGGTCGAGGACGGCCTCGCTCATTACGGCGTCTGCGCCTAATTGGGGACGGCCTCGACGCCTGTTATACGCATTTGGGCCGAGGGGAGTGATTAATGTATTATTTACAAGCTCGAGTTGTAGCTCATACAGATGGTCCCTCCGCTTATCGTGGTCACGTTGAGACGGGCCGGGATGAGCGGATATGATAGTTCGAACGACATCTCTTTTCGGTCGAGGATACGACGACCTCTCAAGACGCCTCTTCATCTGGCGTGAGTCCGGGTACGCTCTTGCTCACGCAGACTTCAGGACGCAGGGTCCGGTTAAGGCGTTACCGTACCAGGGGTGTTTGAAGCGACGACTTAAATTCCGGCGCACAGTTTCTGATTTCGATCGTGGAAGCGACGGTTTTGATGAGAATCGAACCGTTTCTGACGGTTGGGATTCGCATTAAATGGCGCCTGTCAGTTTCCCGAGGTTTTGATTCGATTTTTCTTATAAGAGAGCCTGGTATGTCAGACATTTTTCGTTCTTTGATCTACTGATTGTTTCTTTCTCTAGAAAATTCTCAAATAATCTTGCTTTTTCTGTGGCATAGTGCCTGCGTCGGACCAACGTTCGATCTGGGGTACTTCTCCGCGTTCTCGAGAGGTATCGCCGATTACAGATCCAATGTAGGGAGCTTAATGAGCGCCTCAGGGATGACCCTCGTAACCAAGAGTTGGTCGGGGAGTTAGCGCGGGTGGAACTGCAGAGGGACCAGGCGCTTGGCCGTGTTGAGACCTTGGAGGGGCGGCTGCGTCAGGCGAATGATGAGTTGGAGGCGGGGAGGAGGGCATCTTTGGAGAGCGAGCGTCAATGCTTGACTAGGGTGACGGCAGTTACCTCGGAGTGGAGCGGGAAAGTTGCTGCTGTGGAGGGAGAATCTGCCGACTTGAGGCGCAGGCTGGTCGAGGCTTCTGCCAGGGCGGCCGAGCTTAAGGGGATCATCCGAGCCAATGACTCCTAGCTGTCGGTGATAAAAGACGCTGCCGCCTCCAGGGAGAATGGCCTCGAGGAGCGGATCAGGATGTTGGAGAGGAGTGCTCGGGAGGCCGCGGGGCAGATATCGCTCCTCGAACAGGAAAACCGGTGTGTCCAGGAATAGTCCGCGTGTTTGGGTAGTTCCCGTGAGGCTTGGGTTTATGACGAAGCGCAGGGACATATATAAACATCTGTTTGAGGCCGGCTTGATTACCGAAGGAGCCTTCGAGCAGGCCGTCAGAAAGTGCGAGAGGCCCGTGAGGAGTGTGGTTTTGACGTCGTGACACCTGGCAACGATGATATTCCTAGTGGGAGCGGAGCCGGAGCTGAGAATGATGGGGGCGCAGCGAAGGCTGGCGGGAGCGGAGCGGGGGCCGACGGGGACGGAGTTGGCGATGGAGCAGAGCAGGCCGGTGATGATGGAACTGGAGCGGATGGCGTTGTTGGCAATCCCCAGTTAATTGATGATTAGTCGATTGTACCTTCTTTTTCTTGTTGCCGTGTGTGGCTATTTTTCTTCTTCTTTCTCTTTTTTTATTTATTTTATTGATTGTTGTGGTTAACTTTAAACAATTCTTGCTTCGGGGTGGATGGGCGTGGCCCGTATTCGCCTGTTTTAATTTGAAATGGGGGAATTCCCCCCTTTTTCTTTCATTCGCTTACCGCTCGTTATGTTGTGCGTCTTTCATTCATATGGTCATTAGTTGTTTTGGATCGAGGGCTCATGGCCCGAGTTTTACTTCGACTGTCATTGAATTTATATTGGCGAAGGCTCGTAGCCTGAGTCTCAGTTCAACCATGGTTGAACTTTTGTTAATTCTTTTGAGTCGAGGGCTCATAGCCCAAGTTTTACTTCAATTGTCATTGAATTTATATTGGCGTAGGCTCGTGGCCTGAGTCTCAGTTCAACCGTAGTTGAACTCATAAAATCTTTTTGAGTCGAGGGCTCAAAGCCTGAGTTTTACTTCAACTGTCGTTGAATATATATTGGCGAAGGCTCGTGGCCTGAGTCCCAGTTCATCCGTAGTTGAACTTTTGTTGATTCTTTTGAGTCGAGGGCTCATAGCCCGAGTTTTACTTCGACTGTCATTGAATTTATATTGGCGAAGGCTTGTGGCCTGAGTCCTAGTTCAACCAAAGTTGGACTTTCGTTGATTCTTTCGAGTCGAGGGCTCATAGCCCGAGTTTTACTTCAACTGTTGTTGAATTTTTAGTTGGCGAAGGCTCATGGCCTAAGTCCCAGTTCAACCGTAGTTGAACTTTTGTTGATTCTTTTGTGTCGAGGGCTCATAGCCCGAGTTTTACTTCAACTATTGCTGAATTTTTAGTTAGCGAAGACTCATGGCCTGAGTCCCAGTTCAACCGTAGTTGGACTTTTGTTGATTCTTTTGAGTCGAGGGCTCATAGCTCGAGTTTTACTTCAACTGTCGTTGAATTCATATTGGCGAAGGCTCGTGGCCTGAGTCCCAGTTCCACCATAGTTGGACTTTTGTTTATTCCTTTGAGTCGAGGGCTCATAGCCTGAGTTTTACTTCAACTGTCATTGAATTCATATTGGCGAAGGCTCGTGGCCTGAGTCCCAGTTAAACCGTAGTTGGACTTTTGTTGATTCGTTTGAGTTGAGGGCTTATAGGCCCGAGTTTTACTTCAACTGAAGTTGGCTTAATATGGCGAAGGCTCATGGCCTAAGTCCCAGATTAACTGTTATTAAACTTTGTTGATTCTTTTTAGTCGAGAGCTTGTAGCCCGAGTTTTAATTCAATTGAGGTTGGATTAATATGGCGAAGGCTCATGGCATGAGTCCCGGTTCAACCGTAGTTGAACTTTTGTTGATTCTTTTGAGTCGAGGGCTCATAGCCCGAGTGTTAATTCAACTGAGATTGGATTAATATGGCGAAGTCTCATGGCCTGAGTCCCAGTTCAACCATAGTTGAACTTTGTTGATTCTTTTGAGTGGAGGGCTCGTAGCCCGAGTTTTACTTCAACTGTCGTTGAATTCATATTGGCGATGGCTCGTGACCTGAATCCCAATTCAACCGTAGTTGAACTTTTGTTGATTGTTTTGAGTCGAGGGCTCATAGCCTAAGTTTTACTTCAACTGTCGTTGAATTCATATTGGCGAAGGCTCGTGGCTTGAGTCCCAGTTCAACCGTAGTTGAACTTTTGTTGATTCTTTTGAGTCGAGGGCTCATAGCCCGAGTTTTACTTCAACTGTCGTTGAATTCATATTGGCGAAGGCTCGTGGCCTGAATCCTAGTTCAACCGTAGTTGAACTTTTGTTGATTCTTTTGAGTCGAGGGCTCATAGCCCGAGTTTTACTTCAACTATCATTGCATTAATGTGGCGAAGGCTCGTGGCCTGAGCCCCAATTCAACCGTAGTTAAACGTCGTTGATTCTTTTGAGTCGAGGGCTCATAGCCCGAGTTTTACTTCAACTATCGTTGAATTAATGTGGCGAAGGCTCGTGGCCGGAGTCCCAGTTCAACCGTAGTTGAACGTCGTTGATTCTTTTGAGTCGAGGGCTCGTAGCCCGAGTTTTACTTCAACTGTCGTTGAATTAATGTGGCGAAGGCTCGTGGCCTGAGTCCTAGTTCAACCGTAGTTGAACGTCGTTGATTCTTTTGAGTCGAGGGCTCATAGCCCGAGTTTTACTTCAACTTTCGTTGAATTTATATTGGCGAAGGCTCGTGGCCTGAGTCCCAGTTCAACCGTAGTTGAACGTTGTTGACTCTTTTGAGTTGAGGGCTCATAGCCCGAGTTTTACCTCAACTGTCGTTGAATTTATATTGACGAAGGCTCGTGGCCTAAGTCCCAGTTCAACTGTAGATGAACCTTGTTGATTCTTTTTAGTCGAGGGCTCATAGCCCGAGTTTTACCTCAACTGTCGTTGAATTTATATTGGCGAAGGCTCGTGGCCTGAGTCCCAGTTCAACCGCAGTTGAACTTTGTTGACTCTTTTGAGTCGAGGGCTCATAGCCCGAGTTTTACTTCAACTATCATTGAATTAATGTGGCGAAGGCTCGTGGCCTGAGTTCCAGTTCAACCGTAGTTGGATGTCATTGATTCTTTTGAGTCGAGGGCTCATAGCCTGAGTTTTACTTCAACTATCGTTGAATTAATGTGGCGAAGGCTCGTGGCCTGAGTCCCAGTTCAACCGTAGTTGGACTTTTGTTGATTCTTTTGAGTCTAGGGTTCATAGCCCTAGTTTTACTTCAACTGTCGTTGAATTCATGTTGGTGAAGGCTCGTGGCCTGAGTCCCGGTTCAACCGTAGTTGAACTTTTGTTGATTCTTCTGAGTCGAGGGCTCATAGCCCGAGTTTTACTTCAGCTGAGGTTGGATTAATATGGCGAAGGCTCCTGGCCTGAGTCCCAGTTCAACCGTAGTTGAACTTTGTTGATTCTTTTGTGTCGAGGGCTCGTAGCCCAAATATTAATTCAACTGAGGTTGGATTAATAGGGCAAAGGCTCGTGGCAGGAGTCCCAGTTCAACCGTAGTTTAACTTTGTTGATTCTTTTGAGTCGAGGGCTTGTAGCCCGAGTATTAATCCAACTGTCGTTGAATTTATATTGGCGAAGGCTCATGTCCTGAGTCCCAGTTCAACCGTAGTTGGACTTTTGTTGATTCTTTTGAGTCTAGGGTTCATAGCCCTAGTTTTACTTCAACTGTCGTTGAATTCATGTTGGTGAAGGCTCGTGGCCTGAGTCCCGGTTCAACCGTAGTTGAACTTTTGTTGATTCTTCTGAGTCGAGGGCTCATAGCCCGAGTATGGATGAGATAAATCAAGCTGGTTCTAATTGGGTTTCTAACCCTTCGTTCGTTATTTTCCCTTTGTTTCTGACTTTAGGAAAAGCTACGCGATCTTGCTATGAAATCCCCACAGACGGCGCCAAATTGTTTGAACCAGAATGTTTATGAACATTTATGAAGTCATGGCAGTTATTAAAAATAGAGGGCCAATCATAGCAGGTCGCAACGTATCTGAAGTTCAGTAAAGGAAAAGGTAATGGGGATAAACGTAGAGGTAATAGAAGATACTTAGTGATCTTTATTCATGATAATGGGTTAATCTGCCTCTCCATGAAGAGGTTCAGATCCTTACAATCATGTTTTCATAGATCTACTATTATTCTATTTTTTATGTTGGTTCTCACTCTGTGTTATACTCTATATTTCTTAGAGCCCCCGTGAGGAGAGAAAGGAACCACTTTTTCTCATGATTGCTTCGGTATTTATAGGTCTTTAATTATGATAGTTGACTTCCTTTGGAGATCGAGTCCGTGTCATGAAACTATTGCGGGCGTACCCGCAAGACGTCGTCTCTGACAAAAGAACTTTAGGCGGCTATGAACAATAACCTATGGTCGAGGGCGGCCTTGCTGCTTATGGCGTCTGCGCCCAGTTGGGGGCAGCCTCGACGCCCGTTATTATTCATGGAGTTCCGTTTTGCGGGTCATACTCAGAACTTATCGTTTACAAAATGCAATTGCTAAAATATTTTTGAAAGATATTGGGTGGAAGAGGACATGGAGAATAATGTTGGCAAAAGCTTTGAGAGTTGATGCATGAATAATATGGGTATTCACGAGTGGTGTATTCCAAGTTTGGTCCCTCTGAAATAATAGAACACTGCAAAACAGCAAGTATACCATTATCATGATTTTTGACTCGATCCACGCTTTTGGAAAATTTGCCCGTACACGAACTCTGCGTGCTTCTATAAATGATGATGCTACATTATTTCCTTTTCTTTACTCCCTCTTTATTATTCTTTTATAACAATAAAATAGTTGTTGTGTTAAAATAGCTTTGTATTGTGGTGCCCCATCTAACTTGGACATAAGAGGGAGGTTTGAACAACTTGCATGTATCTTAACTCGTCAAATCATATAATTTATTAACTTTAGGGGTCGACATTATATAGGTCTTGTAACAGAGTGGTAATAGAGTTACTCTTTGTCGAGTCGGGTGGTCGGATGGTAGTAAGACCGCTACTGAATCAAGCTATGACTCCGTCCGTCCACACGGACTAATTTTTGAGGGTTTAATAATAATAATATAATTTTTTATTATTCAAAAAGAAAAATAGATGTTCAATTTCCTATATGATGAGAAGAGTATGCCGTCCATTACAACTGCCTATTCTTTTAAAATGCAAAAGTAACCCAATTGTTTGACCAACTCGAATCCCACAATGATTAAAAAGGGACGATTAAAGTAGTAACATTATGCTCTCGTTTTTGCCGCCCAAAAGGATTAAAAATGTTTTAAACTTAACGTGGAGTTGTCTGTTCTTGTTAAATAGGCCAAAAATATCACTAGTTCACAGAGTGATTAAAAGTTTAAAAATGACGAGTTCTTATTTATATGCTAAAATTGATAAAGAAAGTCTTATCAAAGTTGGTGGATCATTGTGTAAAACTTTTACTACTACTGCATAAGTGAGCGTGCATAAAACATCGCTTACTTACTTTAACACAAGTATTAGTCAATGTTTTACTACTCGAACTCATAATTTGAATTTTTCTTTTTTTTAAAAAAAAATTTACTTTTTTTTTTCCAATTTTTACTTGAAAATGCATTTTGCAAATTTTCGATAATTGAAAAATTTTCAAAAAGTTATTTTTCAAAATTTTCAGGGAAATCATTCACAAAACTCAAAAACAATCCAAAATTATATTCATGTTCAAATATAACTCTAAATTTTACAAAAAACTTTTACTCTGTTTTAAAATTTTGCAATTCTTATGTCCAAACGCCCACAAGTCACATAAAAATAATTTTAATTATTTAAAATCTCTCCTTCCCTACTACTACATAAACAAAGTCAAAATTTTATAAAGTCAAGAAGATAACAATTGTTCAAACTAGTAACTATAGATAAAATAAGAGACTAATTTGAACAGAAGCCAAAAACATAAACAGTAAAACTGAACCAATCAAAATATGTGTATAACGTACTCCTATAATATGTATCATGTGCTATATGCTGACAACAATTGAATATTTGTCTTCTAAATCACAGCTGGAATATTTGTTGTTGCTAGTAGGGATAAGGCTTGTCTATATTACTCTCGCCAGATCCTCGGTAACTATTCTGGATAGTTGTTGTTGATGTTAAATCACAGCTGGACTAAACTCAAAATTTTAACTTATGCCATGGAAGTATTAAAAGCAGAGCACTGATTGGCCGGTCTTGAAACCTCTTCGCCGGCGCTAGCAGGACACGCCATGAACTCCACTGGCAACGGCGGCACCATGCAATTGTACGACAAACACAACGCTACTGAATCCGGCAACAATAATCCTGATTCCACCGGAAATCCAGAAATATAGTTATGTTGCAAATACAGAGTTTTTGTATTTCCATTGAAAACACTCTCCACGTACTCTTTTGGAACTTCTCCGGTGAACTGGTTGTTGTTAAGGAACAGACTCTCTACTCCGGCAAGAATAACAGTTAGTTTCCCGGTTAGAGAGTTGTGACTCAGATCTACGGTGGATCCAGGGCCGTATACGGCGGCGGTTGACGGTAATAACGGTGGTTGTGGGACCCCTCCAGACAAATAGTTCCGTTGGAGGAACATCGATGGCAATGTGGAACGGAAAAGAGATGGAGGGATGGGCCCACTGAAATGGTTCATGCTTAAGTCGAGGTACACTAACTCTGAGAGTGATTCGAGTACGTTGAGTGGTCCCCACAACCGATTTCCTGAAACCGACAGATAACGGAGCGTTAACGGCATTCTTTCTTTCAACATTCCCGAGAACTGGTTGTTACTCAAATCCAAATGGAGTAATTCCGCCGGCAGTAACGGAGGAATCTCGCCGTTGAGTTTGTTGGACCCGATAATTAATACCTTCAACTCAGTTAACCCGGATATGGAACCCTGAATTGTTCCAGAGAGTTGATTATGGCTCAAATCTAGAGTATGAAGATTCGGGAGCGTAAAAATGGAAGTCGGAATGGAACCAGTAAGGCGATTGTTAGTGAGTGAAATGACGCTGAGGTTTTTTAGGGTTCCGAGTTCAGATGGAATAGGTCCGGTGACAATGCCGGCGCAAAGAACAAGCTGAGTTAACTCGGAGAGATTAGCAATAGAAGGAGATAACGTACCGGCTAAGCCGGGGGAATCAGAAAGGCCAGAGCCAAGAGTAAGAGAAGTGACCCGTGTAAGAAAGAAGGAATTGGTAGAGCAAGTAATTCCAGCAAAAGTGGAACAGGGGTCTGAAACAGAGAAATCCCAGCTAGTGAAAAATGCATTTGGAGAAGATGGATTTATATCGGTAAGGCTGTTTTTAACATCACGTAAAGCAGATAAATCAATAGGATTGAGTCCTTGTGTTTGTTGTATAATTGAGAGGAGGACAAAAAGAAACAACAAAAGGAACAACTTCATAGCCATTTTGTTTCTTGTTTTTACTTCTTTTGGTAGCTTTCTGTTGTAGCTTTTTGAGTAACTGAAAATGGAAAACAGGGAGGGGTCAAATAGGAAGAAGAAAGGAGGAAAAAGGTAGTGTTGTTTTTACAAAGGAATATGATGGCTGGGCTGTCAGATTCTTTAGTCACACTCTCTCTTATTTGTGCTCATGTGCACGCTATGGTGATAATGAAAAAGAAATATGAGGTCCCAGAATGTAGTGGGATATTTCTCAGGCAAAGGAGAGAGAGAGAGAGAGGGGGACTGAAATTGGGGTAAATGAGGATGGAGTAATTTTAGAAAGAGAAAGAAAAGTAAATCAGAAAGAGATGTGGAAATTATTATGGCTGGGGCCAACGGTAAAATCAGTTAGCAAGGGTAATACGTACACAGGCCTTACCCCTACCCGAAAGGGTAGAGAGGCTGTTTCCGGCCGACCCTCGGCTCAGAAAAAGAAAGAGAAAATCAACAAACAAAACAAAACAAAACAAAACAATGTTAGTAAATCCGGGATAAATCAAATAAATAATTATCTAAACATACTATGTCATTAAAGGTAAATATATTTTAGAAAGAGAAAGAAAAGTAAATCAGAAAGAGATGTGGAAATTATTATGGCTGGGGCCAACGGTAAAATCAGTTAGCAAACACTATTAGGGTAGCTTGGTAGGATGTATAACAATCCATATATTATTAGAAGGAGATGATAAAGTTCTCCCCTTAAATCTAAGTTCTCCCCTTATATATATATATATATATATATATATATATATATATATATATATATATATATATATATATATATATATATATATATATATTAGTTACTTTAATTATATTAATAAATATAGATATCTTATAATTAACTATAATAAAAAATAAAATAAAATAAAAAAGAAGAAGAAAAACTACTCATTCAAATCAGGGAGTAATTTCAAGTTGGGGTTTTAAAATAAAAAATTACAATTTCAAATTGGGAAGCAGTTTCAAGTTGGAGTTTTATAATTATTTTAAAATAAAAAAACAAAAATAAGCAATAAAAAACTTTTTATTCGAATTATGGAGTAATTTCTTTTTAATATTCTATATTCTATATATCTTTTTTGATATTATTTAAAGGAGATGATAAAACCCTCTCCTTAATCCAAGTGCTAGCCTAGAAAAAAACCTTATACAATAATTAATTAACAACAATGAAATATCTATTGAAAATTAACAAATAAATTAACTAAACTACTAAAATCATTTTTAAAAATCATTTTCTTTTTAGTTTTTTGAAATAAAAAGTATACCTATTCATTAAAATTCAAATAACATTATTGAGAAAAATATAATAAAATTTAGAATAAAAAATATATATTTTCAAGAGTAATAAAATATATATCTTATATTATACTACAAAAGAATATGAGACAAAAATATCAAACAAGTAATATGCTAATAATCTATATAGTATTAAAAGTTAAAGAAAAAGGCACCACATTAATCCAAGTGGTATCTTCTGACGACCCGGCCCGTCGTCACGGGAATTACCACCCCGTTATGTTGTAATTACATGTTTTATGCTTTTATATCAGTGTTAGAGTCTATCGGGTGAGTTAGGAGTGAATTGGATTAAAAATGAGGCATATAGCCTTTTTGAAGGAAACTTGAATAAGGAAAGTCAACCCGGAGTTGACTATTTGGTTAGAGGGCTCGGAATCGGATTCTGATGATTTGTTTAGTTCCGGGAGGTGATTTGTGACTTAAGGGAGCAATCGGAATTGAATTTGGAGGCCGGTGTAGAAATAGGCTTGAATTGGCTAAGGTTGAATTTTGGCGAAATCCGAACGGTATGTGAGATTTTGATCCGGGGTCGGAATGGAATTCCGACAATTCCTGTAGCTTCGTTATGTGATTTTGGATATGTCCACAAAATTTCAGGTCATTCGGACGTCGTTTGGTCGGGTTTTTGATGGAATGTGTAATTCGGAAGTTTTGAAGAAACTTAGGCTTGAATCTGTGTGTAATTGGTGATTTTGATGTTTAGGATGGTGTTTTTATGATTGGAACAAGTTCGTATCGTGTTTTGGGGTATGTTGGTGGTTTTCGTTGGGGTCCCGGGGCCTCGGGGTGAATCCGGACCATCATCCGGCATTTGGAAGCAAGAAATGGTCTGCTGTAAATTGCAGATCACTGGGCGAAATTTTAGCCTTCGCGTTCGCGAGGGCTATGCCGCGTTCGCGTAGGCTGGGGCCGGGTGACCATCGCGTTCGCGATGGATGGTAATAAATTCGCGAATAAGGGAGTTGGAACGCATCGCGTTCGCGTGGAGTCAGGCCGTGCTCGCTAAGAAGGATTAGGTGAAGCCACGCGTTCGCATGAGAGACTACGCGTTCGCGTAGAGGAAAAATTCGGAGGGTGGGAAGTTGACCTTCGCGGACGCGTGAAGGAGTTTCGCGTTCGCGATGAAGAAGAGGAAAAAGGCATCGCGTTCGCGTGAGAGGCGTCGCGAACGCGATGAAGAAAATAGGCTGGCAGTGAAATTACTATAACAGAACAGTCCAGTCGCAAACCCCATACCCAAAACCTCCATTTTTGAGTTCCAAGAGAAGAAATTGACGGGAGATTGCTGGGAAATCATCGGGGTTTCATCGGAGGTAAGTTTTGTGGCTTAATTACATCATTTTAACATGAAATTCTTTGTTAATTCTCTGTAAATGGAAGATTAAAGGTGGGTTTGAGCCCTAGGCCTAAAATTGAAGAAAAACACCGATTTGAGTGGGCAAATGGAGTCCGATTTTGGTAAATTTTATATGCCTAGACTCGTATTGAGATGAGGATTCCGAATATGTGACTTTTGTAATTTTTCGACAAGCGTACCGAAAGTCGAGTTTTGACAACTTTGGGAATTTTGATGTAAATTGAGTTGTATTGATTGGGTGTCGTCTCATTGGCCTAATTTGTTGTATTTCTACTGTATTTGATCAGATTCTACGCGTGCGGAGCTTGATTCTCGTGGTAAGGTCATTGCGGACTAGTCGTCGAGCTGTATTGAGGTGAGTAATAGATGTGGGTGATGACCAGCGGGTTCGAAACCCCGATATACCACTTTTTGACGTTGTATAGCGACGAGACACGTACTCTCATGTGAGTGCGGGGTCGATTGTGGTTGGGGACTATGGCTTAGTACGACTTGTTGGCACTGTGTTATGATATTAGGCTATTCTTGAGCCGTCGAACCTCCTTCTCGGATGGTTGCATATTATACTGTGATATTGGCTACTCTTGAGCCGTTGAACCCCTTCTTGGGTGGTCGAGTATACTTGTGGGCCGCGAGCCAGTTATTGGATCCCGCGAGGATCGTTATCAATATCTTATCATATTGACATGTTAGTTACTACCAGTCCGTAGCTACCTCTGTTATCATGCTATTTCCAATCTCTGGAACTTGATATTACTGTTTTCAACTGAAAAATGATAAAAGATGTTTTCAAATCTACTTTTGAGCCTGTGAGGCTGTATTTGTATATTAGCTGACTGGTAGTGGATCGGGCTGCGCGCCGCAGCAGTATATATGTTGGATCGGACTGCACGCCGCAGTGATATTGTGCTTGGGCTGAAGGAGCCCCTCCGGAGTCTGAACCCCCACAGTGAGCACGGGTACCCAAATTGGATCGAGCTACGCGCCGTAGTGGTCATATCATGCATTGCATTGCATTTTAGCTACATCTGCTAGCTGTTATACTGTTTTGCTGGTACTTGATGGTACGTGTACAGTTGATATTGATTCTGTGACAGGGTATTTGATTGCAGCTTTACATAGTGCTTTATTGCGGATTTCTTATCCGCGCTGTCTTACTCCTGTTTATTACCACTGAGTCTGGCAGTACTCATTTTACTCCCTGCACCCTATGTGCAGATCCAGGTACCTCTCAGCAGTGATCTAGTAGTTGTGCGAGGCGACATCTGTGGGATATACGAGGTAGCTGCAGAGTCCGCAGGACCCGATATTCCTTCTTACTGTCTTTTGACTCTATATTTATGTTTCTTTCCGTACTTGGTATCTTGTAAACCATTATATACTTATGTTCAGTAGAGGCTCATGACTCTTGACCCTTCGGTCTATGGGAGTTGGTATATTTTGGGACTTGGTTCCCCGTTTTCGATATATGTATCACTATTGCTTCATGTTTTGATATAATTAAATGGGATAAAGTGAGCTTCCAGCTCCGTCGATGTTATTGATTGGTCAGGCTGGCTTAGCAATGTGCTGGGCGCCATCACGACCGGATTTGGGGTCGTGACAAGTTGGTATCAGAGCCTAGGTTTACTAGGCCTCATGAGTTTTGTGCCGGTTAGTAGAGTCTTGTGGATCGGTACGGGGACGCCTGTACTTATCCTCGGGAAGCTGCGATCCTTTAGGAAACACTTCACTTTTCTTGAACTCTGTCGTGCGATCTTGTTGTTCCGAGAACCGAACTTCTATATTCTATTCTCTCACAGATGGCGAGAACACGAGCATCAGGACGAGGTGGACGACCTCCATTGCCACCGTTAGAGGCCGTGGGCGCGGTCGTGCTAGAGGTAGAGGTAGGGCGGCCGAGGCAGTGCCGGCTGACCCGCCCGTTGTACCGGTTCGAGAGCATCCCCGGTGGTCGATGCTCCGGCAGCCCCGTTCGGTGCTAGACCGTATCTATTGCTATTCCCGGTCTTCGGGAGACTCTCGCTCGGATATTATCGGTGTGTTCCGGCTTGGCTCGGGTAGTTTCGGCTACCGCTACCGTAGCGACATCTCGGACGGGGGTGGTCGGCAAACCCTCGCAGCCCGCACACCCGAGCGAGGTTGTTCGGTGACTTCGGACGCCGCAGGCGGTCCACGCTCGGATGGTTGCACCGGTTATTCCTCCGCCTGCACTTCCTCCGGCTCCGGCTCCGGCTCCAGAGCATATGGTTCAGAGCTATGTCCGACGACGAGCAGCCGTCGTCTCGAGAGGTTCGGTAGACTTCGGCCACCCCATTTCGGTGGCGTTGAGGGCGAGTATGCCCGGGGTTTCTTGGACAAGTTGTCGGAGGATGTTGCGGACGGCCGGTATTCTCGAGTCCAACGGAGTTTCATTTACTACCTTTTAGTTCACCGGTCCCGCATTTGAGCATCACCTCTCACATGGCAGCAGTTCTCACTCTCTTTCTAGAGAAATATGTACCTCAGTCTCGTCGCGAGGAGCTACGTCGCCAGTTCGAGTGGTTGGTTCAGGGCGACATGTTTGTGACTCAGTATAAGCTTAGATTCACACAGTTGGCTAGACATGCCACATGGATGATACCTAATGATAGGGAGAGGATCAGGAGGTTCATTGATGGCCTCAACTATTCTATCCGCATTCTTATGACCAGAGAGAGAGTTTTGTCATCATCATTTGAGCAGGTTGTGGACATGGCACGCTCCATTGAGGCGGATCGTCGCCGAGAGAGAGAGGAGCGGGAGGCCGAGAGGCCTCGTGGTTCTGGCAGTTTCAGTGGTGCTCCATCTAGAGGGCATTCCCAGCAGAGCAAAGGTCACTCATCTAGATCTTCTCATTCAGGCCGCCCAGAGCAGAGCGGAGGTTCTTATGGTCGTGGTCGACAGGGGTTTCAGCAGGGTCAGTCATCACTTAGTGCCCTTCCAGCCCAGGGTGCCGCACCTACTTCTTCAGCCCAGGGTTCTTCTGCGGCGAGGGGTTCCCTTCAGTCCCCTTCTCCAGCACTGAGGTGCATGTTATGAGTGTGGTGAGTTTGGCCACATGAGGAGACAGTGCCCTCGACTCCGTAGGGACAGGACTCAGCAGAGGGACCAGCCCTCCTCTTCAGCACCATCTCAGTCTAGTAGAGGTGGAGGTCAGTCTTTTCGTGGTCGCCCCAGGGGCGAAGAGAGATCTGGTGGAGGCCAGGCACATTTCTATGCACTTCCTGACAGGCGTGATGCAGTTGCCTCCGATGCAGTGATTACAAGTATCATTTCCGTCTGTCACAGAGATGCCTTTGTTCTATTTGATCCAGGGTCCACATATTCATACGTGTCCTCTTATTTTGCACATCATTTGGGTGAGACTCGTGGTAGCCTTGGTTTACCTGTTCATGTATCCACCCTCGTGGGTGATACGATTGTTGTGGATCATGTCTATAGATCTTGTGTTATATCTATTGGGGGTCTGGAGACCCAGGCAGATTTGTTGTTGTTGGGGATGGTAGACTTTGATGTTATATTGGGTATGGACTGGTTGTCTCCGTACCACGCCATATTGGACTGTTATGCAAAGACAGTTACGTTGGCCATTCCTGGTATTTCTCAGATTGAGTGGCGGGGTTCGACTGATTTCGTCCCTAGCCGTGTCATTTCGTTCTTAAAAGCTCAGAAGATGGTCGAAAAAGGGTGTTTATCATACTTGGCTTTTGTGAGAGATGTGGGAGCTGAGTCTCCTAGCATTGATTCTGTACCTGTTGTGAGGGACTTTCCAGATGTATTCCCCTCAGACCTGCCGGGCATGCCGCCGGACAGGGATATTGATTTTGGCATTGACTTGGTGCCGGGCACTCAGCCCATATCCGTTCCTCCTTATCGGATGGCACCAACTGAGTTGAAAGAACTGAAAGAGCAGCTTCAAGAGCTTCTGGATAAGGGTTTCATCCGCCCTAGTGTGTCTCCGTGGGGTGCACCGGTATTATTTGTTAAAAAGAAAGATGGTTCCATGCGAATGTGTGTTGATTATAGGCAATTGAACAAAGTGACAGTGAAGAACAAGTACCCTCTGCCGTGCATAGATGATTTGTTTGATCAGTTACAGGGTGCGAGGGTGTTTTCTAAGATCGATCTTCGTTTAGGCTATCATCAGCTGAAGATCAGGGACTCGGATATTATGAAGACTGCATTCGGGACCCGATATGGTCATTATGAGTTTCTTGTGATGTCGTTTGGGCCGACCAACGCCCCAGCAGCATTTATGCATCTGATGAACAGTGTGTTCATGCCCTATTTGGATTCATTTGTGATTGTATTCATTGATGACATTCTAGTCTACTCCCGTAGTCGGGAGGAGCATGCTTAGCATTTGAGTATTGTGTTGCAGAGATTGAGGGAGGAGAACCTATATGCTAAATTCTCCAAGTGCGAGTTTTGGCTCGAGTCCGTAGCATTTCGGGGACATGTGGTGTCTCGTGATGGTATTCAGGTTGATCCGAAAAAAGATAGAGGCGGTGCAGAGTTGGCCTAGACCGACCTCAGCTACAGAGATCAGGCGTTTTCTTGGCTTGGCGGGGTATTATCGCCGGTTTGTTTCAGGGATTTTCATCCATTACTTCTTCATTGACTAAATTGACCCCGAAGGGTGCACCATTCGTGTGGTCGGATGAGTGCGAGGAGAGCTTTCGAAGCTCAAGACAGCTTTGACCACAGCTCCAGTGTTAGTATTTCCATCGGCTTCAGGTTCATATACCGTTTATTGTGATGCCTCGAGAGTGGGGATAGGTTGTGTGTTGATGCAGGAAGGTAAGGTAATTGCTTATGCTTCTCGGCAGTTGAAGCCACATGAGAAGAACTATCATGTTCATGATTTGGAGCTAGCCGCCATTGTTCATGCCTTGAAGATTTGGAGGCACTATTTGTACGGCGTGTCTTGTGAGGTGTATACCGACCATCGTAGTCTCCAGCACTTGTTCAAACAGAAAGACCTTAATTTGAGACAGCGGAGATGGCTTGAGTTGCTGAAGGATTATGACATTACTATATTATATCATCCGGGAAAGGCCAATGTGGTGGCCGATGCTTTGAGTCGGAAGGCGGTCAGTATGGGGAGCTTGGCATATATTCCAGCTGAGGAGAGGCCATTTGCTTATGATGTTCAGGTGCTAGCCAATCGGCTAGTGAGGTTAGATATTTCGGAGCCCAGCAGGGTATTGGCTTGTGTTGTATCTCGGTCATCTCTATATGATCGTATTCGTGAGCGTCAGTATGATGATCCACATTTGGTTGTCCTTAGGGACAGAGTTCAGCATGATGATGCTAGAGATGTCACCATTGATAGTGACGGCGTATTGAGGATGCAGGGCCGGATATGTGTGCCCAATGTTGATGGCCTTCGTGAGTTGATTCCGGAGGAGGCCCATAGCTCGCGGTATTCTATCCATCCAGGAGCCGCGAAGATGTATCAAGATTTGAAACAACACTATTGGTGGAGAAAGATGAAAATGGACATTGTCGGACATGTAGCACGGTGCCTCAACCGTCGACGGGTTAAGTACGAGCATCGAGGCCCGTTGGTGTATTTCGGTGCTTTGATATTCCCGAGTGGAAATGGGAGAGGATCACTATGGACTTTGTTCCTCTGGACTCCCTCGGACAACGAGGAAGTTTGATTCGGCTTGGGTGATTGTGGATAGGCCTGACCAAGTCAACTCACTTCATTCTAGTTAGTACTACCTACTCATCGGAGCGGTTGGCACCGATCTTTATTCGAGAGATTGTCCGGTTGCATGGGGTCCCAATGTCTATCATATCCGACAGGGGTACCCAGCTCACTTCTCAGTTTTGGAGGGCATTTCGGCGAGAGATGGGTATGCGGGTCGAGTTGAGTACGTATTTCACCCCTAGACGGACGGGCAATCCGAGCGTACTATTCGGATTCCGGAGGATATGTTGCGAGCATGTATGATTGACTTTGGTGGTTCGTGGGATGAGTTCCTACCACTTGCCGAGTTTGCTTACAACAACAGCTATCGGTCGAGTATTCGGATGGCCCCATATGAGGTATTGTATGGCGGACAGTGTAGATCCCCCGTGGGATGGTTTAAGCCTCGGTGAGTATAGATTGATAGGAACCGAGCTAGTTCGGGATGCTCTCAGATAGAGCAAAGTTGATCCAGGAGAGGCTTCGTACAGCCCAGTCTCGCCGGAAGAGTTATGCGGACCGTAGAGTTCGAGAGTTGTCTTTCATGGTTAGTGACAGAGTATTGCTGAAGATTTCACCTATGAAGGGTGTCATGAGGTTTGGGAAGAAAGGGAAGTTGAGTCCCAGGTATATTGGTCCTTTTGAGATACTCGGGAGAGTTGGAGAGGTGGCATATGAGTTGGCCTTGCCGCCCAGCTTATCCAGCGTTCATCCAGTATTCCATGTGTCTATGCTCCGGAAGTACATTGGAGATCCATCTCATGTATTAGACTTTAGTACCATTCAGTTGGATGGTGATTTATCCTATGATGTGGAGCCTATTGTTATTTTGGGTCGGCAGGTGAGAAAATTGAGGTCCAAGGAAATTGCATCAGTTAAGGTTTAGTGGAGAGGTCGACCCGTGGAGGAGGCCACTTGGGAGATCGAGCGGGAGATGCGGAGCAGATATCCTCACTTGTTTGAGACTTCAGGTATGTTTCTTGACCCGCTCGAGGACGAGCGTTTGCTTAAGAGGGGAGAATGTGACGACCCGGCCCGTCGTCACGGGAATTACCACCCCGTTATGTTGTAATTACATTCTTTATGCTTTTATATCAGTGTTAGAGTCTATCGGGTGAGTTAGGAGTGAATTTGATTAAAAATGAGGCATATAGCCTTTTTGAAGGAAACTTGAATAAGGAAAGTCAACCCGGAGTTGACTATTTTGTTAGAGGGCTCGGAAATCGGATTCTGATGTTTCAGTTAGTTCCGGGAGGTGATTTGTGACTTAAGGGAGCAATCGGAATTGAATTTGGAGGCCCGGTGTAGAAATAAGCTTGAATTGGCTAAGGTTGAATTTTGGCGAAATCCGAACGGTAGGTGAGATTTTGATCCGGGGGTCGGAATGGAATTCCGACAATTCCTGTAGCTTCGTTATGTGATTTTGGATATGTCCGCAAAATTTCAGGTCATTCGGATGTCGTTTGGTCGGGTTTTTGATGGAATGTGTAATTCGGAAGTTTTGAAGAAACTTAGGCTTGAATCTGTGTGTAATTGGTGATTTTGATGTTTAGGATGGTGTTTTTATGATTGGAACAAGTTCGTATCATGTTTTGGAGTATGTTGGTGGTTTTTGTTGGGGTCCCGGGGGCCTCGGGGTGAATCCGGACCATCATCCGGCATTTGGAAGCAAGAAATGGTCTGCTGTAAATTGCAGATCACTGGGCGAAATTTTAGCCTTCGCGTTCGCGAGGGCTATGCCGCGTTCGCATAGGCTGGGACCGGGTGACCATCGCGTTCGCGAGGGATGGTAACGCGTTCGCGTATGAGGGAGTTGGAACGCATCGCGTTCGCATGGAGTTAGGCCGCGATCGCGAAGAAGGATTAGGCGAAGCCACGCGTTCGCGTGAGAGACTACGCATTCGCGTAGAGGAAAATTCCGGAGGGTGGGAAGTTGACCTTCGCGGACGCGTGCAGGAGTGTCGCGTTCGTGATGAAGTAGAGGAAAAAGGCATCGCATTCTCGTGAGAGGCGTCGCGAACGCGATGAAGAAAATAGGTTGGCAGTGAAGTTAAAACCAGAACTGGTCAGTCGCGGGTTTAATACCCAAAACCTCCATTTTTGAGTTCCAAGAGAAGAAATTGACGGGAGATTGCCGGGAAATCATCGGGGTTTCGTTGGAGGTAAGTTTTGTGGCTTAATTACATCATTTTAACATGAAATCCTTGGTTAAATTTCCGTAAATGGAAGATTAAAGGTGGGTTTGAGCCCTAGGCCTAAATTGAAGAAAAACACCGATTTGAGTGGGCAAATGGAGTTCGATTTTGGTAAATTTTATATGCCTAGACTCGTATCGAGATGAGGATTCCGAATATGTGACTTTTGTAATTTTTCGACAAGCGTACCGAAAGTCGGGTTTTGACAACTTTGGAAATTTTGATGTAAATTGAGTTGTATTGATTGGGTGTCGTCACATTGGCCTAATTTGTTGTATTTCTACTGTATTTGATCAGATTCTACGCGTGCGGAGCTTGATTCTCATGGCAAGGGCATTGCGGACTAGTCGTCGAGCCGTATTGAGGTGAGTAATAGATGTGGGTGATGACCGACGGGTTCGAAACCCCGGTATACCACTTTTTGACGTTGTATAGCAGCGAGACACGTACTCTCGTGCGAGTGCGGGGTCGATTGTGATTGGGGACTATGGCTTAGTCCGACTTGTCGGCACTCGTGTTATGATATTAGGCTATTCTTGAGCCGTCGAACCTCCTTCTCGGATGGTTGCATATTATACTGGTGATATTGGCTACTCTTGAGCCGTTGAACCCCTTCTTGGGTGGTCGAGTATACTTGTGGGCCGTGAGCCGGTTATTGGATCCCGCGAGGATCGTTATCAATGTCTTATCATATTGACATGTTAGTTACTACCAGTCCGTAGCTACCTCTGGTTATCATGCTATTTCCAATCTTTGGAACTTGATATTACTCGTTTTCAATCGAAAAATGATAAAAGATGTTTTCAAATCTACTTTTGAGCCTGTGAGGCTGTATTTGCATATTAGCTGACTGGTAGTGGATCGAGCTGCGCGCCGCATCGGTATATATGTTGGATCGGACTACACGCCGCAGTGATATTGTGCTTGGGCTGTAGGAGCCCCTCCGGAGTCTGAACCCCCACAGTGAGCACGGGTACCCAAATTGGATCGGGCTACGCGCCGTAGCGGTCATATCATGCATTGCATTGCATTTAGCTACATCCGCTAGTTGTTATACTGTGTTGCTGGTACTTGTTGGTACAGGTACAGTCGATATTGATTCTGTGACAGGGTATTTGATTACATCTTTACATAGTGCTTTATTGCGGATTTCTTATCTGCGCTGTCTTACCCTTGTTTATTACCACTGAGTCTGGCAGTACTCATTTTACTCCCTGCACCTTGTGTGCAGATCCAGGTACCTCTCAGCAGTGATCCAGTAGCTGTGCGAGGCGATATCTGTGGGATATACGAGGTAGCCGCAGAGTCCGCAGGACCCGATATTCCTTCTTACTGTCTTTTGATTCTGTATTGATGTTTCTTTCCGTACTTGGTATCTTGTAAACCATTATATACTTATGTTCATTAGAGGCTCATGACTCTTGACCCTGCGGTCTATGGGAGTTGGTATATTTTGGGACTTGGTTCCCCGTTTTCGATATATGTATCACTATTGCTTCATGTTTTGATATAATTAAATGGGATAAAGTGAGCTTCCAGCTCCGTCGATGTTATTGATTGGTCAGGCTGGCTTAGCAATGTGCTGGGCGCCATCACGATCGGATTTGGGGTCGTGACATATCCTAGAAAAAAAAACATGACATAATTAATTAATAATAAAAAAATTATTTATTAAAAATTAACAAAGAAATTAACTACTCAAATATCAGTGTGGGTTGGGTATATCATATTTACAAATAAAATGACAATTGAAATTTAAGCAATACGGTCTACTGGATCAAACAAGCTCGATTATAATTTAATTAATATTTTTTTAATATTGACGCGCATCACAAGGGCACGATTACTAGTAATAGTAATGCTCATATTAGTAAGTAATAGTAATGTTAGTAATTAGTTATGTTGAGATTATTTTGTATTTACTATTTGGTTTGAGGCATTAAAAATATTATATAATTTTTAAAAGGGAAAATTTCACTCTAGAACAATTGAGCTCCATGCTTTTCAATTTTATAGCCCATATTTCAATTTACAATCAACTAACCCAAAAATAATATGCTAAGATTCAACATCCAACTCTAATAGATTCTCAGAATCACTATTTAACTTTTAAAATAGATTCCTCAAACTTTTAAATTAATTTTTGAATAGTAATTGTGACTCAACTATTAATTTAACAAACCAAATTCATTTGGGTGGTGAAAATTAGATTTTTAACAAGCTTAAATATGTGGGTTTAAATTTCGATTTTGATTTTATGAGAAATTTGGAGTGGGTGTCATTTAGACTTGTTAGAAATAGTATAAGGAGGTTGTATATAAAATTTGAAGTCATTTAATGGAGATTTGGAATGGTTTTGAACAAAAATTACAACTGAAAATCATGAAAGAAGTTCGTCTACATGCGCTTGTATAAAGATGTATAAAAGTGTATAATAGTGTATAATATGTGTTTATACACACATATACACTATTATACAAGATTATACATAATTATACAAAAATCCGACTCCGTCTTCTTCCTTGCGTTTTTTCTGAAATTTAACTTAAATCTTGCCCAAATCTACTCCAAATCACTTCCAATTTAAATTTTGAACTCTTTTTGATATTTTCAATCAATTGGAACAACATCCAATCCAAACAACTAACAAATTAAAAAAAAATCAAAACCAAAGCTTTGAATGGTCTTCAATGGTGGACTTCTACTCTTCAATTTTCTTGTATTGCAAGCATGTGACATAAGAGGATAAGCAAAAAATACACGGCCACTGAATCATATGTAGAAAATGTGAGAAAAAGAGAGAGAAAGCAATGGTTGTGAGAACAAAGAATTAACTCCATAGGTTTTAGAAGCAATGGTTGTAAAAACACAAATTTTGAATTTGTAAGTGCTTTCGAAATATGTACAATATGTGCTAGGTGGGGTAAAACTTAAAAATATGGGCCATTTTTTGTTATTGTGTGAAGTCATGCATATTTTCTTGTAATTCTTTCTTTTTAAATTATTTGTTTACAAAAATACCATCCAAATTATTTAACTTTGTACATTATTTTTATTGCTAAATGATCTGCTGTTATGGAAGAAGATTCGTATATAGGCCATCAAAAAATTGATTTTCTAAGTAATTGAATAAAATAATTTTAATTAATGTCATCTTTATCAATTAATCACTCCGTTCACTTTTACTTGTCACGTTTTAATTTTTTGCGCCCCTTAAGAAATAATAAATGAAGTGCATAATTTACCATGACATCCATATTAAATTATTAATTGATGCATATTTTATTGAATTTGAGAAAATAATTTTAAATGTGTAACAAATAGTATGAGTATAACAAAAAAAAAATTGTCTTCTCTTGATATGCGTAAAGTAACAAGTAAAAAAATAATAATCTATTTTTAGTATATATGCCAAATAAAAGTGAACGGAGGGAGTACGATATAACATTTTCTAACGAGTGATGTGTTGAAGAAGAATGTGTCTTCACCATATTTCTTTCATATCATCCATTACGGACGGTATTTGAGTTTCGAAGGGTTTGAGCGATAATTATGTCTTTAATCACATTTATGCAAGTATTAAAAATTCTTGCATTGCTAATATAATAGTTTGCTATATAATAATTATACAATATGATAATTCCAAATAAAAAAAATACCAAACAAGGAATTAGTAATGCACAAAGCTAATACTTGTATTGTCTTTTCTAATAGCTCTTACCAAACGAGCCCTTAGTAAAACTACCAAGGGGTGTGATGAGATGGCGGTAAACTTAATTTATGAGTATTCTCGAATTTGAGCCTTTAGAAAGAGAATTTCTTGATAGACATGCTCTACTCCCTCGTGAGTTTACTAAGTATGTAGGGGCAAAGGTAGAAATCCGAATATGGATTCGACTGAACTTAGTAATTTTTATTTAAATAATATATTTTTGTTAATAAAATTTTGAATATGTATACGTGTGTCAAGCGGGTCGGGTTGACCCATTTCCAGATATGCCTGGACTAGTACTTAGGGGCCGGGTGGGATGGGTTACTTGGGTTAGGGGGTTGGTCCGTTCACATAAATTCATCCGATTAACCAAACATGTCAAACCCGATCAGCCAAACTTCCTGTAGAACTTGTTAGTTTTTTTGTAAAGGTTTCTGACCGTTGGCAACGATCAACTAGCTTTTGGCCGTTGCCCAACGACTATTTTGCACAAATAGCCCCATTTTGGGCAATTTAAATTTTTTTTATAGTTACTAATTTAGCCATTTGAAAAACTATAAATACACTCCCCTATCTCTTTTTTATTTCTTTCTCATCTCGCGTTTCTCAAACTCATATTCTCAATTATCATTCTCTCATTCTTTATCTAAAGTGCAATTAAGTATTTGACTTTCATTTTTTCAGGAATGTAATTTATCGTATTATTTATTATTTGAAGTTTGAACAATTGAACTTCAAATTTTGAACAATTGATGCTTCTTTGTGGTAACATTGGAGTTGCGAAATTATCAAGTGTTTAATTTATTGCTGAATTCGGTGCACCTCCTCCAACTCTTTCTCTTATTTACTATTTTATTTTTATATTTAATTTTTGCTAGTAGTTAAATATCACAATATGTTTAATGCTGCAAAAAGAGTTTGTAACATGGTTACTAATCGGGATAATAAGGAAAATAAAAAAGAGGTACTACTTCAGCATGTGGTAGTAATTTAAATGACTCTACACATAATTTCGAAAAATATTACCTGATAATAATATAGATTATGAACAATTACACGAAGATTTCGGTATAAAAGATGAATTAGAAATTGAATATGAGACACCACTTACACCTAGTAGTGTGGGAGTTGGTAGCATGTGTGGTGGTTGTGGTGCTAGTAGTAGACCACCTGTGACCCCAACTACTACTCTGAGAAAAAAAAAATAAGGTTAGAATTTTTTTGACGAAATGTGGGTACTGATAGAGTTAAATGCAGACTTTGTATTATGTTTTAAACATAAAACTGGAGGACAATTAGGGGAGGACTGGGACACTTAGTAGACATATGAAAATTGAGCATCCTATAGAATGGGGATTTGATTTAGAAAATCAAGCAACTCTAAACCCTACTACTTGAGGACTTATGAAATATGATAAAATAATAAAAGATCGTGAAGAGTTAGAAAAAATGATTGCTTTGAGTTGTCTACCTTTTTCTTTTGCTTCTTCATCATATCTTATTATGTATATTCATTTATAATCCTTTATTTAAAGGTATCCCTAGAAGTACTTGTAGATATGATATCTTTAGACTTTATGGACAATATAAAAAATACATACGTTATTTGTTGGGCCACTTTCCTTGTAGAGTTTGTCTAATTTCTTATATTGGTCATGCTGTTAATGAAAATGATTATTTGATAATTACATGTCATTGGATGGATGATAATTATTGTATGCAAAAATGTATTATCGCTTTTAAATACGACGAAGATCAGAGTCATACTGCTGTATTTATAAGTACCACTATTTGCGAAGTTGTTGAATTTTATTATCTTAAGAAAAAAGTATTGTGTATGTCTTTTGATAATGCTTCTAACAATAACGCTGCAATTTCAATATTAAAACTGTATTTGCAATCACCACTTGATAATCCAACAGTAGGAACATTGATGAACTTCAATTCTACTTGCAGAAGCAAAAAGAGTATCGCACAAAGGAATTTTCACCATTGGGATGGTGATATGAGAATGGAAGGAAATTTTCCATTCTTTCCTTTATGCCTTGGGACGTGCTGAATGTGCCAATTTCAATTGTTGCATCAGCGAGTGCATTTGGCCAAGCAAGACAACAACTTGGAGACACCCATCACTCATTGGAAAGCAATGCTTGGAAGTTTTAGTATGTTTCAGATACTGGATTAGATCGGAACGAAGAAGTCAGGGGTGTGAAGATGTTGATAGCCTAGAAGATGAGAAACTTGGAGACATATTAACATATCCAGAAGATGGTCAAGAAGTTCATATTGATTATGAAGAACTTATTAAGGCAATGCAAAATCTTTGAATTTACTCTTTTTTTTGTTAATTTACTTATTCTTAAATGTAAACCTTTTAATTTGTAAGTTTGAATTTTGATATAAATATAGCAATTGCAACTTATAAGTACAATTTTTTCCATCTTCATTGTAGTCTTTATTTTTTTACTTTATACTAATATAAATTACAATAATTGTACAAAATACAAAAAATAAAATTAAAAAAATAACACTAACCTGGTCCGGCCCAACCCCTTGGACCCGTAACTCTTACTATTCATTTTTTTTCCGGATGGACCCGTTAAGCCCGGTAAAGACTAACCGGTAACATGCCCGGATTGCAAACCGACCGATTTCATTTTCCCCCAACTCGGTCTGACCCACCATTTAACATACTTAATATGTATTTATATACACACATACATACACACACAAAAAAACAATTGTTAACACTTGAAATTATTATTTTAAAATTCATAATTCATAAAGTTGAAATCCCCGTCTCTATTAACATGAATTTCAATTAGTTTGGAATATTGAATTTCGAATATCACATGATAGCTAACCACAAAAGCTACCTACTACTAGTAAAAAGAACAATAAGTCGGAGGAAGTAAAAGTTAGTTAGCAGAACTAGGAATGTAATGAGGACAGTTGGAGCACTTGAATTGAATAGGGTCAAGATTCAAGAGATGTTTTTAAGATCCCAACCCCAACCAATTAGTATGTGGAGTCGATGTCACAGCCATTGGTTACTCATCTGGAGAGTGGACCACCTAAATCATGTACTATTGTATACGTACTAATATAAAAGCACAGAGATTGTTCCAAGTTTGAAAATGCTGCCAAAAATGAACGCAACTCAGGAGAGTACCACATTCATTCTCAGTCTACTATACAACATGTCCGTGAACCAATGGTTAGTACATTTACATAGAATTAGGATCAACTTAACACTTAGATATACTTTAACATGGAGATATTTTCGAGGAAAGAAAGTATGAGAATAACAGATGAAAAAGGAACATATTTGTCTTTATATTATCTGATAGTCATTAGTTATACTTTTATTCCATTCATACCTTTGCCATTAGCAAAAAATAATATTTGTCTTTATATATATATATATTTGTATTGCTTAATTTTGTCATTTGTTATACTTTTAATTTATTTATACCCTTGCGGTTAGTAAAATAATTTTTTTTTTCATTAGCAGAGCTTTGAATGTAAAGTGAGTAAATTTCACGTGTCTAAATTCTTCGAGAAAAAAAATTCTAATTTATCTCTCAACTTTTGACTTGGTGTTCTGTGTGGGTGAAACAAATGGTTTGTTATTTGCATATCTCAATTGTAAATCTACCAATATGAGTAAATTTTAATTTATTCTGTAGATTGTTTAAATTTTTCAATTATAATTTTCTTTTAAAGCCAATAAGATCTAGTTTTTTTTTTCTTTCTCTTCTTACTTAATTTTTATATTTAATGACGTATGTTAAGTGCAAATAAAATCTATTTTCAACAATAGACAACAACGTAAAACTAGCCCTTGTACCAGCCAATTTTTAAGTTTCATGATAGTGGCAATTTTTATTACAAGGTTGAAACGTGGCTATTTATGAATTTTAATCCATTCGATCAAGAAGAATTGACCTAATTAAACGCTCCATCCAACTACTTAAAATTTAAAAATTAAAAGTTATTGGTGAATGTATAATATATATGTAATCCATGGATAATATGTATTTAATTATATATAGCCAATGTATAAGTTATATATATCAGCTATAAATTAAATAATAAATTTAACTGGTTATTTGTGTAAATATCCCTTCGATCAACGACCATGCCATTTAGGAGAAGCTTGGGCCATAGGTATGATCGCTCTTTGAATTGAACATGAAAACGTTTGTTTCACTTCAGACCTTTTGGACTTAAGTACATTTGAAATGCAATTTTTTACTTCAAAAGTTTATTGCACTTCAGACATTTTGATCTTAAGTGCATCAAATGTGTTTTTTTTCACTTCAGACTTATTAGCCATAAGTGAATGAAATTGTTTGTTGCACTTCAAACGTTTTGGCATTAAGAGTATTTGAAGTGCAAATTTTCACTTCAGACTTATTGGCCTTAAGTGAATGGAAATGTTTGTTGCACTTCAAACTTTTTGGCCTTAAATGCATTTGAAGTGTAATTTTTACTTTAGACTTATTGACCTTAAGTGAATGAAAGCGTTTGTTGCACTTCAGATTTTTTGGCCTTAACTATATCAGATGTGCAATTTTTCACTTAAGACTTATTGGCCTAAGTTAGTGAAAACGTCAGACTTTTTGGCCTTAAATGCATCTGAAGTGCAATTTTTTACTTCAGACTTTTTGGTCTTAAGTGCATATGAAGTGCAATTTTTACTTCAGACTTATTAGCGTTAAGTGCATAAAACCATTGATTGCAGTTCAACCTATTTGGCCTTAAGTGCATTTGAAGTGCAATTTTTTCACTTCACATTAATTTTTATTATTTCAGACCCGATAAATCTGAAGTTAATCGTAAAGTGAGTATGCTTGTAAAAAATTTTGCGAAATGGATATAAGTTCAATTGTCACCCGAAAATCAGGTATAGATGCAAAAGCCCCGAATTGGGTGCCAAAAGCTTAAGGTAACCAGATTGATCCATAATAGCACGAGCTAGCCAGTTTCCGGACTCGTCATTTAGAAATAGCCAGCGTTTGCAAAGTCAATGAAAAATAGTCACTATTTTGCTATAGCTGGGACCGGTACAACATGATATACTGGAGATCAGTGCACCTGTATATGAACTTGCATCATATTATGCTGAAACTCCAACACGCCAAAAGTTCCAGCATAATATACTGAGAATTAGAGCTCCTATATATGATTCCAGCATATTATACTAGAGTGGTATATGATACTGAAACTCCAGTATATTATGCTGGAGTCTAGTATACTTATGCTGGAACTTTATTATTATATGTTGGAGTTCCAGTACACAATATAATGGAGTTCCAGCATATTATGCTGTAGTATTTTTTGGATTTTGAACATTATTTTCGTCCAGATTTATCTTTATATGAAAAATAGCCAAATTTCAATTGCTTTTGAAACTGTGACTATTTTTGAATGACCACTTATAAATTTAGCTATGTTTTAATTTCTATTTTGTTTTTAGTAACATTAGTTTTGTGGGCCATTTGTCTTCTTTCAGGCTGTGCGCTGGTAAGATCGTGAAATTTTCATCAATAGTCTGTATCAACTGTTTGATAAATGATTTTATTTTTATTTTTTCTAGCAATTGGTAGATCTTTCATATCATGATCAAAAGATATTTTGGAGCAAACTGAAAATTTTATGAAAAATATTAGATTACGGATAATATTTTTATAAATTATTGCAAACATTAGACTACAATATAATATTTGTGGCATCCTGAAACATTATAGTAAAAATTGTGCGGGACGCTCTATTTGGTCTCCCTCATTTAATCTATACCCGTTTTTTTAATTTTTTTAACCCGTATTTACTTTTTAAACAACTTCAACCCTCTTTCTCCTCCTTTATTTTCGTTTTCTTTCTTCTCTTCTACTATAGTGATACATATACCCCTTCTAATACGTATGATCTTTACCAATATAATCATATCCCATTGTTTGTTAAAAGTCATGAATTTGACATCAGGATATACAAAAACGGGTAGAGCTTTCCACTTCATCTGTTCGTATGATATACACGACAACACGATAATTACTTACAGGAATACATATAAGATCCTAATTATATGGATGAAAAGTTACTACAGAAACTAGGTGTATGATATCACAACAACGTGAGGGGCTTTTTAACGCCTTGTTTGACAGGATTCTCTTTCCTTGGATACGTAAAATCCAGCTACTGGTAACGAAAGAATGCTTAAGTTCAACAATTACAAATAAAAACTTTAGCTAACATTAAGTTTATGTGAACAACTTTAGTTAAAATATGCTGAAGTTCAACAATTACAAACAACAACTTCATCAAATAGAGAATAGAATTTCAGCTACTAGAATGCTTAAGATCAGCAATTACAAATAAAAACTTTAGCCAACACTAAGTTTACGTGAAAAAATTTAGCTAAAACATGCTTACGTTCGGCAATTACGAACAAAAACCTTCAGCAAATAGAGAACAAAACTTCAGCTACTAGAATACTTAAGTTCAACAATTACAAACAAAAACTTCAACAAATAGAGAACAAAACTTCAGCTACTAGAATGCTTAAGTTCAGATATTACAAACAAAAACTTCAGCCAACACTAAGTCTACGTAAAAAACTTTAGCCTAAAACATGCTGAAGTTCAGCACTTACAAACAAAAACTTCAGTAAATAGAGAACAAAACTTCAGCTACTAGAATGCTTAAGTTGAGCAATTACAAATAAAAACGTCAACATACCTGGTTCAACAATTTTTGCTGCTTCAGGCCCGTATGCTGAAGTTACGTGAAAAAGTGGGTACCCTTGCCATTTTTTTACAAAGCGGATACAAGTTAAAACGTGACCCAAAAAGCGAGTATAGATACAAATGATGAGCAAACACATTAGAATAAGTCCAATATTTTCCGAAAGAAATAATTTTCCAAGGGCTATATGTCACGACCCAAAATCCACTAAGGGTCGTGATGGCGTCGGACATCGCTGTCAGGCAAGCCAACCAAAATACTTAATTAAATTCTCGTTTTAAATATTTCCGAAAATACTTCTTTTATGCGTTTAAACAATACATAGTAAATTTCACTGAATAATAATGAAACGTTTAACAACTTTTAAAAATTCTGAATAAACCCATAGTCATCTCAAAACCTGTTGTCACAAGTTCATGAGCTATCTCTAGGAAGCAATACAATACAACAACCGTCCGCAATACAAATTGGACAGAAAGTAAATGCAATACGCTAAAGGAGACTATACTAGCCGCGGGTCTCTTGGAGAAATGCAGCTCACCTAGTCCCCGTATCTTCCATGCTGCTACCTCCAGTAGGCCACTAGAAGCACATGTGCTTGTGCAACAAAAATACATATCAAGTGTAACATGGATTTTAATCCAATTGAATGAAGCAAGTAAAAAATTTATTCCTTTATAGGAAATTCTAAATTCCTTTTCATCATTTATACAAATATTCTCAACTCGGTCTTAGCTCCGTAATATACTCCATATAATCAGATTGCACTGATCCTAAATCCAATGATATCGTCTTACCCAGTACGGAATGCTCAAGCAATAAGCCACCCCGAACATGATCAAAAGTCTCATATGATGCCACAATGCGCCAACATGCTACCGATTCAAACACGATACAAAAGGAAAACGAATTCTGAAAAGCAAATCCATTACCCCATTTGCGAATCATACATACGAAGCGGGCACACAACTAATATGAGTTTTCCTAAGAAAAATAGGAAACAAAACATATAAAAATAGATATAGGAAACTGTACTCAACATCACACTGTTGCGGCGTGTAACCCGATCCGCACATATAACTCACATAAGGAGATACAAGTCGAGCTAAATTACTCATTACAACAAAATACCAAATATCGGTCACAAGCACGCTAAGTACATAATACTATCCATGGGGAGACATATAACGCTATAAGCTACAAACTCAAGCACAACTGAGGTGCGATATACGATCTGAATCTCAAGAGGCATTTTGCTCGTATAATATCATCTCTACGCGGAACCTCAAAACATAAGCAATTTACCAAGGCATCTCACAATTCACACAGCGCAATATATCATTACATGAAATAATTGGCGACAAAATAACACCATGTCTACTCTTCTATAAGGAGCGCATTACTGAAATAAACACATCCGGCCTAATATACAACCCATATTCACTTTTGAATCCATCCACAGACCTCAAGCTGATTTTGATCGTACCGTACTAGGTCCATAATCTTTCCTGGGTCCATAATAACCATTTTTCCCCATAACACACAAGAAAAACTATCATAGCCAGAGTAATCCTCCATAGTCCATAACCCAATAACCCTGTGCCCTCCAGGCATAAATTCCCAAATCAACGATATCACCACAATCTTCATTATTAGTTTAACTCTTTAACCAATGAAGTAACTACATGTTACATTTATACAACCCTCCCATAGGGATGCTCCCACAACCTTCCATAACATATAAAATGTCTGCACATCCAAGCCATCGATCGTACTCACACTGAAAAGTGATCAACAATCCTTTTCCAGGATGAAAAGCCTTTTCACAAAACACCGATCTCAGTGATGCTGAAGACAATACCAGCTTACTTTAAACATCGAAACTCCTTTCCTGCTCACCCGAGCTCATGACATCCTTGCCAAACGCCAAATTGCAACCTTGATCCTATCTTTTTGATCCTATCTTCAAATTCCATACCACTCACTTGTATAACGTGACCACATTGAAGAAACTAATCACTACCACCAATATGCCAATTCAACTATGGCTAACCAACCTATCTCGTTCCAATTTATCCTTGATCGCCCTAGAATAATAAATCCATTCAACAAATAATACACTCCACCCGCTCTCATCCCGATTGACCATGAATCACGAGACCATTCTGTCTAAAAAATCCCACGAACCATTTCAGACCTCCCAATCGCTACCCTACAGTAAAAATACATAGAACATTCTGGGTACCTTCTCATAAGCTGCTACAAAGATTCTTAATCGTAACTGTAGGCTCGAAATCATTAGGCATCACACTTTACTCCTTTGAATCCCCTAGGACCATCATTGAGAGCCACCCGTTTTGACTTGGTCCCGAATACAATCAATTCCAAGGCTCCACTGGCATATGAAAACCCATCTCAATGAAGTGCTCGACTGAATCCCGTCTCTTGTAAATCACATCCAGACAAAGAATGAATCCCAAATCTTCCCAAAGCATGAACATAAGTCAATAAAGCCAACTATAACACACATTTATCAATTGCCTTGCTCAAATCACCACTTGTGTTCTTTTCCTGTTGCTAAAATAACCCATCAATATGCTAATAACCAGAAACATCGCAAGAAGATAATCATACAACTCAATCGCAGACGGTGGGACTCTCCCACTTAGCTTGAAGTCACTATTACACAACTCTAAAATTACAAGGACTCATTATCTCTTATTGATGTAACCATGCACGATCGACTGCAAAAATTCTAAGAATCTTTCTGTAAAAACCCCTTTTTATACTATGAATCATCAACCACATTCGCACGACCGATCTCCTTGCGGTATAACCAATAGAATTCTTTGCAGAAGCTTCGCCAATAACGTAATCGCTAACCTGCTTACATGGAATAACCCACCTGAGCTCGAGCTCACTCTCTAGATGCACAAGTCTAGTCACCCCCCGTAGACATCAATTACATGTGCGACATCATCCTTCCAATTCAAAGTTTTGTTGCATCCTCCTTCGTATCAAGCAACCATTCTTCGTCATATCAAAGCTCCCACCGAATAATAGCCAATATCTTAAATTAAGTCTGTAGACCCAGCCACTGAATCCACATTCTTCTATGTCACTCTCCCACTTTGGGTAGACTTACTTCTTTAAGAAACTACTCAACCCCACTTCTTACATCTAGTCTTCTGGAAGTTTAACCCCCGCATGACACTTCCTATATGTCTTTCCTCGTCCTTTGTAGCTCAGCTAATGCCTTATATCAAAATCTATCTCAAAAGCATTTGAACCAACAAACTGTTACTCACTTTTAAACCTTTCCGAAGATCATATTTCTCGAGCCATCACTATTAGGAATCTGCATTCAATCCTGAACTATCGCACCTCGAATCTCTGACAACCATTTCTCCAATATTATTTTACAATATCTTGCCCCAAAGGCAAATTTTACAAGACCATAACATTGGCAAACTCAACACACACAATCGAGGATGACTGTAAAACCCCGAAATTTTTTTTCGAGTAATTTAAGATTTCATCGTGCAAATGTAGGCTAAATTATTTTATCCCGTGTGCAAATAAGGATGTATGATATTATGGTATATCAATTGGATATGTTAATAAGTGTTTAAGTCTTATTATAAGTGATTTAGTGACTAAGGAAAGGCCTAAGTCCAAGCCAAGTTGGAAAAATTGCATATTAGACGAAATATGTAAATGAGTGCACATAAGATGTCACTTTGAACGATCATATCTCCAGTTATATAAGGATTTGTGTGAGTATCAACATATCAAATTAATTCTCTTTGAGTCTAGTTTCCAACGCAACAAACCGTTTGTCATTTTGAGGTGTATACAGAAAGTTATGATCATTTTACTCGTCAGGTGTCAGATGCACGAAAACCTGTGCGAAATGAACTTCGCGCATACTTAGTGCATCTGAGGCAGAATGCTCAGAAAAATGCACAAAGTAATGCATGAAGCTTGCACACTTTGCGCATCTGGGCAACATTTCGCATACCTGGAAAGTTTTAATAACCCAAAGACCGGTCTAGAGTGTTCCCAACTTATTTTTGGGGTTATGGCTTGCTCTCTCAGAGGGTTTCATCCCAAACTTCATCCCTATGATCTAAGGTAAGGTTTTTATAGTTCTTTGAGTAATTTCTACCCCTTAAACACTTTTACTAACAAGGATTAATCTTTAAAATCCTTAGATTTTCCTTCTAATTCTTGAATTCTGCAAGAACACCTCAAGTGGGGATTCTTAAAATTCTTACTACAAGAGGTATGTCTATCATCTCCAACTACTCTATGGTGATTATTTATGTAAGATACATACATTAGAACTCATGGGAGGGTGATTGGGAGCCATGGGTTCCTAACCTAAGTTATGTTAGTAATGTAGAGGTTGTGAGATGTGTTATTGAGCTATGATTCTTGGTATGGTAGTGTTATGTATGCATGCTTGTGCAACTAGAGTTGTGGGAAGATTGATGAACATAAATAGGTAAAGATTGGGTTTTGGAATGAAGGAAAATATTGTAAAAGTGTATTAAAAATCAAAGACTCCCAACTAGTGTTTGATAAAATGCTGCATTGAGCTGAAACCATAAATGTTTTCCTAAATTGTGTTTAATTTTGCTATGTTTCAAGTAGGTTGGGATTGCTAGAATTTCCAAAACATTGTAGTAACTTAAGGAAAGCTTAAACGAGGTATGTATGACTAACTTTGATTCTTGTGAAATCGCCCTTATATGTGCAATTCGTTTGGCATGTGTTAATTTGAGAGATTGTGTGTAATTCTTTGATTTCATTGTTAGGTATCCAACTCATGTTGAACTATGTGTGGTGTGGTATGGAACATGAACCGAAAAATAAAAAGGGAACTAAAATTGGTAAGGAATTGAGAACAATTGTTGTGATGGCATACATGGTTTCTTGTGGAAAGAAATAAAATACTTGAATTGTGGTAAATTGCTGAACATAATGGTATGGGTACTTATGGGAAAGAAATGAAACACTTGAATTGTGATATTGGATTGAAAAGTATTTGAGAACATGAACCAATTGGTAAATTGCTTATTTGCACTTGTTGTGATCTTGTGTAGTGCCTTGTTTGTTGTTTGTGATTGTTGTGATTGAAACTGTACGGTGGGATCGGGTTGCACGCCGCAACACGAAGTAATAAGGTGTGGGTTGGGGTGATTAGGGTGGTCGAGGTAATTAAGGGTGGCCGAGGTAATAAGGATGGAAAGCGACCGAAATCGCCATTGAAATTGATTTGAAATCGTAAATGTGAAATTATGAAAGGAGACATTAGGAGAGTTTGCAACCTGTGGGGCACTGATTGCCCCTTTGTTTGACTTGATTGTGTTCTTCCGTGTTTGTTTGGTTGCTGCCTTCTTTGTTGATCTTTAATTGTGTTTTGGGCTGAGAACTACTTGAGAAGAAGTAAATGTGGAAATATAGTTGGCTGGCTTGATTAATTCTTGGTGTAATTCATTGGTTGTCTTATCATCGTGATTTACTTGTTTAAATGGCTTGAGTGTACTTGAGACAAAGTTTGTCCATACCTAGTTGTTATCACTCTGTGCATCTTTTTGCATAGACTTTGGAGCTAGAGCAGCTTTTGCACAGCAATAGAATTTTTTGGAGCTGACTTCAATGCAGAAATCCCGAGGTAGCCTTGTTAGCGTCCGCATGGCCTGGAGTCTCTTCCATCCCTATTTTTGTTTGATATCCTTTGTAAGGCCCCGTAAAAATTTTGTGCATAAAACCTAGTAGCTGTGGTGTCGTGGTCCGAATAATGTGTTAGGAATGCGTAGAATTCTTCGCGGCGAGCTTGCTCGCCGAAGTCAACAAGTTGAGGAGGCCACATGGGAAGCAGAAAAAGAAATGAAAGAAAAGTACCCCCATTTGTTTGATCAAGCCTAGGAGAAATTAGGTGACCCTCCTACTCTTAGTAACCGTCATCTTGCCTAAGTTGTTTCCCTCTTAGTGTTAGTAAAGTCTCCTTCATTTTGTAATGAATTTAATGTGTTGTCACGTTTGGGTCATTTGAGCCTTTCTTGATAAATGAGAGCCTTATAAAGATTTACGTGTTTAATAAACGACTAATAGTAAGTGTAGATTGGTAATGGTTTGTTAAGTGTACATGGTGTGTTAAAATGGTTAAATAAGGTAAGAATTCATTGAAGTGACTAGTTTATGTGCAATTGTAACAATGTGATAGAATATGTGCATTCGTTGAGGTAAGAAGGTGTATACCGGTTGTGAATAGTGTTGTTGTTGTATATTGTTGTTTGGTGATGTGTTTCGGGGGCCCTCTGACAGGTGGATATGTTCATAATACAAAGGAAACTCTGGCGAAATTTTTCTAAAATATAAGAGTTAGTCAAAATTTTGATAGCTTGCATATCATGTCTTTCAAAACTCATTTATTTCAAAATCCTCATTCGAGGACGAATGATCTTAAGGGGGGAGGATGTAAGGCCCCGTAAAAATTTTGTGCATAAAACCTAGTAGCTGTGGTGTCATGGTCCGAATAATGTGTTAGGAATGCGTAGAATTCTTCGCGGCGAGCTTGCGAGCCGCGGTTCGGACCCTTGGTAATGATTTAAGTTTCAAAAATGTAGAGAAATAATTTTTCCGAAAAAGTGTCAAATGTGCGGTCAAGAATGCGACCGCAAACCTGACATGCGGACCGCATTCTGACCGCAAATCGTTCCAGAGAGTTGCCCAAATCCGTGTCAAATGTGCGGTCGATATGCAATCGCATGTCAATCTGCGGTGCACTTTTGCGACCGCAGAATCAACATGCGGTCCGCATAGTGACCGCATGTCTTAACAGAACCTGCGTAATTTTTGAGCCATTCTGCGGTCACTATGCGGACCGCATGTTGATTCTGCGGTCGCATAGTGACCGCATATTTGACCCCGGCCCAGATTTTTGTGATATTTTGACCCGATCTCTTCTTTAATATAACACCTTTCTTCTTCATTTGATCATATTATCTCACCAAAATTAGAGAGAGAAGAGAGGGTTTTTAGAGAGAGAAGTTCTTCATCTTCAAAGATTGTTCCAACTATTTAATTCCAAGGGATCCTAGGGCAAGGATTCAACTTCCCCAATCTTTTCAAGGTAAAAACCCTAACTATTTTCTTTGATTTTCAGTTTTAATTGGGTAAAGAGAGGTTTGCATATAATAGCTTTTAAAAATAGAATTTTTACACTCATGCATGATTATTGAACTTGATTTTTAGTAAAAAGAAGTGGGTAGAAGTAAGAGTCTTCAAGAACAAGGTTGGCAAGAGTAAGATAGCGTGGGTAAGCATAAAGTAGGAAGTTAACGGAAGAAAACTCATCACCAGGTATGTATGGCTAATTTTGATTCTTGTAAAATCGCCCATATGTGTGAAATTGTTTGGCATGTGTTAATTTGAGAGATTTTATGTGATTTTTCGATATCATTGTTGGGTATACAATTGATGGTTGAACTACATTTGGTATGGTTTGAAATATGAATTGAAAGATGACAAAGGAATTGAAATTGGTAAAGAACTTGAGGAAAATTGTTGTTATGGCATATATGGTTCCTTTTGGAAAGAGATGAAACACCTGAATTGTGGAAATATTGTAACATGGTTGTGATATTGAATTGAGAAGAAATTGAGAACATGAACCAATGTGTAAGTTGCTTATTTGAACTTGTTGAAATTGTGTGTAGTACCTTATCTGTTGTTTGAAATTGTTGTGTTTTCAACTGTAAGGCGGGGTCGTGTCGCGCGCCGCGACGTGGTGAAATAAGGTGTGGGTTGGGGTGATAAGGGTGGCCGAGGTAATAAGGGTGGTCAGGGGCAATAAGGATGGAAAGCGATCGAAATCGCTATTGAAAATTGATACATAAATCAATAATGTGAAATTGTGAAAGGAGACAGCAGGAGAGTTTGCAACCTGTGGGGCACCGATTGCCCCTTTGTTTGACTACTTGTGCTTTACGTGATTGATTGGTTATTGTTAAATTGGTTGATTGTAGAAAGTGCTTTGTGTGAGAATTATTTGAAATGAGGAAAAATGTGGAAACATGGTTGGTTGGCTTAATTAATTGTTGATGTAATTTAATGGCTTGAGTTTACTTGGGACAAAGTTTGTCCATACATACCAGTACAATTCAAGTGTACTGACGTCCCTTTTGCCGGGGGCGCTACATTCGTGTCATGATTGTAGGTGGATCAGTAGCAGGCACTTCAGCTCATCGGCAGTAGTATCTTTCATCCTCCATCTGCCCGTTTTTGGTGAGCCCCTTTCTTCCTCGGGGCCTTGTGTGGTTCATGCCACTCGGTTTAGATTTCATTTTGGTTTTGTAAGGTATAGCCGGAGCCTTGTTACCGGCAAGTATTGTATTTCCCTTTTTGTATCCTAGAGGCTCTGTAGACATGTAAACCGTGGGACTCCAGTATTATGTATATATTGTGTTATGTCGGGCGTTGTAAAAATTGAAATCTTGTTAATGAATCACTCGTATCGTTTTATTTGTTTAATATGAAATCAATTATGATTAGTAATATATTGGGTTAATGAGAAGCAGTCATCACAGGGGTAACGCGTGGGAATGAAAAGCACCCAGGTCCGCTTGACTGGGGCAACTCGGTCAGGCGTTGATTTTGTAAGGTATAGCTGGAGCCTTGTTACTGGCAAGTATTGTATCCCCCTTTGTAATCCTAGAGGCTCCGAAGATAGTAAACTGTGGGGTTATGGCCTATGTATATATATATGTCGGGCGTTGTAAAAAATTGTAAACTTGTTAAGAAGTACTATGTGTTATTATGTTGTTAAAGGTATGATTCTTTATTATAAAGTGGTAAAGTCCTTGGTTTCTGAGTAATAAACAACACAGGGGTAACGCGTGGGATAGAAAGGCACCCAGGTCCGCTTGACTGGGGCTACCCGGTTAGGCGCCGGTCATGTCCCTCAAATTGGGGCGTGAAAAACTTGGTATCAGAGCCTAAGGTTTTTAAAGTGTCCTAAGATGTCTCGGAGCCGTGTCTAGTAGCGCCCTTCTTATCGGTGTGTTGTCGACCACATCTATAAGTTGGGGGATGTACGGACATTTAGGAATTTACCCATTTCTTTGTTATTCTATATCGTGCGGTAAAGTGCATAGTGGCAATATTTATGTCTAATTCGTGCCTTGTTCCAAAATTTTCAGAATATGGCGCTTAAGAAGAAGGATAGACTCGACCTTGGGGCCAATGCCGGCCCAAGTGTGGCTACAAATCATGTACCCGATGTCGTGGGCGAGAATGACCCATCAGTCTTGAATTTGCCTGGACCATCTGTTCCAAACCCAAGTGTCCCTATTCCAGCTGCGGGAGAGGATGCCACCATCACTCCTGCCAGTGTTCCTGACTATGATACAGTTCCAGCTTCTGGTTTTGGAATCTCTAACGAGAATCTTAGAGGAGCCATTCACATGTTGACATAGTTAGTGGCCGCCCAGGCCCAGAGGTCCCAAGATGCCCCTGCGTCCTCCAGCGGACAGGGAGATTCCTCCGGCTCTAGATTCCCCCAGTTCCTGCGGTTGGCCCCTCCAAAATTCTCAGGCATAGACCTAGAGGCCGATCCGCAGGAGTTTCTTGATGAAATATATAAGACCCTCAGAGTGATGAAGGCTACAGATATAGAGGGGGTAGAGTTGGCCTCATACAAGCTGAAGGGAGCGGAACGTTCACGGTTCGAGATGTGGGAGGATTCCCGCGAGGAGGGCAGCCCTCCGACCAGATGGGATGAGTTCGTAGATGCTTTCATGGACCACTTCTTGCCTGCCGAGACAATGGCAGCCCGTGCCACTGAGTTCGAGGTCCTCAAACAGGGCAGTATCAGCGTTTGGGAGTACCATATTGAATTTGTGAGACTGTCCCACTATGCTCCTCAGCTAGTGTCGACCATGGATGCCCGAGTTCGACGGTTTGTTCAGGGCCTTAGCCCTTTTGTAGTGAATGAGGCCGCCATAGAAGTTTTGCACTCAGATATGAACTATAGGAGGATTGTGGGGTTTGCTCAGGCCACAGAGGCTAGGAAGTTGAAGATTCGTGTGGAGAGAGAGAGTAGCAGCAGGACCCGGTCAATGGGTCATTCGGGGAGATCACATCCAGGGAGAGGGTCATCAGGGCCATCCCATTCATATGCCCAGTCCTCAGCGAGTGCACCACCATCTATGCACAGTCATCAGCAGGGCAGTCATTCGAGACCCGGTTCAGACAGTAGGAGGTATCGTCAGTCTGGTCGTCCCAGAGTGAGGTCCCAGCAGCAGGGGAGACCTACATGCCCCAAGTGTGGGAGATTTCATACTGAGACCTGCTACCTCAATATTCCGATATGCTTCAGGTGCGGGGTGAGAGGCCACATACAGCGGGACTGCCGTGCACCCAATCAAGGTATTGGTAGGGGATCTGCTCAATCGTCTGGTTCTTCGGCTGCTACATCCTCAACGCGTCCTCCAGCTTCAGCAGGGCATGGTGCAGCTAGGGGTGGAGCTCATGGTAGGGGTGGACCTAGCCGATTCTATGCGTTGAGTGGCCGCCAGAGTGCTGAGGCTTCTCCAGATGTTGTTACAGGTATCTTGTCTGTTTAGACTATTGATTGCTATGCTCTTATTGATCCGGGGTCCTCCTTGTCTTATGTCATCCCGTTCATTGCTTCAAGTTTTGGGATAGAACCCACAGCTTCATGAGTCGTTCTCTGTATCGACTCTGGTTGGTAAGTCTATTACAGTCTCACGAGTCTATAGGAATTGTATTGTTACGGTGAGTGGTCGTGTTACCACAGCCGATCTTATTAAGCTTGGGATGGTAGATTTTGATGTAACTATGGGGATGGATTGGCTTTATTCGTGCTTTGCTAAGCTTGACTGTCGAACAAGAGTCATGAGGCTCGAGTTCCCTAACGAGCCAGTCATTGAATGGAGAGGAAATGGTGTGGTGCCAAGGGGTAGGTTTATTTCCTACCTTAAGGCTTCGAAGATGATTAAGAAGGGTGTATCTATCATTTGGTTCGGGTAACGGACACCACCTCAGAGGTGCCTACCCTCGAGTCCGTGCCAATTGTGAATGAATTTCCTGAAGTGTTTCCAGATGAGCTTCCAGGCATTCCGCCAGATAGGGAGATTGATTTTGGGATCGATGTATTGCCAGATACTCAACCAATATCCATTCCACCATACAGAATGGCGCCAACAGAGTTAAGGGAGTTAAAGGAGCAGGTGAGGGATTTATTAGAGAAAGGGTTCATACGACCGAGTGTATCGCCGTGGGGTGCTCTGGTTCTTTTTGTCAGGAAGAAGGATGGGTCACTTCTAATGTGTATTGATTATCGGCAGCTCAACAAAGTCACCATCAAGAATAAATATCTTTTGCCTCGAGTGGATGATCTGTTTGACCAATTGTAAGGAGAAAAGTTTTTCTCTAAAATTGATCTATGGTCCGGGTACCACCAATTGAAGATCAGAGAGCAGGATATTCCTAAGACCGCCTTCAAAACTTGTTATGGCCACTTCGAGTTTTTGGTCATGTCTTTTGGGCTAACCAATGCCCCAATAGCTTTCATGGACCGTATGAATCGAGTTTTCAAGCTATTTCTAGATTCCTTTATGATTGTATTCATTGACGACATCCTCATTTACTCTCGGAGCAGGGAGGATCATGCCATTCACCTCAAAGTAGCATTGCAGACCCTTCATAAGCACCAATTGTACGCCAAGTTCTCAAAATGTGAGTTTTCGTTGGAGTCCGTAGCCTTTCTGGGACATGTTATTTCCAGTGAAAGGATTCAGGTGGATCCTCAGAAGATTGCAACAGTGAAAGATTGGCCTAGACCCACGACCCCGACAGAGATTCGCAGCTTTTTGGGTCTGGCAGGGTACTATCGGAGGTTTGTAGAGGGATTCTCAACCCTCGCTTCCCCATTGACAAGACTGACGCAGAAGGCAATTAAGTTCCAGTGGTCCGATGCATGTGAGAAAAGTTTCCAAGAACTGAAGTCAAGATTGACCTCGGCACCAGTATTGGCCTTGCCAGAAGGCACAGAGGGATTTGTGGTTTATTGTGATTTCACGGGGCCTTACAGTATTGATTCAACGCGAAAAGGTCATAGCTTATGCTTCTAGGCAACTCAAGAATCATGAAAAGAATTATCCGACGCATGATTTGGATCTAGCAGTAGTTGTGTTTGCTTTGAAAATATGGCAGAACTATCTTTATGGAGTTCATGTAGATGTGTTTTCAGATGACAAGAGCCTCCAGTATTGTTCGAACAGAAGGAGCTAAATCTGAGACAGCGACGGTGGTTAGAATTGCTTAAAGACTATGATATGAAAATATTGTACCATCCAGGGAAGGCAAATGTGGTGGCTGACGCTCTTAGTCGAAAATCCATGGGTAGTTTGGCTCACTTGGTGCTGGATCACAGACCCCTGGCTCGGGAGGTTTACCAATTGGCCAGTTTGGGGGTTCGCATCTCGGCGTCAGACGAGGGGAATGCTATGGTGCATAATGGAGCAGAATCATCATTGGTGGTAGAAATCAAGGAAAAACAGTTTATGGATCCAGCATTGGCCCATGTGAAGGAAGTAGTTATGAATAACAAGACCTCAACATTTGTACTCAGTAGCGAGGATGGTGTATTGCGGTGTCAAGGTAGGCTATGTGTCCCGGACGTGGATGAGCATCGGGAGAGAGTGATGGCATAGGCTCATATTTCCAGGTATTCTGTGCACCCAGGTTCTATGAAATTGTATCATGATCTCAAGGAGATTTATTGGTGGAATGGTATGAAAAGGGATGTGGCGAGCTTTGTATCCAAATGCCCGAACTATCAGCAAGTGAAGGCCGAGCATCAACGGCCTGGTAGATTAACTCAGCTTATTGAAATACCAAGGTGGAAATGGGAGATGATCAATATGGATTTCGTGGTAGGGTTACCTCGCACTCAGTGTAAGTTCGACTCAATATGGGTAATAGTGGATCGACTCACCAAATCAGCTCACTTCTTGCCAGTCAAGTCCACTGATACTGCGGAGCAATATGCAAAGTTATATATCAAGGAGATAGTAAGGCTTCATGGCACTCCACTTTCTATTATCTCGGATCGCGGGGCTCAGTTCACATCTAACTTTTGGAAGAAGTTTCAGCAAGGTTTGGGAACTCAGGTGAATCTCAGCACAGCTTTCCATCCGCAGACCGACGGTCAGGCTGAGCGGACTATTTAGACGCTCGAAGATATGTTGCGGGCTTGTGTCTTGGATTTCAAAGGTAATTGGGATGAACACTTACCACTGATAGAATTCGCTTATAATAACATCTTTCATGCTCGAATTCAGATGGCCCCGTTTGAGGCATTGTACGGGAGAAGGTGTAGGTCGCCAATTGGATGGTTTGAGGTAGGTGAATCGGAATTTCTAGGGCCAGATCTGGTGAACCAAGCTATGGAAAAAGTTAAGGTTATTCAGGAGAGGATGAACACAGCACAAAGTCACCAAAAATCCTATGCAGACGTTCACCAAAGAGATTTGGAATTTCAAGTTGATGATTGGGTGTTCTTGAGGGTATCTCCTATGAAGGGAGTCATGCGATTGGGGAAGAAAGGGAAATTTAGTCCTAGGCATGTCGGGCCATATCGGATAGTTTGAAGGATTGGGCAAGTTGCTTATAGGCTGGAGCTGCCTCCTGAAATGTCGTTAGTGCACCCGGTGTTCCATGGTCTATGTTAAGAAAAGTTGTTGGGGATCCGTCCACCATCATGCCAGTTGAAGACATCAAGGTTACTGAAGAATTATCGTATAAATAAATTCCAATTGCTATTCTTGATAGACAAGTCCGTAAATTGCGAAATAAAGAAATTGCTTCAATCAATTTTAATTTTCTAATTTTCATATTTAATTGTTCAATCACACAAATGCACTTTATTTCAATAAAAACATGTAATTGCACACAAAATATATTATTTATTTAATTTTGGAATTTTAGTGCTTAGGGCAAAAATCACGTGCTCACAGCTGCCCCTCTTAGCTTGGGAACACGAAGAGTTTTAGTGCAAAGACAAGTGAGCAGTAATGAGAGATTTTTGCCCACTAGCATATTCCGTGAGAAGCGTTTTGAAAACTTTTGACTGCACCCTGCCTTAGAGGTTGCCTACATATCCTGTGCTAAACAATAATCAGGTCAGTGTAGTTCAGAAAGGTCCGGTAGTTTGAAACTACCAAGACTTTGTTGTTGCATTGCTATTGCTATGACTACTGACTTACTCCTTATTACACAAGGGGTGAAAGTATAAAATGAAGAAGCTATTCTAAGCTATAATACTACGAAGTACAGTGGTTCTTATCTACTTCTTGTCTTCTTATTTCTTCTTTGTCTCTTTTCTTGATTTTCTGTGCTGCATCCTTCTTTTTTGTTGATTTTCTTTTTCTTGCTTCCTTTTTTTTGGTGTGACTCCCAATTGTACTCCTTGCTTTCAAATTGATATCTTCTTAAAACAAAACAAAACAACAAAACTTTTTCCTCTGCCCAGTGTGGGTTTTTCTCATGTTACGATGTTACTCATGTTTGTTATACAGATGGGCGCCTGAACAGAAATTAAAATTGCAGAAATGTATTCCCTTTTTGTACAGGTGGGCGCCTGAACAGAAAATAAAATTGCGGAAATGTATTCCCTTGTTATACAGGTGGGCGCCTGAACAGAAATTTAAAATTGCGGAAAAGTATTCCCTTGTTATCCAGGTGGGCGCCTGATGCATGAAATTTAAAATTGCGTAAATGTATTCCCTTGTTATCCAGGTGGGCGCCTGATACATGAAATTAAAATTGCAGAAAAGTATTCCCTTATTATCCAGGTGGCGCCTGAACAGAAATTAAAAATGCAAAAATGTATTCCCTTGTTATACAGGTGGGCGCCTGAACAGAAATTAAAATTGCGGAAATGTATTCCCTTGTTATCCAGGTGGGTGCCCGAACAGAAATTAAAATTGTAGAAATGTGTTCCCTTGTTATACAAGTGGGCGCCTGAACAGAAATTAAAATTGCAGAAATGTATTCCGTTGTTATCCAGGTGGGCGCCTGATGCATGAAATGCGTATGCAGAAAAGTATTCCCTTGTTATCCAGGTGGGCGCCTGATGCATGAAATGCGAATGCAGAAAAGTATTCCCTTGTTATCCAGGTGAGCGCCAGATGCATGAAATGTGAATGCAGAAAAGTATTCCCTTGTTATCAAGGTGGGCGCCTGATGCATGAAATGCGAATGCAGAAAAGTATTCCCTTGTTATCCAAGTGGGCGTTTGATGCATGAAATGCGAATGCAGAAAAGTATTCCTTGTTATCCAGGTGGGTGCCTGATGCATGAAATGCGAATGCAGAAAAGTATTCCCTTATTATTCAGGTGGGCACCTGATGCATGAAATGCGAATGCAGAAAAGTATTCCCTCGGTTTGATAAGAACTTTAATTCTGACCATATACACAAGTCAATATACTTGAGATGAAGTTGTTCATGGCCTCAATCTGCTGAATGACGCACCGGAGCTCAAAACGACCGGTCGGGTCGTTACAGAGGTGCCTGGAGGCTAAGAGCATGTCGGAAGCCTACATTAGAGTAATCAAGGACACGTATGATGGAGCTAAGTCTAGGATCAGGACAGTGGGTGGCGACTCAGACCATTTCCCGGTGGTTATGGGGCTCCATCAAGGATCTGCGTTTAGCCCTCTCTTGTTTGCCTTGGTGATGGATGCTTTAACATGTCATATTCAAGGGGATGTGCCTTGGTGTATGCTATTAGCTGATGACATAGTATTGGTATACGAGACGAGAGTCGGTGTTAACGAGAGGCTAGAGGTATGGAGACAGACTCTCGAGTCTAAGGATTTCAAACTAAGCAGGTCTAAGATAGAATACCTGGAGTGCAAGTTTAGCGCTGAGCCGAGCGAAGTGGGAGTGAACGTGGAGATTGGATCTCAGGCCATAGCCAAGAGGGATAGTTTCAAATATCTTGGATCGGTGATTCAGGGGGATGGAGAGATAGACGGGGATGTTACTCACCGTATAGGGGCGGGGTGGTCGAAGTGGAGGCTTGCATCAGGAGTCTTGTATGACAAGAAAGTGCCATAGAAACTCAAGGGGAAGTTTTATAGAGCTGTGGTTAGACCTGCCATGTTGTATGTGACAGAGTGTTGGCCGGTGAAGAAATATCATGTTCAGAGAATGAAGGTTGTGGAGATGAGAATGCTTAGGTGGATGTGCGGGCTCACCAGGTTAGATAAGATTAGGAATGAAGTTATTCGGGAGTAGGTGGGGGCGGCCCAAGTGGATGAGAAGATGCGAGAGGCGAGGCTCAGGTGGTTCGGGCATGTGCGGAGGAGAAGCCCCGATGCCCGGTGAGGAGTTGTGAGAGGCTAGTGGTGGTCGGTGTGAGGCGAGGCAGAGGGAGGCCTAAGAGGAACTGGGGAGAGGTAATTAGGCAGGACATGGCCAAGATGCGGATTTCCGAGGACATGACCCTTGATAGGAAAGTCCGGAGGTCTAGTATCAGGGTTGTAGGATAGGGGCTTCTAGATTTTTCGCACTCCTTCCCCGGGGTTGGGTGAGGCATGGTAGGGCTATCGATAGATGATTCGTGTATTGGTTTGTGTCCTCCTATGGTAGTCATTTCTGGTAGTTCTGTTTTAATATTATTGCATGTGAGTTTATTTATGGTACTTATGACTCTTATGTTTAGATAATTATTTATGCGATTTTTGGTGGAGTAACTAATGTTGTTTTTGTTTTTGTTTTCCTTCTCTTCCCTGCGCCGAGGGTCGATTGGAAACAGCCTCTCTGCCCTTTCGGGTAGGGGTAATGCCTGTCTACATATTACCCTCCCTAGACCCAACTTTGTGGGAATATACTGGGTTGTTGTTGTTGTTGTTGTTGTTGTTGTTGTTGTTGTGATTGATTACCTATTAATTTCTCATTGTTTTGTTTAACTGCTCAAATTCTTTGTATTCAGGTGTGCATAAATCAATTTAAATTTCTATAGCTTTTGATGTTCGAGAATCTCTCTACTGTAAGGTTTATTTGGTAGGAAAAATTTATAAACTTTTAATAGTCAGTATTTGAGAATCGCCAATAAAAATTACTTTAATCATATAGAAAGAGGTGCTTAAGAAAGGCAGCGAAACGCAACGTGTCAACATCACTTTTTACACGTTTTATCGCAAAGGCATTACATGAATTTCACTTCAAACAAATGAATCTTTTAATCTGAATTGATAATATTCATGCAAACTTGATCATCTCTCAATTTCAATGCATAACATATTTTGCAGATAGATACAAGAATAAAAGACACAATTTTTTTTTTTTTTTTTTGGTATTTTTTACCTATAAACTTCAAAATTTGAGATCAATTCAAACACTTAATAGAAAAGCATTACAGTTTTATCCAAATATATATATATATATATATATGAAAGACTAACCATGAATTGATAAAGCTCTTGACATTCTCAAATTATTTGTACACCGCTTCGTGCTTCATATTAAACTAACTCATACCAATTACCAAAAACCATATTCACGTAGCATGGTCCTCACAAAATTAGGACATCAAACATTGTCGGATAATGTTTGTGACGGCGTTGGTTTATTAAAATCCAAAAAAAAAAAAAAAAGAAATCATACTTGGTATAAAGTCCTAATTATTGGATTAATCCCTAATATGCACCATAATATTGAAAAATCAATCATAATTAAAGAAAAATACACAAATCCTCATTTATCTATATATGCAAGATAAGGTGGAATAAAAAATTCTCCACTTCTTCTACCTCCATCATGCAACCATGTTTCATGTAGCTACTTAAAAGATAAATGTATTCTGAGTTATTTTTTTCATAAATAATTAGTAATCAAGTATATTATTAATGCATTAAAAACTAAAGGCAAACCAAACATAACTAAAAGATTTTAGCATTAAGAAATACATGAATAAAAGAAAGTAAAACGTTCTGAACTATGTTTGAAAAATTATATTTAGTTGGCAACTAAAGACGTTAGTCTTTTAACATGCTTATAACCAACTAACAATTACCGTGGCTTTACGCGATCTAAAAATATCTGGGATAAATAGACATGGTATAACCCTATTTATAATGGAAAGAGGGTATTCTTATATAGCTGGGATTGGTATAGCTTTAGAACTTCAATAATGAGTAAGAATTCGTATAAGAACTTCATATGAATTTGTATTAGGATAAGGTTTACGGTGTGACAATTTTATCCGAAAGTCAATTATCTTTTCCAAAATATATTTTAACTTTTAGAGGGTATAAAGGTTGATTTGTTATAAAATAAAGACTGTAAAGTAAAGACAAGTATAGAGAGAGACTGATATATTATTCGTCACGACCCCAAAACCCGGTCGTGATGGCGCCCAGCACATTGCTAGGCCATCCCGAACAATCAACTATAACACAGAGCTATCCGCTCAAACTTTACCCTTTTTAAGCATAAACAACGATAGTATAATGAAAATAATATTCAACACATCGGGATTAGACATCCCCAAAACAAGTATAAACCTCCCACCGAATCAGGAGTCATAAGTCATGAGCCTCTACCAAAATTTATAAGCTGTGATAGTGTATACAATTGTGCACAAGTGTAGAATAGACTAAGCAAATAAGGATAAACTGGAGAGTCGGGTCCTGCGGACGCTGGCAGCTACCTCGACTGTCCAAGTAAAGCTCCCGAGCAGCTACAGAATCAGCTCTGCTGTGATGTACCTGGATCTGCACACAACGTGCACGTAGTAGTGTGAGTACTTCCAACTCAGTGGTAATAAGCAAGGGTAAGACAGCGAAGGTAAGAAAACCCAATACAACACTAAGTAAAGCTATACAACAATATTCTGTATCAATTACCAACATGAGCAGTATCAGAAACCAGCAATATCAACTATCAGAGTAACAGGTATAGCTAAATGCAATGTAATGCTTGAATACGGTGCGTAGCCCGATCCATTTGGGTACCCGTGCTCACTGTGGGGCTTTCGACTGCAGAGGGACTCCCAATAAAATATCATGATATGCTGCGGCGCGCAGCTCGATCCACTACCAGTCAGCTATAATGCAATGCAAGCCCCACAGGCACAAAAATAGTATTTGAAATCTCCTTTTATCATTTTTAGTAGAAAACAGTGTTTCAGAAATTCCAGAGTTTGGAAAATCATTTTAGACAATAATAGCTCAGGATTGGTATCAAAATAACATGTCAATATCATAGAAACAATAGCAACGATCCTCGCGGGATCCCAATAACTGGCTCATAGCCCAAAGATATCCACAACCATCCAAGTAGGAGGTTCACCGACTCAATAATAGCCAACAACACAATATAGTATCAATAGGTCGGACTAAGCCATAGTCCCCAATCACATTCGAACCCGCACTCACAGAAGAGTACGTGTCTCGCCTCAATACAGCGTCACATAGTGATATACCAGGGTTTCGAACCCGCTGGTCATCACCCACACCCATTACTCACCTCGACTCGGCTCGAAGACTAGTCCGCAATGCCCTTGCCACGAGAATCAGCCTCCATGGGTGTAGAATCTGATCAAAATTAATAGAAATGCATCAAAATAGGCTAAAGGGACATTACCCAATCGAAACAACTCGAATTACACCAAAAACCACAAAGTTGCCAAAACCCGACTTTCGGCACGCTTCTCGAAAAATTACAAAATGCTACATTTTCGCAATACTCATCTCAACACGAGTCCATGCATATAAATTTTATCAAAATCGGACTCTGTTTGCCCATTCAAATCGATGATTTACCATAACCCATGCTTAGAGCAAAAATCCCCCATTAATCCTTCCATTTTCAGTGAAATAGATGAATATTCTAAGATAAAATCGTGTATTTAGACCATAAAACTTACCTCCAATATTTTCCCGATGAAATCCCCTTCATTTCCCATTAGTTAGCTCTCAAGGAACTCAAAAATGGAGGAAATACACTATAAGTTCGCGACTGAAATGTTCTAGTTTTAACCCTTCTGTCAGATATTTAACTCTAAGCGATCGCAGCCCTTGGCATGCGATCACGATGAATAAATTTCTTGGGCTCCACAAACACTCTATGCGATCACAATCATCACTGTGCGATCGCATAGAACAAGAAACATCTGCCCTCAAAAGCCTCTATGCGATCGCGTCCTGGGCCTCGCGATCGCACTGCTTCACCTCCCCTTACTATGCGATCGCAGCCTAGGCCATGCGATCGCAAAGAACAAATCGATTGCCTCCCTAAATCCTTCTACGTGATCGCATGGCTCCTCATGCTATCGCAGAGAACAAAATTGCTCTGCTTTTATAACAGCAAATCTGCCTGCTTCCTTTAATCAAAAATGGTCCGTTTGGACCCCCGGATTCACCCCGAGGCCTAAGGGACCCCAACGAAAACCACCAACCTACTCCAAAACACGATACGAACTTGTTCCAATCATAAAAACACACCCTTAAACACGGAAATCATCAAATCAAAGCGAATTCAAGCCTAAGTTTCAACTAGAACTTCCGAAAACAATATCCAATCAACAAGCCGACCAAACGATATCCGAATGACCTGAAAATTTGCAGACATATCCAAAGTTCCATTCCGACTCCCGGATCAAAATCTAACCTATCGATCGGATTTCGCCAAAATTTCAACTTAGCCAATTCAAGCCTATTTCTACACCGGGTCTCGAAATTCAATTCAGATTGCTCCTATAAGTCACAAATTACCTCCCGAAACTAGCCAAATCATCAGAATTCGATTCTGAGTCCTCTAACCACATAGTCAACTCCAGGTTGACTTTTCATAAACAAGCTTCATTTCAAAAGGCTATATGCCTCATTTTCAACCATAATCACTCCTAACTCACCCGATAGATTCTAACACATATATAGAAACATGAAACACATAAATGAAGGGGTAACGGGGTGGTAATTCTCGTGGCGACGGGCCGGGTCGTCACACCATGAGTCTTAAATTGACGCTCGTTCTCGAGCGGGTCAAGAAACATACCTGGAGCCTCAAATAAGTGAGGATATCTGCTCCGCATCTCCTGCTCGAGCTCCCAAGTGGCCTCCTCCACAGGTCGACCTCTCCACTAAACCTTTACTAATGCAACGTCCTTGGATCTCAATCTCCTCACCCGATGATCCAATATAGCTATAGGCTCCACATCATAGGTCAAGTCATCATCAAGCTGAATAGTACTGAAATCCAACACATGCGATGGGTCGCCGACATATTTCCGGAGCATACATACGTGGAATTCTTGATGAACTCCTGATAGACTGGGTGGCAAAGCAAGCATATAGGCCACCTCTCCAATCCTCCTGAGGATCTCAAAAGGGCCAATGAATCTCGGACTGAGCTTTCCTTTCATTGACCAAACTGCGACCTTGGTCCTTACTTCAAATTCCATACCACTCACTGCACCTTGATAATAGGTGAATTTGACTATATTTATGCCCTAAATAATCACGCTTTATTGTTGTTTTGATATTGTTTATGATGACAAAATGCTTTTATTAGTGTTCTTAGTATGTTATAGGTACACATGAGCTAATGAAGACTAAAAGAGCAAGTTTTGGAGTCAAAAGATGGTGAAAAAGGCCAAAATGTGGTACAAGTCAAGAACTTATGTTGAAAGTAGCCGAGAAGGTGTGATTCTGAGCTATATGGATGTTATGGAATGAATTTAAGTGATTTGGAGCTTTGAAGTCTTAGTAAAAGCTCAAAGAATTAAGCCGGGATCGAGTTCGGGGGTCAAATTTGATAAGTGTAGAACAAGCAAAGAATGGATGAGGCATATTGTGCACTGTTTAGTAAATCGGATATAACGGATGCTAAAAGGAGCTATTTTGGAGTCACATGTTGATGAAAAGGCCAAGAGAAGAGTTGAAGTGAAGTGAGCTTGAAGAATCAGAGAAAAATCAGACGAACTGTTCATCCGCGGTTCACTCGCGACGGCGGATGAACCGCGAAAAAATAGGCTCTCTGAAGTTTACTGTTCGCGGTCCGTCCGCAACCGTGGATGAACCGCAGAAGACACCGCAGAAGCAATCCTAATTGTGTACAAACTTAGTTTTTTAGCCCTAAAACCTCTATATAAACCCCTAGTTCACCCAATAGAGGCATGTTATCTTTAATTCAATACTTTTGCAAGATATTTAGTAAGAGAGAATCCTCTCAACTCTTTCTTTTATTTTATATCAAGTATTTCTTTATGATTTCAATTATTATTCTTGTTTCTTTAAGCATGAGTAGTTAAATCCTTTTCTAAGGTTTTGATGGAACCTATTGGGTGATGAACTTATCGTTTATGTGATTACAAATTGTGACTTAGCTTTCTATTTGTTCAACTTCATTCTTGTTGTAGTTAATTGGTAGGATCCCCAATTAGCCGTGCCTATTTAGTGTGCATAACTTGGAAAAGAGTGCATATTTAGGTATATTGTTGAACAACACCACACCTAGGTTATTGGAGGAATCTATAACTTTAGGCGTAAAGACGGGGTTAGGAATAACGAAGTCTTGGGTGCAATCTTAAGTGAACTATTCAAATTAAAGCTAGCTAGGGTAGCTCGGGAGAGTGCACTAGTAAATTATTGTAATTGCTCGGGAGAGGGTTACGATACACATAGCGTTCATGATTGATAGAATATATTAACAATTTGTATGAGCATAACGATAAGGGATTCCTTCAATAGGGGAAATCAATACCTTAGTCCTTCTCCATATTATTTTTACTCAACATTCAATTCTTTCTTTTAAGCATTCTTAAGTCTTGCAAAGTAGTTAGTCGAAATCCATATACAAATACACATTAAATTTTGGGAACTTGATTCGGAAGTACTCTTGGGTTGTGAAAGTTGTTATTGGTAGGTTAACTCCCAGTGGGATCGATCTTGGACTTATTAGACCAGGTTATATTGACTACGACCGTTGCTTGGATGTGAATCAATTTTGGCGCCGTTGCCGGGGAATTAACGGAATTATCAATTGCCATTGACAGAACTTCAAGATTCTTGTGTAGTCAGGTTCTTTCTACACTTTACATTGAATATTTTGACGGTTGTTGATTTGGGTACTCGGGTGCATGCCTAGAAAATCTGCAAGGACTGGAGAACTAATTGAAGGACTCTCAGACCCGAAGCAAACTTTCTGGGCACGTAACAGGGCTATCAAGAAAATTCAGCAATCTCAACAACCAATCAAACTAGACTTCGACATGGGTGACGTGAACGAACAAAACCAGCAAGCCGGGCTAAATATGCAAGAGGCGTAGGAGGCACAGGAAGGTGCACTGTTTGACTAGGCACAACCTACATTGGATAATTTGGCAACTGCCATCGTTGTGCCAGCAATTCAAGCTGAGTCTTTCCACATCACTAACAACATGCTTCACTTGTTGCAAAACAGGGGATTATTCTCTAGGTCTCAGGTTGACGATCCACAACAGCACCTAAAGAACTTTCTCCCCAGACCCCACTTTGTGGGAACATACTGGGTAGTTGTTGTTGTTGTTGTTGTTCCGTTCTCAGTTACAGGAGCAACACGGATATGGCTAAACTCACTCCTAATAAACTCCATTGCAACTTGGGATGAGTTAGTTAAACAATTCCACAACAAGTTTCATCCTCCTAACAAGACAGCTCAACAAATTGATGAGATTGTGAGCTTCAAGCAGAAACCAATGGAAACATTACATGAAACTTGGGGCAGATTCAAGGGTATGCTTGTTATGTGTCCTCACCATGGGATTCCTGAGCAGATGTTGGGTCAAAGGTTCTACATGGGGCTTTCAGATAGTATGAAGAATATTGTAGATGCTTCAGCAGGTGGGGCTTTTCCGAGCAAGACTTGGAGAGAGGGCCAAAATTTGCTAGACAAGATGGCTCAAAATTCCGGGTGGACGTCCAGGAATGCTCCTATTACACCAGTGGTACACTTTGTACCTCTGGATCCATCCAACACTATGGAGGAGAACATAGCAACTTTATTGACACAAATGAGCATCCTGGCAAAGAAGGTGGAAGAATCAGGGGGTTAAGCAACAGGTTCACATTGTAGATACTACCAATGGTGGTTTATGCACATCTTGCATTAGCCAACCCATAGGTAATCCATGGGTTGCAGACCAAGAACATCATCATCAGCATGAGGATATGAACTATGTGGCTAACTATGGAGGGCAGCGACAAGGTAATCAAAACTGGGGCCAACAGGCTCCAATGCAGTACAGACCTCCCCAGCCACAATTTAATGCAGCAGGTATGAGGCCACCACACAACGTGGCTCCATATCCTAGACCTCGGAATTTCGGAAATCAGCAGTAGGGATACCATTCACCTCCACCACCACATGGGGGTAGACAAGACGATGGGTTTGCAAGGTTGGAAGCTATGATGCAGCAGGTAATTGGCTCAAATGCTAAGACCAATGAAAGAATAGATGCACATGATGCAGCAATCAAAAATATGGAAGTGCAGATGGGGCAGATTGCTATGTCACTTAACAATCGTCCTCAAGGGACATTGCCTGCAGATACACAAACAAACCCAAAGGATCAAATCCCAAAGCAGCTAATGGCAGTTAATATGAGAAGTGGAAGAGATCTTGATGCTGAGCAAGAAAGAGAGAGAAGCAATTTGCAGGTTGAGACACTCACTCCAGTACCCATTGAACTGGAGGAGTCCACCGGGTAGACAGAGGTTACAGTCCAGCCAGTAGCTGAAAATAAAGATGTGCAGCAGGGAACACAGAAAGTAGCTGAACCGGTAGAGCAGCCGATTGAGGAGCAAGTGATAGAGAAAGAAAAGTCCCAAGTGATTGGGAAGAAGAGGCCTCCAGCACCATTCCCCCAAAGGTTGGCCAAGCACCAGAAAGAAGAGCAATACAAAAGGTTCTTTGATATGCTCAAGCAAATCCAGGTAAACATTCCTTTAATTGAAGCTTTGAAAGAAATGCCCGGGTATGCTAAGATGATGAAAGACTTGATGTCGCGGAAATTTGATTTCCAAGACTTGGCCACCGTGACTCTTACTCAGACTTGTAGTGCAGTGGTTTCTAGACCCAAATCCGGTCGTGATGGCGCCCAACAATCAAGCTAGGCCAGCCAAACCAACAGTTTAATTATAACACAATACCAGTCCCCAAATGGACAACCCAAGAAGAATATATGAGTTTAAGAACTCCAATAATAGTAATACTGAACAAAAGTACTGACACTCCCAAAGATCCGAAGTCACAAGTCTAGAGCCTCTAACAAAACCCAACAGGAAATAGAGAGTACGATATAGAAGTACTCAAGTCTGAATACAAAATATAAAATAACAACTGGAATGAGAGGAGGAGCTAGGCTCTGCGAACGTAGGCAGCTACCTCAGCAACTCGATGTGACAATGTAAACGCCGGAGATGTCCGTCTACTGCTCCTGTGTACCTGAGTCTGCACACAAAAGGTGCAGGGAGTAGGGGTGAGTACTAAGTACTCAGGTGAGTAACAAATATATATATGTAGCTGACAGTAAGAAATCCACAAAATACCACAATATGAAGCTACACTACAGTCCGAATCTCCTACGAACTAGCAACAATAATACAATACAGCTACCACAGAGTAATCCAACAAATACAGATGCAATGCAATGCACATAACTGCTACGGCGTGTAGCCCGATCCCATTTAACGTCGACGGCGCTCACTGGGGGTGTGTACAGACTCCGGAGGGGCTCCTACAGCCCAAGCGCAATACTGCTGCGGCGTGCAGCCCGATCCTCACATCAACCACTGCGGCGTGCAGCCCGATCCCATACTCAATCCACAATAAGCAATTAAGTCACAAAACAATTCATTTTCCTTATTTCCAGTTCTCAATTCATAATTTATGAAAAATACTTTAACTTTATTAGTTTTGTAAAAACCGGTGACTTAGCATTTCAAAAGTGTGATTACAATTCCCAGGACTGAGATCAGTGATTTAAGCAATTTTAGCTATCACATAAATATTGTCCTCTAGGGACGCTACAGATCGGCACTAGGCCCCAAACAAGGCTTACAGCCCACAAATATAGCAAATACAGTGTATTTCCAACACTAACCACATATTATTCATTCCTAGGATGGACCAAGTCTCAATCCCCAATCACAATCAATCCCGCACCTGCCACGGTGTGCGAGCCACGCCCTATTAGCGTCACAATGTGCTAAGCCGGGGTTTCGAACCCTCAAGCTACAATATACACAAACTACTCACCTCTAGCCGGTCGTAGAATCGTCCGCGATGCCTTTTCCTTTGAATTTCGTTGCCTCGTGTGTAGAATCTAGTCAAATAACAATAATTATATCAATTACGGGTCAAAGAATCATAACCCACTTCAATTTATATGAAATTCGCATAATTACACTAAGTTGGTAAAACCCGACCCCGGCCCCACTGCTCGGAAAATTCCGAAATTAGTACCAACGCGATCCTTATCTCGCCACGAGTCCGTGCATATAAAATTTATCGAAATCGGAGTTCAAATGGCCTCCCAAATCCAAAAATCCCGTTTTCAATATTTATGCCACATTTCTTCAAGATTTCAACCCAATTTCATGAAGATTGATGTTAATACTACCATAAAATGATGTTTTTGAGTCAAGAATCTTACCTCCGACAATACCCGATGACTTCTCAGTGATTTCCTCGAGTTTTCTTCTCTCTAGGGCTCAAATGTGTGTTTTGGGGGTGTAAACCCGTAACTCTCTGTTTCTGGATTTTTATTCACTGCCAGACACCATTGTTCATCGCGTTCGCGTGACCCTCTACGCGTTCGCGATGAACAAACCAGCCTTACTCTTCGCGAACGCGACGCTGGCCACGCGTTCGCGATGCTCAAATCCTGTAACCCTTCGCGGACGCGACTCATCCCACGCGTTCGCGATGTTCAAACTCCCAGCCACCCGGATTTCTTCTACGCGTTCGCGATGGACCTCCCGCGAACGCGAAGCACAACATCACGACCCTACGCGAACGCGACCCAAGCAACGCGTTCGCGATGCTTAACACCCCAGGACCTACGCGAACGCGATGCCTTCTCCCGCGAACGCGATGCATAAAAAGCCTTGGCCTTCGCGAACGCGACACCAGTCACGCGAACGCGAAGGCTTAAGGACTTGGGCAGAACCTGCAGTTTTCTGCAGAGTTTTTCCAAGTTCTAATTGCCCGGTTGATGGTCCGAATCCATCCCGAGGCCCCCGGGACCCCAACGAAAACCACCAACATACCCCAAAACATAATACGGACTTGTTCCAATCATAAAAACACCATACTAAACATCAAAATCACCAATTAACCACGGATTCAAGCCTAAGTTTCTTCAAAACTTTCAAAACTAACATTCAACCCAAAACCCGATCAAACGATGTCCGAATGACCTGAAAATTTGCAGACATATCCAAAATCACATAACGAAGCTACAGAAATTGTCGGAATTCTATTCCGACCCCCGGATCAAAATATCACCTACCATCCGGTTTTCGCCAAAATTCAACATTCGCCAATTCAAGCTTAAAACTACACCGGACCTCCGAATTCAATTCCGATTGTTCTCCTAAGTCATAAATGATCCCCCGGAACTAGTCGAATCATCGGAATCCGGTTCCGAGCACTCTAACTCAATAGTCAACTCTTGGTTGACTTTTCATATTCACGCTTTCTTCAAACATGCTATTTGTTTCATTTTCAATCCAAATCACTCCTAACTCACCCGATATACTCTAATACTGTTTTAAAAGCATAATATATGTAAATGCAAGGTAACGGGGTGGTAATTCCCGTAACGACGGGCCGGGTCGTTACATTCTCCCCAACTTAAACAAACGCTCGTCCGCGAGCGGGTTAAGAAACATACCCGGAGCATCAAACAAGTGTGGATATCTACTTCGCATCTCCTGCTCGGTCTCCCAAGTTGCTTCCTCCACGGGACGACCTCTCCACTGCACTTTCACTGAAGCTATATCCTTAGATCTCAGCTTACGAACCTGTCGACCCAAAATCGAACCTGTCGACCCAAAATGGCTACTGGTTCCACATCCTGTATCGTGCTGAAGTCCAACACATGAGACGGGTCTCCGACATACTTCCGGAGCATAGATACATGGAACACCGGGTGAACTCCCGACAAACCGGGTGGCAAAGCAAGCATATAAGCCACCTCCCCAACTTTCCTAAGCACCTCAAAAGGTCCAATAAACCTTGGGCTCAACTTCCCTTTCTTTCCAAACCTCATAACACCTTTCATAGGTGAAACTTTCAGCAACACCTTCTCACCTACTGAATAAGACACATCTCGGACCTTCCGGTCTGCATAACTCTTCTGACGCGACTGAGCTGTGCGAAGTCTCTCCCGAATCACCTTCACCTTATCTAAGGCATCTTGGACTAACTCTGTCCCTAACAACCTAGCCTCGCCGGGCTCGAACCAACCAACCGGAGACCTACACCGCCTCCCATATAAAGCTTCATACGGTGCCATATGAATACTGGACTGATAGCTATTATTGTAAGCAAACTCCGCTAAAGGCAAATAATCAGCCCATGAACCACCAAAATCAATGACACAAGCACGCAACATATCCTCCAATATCTGAATAGTACGCTCGGACTGCCCATCCGTCTGTGGATGAAATGCTGTGCTCAGCTCTACCTGTGAACCCAACTCTCGCTGAAATGTCCTCCAGAACTGAGATGTGAACTGGGTACCTCTGTCCGATATAATGGAAATAGGAACTCCATGCAATCTCACTATCTCACGGATGAATATCTCTGCCAACCGCTCTGAGGTATAGGTAGTACACACTGGGATGAAGTGAGCTGACTTAGTCAACCTATCCACCACCACCCAAACTGAATCAAACTTCCTCGCTGTCCGAGGGAGTCCACTAACAAAGTCCATAGTAATCCTTTCCCACTTCCACTCAGGAATATCGATGCGCTGGAATACACCTCCAGGTCTCTGATGCTCATACTTGACCTGCTGACAGTTTAAGCACCGAGCCACATGGCTCACAATATCTTTCTTCATCTTTATCCACCAGTAATGCTGCTTCAAATCCTGGTACATCTTCGCGCCTCCTGGATGAATAGAATACCGCGAACTGTGGGCCTCTTCCAATATCAACTCACGAAGGCCATCAACATTGGGCACACATATCCGGCCCCGCATCCGCAATACACCCTCACTATCAATAGTGACATCTCTAGCATCATCATGCTGAACTCTGTCCTTAAGGACAAGTAAGTGTGGATCATCATACCGGCGCTCTCGAATACGATCATATAAAGAAGAACGAGCTACTACACAAGCCATCACCCGACTGGGCTCAGAAATATCCAGCCTTACCATCCGATTAGCTAACGCCTGAACATCAACTGCTAGGGGTCTCTCCCCAACTGGAATATACGCCAAACTGCCCATACTAATGGCCTTCCGGGTCAATGCATCGCCCACTACATTGGCTTTCCCGGGATGATACAAGATAGTAATATCATAGTCTTTAAGCAATTTAAGCCATCTCCGCTGCCTCAAATTTAGATCTTTCTGCTTAAACAAATGCTGAAGGCTGCGGTGGTCCGTATATACATCACAAGATACACCATATAAGTAATGCCTCCAAATCTTCAAGGCATGAACAATAGCAACTAACTCCAAATCATGAACAGGGTAGTTCTTCTCGTGGGGTTTTAGCTGACGAGAAGCATATGCAATAACTCTACCCTCCTGCATCAACACACAACCGAGTCCAACTCTGGAAGCATCACAATACACCGTATATGACCCCGAGGCCGATGGTAACACAAGTACTGGAGCCGTGGTCAAAGCCTCCTTGAGCTTCTGAAAGCTCTCCTCACATTCATCAGACCACACAAATGGAGCATTCTTCTGTGTCAGCTTAGTCAACGGTGAAGCAATAGATGAGAAATCCTGAACAAACCGACGATAATAGCCTGCCAAACCGAGAAAACTACGAATCTCTGTAGCTGAGGAAGGTCTGGGCCAATTCTGCACTGCCTCAACCTTCTGAGGATCAACCCTAATACCATCACTGGACACTATATGTCCCAGAAAACCCACAGTATCAAGCCAGAACTCACACTTAGAGAATTTCGCATAAAGCTTCTCTTCCCTCAACCTCTGCAATGCCACTCTCAAATGTTGTGCATGCTCCTCCTGGCTGCGTGAATATACCAGGATATCATCAATAAACACAATCACAAAAGAATCAAGGTACGGCCGAAATACACTATTCATCAAGTGCACGAATGCAGCTGGGGCATTAGTCAATCCGAAAGACATCACCAGGAACTCGTAGTGCCCATATCGCGTCCTGAACGCTGTCTTCATAATATCCGAGTCCCTGATCTTCAACCGATGATAGCCCGATCGAAGATCAATCTTAGAAAATACACTAGCTCCCTGGAGCTGATCAAATAGGTCCTCAATACGAGGTAATGGGTACTTATTCTTCATTGTTACCTTGTTCAGCTGCCTGTAATCAATGCACATTCTCATTGTGCCATCTTTCTTCTTCACGAACAACACCGGTGCACCCCAAGGTGACACACTTGGACGAATGAAACCCTTATCTAAGAGTTCCTGAAGCTGTTCTTTCAATTCTTTTAACTCTGCTGGTGCCATGCGATAGGGAGGAATAGAAATGGGCCGAGTGCCCGGCACCAAGTCAATACCAAAGTCAATATCTCTGTCAGGCGGCATGCCTGGCAGGTCTGCTGGGAATACATCCGGAAACTCCCTCACAATGGGGACCGAATCAAGACCGGGTGTCTCAGCCTCAACATTTCTAATGAAGGCCAAATAAGACAAACAACCCTTGCCAATCATTCGCCGAGCCTTTATATAAGAAATCACCCTGTCGGACACATAATCAGTCAAGCCACGCCACTCGATCCTCGGATTACCTGGAATAGCTAGTGTGACTGTCTTGGCATGACAGTCCATAATCGCATGGTAAGGAGATAGCCAATCCATGCCTAGAATAACATCGAAATCTACCATGCCCAGTAGTAATAGATCAACTCGGGTCTCCAGACCCTCAATAGTAATAATACAGGATCGATATACCTGATCCACAACAACAGTATCCCCCACTGGGGTAGACACATGTACGGGCAGAGCAAGAATACCACGGGTCATACCCAAATGATGTGCAAAATAAGTAGAGACATAAGAATAGGTGGATCCGGGATCAAATAAGACAGAAGCATCCCTGTGGCAGACTGAGATAATACATGTGGTAACTGCATCTGATGCACTAGCTTCCCTCACATCTGGAAGAGCATAAAAATGAGCCTGACCTCCGCCAGTACGGTCCTTACCCCTGGGGCTACCCCTGGCTACCTGACCACCACCCCTAGCTAACTGAGCGAGTGCCGAAGAAACATGATCAGAAGATGAAGGCTGATCGCTCTGCTGAGACCACTTACGGAGCAACTGGAGACACTCCCTCCTGATATGGCCCAACTCACCACACTTAAAACAACGACCTAAAGCTGGAGAAAGGGACTCCTGAGAACCCCTCGTTGTAGATCAACCCTGAGCTGAAGGAGCAGGAGTAGAGCTCTAAGCTGGAAGGGCGCTCAGTGCGGGCTAGCTCTACTGTCGACCCTACTGGTCATGATGACCCTGATAACCGTGATGACCCTGACGACCACGATCTGACGAACCCTCACTAGACTGTGCACGGCCTGACTAAGCAGATCTGAAGGAACGACCTCTACTGTGCTGAAATTGGCCCCTAGACGGAGCACCACTGTAACTACCCGCACCACGAGGCCTCTTAGCCTCCCTTTCATCATTCTCTCGACGGCGGTCTATCTCAATCTGACGAGCCGCATCAACCACCTCCTCAAAAGTAACTATTGTAGCCCTCTCTCTAGTCATCAATATGCGGATAGGATAATTGAGACCATCCACAAATCTCCTGATCCTCTCACAATATGTCGGAATCATCCATATTGCATGACGGCTAACTGTGTGAATCTCATCTCGTACTAATTAACCGTCATCTCTCCCTGCTTCAACCACTCGAACTGACGTCGCAGCTCCTCTCTCCGAGACCGAGGCACGTACTTCTCCAAAAATACCATGGAGAACTGCTGCCAAGTGAGGGGCACTGCCCCAGCGGGCCTACGCCTCTCAAAATCCTCCCACCACCGGAAAGCTGCACCTGTGAACTGGAAAGTGGTGAATGAAACACCGCTGGACTCTAGAATACCCGCGGTGCGAAGCATGCGCCGACATCTGTCAAGAAAACCCCGGGCATCCTCGCCCTCGGCTCCACCGAATGTCGGAGGCCGTAACCTCTCAAATCTCTCCAAACGACGCCGCTCATCGTCGGGCATAACCGGAACCACATATGCAGGAGCCGGTGCAACGGGCGCAACTGGCTGTACCGGCTCGGGTGTGCGAGCCACGGGGGTCCGATTCCCTCCCCCTGCCTGTGAAGATGATACGCTGCAACTACTTGTGCCAAGCCTGTGCACACTGATAAGATCTGAGCCAAGGTCTCCTGAAGACCTGGTATGACAATGGGCACTGCCGGTACCTGAACCTGAGTTGTCGGAGCGTCTGCCGCTGGAATCTGGTCCTGAGTTTGGGCCACTGGTGTAGGAATCTGACCTTGAGTCTGGTCAGCTGGTGGGTCAGCAGGCACTGGCACTGCTGCCCTACCTCTACCACGACCACGGCCTCCGGGTGCCAATGGTGGTCGTCCGCCACGTCCGTTAGCTCGTGTTCTCGCCATCTGCAAGAGAATAGAATATGGAAAGATTTAATTTCATCATAACACAGATCGCACGATATGAATCCAAGAAAATGAGGTTTTTCCTAAAGTTTCTGTAGCCCTCCGAGGATAGATACGGACGTCTACGTACCGATCCGCGAAAGCCTACTAAACCGGCTCACGACTCGCGAGTCCTAATAACCTAGGGCTCTGATACCAACTTGTCACGACCCAAATCCGGTTCGTGATGGCGCCCAACAATCAAGCTAGGCCAGCCAAACCAACAGTTTAATTATAACACAATACCAGTCCCCAAATGGACAACCCAAGAAGAATATATGAGTTTAAGAACTCCAATAATAGTAATACTGAACAAAAGTACTGACACTCCCAAAGATCCGGAGTCACAAGTCTAGAGCCTCTAACAAAACCCAACAGGAAATAGAGAGTACGATATAGAAGTACTCAAGTCTGAATACAAAATATACAATAACAACTGGAATGAGAGGAGAAGCTAGGCTCTGCGAACGTAGGCAGCTACCTCAGCAACTCGACGTGACAATGTAAACGCTGGAGATGTCCGTCTACTGCTCCTGTGTACCTGAGTCTGCACACAAAAGGTGCAGGGAGTAGGGGTGAGTACTAAGTACTCAGTGAGTAACAAATATATATATGTAGCTGACAGTAAGAAATCCACAAAATACCACAATATGAAGCTACACTACAGTCCGAATCTCCTACGAACTAGCAACAATAATACAATACAGCTACCATAGAGTAATTCAACAAATACAGATGCAATGCAATGCACATAACCGCTACGGCGTGTAGCCCGATCCCATTTAACGTCGACGGCGCTCACTGGGGGTGTGTACAGACTCCGGAGGGGCTCCTACAGCCCAAGCGCAATACTACTGCGGCGTGCAGCCCGACCCTCATATCAACTACTGCGGCGTGCAGTCCGATCCCACACTCAGTCCACAATAAGCAATTAAGTCACAAAACAATTCATTTTTCCTTATTTCCAGCTCTCAATTCATAATTTATGAAAAATACTTTAACTTTATTAATTTTGCAAAAGCCGGTGACCTAGCATTTCAAAAGTGTGATTACAATTTCCAGGACTGAGATCAGTGATTTAAGCAATTATAGCTATCACATAAATATTGTCCTCTAAGGACGCTACAGATCGGCACTAGGCCCCAAACAAGGCTTACAGCCCACAAATATAGCAAATACAGTGTATTTCCAACACTAACATCATATTATTCATTCCCGGGATGGACCAAGTCTAAATCCCCAATCACAATCAATCCCGCACCTGCCACGGTGTGCGAGCCACGCCCTATTAGCGTCACAATGTGCTAAGCCGGGGTTTCGAACCCTCAGAGCTACAATATACACAAACTACTCACCTCTAGCCGGTCGTAGAATCGTCCGCGATGCCTTTTCCTTTGAATTTCGTTGCCTCGTGTGTAGAATCTAGTCAAATAACAATAATTATATCAATTACGGGTCAAAGAATCATAACCCACTTCAATTTATATGAAATTCGCATAATTACACTAAGTTGGTAAAACCCGACCCCGGGCCCCACTGCTCGGAAAATTCCGAAATTAGTACCAACGCGATCCTTATCTCACCACGAGTCCGTGCATATAAAATTTATCGAAATCGGAGTTCAAATGGCCTCCCAAATCCAAAAATCCCGTTTTCAATATTTAGGCCACATTTCTTCAAGATTTCAACCCAATTTCATGAAGATTGATGTTAATACTACCATAAAATGATGTTTTTGAGTCAAGAATCTTACCTCCGACAATACCCGATGACTTCTCAGTGATTTCCTCGAGTTTTCTTCTCTCTAGGGCTCAAATGTGTGTTTTGGGGGTGTAAACCCGTAACTCTCTGTTTCTGGATTTTTATTCACTGCCAGACACCATTGTTCATCGCGTTCGCGTGACCCTCTACGCGTTCGCGATGAACAAACCAACCTTACTCTTCGCGAACGCGACGCTGGCCACGCGTTCGCGATGCTCAAATCCTGTAACCCTTCGCGGACGCGACTCATCCCACGCGTTCGCGATGTTCAAACTCCCAGCCACCCGGATTTCTTCTACGCGTTCGCGATGGACCTCCCGCGAACGCGAAGCACAACATCACGACCCTACGCGAACGCGACCCAAGCAACGCGTTCGCGATGCTTAACACCCCAGGACCTACGCGAACGCGATGCCTTCTCCCGCGAACGCGATGCATAAAAAGCCTTGGCCTTCGCGAACGCGACACCAGTCACGCGAACGCGAAGGCTTAAGGACTTGGGCAGAACCTGCAGTTTTCTGCAGAGTTTTTCCAAGTTCTAATTGCCCGGTTGATGGTCCGAATCCATCCCGAGGCCCCCGGACCCCAACGAAAACCACCAACATACCCCAAAACATAATACGGACTTGTTCCAATCATAAAAACACCATACTAAACATCAAAATCACCAATTAACCACGGATTCAAGCCTAAGTTTCTTCAAAACTTTCAAAACTAACATTCAACCCAAAACCCGATCAAACGATGTCCGAATGACCTGAAAATTTGCAGACATATCCAAAATCACATAACGAAGCTACAGAAATTGTCGGAATTCCATTCCGACCCCCCGATCAAAATATCACCTACCATCCGGTTTTCGCCAAAATTCAACATTCGCCAATTCAAGCTTAAAACTACACCGGACCTCCGAATTCAATTCCGATTGTTCTCCTAAGTCATAAATGATCCCCCGGAACTAGTCGAATCATCGGAATCCGGTTCCGAGCACTCTAACTCAATAGTCAACTCTTGGTTGACTTTTCATATTCACGCTTTCTTCAAACATGCTATTTGTTTCATTTTCAATCCAAATCACTCCTAACTCACCCGATATACTCTAATACTGTTTTAAAAGCATAATATATGTAAATGCAAGGTAACGGGGTGGTAATTCCCGTAACGACAGGCCGGGTCGTTACATCCGCAATAGGTCAGTTTTCTTTCTAAACTTTAATCTTCACTTAAACCTTATGCCCTTGGTGATTTATAAGAGGCTAGGCATTGGGAGAGCCAGGCCTACCTCCATGTTATTACAGCTTGCTGACAGGACGGTTAAGCGTCCATTTGGTATATTAGATGATGTGCTCATCCAGGTGGGGAAGTTCGTGTTTCCCGCCGATTTTGTGATTCTTGACTGCAAGGTGGACGAGGAAATTCCTATAATCTTAGGAAGACCATTCCTAGCCACCGGGAGAGCTTTGATTGATTGTGAGACTGGGGAACTCAAGATGAGGTTGAATGATGAGGAGATCATATTCAATGTGCAAAAATCCATGAGGTGCCCTAGTGAGTTCGCGAATTGCTCTCTTATTGATGTGGTTGATGTGATAGTGGAGACAGATGATGCAGAGTTGACCATTGAAGATCCACTTCAAGCATGCCCGATGAACATGGAAGAGGTAAATGGTGAAAGTTTAGCAGAATGGGTACTATCTCTGGAAGGCAAGGGGTTTTGGGAGAGAGAGCTTGAATTCGAGCCACTACACTTAGAGAAAAGAGAGACCCCTCCTGCAAAACCATCCATAGAAGAGCCACCAAAGCTTGAGCTTAAACCACTACCATCTAATCTCAGGTATGAATTTCTAGGCCCTAACTCCACTTTACCTGTTATTATCTCATCTGGTTTGCTAGATGTGCATGCTCAAAAGCTTATACAGGTACTAAAAGAATGCAAAACTGCCATTGGGTGGACCATGGCACACATAAAAGGGATCAACCCCGCATACTGCATGCACAAGATTTTCCGAGAAGAGGGGCACAAACCTTCCAAGAAATGCAAAAGAAGGCCGAACCCGAATATGAAGGATAGGGTGAAAAAGAAAGTGATAAAGTGGCTAGACACGGGGTAGATCCCAAGTAGTAAGTTGTCTCACCCTTCTGTGCTATACATGTATTATTATGCCATGAGGACATGGGATGATTTTAAGTGTGGGGTGGGAGACTTATCTTGTATTGTATATTGTATATAGTAGATGTAGCTGTAAATTATATTAGCTGGCTTGGCCCGATGATGGACACTTGGCAATAGGTTTCTTAAGGGTCTAAGTCGGAATAAAAACACAAAAAAAATCAGAAAATTTGAAAAAATACAAAAATATGAGTAGAGGACTCTTCCTTATGATGGACTATTTAGGACAAGTACTCTTGAGGGAAGTAGTCCACGTAGGAATTTTTCTTTCTTTTATTTTCTTTTTCTAGGTAGTGTATCATCTCCCCCTTGGTTTTTCTTTTGACCACGGTTCTTTTCCAAGGGTTTTTATTGAACCGGGTTAGGTAAATTTTTCTTTTCATAGGATTAGAGGAAAAAGGGTAACATGTAACCCCAAGTATGCACATTAGCAAAGCTTAATTGAACTTGAGAATGTATTATCTAAGCTTGACCGTAGATTCTAAATATGCCTTAAATTGCACAATACAGCTTGCTTGAACATTGATAGGACTTTGTAGATGAACCGAATTCTAAATGAGTTGCATGCTATGTGTGTGTGAGATTTTACTTACATTATATGTTTTACATGATACCTAGAACTTGCCCTGTGTGTTTGCAAAGCGAAATAGAAGTTGTTTGGTTGTAGAAAGGATAGAGGCATTTCTTTGTGTAACCCCATAAATCAATAGACATGAATTCACCCGTACATAATATCCTAGTTAACCCCTTTGAGCTTAAAGCCTATTCTTTGATAACCCTTGAATGTTCATGAAAAATTGAAATCTTACATTGTTCTACTTTACCTCCTAGAAGCACTTGTATTGTAATGAATATGCATAAGTCTAAGTGTGGGGTGAAGGGAAATTGAAAAAGGGAAAATCAAGAATGAATGGTAGAAAATAGTGAACCGGCCAAAATAATGTAAATGTGTTGCAAAGCAATGAGAAAAAAAAAGATATTCTGAGAAAAAGAGCTATATCAATGTATATATGAAAATTAGAAAGGTCAGTACACCAACAAAAGAAAAGTGGGGATTCAAAGTAAATAAAGGTGAAGGAATGTTTAGGGGAGACATAAGGAAGAAAACGAAAAGGGAAGTTGTGAAAAAGAGAAGAAAAGTGCTTAGGGAGATTAGTCACTATAACCAAAAGTATCCTACCCGTCCCGTAGCTAACATTACAACCCTTAAAGACCTCTTGATCTATGATTGAATAACTCGATTAGTGGAGTATTACACTAGGGGCAAGCCTATGGTGTGTCCGTATGCATATGAATGTTCTTTGTTGAGAGTGAGTGAATTTTTCCGATATTTATAAGTTCCATGTTCTAAATTATTTATGTGTGGGAACTTCTCTTAATAAACTATGTGAGGGTGTGTAACTCAAGAGGAAGAAGGTAAATTTACAAGTTTTTGGTGATAATTAGAGTAAGCAATAATGTGCTGGCATGAGAGTTTACAGGTTAGGTAAAGATTGTGCATATCTTAGGTTAATCATGAAAGATAGCTTTTGTGACATATTTTGGGGGAGACATAAATAAAATTGGCCTAAAGTGTGATTAAGGTTGCTCGAGGACGAGCAAAGGTTTAAGTGTGGGGTATTGATAATAGGTGAATTTGACTATATTTATGCCCTAAATAATCATGCTTTATTATTGTTTTGATATTGTTTATGATGACAAAATGCTTTTATTAGTGTTCTTAGTGTGTTATAGGTACACATGAGCTAATGAACACTAAAAGAGCAAGTTTTGGAATCAAAAGATGGTGAAAAAGGCCAAAGTGTGGTACATGTTAAGAAACTATGATGAAAATAGTCGTGAAGGTGTGATTCCGAAGCTATATGGATGTTATGGAATGAATTTAAGTGATTTGGAGCTTTGAACACTGAGTAAAAGCTTAAGGAATTAAGCCGGGATCGAGTTCGGGGGTCAAATTTGATAAGTGTAGAACAAGCAAAGAATGGATGAGGCATATTGTGCACTGTTTAGTAAATTGGACATAACTTTTAGTTCAAAACTCCATTTGGCTCCATAATATATGGTTGGAAAGCTAATTCAAAGGGATACAACTTTCATGTTTTGAGTTTTTCCAAATTCCCAACGGAACAGGGTGAAAAACCGCAGTTTCTTCGCGACCGCGGATGAACCGCGGAAAAACAGGCTCTCTGAAGTTTTACCTGTTCGCGGTCCGTCCGCGGCCGCGAACGAACCGCGGAAGTCGCCGCAGCAGCAGCCCTAATTGTACTCAAACTTAGTTTTTTAGCCCTAAAACCTCTATATAAACCCCTAGTTCGCCCAATAGAGGCATGTTGTCTTTATTTCAATACTTTTGCAAGATATTTAGTATAAACCCCTAGTTCGCCCAATAGAGGCATGTTGTCTTTAATTCAATACTTTTGCAAGATATTTAGTAAGAGAGAATCCTCTCAACTCCTTCTTTTATTTTATATCAATTATTTCTTTATGATTTCAATTATTATTCTTGTTTCTTTAAGCATGAGTAGCTAAATCCTTTTCTAAGGTTTTGATGGAACCTATTGAGTGATGAACTTATCGTTTATGTGATTACAAATTGTGACTTAGATTTCTATTTGTTCAACTTCATTCTTGTTGTAGTTAATTGGTAGACGTCCCAATTAGTTGTGCCTATTTAGTGTGCATAACTTTGAAAAGAGTGCATATTTAGGTATATTGTTGAACAACACCACACCTAGGTTATTGGAGGAATCTATAACTTTAGGCGTAAAGACGGGGTTAGGAATAACGAAGTCTTGGGTGCAATCTTAAGTGAACTATTCAAATTAAAGCTAGCTAGGGTAGCTTGGGAGAGTGCACTAGTAAATTATTGTAATTGCTCTGGGAGAGGGTTACGATACACATAGCGTTCATGATTGATAGAATATATTAACAATTTGTATGAGCATAACGATAAGGGATTCCATCAATAGGGGAAATCAATACCTTAGTCCTTCTCCATATTATTTTTACTCAACATTCAATTCTTTCTTTTAAGCATTCTTAATTCTTGCAAAGTAGTTAGTCGAAATCCATACACAAATATACTCTAAAATTTGGGAACTTGATTCAAAAGTACTCTTGGGTTGTGAAAGTTGTGATTGATAGGTTAATTCTCTGTGGGATCAATCTTGGACTTATTAGACCACGTTATATTGACTACGACCGTTGCTTGGACGTGAATCAATTTTGGCGTCGTTGCCGGGGAAGTAACGGAATTATCAATTGCCATTGACAGAACTTGCAAAGTCTCTCCTGAATCACCTTCACCTTGTCCAAAGCATCCTGTACTAACTCTGTCCCCAACAACCTAGCCTCACCGGGCTCAAACCAACCAACTGAAGATTTACACCGTCTCCTATATAAAGCCTCATACGGCGCTATCTGAATACTAGATTGGTAGCTGTTGTTATAGGCAAACTCTGCGAGAGGCAAATAATGAGCCCATGAACCACCGAAATCCATAACACAAGCTCGCAACATATCCTCCAAGATCTGAATAGTACGCTCGGACTGTCCGTCCGTCTAAGGATGAAATGCAGTACTCAACTCAACCTAGGAGCCCAACTTATGCTAAAATGTCCTCCAGAACTGCGAAGTAAACTGAGTACCTCTGTCTGATATGATAGAAACTGGGACTCCATGCAATCTCACGATCTCCCGAATGAATATCTCAGCTAACCGCTCCAAGGAGTACGTAGTACCTACAGGAATGAAGTGAGCTGTCTTGGTCAGCCTATCCACAATCACCCAAACTTAATCAAACTTCCTTGCTGTCCGAGGGAGTCCAGTAACAAAGTCTATAGTGATCCTTTCCCACTTCCACGGGAATATAAATGCGCTGAAACACGTCACTGGGCCTCTAATGCTCGTACTTGACCTACTGACAGTTGAGGCACCGTGCTACATGTCTCGCAATGTCCATCTTCATCTTCCTCCACCAATAATGTTGTTTCAAGTCCTGGTACATCTTCGCGGCACCTGGATGGATAGAATACTGCGAGCAATGGGCCTCCTCCAATATCAACTCACAAAGGCCATCAACATTGGGCACGCATATCCGGCCCTGCATCCTCAATACACCATCACTATCAATAGTGACATCTCTGGCATCATCATGCTGAACTTTATACTTAAGGACAAACAAGTGTGGATCATCATACTAGTGCTCACGAATGCTATCATATAAAGAAGACCGTGAAACAACACAAGCCAACACCCTGCTGGGCTCTGAAATGTCTAACCTCACTAGCCGATTGGCTAATGCCTGAACATCATTGTCACACCTCCCTTTTTACTACCTTTCAATTTCCTAGAAAGGAGAATAAGGTATACCTCATTAATTACTAATACACCTAGGAAGGGATATAATAATAACAATGAGGAAGAAGTTTTTCCAATTTAAGGACAATCGGATCAGGGTTTTACTTAAAATTTTAGAGTCGCCACTTGGTAATATAATGGTATCCCGAGTCACCGATTAATCCCGAATCCGAGGAAATTGACTCTGTTTTTATCAGTCTGCGCAACGAGAAATCCAGATAAGGAATTCTGTTAACCCGGAGAAGGTGTTAGGCACTCCCAAATTTTGTGGTTTTAGCACGGTCGCTCAACTATCATTTTTTGTTTTATATGAATTTCACTATATGCTTTTACAACATGTATATGTCTCGTTTTTAATTTTTTAATGACTTCCGACGTCGCGAAAATGTATTTCGAGTCACACCGCAACCAGTACGCCTGTGACTTTAACACGTTTCGACTTCGTCGAGATTTGAGATTTGAGTCACATTAGATGTGCACTCATATTAAGGAAGGTATATTTAAAATTGTTCCTATAGCGTCTAACGACTTATTATACTTTTGGAAAGACCGTGGAATTTGCTAAACGGTCTTCCCGAATCTATCACTTATTATTATTTATATGGGGCCCCGTGTATTTTGTTCTTATACGAGGCTCATCCCGTTATTTTTAATAGTCCAATCCTAACGAATACTATATTTTCTATTTTTGGTTTTTTCCTTAGTTATATTTAAATTGTATTATATTTTCAGAATCATACCCAGGCCTATCATTTGCATTCCCAGGCCTGGATTTTCATGGGCTTGAACTAACAGCCCAGCTTGCAGGACTGGGTTTTGAAAACCCAGAATATATTAGAATCATTATTCGAAGGCCTAAAGACGAATCCAATTGGATCCTGGCCTGTATTGTTTTTCAAGCCCAGGCCAAATGAGGAAAACGAAAGGCAGAAACAGAATTTCATAACAACTATACACATGCTCAACATCAGTAAGTAAAATCAACCAAATGATATTTATTTCATAGAAACAGAAGTACAGAATTCACAAAATTAATTCTAAATCCTAATTATCTATCACCTACTGAACTTGAACAATATAATTCAGTTTCTTCTATCTTAACAGTGATGGCTTAATTATGCGAATTGGCTCATGATTAACCACTAATTGTAACTCATGACATTTTAGACTATATTTATCAGCTACTAATGAACTTAAACGATAAGCTACTTGTGTCAACTACTTTGAACAGTTATATGATACTTAACTTTGTAAATTAATTACTGATTCTAGCTTACACCATTTCAAGATGTTATTGAACTAGTTGAAGTGAAGAGACAGATTAAAGGTAAGTCAATCATCATATTCTAATTCATGTTATACTGATTATTATTTGGATTATAAGACTAATATTATCTAGGTGAGCTGATTTATGAGTTAACTTGTTTTTAAACTATTTCTATGGTGATTACGACTACATATACTATACTCTACTCTATCTATTACACTATCGGTAGTATAACCTCAGTCTCATACGTATCAGTTATACCAAACATCCCAATCAAATTACAGTGGATCTAATCATGCGATAAAAGTAAGAACATATGAATTACAACTGAAAACTTTCTTCTGAAAAACTCATAGTATTCATTTCTTCAAATCAACTGGCAGTTACATATTTTGGTAGGAACTGTGTACCTGATTCAGCAAAGAGAGATCTATGAGTCTAGAATACAGATGAATATGAAGGATAGTCAGCGATCACAGCAGCAGAAGCAATAGAGAGTAAATCACAGCAGAACAGCAAACACAGTTGAATATAATCTTCAAATCCAGCAAATAAACAGTCCAAAGAACAGACTTGAAGAAAATCCAATAGAATCCAACAATGTAGAATAGCAGAAGATCCTGATTGAATTTTGAAATTGCACTCAACTATCCTTAGAATTTCACTCTCTATTTGTGATGTATCACCTTTGATTTCAGAAAATTTCTCTGAATTTCTAGAATCCATCCCTTTTCAGGCTTAATTACAGCCTATTTATAGATGTTTTTGGTGAAATTTTGAGGGGGAAATTAAAAAATCTTATTACAAGTTCCCTCCCCTTAATTCCCTAATTAATTGCAGTTTGGTACCTTATTTCAGATTTGAAATGCCTTCCAGCCCTTGCTGGAAGGTTCCAGGGCATTCTTTTTGCTTCTTTTAAGGGTCTATTACTATAGTGCCCTCACTTGCTAAGGATTTTAACAGTTATGCCTTTTTATTGGGTCTATTTTACCCTTTGTTTTATGTATTATTGCAGAAATACTAAGCCTGAATGTCTATTTTATTCATGCAGGGTCTATTAAATCCACAACTGTGCCATTTTTATTCCTTTTTATACCAATGTTACTTCTTGTTAATTACCCAACATGTTAATGGCCTGGGTATCTTGAATTAGTTAGTATTTAACTGCTGGCCAGTATTCATAAATCATTTAAGACTTAGCCAGCTTTAACCTTAGTTCTTTTTTTTTCGTTTCAGTTTTAACCTTTTTAATTGTCACAAACTAACTTAAAATGTAGCCTTTATTATTACTTATCTAATTGAATTAGATTTGCAGGACTAGCCTGTTTATTATTTAGACTTAAGTTTGCAGAATTAGCCACTTTATTATTTTGACTTAGACTTGCAGAATTAGCCACTCCAATGTTCCAGGAGTGGCCACTTTATTATTTAGACTTAGACTTGCAGAATTAGCCACTTTATTATTTAGACTTAGACTTGCAAAATTAGCCACTCCAATGTCTCGGGAGTGGCTATATTAATCAAATAGTCTTAAGTCATTTCAATTGTAGCCAGATTAGGTTACTTTCAATACTAGCCAGTTTACTAATCATTTGTCTATTACAGCTATAACCAATACCCTAAAGCATAGTAATATTGATCATAGTCTAGCACATGAATCTATTACAAATACAACTCACTTATGTCAATTTGCACACATAGCCACAATCAGAAATCATGTATCAATTAACCAAAACTCAGAGGGAAATTAGATAATGGTTGAATCTCAATTAACTAACTCACAATTTCAGACTTAGGCATAGTTAACAAATCACACATAAAGAAGTATATTCTCAACCAATTCATGTGTTGACTTATAGAAAAATCCTAAGAGGCTCAGTATATCAGTTAAGCATAATAAACAGGATAGATGACAGGTTAATGATAGAAGCCCTCAGAAAGTTTATTAAACACGAAATCAAAAGAGATGAAACAGACAAAACATATTATAACAGAAGACATGTAAAAGATGAAACAATCAGAAGATATGTAGAAGATTAAAGTATAGGAAACTTAAAACAGAAAAACCTATGAAACATAATCTATAGAAAATAAGAAAAACAACTACACAAAGAACATGCAAAAGATTAAACTATACAAGCAAAGAAGGCAAAATAGACAAAGACAATCATGCAAAAGATCGAAGATACATAAGATAGGGGCAAGGACACTTAGCTTAGCAGGATATGTCTCATGTGCTTTTCCTTATTTCTTTCTTTCTTTTTCTTTTCTTTTCTTCCAGTTTTTTAAGACTTCAGAAACTCAAAATCTTTATTTTTCCATATTTTCCTTTAAACATGTTTATTTGGGTTTTGTGATAAATGGGGTGTTATATATGTAAAGGGGTGTATTTTGGGGGTGGGTCTTGTTTGGGAGTTCGCCGGAGATAGGGTTCCGGCGAACTTCTTTTGGATATTCGAGCATTTTCAGTGATATTTGAAAGAAACCAACTGTGTAGGGTGAAAGATCCCTTCGTAGTGGTTATGTGTTGTTAATTTTGGAGGCAGATTAAAAGATTGAAGGTCACCAGCAAAGATTCTGGTGGCCGGACTTTCAAGAAGTCGGGATTTTTTCTGCTTTCTTTGGTTTCTAAGATGGTTTGGGTGAGAAAAGAAAGAAAGAAAGAGTTTCGGGTGAGGGTGGCCGGAGACGGCCATGAATACCTGCCAGTCTCCATGGAAGTGATGAATAAGACGAAGGAGAAGAAAATAGAAGGGCGGCTAGGGTTTTTTTGGTGAGTGTAATATCTGGTCTCTGAATGAGAGACTGAGCTTATATACTCTCTCAAGCTTGGGCGATCCTGGCCTTTGGATCACTTTTGATCAATGGCCAGGATCAAAGGATCCCATACGCTGTCGTTTGGATCTTAATGAGGAACACCTGGCCTCCGTTAGATCATCTGATTTGGATGGCCAGGATTAAATTACCAATACTACGTCGTTTATTTTATTTAAGGAGATTCAATATTATCTGTTTGATCAATTATATGACGACCAGGATTTAATCCTTTGAAACGCCGTCATTTTATTTATTATTTGGACCGGATAATGTAGTCTTTTGGGCTGATGTATTTTGGGCTTGAATTTTGGCCCAATTATTGTATTTCTTATGTATTTTTTATGTATTTAATTATTTTTTGTATTTTCCTTGTTGTATTTTATTTTTCTTTTTTTGTATTCTTTTCAATTATTACTTTTCTTTTATTTTCCTATTTTTTTAATTTTTTCTGGTATTTTTATGACATTTTTGCTTTAATTTTTTGGTATATTTGTATTTTTTTAAATTTTCTTTAATTCCTTTATTTTTTGTGACATTTTCTAATTAACCCCTTTTTAATTTTAAATTTCTAATTTCATATTGTTTCAATCAAAATCACACATTTTATTCAATTAAGCACACAATTACATATCAAAAATCTTATTTATTTATTATTGGAAAAAATCACGTGCTCACAGCTGCCCCACTTTTCTCGGGAACACGAAGAGTTTCAGTGCAAAGACAAGTGAGGAGTAATGAGAGATTTTTGCCCACTAGCATATTCCATGAGAAGCATTTTGAAAACTCTTTCACCGCACCCTGCTTCAGAGGTTGCCTACATATCTTGGGCTAAACAGGAATCGAGTCAGTGTAGTTCGGGAAGGTCTGGTAGTTTGAGACTACCAAGACTTGTTGTTGCTACTACTGCTATTGCTATGACCACTGACTTACTTCTTATTACACTAGTGATGAAATGAAAAATGAAGAAGCTATTCTAAGCTATAATCCTATGAATTATAATGATTCCTATCTACTTCTTGTCTTCTTATTCTTCCTTGACTTTCCATATCTTATGTTATCATCCTTCTTTTTGTTGATTTTTGCTTTATTTTCTTGTTTCTGATATATTGCTTATTTCCCTTCGGTGTGACTTCCAATTGTTTTCCCTGCTTCCAGGTTGATACCTGTTTTAAACAAAAATAAAAACAACGAAAACTTTTCCTCTGCCCAGTGTGGGCTTTTCACATGTCATGGTGTTACTCATGTCAGATAAAACAAAATTATAAATTGCAAAAATGTATTCCCTTGTTATACAGGTGGGCGCTTGAACAGAAATTAAAAATTCTAGAAATGTATTCCCTTGTTATACGAGTGGGCGCCTGAACAGAAATTAAAATTGCAGAAATGTATTCCCTTGTTATACAGGTGGGCGCCTGAATAGAAATTAAAATTGCAGAAATGTATTCCCTTGTTATACAGGTGGGCGCCTGAACAGAAATTAAAATTGCAGAAATGTATTCCCTTGTTATCCAGGTGGGCGCCTAAACAGAAATTAAAATTGCAAAAATGTATTCCCTTGTTATCCAGGTGGGCGCCTGATGCATGAAAATAAAATGGAGAAAAATATTCCCTTGTTATCCAGGTGGGCGCCTGATGCATGAAAATGCAATGCAGAAAAATATTCTCTTGTTATCCAGGTGGGCGCCTGATACATGAAAATGAAATGTAGAAAATTATTCCCTTGTTATCCAGGTGGGCGACTGATGCATGTTATCCAGGTGGGCGCCTGATGCATGAAATGCGCCTAATGCATGAAACTAGAATGCAGAAAATATTCCCTTGTTATTCAAGTGGGCGCCTGATACATGAAAATGAAAATGCAAAAAATATTCCCTCAGTTTGATAACTGGGGTATGAATTTCAAAAAGACAATACCTTCCTTGCATGTTTTTTGGGTAATTTTCTTGTTGACTGAATAAGTCCTCATCTGCGGATTCCTCCTTTTATTGCTGTATTTTCTTTTGTGTTTTTATTCTTCCACATTGGTCACATTCACTTTGAAGTGATTAGTGAGAATTTGAATCTTTTTGTTCCTATCTAAATCAGAGAACAATCTTATTAGTTATAAAATGTTGGCAACTGGCATTTCGTTGATTGTGCTTCCATTGCCTGCCTCTTCTTGGTTTATTCCGCTATGCAGCCTTTGCTAGATTTCTTTAACTTTTCTTCTGTAATCTCCTTCCCACATTTCTTTTTGTTTCTTTTTTTTTTCTTTGGCTTTGATTGACATCTTTTGTTTTTCTTTTATTTTCTCTCTGACCCAACGTTATTACGCCTTTTAACATGAGATGATGGTAGTTAGCTTTCATTGGGCAACTAGTTTTTGATCAATGAAATGCAGAAAAATATGAATTTAAAATGGGTAAGGGTACTTTGGATTAAAGACAGAACTTATCTGGGTATGACCGCTGATTCCTCTGACCATGCCATGTATTTAAACTTCGACCCAGCTTGTCCAATCGAATTGTCACTATCTTAACTCCAACTTTTCCTTCAACCCAAACCAATCTTATTTTTGCTATTTTTCTTCTTTCACAAAATATTCCTCACATTGGCCTTATGGTGCCGGTCAAGCTTTTCACTAATACGACTCTCTCATTTATTCTCTCAATCTCACAGTCGCCTTACGGTGCCGGTTAAGGTTTTCACCGATAAGACTCTCTCATTTTTATTCTCTCAGTCTCGCAATCGCCTTACGGTGCCGGTTAAGGTTTTCACTGATAAGACTCTCTCATTTTTATTCTCCCAATCTCGCAATCGCCTTATGGTGCCGGTTAAGGTTTTCACCGATAAAACTCTCTCATTTTTTATTCTCTCAATCTCGCAATCGCCTTATGGTACCAGTTAAGGTTTTCACCGATATAACTCTCTCATTTTTTATTTTCCTTTTTGTTCTTTTGTTTTCTGAACCACCGGGTACTGTCCATGCCATGTTTTCCTTATTCTCGTTGTATCATCATTCTCTTGAAATTAATCAGAAGGTCTTTCTTTGGACTGTAATGTGGCTTTTGGATGGGTTTAAGAAGAAGGGTCTAAAAGGCTCAAAATTTTACGAGGGTTTAAAAATATTTACAACTCTCGGAATCTCAAACATAACTTCTGCCCCAGTTTCAATATGTGGGGAATCACGGATTTTATTTTTATCATGACTGAACCTCAGTGAGGCTTCCTACGTACCCTTTCGGGATCAAGTCAAAACGTAGTTCGAACTATAAGATCACTTTTGTTACGATTGGACTTTTTCCCGATTTTCTTTTGTCTTTTTGTATGCATTTTTTCATTTGTTTGCATTTGCATTTTTTTTCATCATCACTTTTCATTTTGTATTCTTGCATCAAAATAATTCCAAGAGAGGGATATGAAACAATAAAACAAATAAGGCTCAATGGGGATGTCAATGGGTTGAGTGTTTGGATAAAGAATAAAATGCCTTCATCATTTCAATTCCAAAATTATGACAAATACAATTATACAAATAAAAAAAGGAATCATACATAATATCTCTTGACTGCATTTGAGTTGATAGCAGTCTCTACACATTTTCCTTCAACATTTGTCTGATATAGAGCTCCACTGGACAATACCCGTGATACCATGAACGGTCCTTGCCAATTCAGTGTAAATTTGCCTTTCGCTTCAGCCCAATGTGGCAGAATACGTCTCAGTACCAATTGTCCCACTTCAAAATTCCAAGGACGTACCTTCTTATTGTATGCTCTGGCCATTCTCTGTTGATATAATTGCCCATGGCAAACCGCTGCTAACCTCTTTTCGTCAATCAAATTCAATTGTTCCAACCGGGCCTTTACCCATTCATCATCATCGATTTCAGCCTCGGCTATGATTCGAAGAGATGGTATCTCTATTTCTACGGGTATAACTACCTCTGTTTCATACACAAACGAATAGGGTGTGGCACCGATAGAAGTATGCATAGTTGTACGATAACCCATAAGAGCGAACGGTAGTTTTTCATGCCATTGCCTTGACTTTTCCACCATTTTTCTGAGAATCTTCTTTATATTCTTATTCGTAGCTTCTACCGCTCCATTCGCTTTAGGCCTATAAGGTGTAGAGTTACGATGTAGGATTTTGAACTTTTCACATGCTTCTGCCATGAGGTGACTGTTCAAATTCGCACCATTGTCTGTGATAATTACTTTAGGAATTCCAAAGCGACATATAATATTTTCATGCACGAAATCCACCACTGCCTTCTTTGTCACTGCCTTAAATGTCTTCGCCTCCACCTATTTGGTGAAATAATCAATCGCGACCAAGATAAATCTGTGCCCACTAGATGCTGCAGGCTCTATTGGTCCGATGACATCCATGCCCCAGGCAACGAATGACCAGGGTGCAGACATTGTATGCAATTCATAGGGTTGAGAGTGAATCAAATGTCCGTGTATTTGACATTGAAGGAATTTCCTCACATACCTAATACAATCATGTTCCATGGTAAGCCAATAATATCCTGCTCTTAGTATTTTCTTGGCTAAGATGTATCCGCTCATATGAGGTCCGCAAGCTCCCGCATGTACCTCGGCTATAATTGTGTCAGCTTGCTGCGCATTTATACATCTCAATTTCCCCAAATCTGGTGTTCTTTTGTATACAACTCCTCTACCGAGGAATAATCCATTTGCCAATCGTCTTATAGCCCTCTTTTGATCTCCAGTGGCTTGTTCTGGGTACTTTCCTGTCTTCAAGTATTCTTTGATATCATGATACCACGGCTCTCCATCAAGTTCTTCTTCCACAGCAAAATAATAAGCATTTTGATCACGCACCTGTATCTGTAGTGGATCTACATAAGCTTTATCTGGATGATGCAACATGGAGGATAATGTGGCCAAAGCATCTGCTACTTCATTGTGCATTCTTGGGATGTGTTTGAACTCTATAGATTGAAATCTCTGGGATAGTTCATGTAGACATTGTCGATAAGGTATCAACTTTAAATCTCTTGTCTCCCATTCTCCCTGAATTTGATGTATCAAAAGATCCGAGTCACCCATGACCAAAATCTCTTGAAAACCCATATCTATTGCCATCCTCAATCCCAATATGCATGCTTCATATTCAGCCATATTGTTGGTGCAGAAAAATTAAAGCTGAGCGGTAACGGGATAATGCTGACCCGTTTCTGAAATAAGTACTGCTCCAATTCCAACTCCCTTACTGTTGACGGCTCCATCGAAGTACATTCTCCATCATGGCTTATCATCTTGCTCTACTTCTTCAACATTCATTGCCTCCTCATTGGGAAAATATATTTTTAACGGCTCATATTCATCATCCACTCGGTTCTCTGCTAGATGATCTGCAACTACTTGCGCTTTCGTTGCCGTACGTGTTACATAGATGATGTCAAACTCTGTGAGCAGAATTTTCCATTTAGCAAGTCTTCCTGTAGGCATAGGCTTCTGAAATATATACTTCAACGGATCCAACCGTGATATCAAATATGTGGTATAAGCTGACAGGTAATGTTTCAGTTTTTGAGCAACCTAGGTTAGAGCACAACACGTTCCCTCCAATTGAGTGTATTTCACCTCTTAAGATATGAACTTTTTACTGAGGTAATATATCGCCTGCTCTTTCTTTCCCGTCTTATCATGCTGCCCCAGTACGCAGCCAAAAGAATTGTCTAGCACAGTCAAATACAAGATCAGAGGTCTTCCCGGTTCTGGATCAACTAATACTGGAGGATTAGACAAATATTCTTTAATCTTGTCAAAAACCTCTTGGCATTCATCATTCCAATTTACCGCAGTATCTTTCTTCAGAAGTTTGAAAATGGGCTCACATGTTGACGTCAACTGAACAATGAACATGCTCATATAATTCAAGTTGCCCAATAAACTCATTACTTCTTTCTTATTCCTCGGCGGAGGCAAATTCTGGATTGCTTTTATCATTGACGGATCCAATTCAATACCACGCCGGCTTACTATAAACCCCAGTAACTTTCTTGAAGGCACCCGAAAGCACACTTTGCTGGATTGAGCTTGAGATTATATCTTCGGAGTCTCTACAAAAACTTTCTCAAATCTTTGACATGGTCGCATTGCTTTTTGGACTTAATGATGACATCGTCCATATATACTTCTATCTCTCGGTGCATCATGTCATGGAACATAGTGGTCATCGCCCTCATATATGTAGCCCCGGCATTCTTCAACCCAAACGGCATCACCCTGTAACAATATGTTCCCCAAGGCGTGATAAAGGCTGTCTTTTTTGCATCTTCTTCGTCCATCAGGATCTGATGATAACCCGCATAACAATCCACAAAAGAGCCAATTTCATGCTTGGCGCAATTGTCAATCAGTATATGGATATTTGGTAATGGAAAATCATCCTTTCGGACTGGCCTTGTTAAGGTCTCTGTAACCAACACACACCCTGGTTTTTCCATCCTTCTTTGGAACTAGCACAACATTAGCTAACCAGGTGGGATATTTAGTGACTCGTATGACCTTTGCCTCGAATTGCTTGTTAACTTCTTCTTTTATTTTCACGCCGATGTCCATTTTAAACTTTCTTAACTTCTGTTTTACCGGACGACATTTCGGATAAATGGGCAATTTATGTACCACCAGATCAGTGTTGAGTCCGGGCATGTCATCATAGGACCAGGCATATCAGCATAAGACCAAGCAAATACGTCATCAAATCTTCTCCGAGTGAAGTCTCTAAGTGTACACTAATCTTTGTTTCTCGAACATTCTCCTCACTTCCCGAATTAATAGACTCCGTCTCATTTAAGTTTGGTTTAGGTTTTTCTTCATAATGACTCAAATATTTACTAATTTCCTCCAATACTTCCTTATCCTCATATTCCACCTCATGTTCGTTTTCAATTTCCTGTATAACTATTCGATTATCAAGACTGGACCAGGAATCCTTCATGCATAACATATCATTGGAATCAGCTAATATTGAACTATACAAAAGAAGAAAAATAAAAATAAGGCAAAAATGGAAGAAAGAAAGAAATTGCATTTCATTGATTTTTCAAAAAGGTAACAAACATTGGATACATTTGTTTTTGATGGGGTGTGGGATTACAAAACAAAATGGTTTTTGGGGAAATGAAATATTTAAAGCTAACTACCACAACTCCCTCCTGATCGGAAGAGGAGTAGCTTCCCAGTTATTAAGCGCAATGCAGGGTCCCACGAACTGAACATCCATTTTACTTGTTCCCTCACCCATCTCCAACATATTCACATCTTCAAATAGCCTCTCGAACCTTGCTAGGAGTTCCGCATCCAGTTTTATTTCAGAAAAGGAAAAATTATTTCATTTCCTATTTCTTATATACTTGCTAAATGTCATTCTAGAGAACTTTCCCATGGACCAACTTTTCTTCTTCATTTTCTTGGCTCTTTGGATATCGGCAACAGTAGGCTTAAACCCCAGACCAAAAGTGTCATTACTGCCCGGCAAGTGGATTGGTTGTGTTATACCTTGTAGAGTTACCCCCAAACCTTTCCCCGATGCAAACCCATTTCTTATCATTTCCTTGGCTACCATCACTGCTGTAGTAGCCATTGTGGGAATCGGCATGTTTTTTCCCTCGGATATTTTATTCACCACCACAACGTCCATGACTTGATATACCCACCGACCCTTATCTCCTTCAGCTTCTTCAAATAGCGTAATAGTATTGCAGATGTCATCTTTTCCGTGCACTATGATCTCCTGTTGCTTCCACTCAAATTTTACCATCTGATGCAAGGAGGATGGTACAACTTTTTCCGCGTGGATCCACGGACGTCCCAATAAAAGATTGTAAGATACAGCAACATCTAGCACCTGGAACTTCATAGTGAAGTCCACCGGTCCAATAGTAATCTCCGGTATAATATCCCATACAGTATTCTTGCCGCCTCCATCAAAATCCCGTACACATACACTTTGACCTTCAATCAGGATTGACCTTCAGCTTTCCCAAGTTTGAGAGTGGGCAAATATTGGCACTTGACCTGTTGTCCACCAGAACACGGGTAACCATAAATTCTTCACACTTGACTGTGAGATATAGTGCTTTGTTATGCTCCGTTCCTTCAAGTGGCAACTCATTATCTGAAAATGTTATCTTGTTTGTCTCAAAGATCTTATTCATGATTTTCTCCAAATGGCATACTGAAATCTTCTCAGGCACATGTGCTTCATTCAAAATTTTCATCAACGCCTTTCTATGCTCATCAGAATGAATTAGCAACAATGAAATCTGCGCGGGCCTTATTCTCAATTGCTCCACTATTGAATAGTCTTGAGCCTTCATCTTTTTCAATAACTCTTTCGCTTCCTCTTTAGTAACTGCCTTCTTTATATGAGTCGGGTTCTCCTTTACCACTTTTGTCTTCCTCAATTCTTCCGGGGCAAAGCATCGCCCGAAGCGAGTTAAACCATGTGTTTCATTGATTTCTCCTTTAACTTCCTTCCCCTTATACATCACTGTAACTTTATCATATTTCCATGGTATGGACGTGGTGTTCACAACTGGCATCTGCACCACCGGTTTGATAACCACTGGTTCCATAAGCTCCCTTCACGTTTAACAAAGGCTTAGCTCCCGGCACTACTACCTTCACGGGCTCAACCACTGATGGTTTCTTCATTGGTAACTCAGCTGATGCTTTCTCCTTTTCAACTTCTCCTTCCACCTTGTTATTAGCTTTAATCATCATCACTGATTGAGAAAGTTACCTACTGCTCTCTCCCTGCTCCAACTCTATCATGTGTGTCTCATGATGGGCTGGCAATGGATTCTGTGTGATATTAGGAGTTTCCGGAGCTTGCACCTCGATCCTCCTGGTATCAATAAGCTCCTGTATGCCGTTATATGCCAACACTTTTCTGTATCATGTCACGGCGCCCCGAAATAATTCTCACATCGGACTGATTGATTTAGATTTCAGGGTGGTGGGTTTGGAATCTTTGGCTCAATAGGGCTTAACATCCCTAACTCTCTCAAGCGGTGGAAAAGACTGGTATATGACTCCCCTAATGGAGTAAATGTTTTCTTTGTTTGGGCTCTATCTCCTCTCACTTCTGGTTCTGGACGGAAATTGGGTCGATTTGGATTTTTGTATGTTTTGGAAGGCGGGTGGGTATTTTGTGCGTGGTAGACATTTTGTGGACTTTGGGCTCGCCATTCATGTGAAGGCGGTGGATAATGTTGAGCATGTGGGATGGAAAAATGTGGAGTGGTGGGAGAATAATATGGTGGAGGTGGGTTGTAGGGTGCTGGTGGATATGGTTGGTTTGGACGAGGTGGATGATGATATGTATTGGGACCCCGAGACCATGATCTACCTTCGATGACCGCAACTTCCTCCTTCGTTTTCTTGCCAATTGATCCTCCAGTTCCAGTTTGTATTGCCTGGTTTGTGGCCTTAATAGCCGAATAACGCATAATCTTATTTGTCTTTAACCCCTCTTCTACGAAGCTTCCCTGTCACGACCCATTTTCTGAACACAATTGCCGATACCAGGTGACCATAGTAAGTTGGCTCCAAAGCTTGTAGAAAGCAGTCCACCATTTCTATTTCCTTCATGGGAGGGTCTACTCGTGCAGCCTGCTCCCTCCATCTGAACCCGTATTCCCGGAAACTTTCCCTGGATTTCTTCTCCATTTTAGGTCAATGACAAACTGTCAGTGATAATCTCTAGATTGTATTGGAAATGGTTTGCAGACGATTGAGCTAAGTCATCGAAGATGAACCACCCGGTATGATCCTGTCGAGTATACCATTCCAACACAGAACCACTTAAGCTTTGACTGAAATAAGCCATGAGTAACTCATCCCTTTCTCCTGCTTCGCGCATTTTACTGCAGTAACCCCTTAGATGGGCTACTGGATCCCCGTGACCGTCATACATATCAAACTTGGGTAGCTTAAACCCAGCCGGGAGCTGTACCTTCGGAAACAAGCATAAATCTTTATATGCAACACTCACTTGGCCTTCTAGCCCTTGTATGTTACGGAAGGATTGTTCAAGACTTTTCATCTTTCAGGCCATCTATTCTTGTTCAAAATTTATGACCGGCTTTTCTACTGTCATGTCTATGAGCGGTGTGTATGAGTCATGTTGCCTGAATGTTGACTCTGGTGAATAATAATGAGTGTCCTAAACATAGAACACCGGTTCGCTGGAAGATTTGTGTACAGCAGCAGGTAGCGGTGCCACGTATACCGGAGCAACCTGAGGTGGTGGTAATGGAACTTGTTTGGATAATGGTGGTGGTGCTTGCAAAGTTGTAGCATAGTAATGTTGGTAGTTTGGGTATGTGGAGGATGAATTCATAGTGGGTGGTTCAGGATTCGGATTTGTGGGAAGGACGTATACTGGGTTGGCTGGATATGAAGGCAAAGGTAGACCCCTAGACCAGGCCTGGTACATCTCCGACATTTTGCTGTCTTAACTTGTACATATCCTCTTTCATATTAGCAACGTCCACAACTTCTTCCTCCTGTACCGGATCCATAATGGTGGGCTCGATCTCTTGAGTCACTGCTTTAGTCATAGCTTTTGAACATGTATTTTAGCTGTGATGTGCCAGAATGCCAGTTGCCAACTGAAAATCTAATACTCATCAACAACAAAACTCGTTAATAGTTAGCTCATAAGGGGTAAAATATCACAATTAAGAATCACAACTTTTGCCTTAGTCATTATGCATCATCCCTGCATTTATTCCTCTTTGAACCACCGTTTTTCTTTTCACTTCTGTTTTTCATTGCTTTTCTGTTTGTTTCTTTTTCTTGTTTTCTTCTTTTCCATTTTTTTTTTCATTTTTGCTTTTTACGTTCCTACATGTTTGCCTATCGCCCAGACAACTTGTATAAAAATGGAAGAAAATAACAACAACTTTTTTTTTTGAATTTTTCATTGATACTCAAAACATTGGTTACAAATGATGTTGTACTACAAATACAGAAGAAAAATACAAATACAAAATGCATGCCCTATGAATACATTAAAGCTCCTAGTGCCCGCGAGAAATCGTTCGGTCTTGCCGCGGACCTATATGCTAATCCACTTTGGAGTTTATCCAGGTCGGTCATTACAAAGAACTTTACTGCTGATGTGAATGTTGATTGGGACATATCTTCACACAATTGGAATTTCCTTGTGATGTACTAAGCAATGTTGACGATTCTTTCCCCGATGACCCCTTTTTCCTAAAGCAACCTACCAATCTGTTTGGCACGAGCATCTAAGGTTTGCTGGTTCTCCTTTTGTAGTTGTTGTAGCTCCAAGTCTAATCGAGCCATAGCCATGTAGCAATGTTCTCTCTCTACTTCAAACTCTTTGGTTTGTTTGCTACTTTTGACTTCGGCTGTAATGATTTTCTTTCTCAATCGAGCTACCTCAACCTTGTGTTCATCTTGTAATTGCTGAACCATTCGAACTCTTTCCTCAGCATTTCTGGCCAGTTGTTTCCGAACCCCGACTAACTCCTTTTCAGCTTTATCAAGATCAAAGCTATAGTCATTCACTTTGCGCCGAAGATTTTCAATCAATTTCTCATCTCGGGCTAGGCAAACTGGGGTTTCGGCTACGGTTATCATCTTCGCAATATGAGCCTTCAACATTTTGTTCTTTTTTCTCAGCTGTTTCTTTTCTCCCTCATCGGATGCTGCTTGTAAGCTGCTTTCAAATATGAGGTCTTGGAATTGTTTCTCCAACATACTGATTCTGGCTAGGTACTCATTTTCTTTGGCTACCCAATCTTTGTGTTCCTTAGACTGCTCGGCCAACTCTTGAATGTGAGCCCTCTTCATTGTTCTATCATGCTCGACATCCCGGCGATACCATGTAGCGTAGCCTGTTGATACTTCCCCTCGAGCTCGGTTTCCCACAGAAGTGTCTACTCTCAAGCATTGGCATTTATTCCAGATCTGTTGAATCTTTGCTTCCGGGAATTGACCGTACGGAATGCTTTTAAGGCCCATTATCAAGAAATACGACCCTTCTGTTGGCATGTACATCACCTCGTTGAGGGGCAACCATCCGTATGCCCAATCAATTTGGCTGGCAGTCAACGATCGCAAGTATGTAATCCAACCTTTTGCTCCTTCCGGCAGCTTAACTTCTTTTGTTCTCATATAAAACTCTTCAATGCACGACTTTTAAGACAACCCGTAACTCGAGAACGGAGAGTGACGACACAAATGTTCTATCAACCATATCTGGAGAATTAAATTGCAACCCTCGAAGAAGTCATGCCCCGCTTTACAGGATGTGAGGGCACGGAAGATATCAGCTATAATCATCAGCGCGAGTGTGCTATTATCTTGCACAAGAAGAGTACTGGCAACCCCGGCGATCCTTATATCAATGTTTCCATCTTTCCTCGGGAATATGACTAGTCCGAGGAACGCCACTATAAAGGCAAATCGCCTATGCTCTTCCCACTAGACTCGGTTAGATTTACTACAGAGCTTGTTTGTAGGGTCGTTAAATCCCCCAATATGACCATATATGTGGTAGATGAAACTTAAAGTACAAAATCCGTGAGCCAAATCCTCATTATGGACGTTCCTGGCGATTTTTAGGGAATCGAGGAATCCATGCACTGTAATTGCCCTCGGAGACACCGGGTATTTATCCTTCAGAGGAACCTCACCGTTCCCAATATAATAAGCAACTTCTTCTAATGTAGGAGTGAACTCAAAATCTGAGAAGTGTAGAACATTATGCGCGGGATCCCAATAAGTGACGAGAGCCCGAATAATGTCACCACGGGGAATTATGTCCATTAATCCCCTAAGGTCCTTTAAATAGCATTTCGCCCAATCTTGTCCTTCTTGACCCATATCGTTCCACCATAGTCTCATCTCCAAAGGGATTTTATTCATTAAAGTGAAGTGTTCATTCTGTACTGTGCTCATCCTGCACATTTATTAAAGGCGATTTTATTCAGAAAAAGAAAAAATATTTTTCAAAGCCAATTTTCACATGGAATAATTCAAGGCTATTATTCAAAAAGAAAAAGAAAAGACTTCAAAGTGGCCATTTTTGCAAAAACAACCTTTCGGTGTCCTTTCGGAACATTCGGCTATTTTCAAAAACAGCGTTACTTTGATTTTATTGAAAACTAAAACTTCGACATTTTTTTTAAATTTTCTAAAAGGGTGGTTGGACCCGTCAAGGGTTGCCTACGTATCCCACCTAATGGCCAGAATCAAACCTGCGTAGTTCGGTTAGATTGTTGTGTGACCAATTATTTCAACTGTATTATTCCACTTATTGTCAAACTTTCTTTTCAAATTTTGACAGAGTTTCTCCAACATTTCACTATTTTCTATTCTAGATTTTCTCTTTCTTTTTGTTTTCAGGGATTCTGCCGGTCCGCATAATGATCCAGGACAAATAAATGCAACATATAATATGCTCGATCTTTTTGATTACTGGGTCACCTATCCTAGACGGACCCAACACCTGTGTTGGGTCCCCTAAGTCAGATATGATGCAAATAATCGTCCTAGACCTAGGTTCAATATCCTGTTGTTTCATATTGTGCTAGACCGTGTACCCGAGTGGATAACTTGGATCGAGGAGGAGGCTACGTACCGAGGACCCGCGGGGTCGTTCGGCTTTGTAACTTATCCGGCCTCTATTTCTTATTTTGTTATAACTTAACAGAAAGGGGAGGCTCAACTAGTGAGCACATCCCCGGAGGTAAGAAGAGAAGGGTTTTCAGCACAATTTTATATATACAATCCATGTAATATCAAAGCGGTAAACACGTAGCACGTTGATCAAAGCATGTAATGAAGTTAAATAACATCAAGAACAACAATTCTATATCGAGCTCGAATTCTTAAACCCTGAACCGACGTTCTGGGTTGCTTATCCCCAGCAGAGTCGCCAGAGCTGTCACACCTCCCTTTTTACTACCTTTCAATTTCCCGAAAAGGAGAATAAGGTATACCTCATTAATTACTAATACACCCGGGAAGGGATATAATAATAACAATGAGGAAGGAGTTTTTCCAATTTAAGGACAATCGAATCGGGGTTTTATTTAAAATTTCAGATTCGCCACTTGGGAATATAATGGTGTCCCAAGTCATCGGTTAATCCAGAATCCGAGGAAATTGACTCTGTATTACAGTCCGCGAAACTAGAAACCTGGATAAGGAATTCTGTTAACTCGGCAGAAGGTGTTCGGCACTCCCGGATTCCGTGGTTTTAGCACGGTCGCTCAACTGTTGTTTTTGACTTTACTTGATTTCATTATATGCTTTTTTACAACATTTATATGTTTCGTTTTTAATATTTTTATGACTTGCGACGTCGTGAAACCGTATTTCGAGTCACACCGCAATCAGTATGCATGTGACTTTAACACGTTTCGGCTTCATCGAGATTTAAGATTTGAGTCACATTAGATGTGCACTCATATTAAAGAAGGTATATTTAAAATCATGCCTATAGCATCTAACGACTTATTATACTTTTGGAAAGACCGTGGAATTTCCTAAACGGTCTTCCCGAATCTATCACTTATTATTATTTTTATGGGGGCCCCGTGTATTTTGTTTTTATACTAGGCTCATCCCATTATTTTTAATAGTCCAATCCTAACTAATACTACAATTTTCTATTTCTGGTTTTTTCTTAGTTATTTTTAAATTGTATTATAATTTCAGAATCATACCCAGGACTATCATTTGCATTCCCAGGACTTGATGTTTATGGGCTTGAACTAACAGCCCAGCTTGCAGGATTGGGTTTTGAAAACCCAGAATATATTAAAATCATTATTCGAAGGCCCAAAGACGAATCCAATTGGATCCTGGCCTGTATTGTTTTTCAAGCCCAGGCCAAATGAGGAAAACGAAAGGCAGAAACAGAATTTCATAACAACTATACACATGCTCAACATCAGTAAGTAAAATCAACCAAATGATATTTATTTCATAGAAACAGAAGTACAGAATTCACAAAATTAATTCTAAATCCTAATTATCTATCACCTACTGCACTTGAACAATATAATTCAGTTTCTTCTATCTTAACAGTGATGGCTTAATTATGCGAATTGGCTCATGATTAACCACTAATTGTAACTCATGACATTTTAGACTATATTTATCAGCTACTAATGAACTTAAACGATAAGCTACTTGTGTCAACTACTTTGAACAGTTATATGATACTTAACTTTGTAAATTAATTACTGATTCTAGCTTACACCATTTCAAGTTGTTATTGAACTAGTTGAAGTGAAGAGACAGATTAAAGCTAAGTCAATCATCATATTCTAATTCATGTTATACTGATTATTATCTGGATTATAAGACTAATATTATCTAGGTGAGTTGATTCTTGTTTTTAAACTAATTCTTATGATGATTACGACTACATATACTCTACTCTACTCTATCTATTACATTACCAGTAGTATCACCTCAATCTCATACGTATCAGTTATACAAAACATCCCTATCAAATTACAGTGGATCTAATCATGCGATAAAAGTAAGAACATATGAATTACAACAGAAAACTTTCTTCTGAAAAACTCATAGTATTCATTTCTTCAAATCAACTGGCAGTTACATATTTTGGTAGGAACTGTGTACCTGATTCAGCAAAGAGAGATCTATGAGTCTAGAATACAGATGAATATGAAGGATAGTCAGCGATCACAGCAGCAGAAGCAATAGAGTGTAAATCACAGCAGAACAGCAAACACAGTTGAATATAATCTTCAAATCCAGCAAATAAACAGTCCAAAGAACAGAGTTGAAGAAAACCCAATAGAATCCCACAATGTAGAATAGTAGAAGATCCTTATTGAATTTAAAAATTGCACTCAACTATGCTTAGAATTTCACTCTCTATTTGTGATGTATCACTCTTAATTTCAGAAATTTTCTCTGAATTTCTAGAATCTATCCCTTTTTCAGGCTTACTTACAGCCTATTTATAGATGTTTTTGGTGAAATTTTGAGGGGGAAATTAAAAAATCTTATTACAAGTTCCCTCCCCTTAATTCCCTAATTAATTGCAGTTTGGTACCTTATTTCAGATTTGAAATGCCTTCCAGCCCTTGCTGGAAGGTTCTAGGGTGGTCTTTTTGCTTCTATTAAGGGTCTATTACTATAGTACCCTCACTTGCTAAGGATTTTAATAGTTATGCCTTTTTATTGGGTCTGTTTTACCCTTTGTTTTACGCATTATTGCAGAAATACTAAGCCTGAATGTCTATTTTATCCCTGCATGCTCTATTAAATTTATAATTATGCCATTTTATTCCTTTTTATACCCATGTTACTTCTTGTTAATCATCCGACCTGTTAATGGTCTGGGTATCTTGAATTAGTTAGTATTTAATTGTTGGCCATTATTTACAAATCATTTAAGACTTGGCCAGCTTTTAACCTTAGTTCTTTTCAGTTTTAACCGTTTTAATTGTTTTAGACTTAAACCTGCAGAATTAGCCACTTTATTATTTAGACTTAGACTTGCAGAATTAGCCACTTTATTATTTAGACTTAGACTTGCAGAATTAGCCACTTTATTATTTAGACTTAGACTTGCAAAATTAGCCACTCCAATGTCTCGGGAGTGGCTATATTAATCAAATAGTCTTAAGTCATTTCAATTATAGCCAATTTAGGTTACTTTTCAATAATAGCCAGTTTACTAATCATTTATCTATTACAGCTATAACCAATACCCTAAAGCAAGGTAAGATTGATCATAGTCTAGCACATGAATCTATTACAAATACAGCCCACTTATGTCAATTTGCACACATAGCCACAATCAGAAATCACTTATCAATTAACCAAAACTCAGAGGGAAATTAGATAATGGTTGAATCTCAATTAACTAACTCACAATTTCAGACTTAGGCATAGTTAACAAATCAGACATAAAGAAGCATATTCTCAACCAATTCATATGTTGACTTATAGAAAACCCCTAAGAGGCTCGGTATATCAGTTAAGCGTAATAAACATGATAGATGACAGGCTAATGATAGATGCCCTTAGAAAGTTTATTAAACAAGAAATCAAAAGAGATGAAACACTCAAAACATGCTATAACTGAAGACATGTAAAAGATGAAACAATCCGAAGATATGTAGAAGATTAAAGTATATGAAACTTAAAATAGAAAAACCTATGAAAGATAATCTACAGAAAATAAGAAAAACAACTACACAAAGAACATGCAAAAGATTAAACTATAGAAGCAGAGAAGGAAAAATAGACAAAGACAATCATGTAAAAGATCGAAGATACAGAAGACAGGGGCAAGGACACTTAGCTTAGCAGGTTATGTCTCCTGTGCTTTCCTTATTTCTTTCTTTCTTTTTCTTTTCTTTTATTCCAGTTTTTTAAGACTTCAAAATCTCAAAAACTTTATTTTTCCTGATTTAAACAGGTTTATTATGGGTTTTGTGGTAAAAGGGGGTGTTATATATGTAAAGGGGTGTATTTTAGGGGTGTGTCTTGTTTGGGAGTTCGCCGGAGATAGGGTTCCGGCGAACTTCTTTTGGATATTCGAGCATTTTCAGTGATATTTGAAAGAAACCAACTGTGTAGGGTGAAAGATCCCTTCGTAGTGGTTATGTGTTGTTAATTTTGGAGGCAGATTAAAAGATTGAAGGTCACCAGCAAAGATTCTGGTGGCCGGACTTTCAAGAAGTCGGGATTTTTCTGGTTTCTTTGGTTTCTAAGATGGTTTTGGGTGAGAAAAGAAAGAAAGAAAGAGTTTGGGGCGAGGGTGGCCGGAGACGGACATGAATACGGGCCAGTCTCCATTGAAGTGATGAAGAAGACGAAGAAGAAGGGTGGCTAGGGTTTGTTGAGTGTAATTGTTTGGTCTCTAAATGAGAGACTAAGCTTATATACTCTCTTGGGGCTGGGCGATCCTGGCCCTTTGATCACTTTTGATCAACGGTCAGGATCAAAGGATCCCATACGCTGTCGTTTGGATCTTAATGAAGAACACCTGGCCTTCGTTAGATCATTTGATTTGGACGGCCAGGATTAAATTACCAATACTACGTCGTTTCTTTTATTTAAGGAGATTCAATATTATCCGTTTGATCAATTATATGACGACCAGGATTTAATCCTTTGAAACGCCGTCATTTTATTTATTATTTGGACCGGATAATGTAGTCTTTTGGGCTGATGTATTTTGGGCTTGAATTTTGGCCCAATTATTGTATTTCTTATGTATTTTTTGTGTATTGTTTTTTGTATTTTCCTTGTTGTATTTTATTTTTCTCTTTTTGTATTCTTTCAATTATTACTTCTCTTTTATTTTCCTATTTTTTCTAATTTTTCTGGTATTTTTATGACATTCTTTGCTATTTTTCTTTAATTTTCCGGTATATTTGTATTTTTTTTTAAATTTTCTTTAATTCCTTTATTTTTTGTGACATTTTCTAATTAACCCCTTTTTAATTTTAAATTTCTAATTTCATATTGTTTCAATCAAAATCACACATTTTATTCAATTAAGCACACAATTACATATAAAAAATCTTATTTATTTAATATTGGAATTTGTTTGCTTAGGGAAAAAATCACGTGCTCACAATCATAAGCAAATCATCTCTCCTCACTGGAGTACATGCCAAGCTGCCCATACTGACTGCCTTTCGGCTCAAAGCATCGGCCACCACATTGGCCTTCCCCGGATGATATAGAATAGTAATGTCATAATCCTCGAGCAACTCAAGCCATCTCCGCTGTCTCAAATTAAGATCCTTCTATTTGAACAAGTGTTGGAGACTACGATGGTCGGTATACACCTCACAGAACATGCCGTACAAATAATGCCTCCAAATCTTCAGGGCATGAACTATGGCAGCTAACTCCAAATCATGAACAGGGTAGTTCTTCTCATGTGGCTTCAACTGAGGAGAAGCATAAGTAATAACTCTACCCTCCTACATCAATACACAACCTATCATCACTCTCGAGGCATCACAATATACAGTATATGAACCTGAAGCTGATGGCAAGACTAACACTGGAGCTGTGATCAAAGCCGTCTTGAGCTTTTGAAAGCTCTCCTCGCACTCATCCGACCACACGAATGGTGCACCCTTTGAATCAATCTGGACAAAGAAGAAGCAATAGATGAAAATCCTTGAACAAACCAACGATAATACCCCGCCAAACCAAGGAAACTCTTGATCTCCGTAGCTGAGGACGGTCTAGGCCAACTCTACAAGGCCTTTATCTTCCTCAGGTCAACCTGAATACCATTATAAGACACCACATGACCCAGAAATGCTACTAACTCGAGCCAAAACTCGCACTTGGAGAACTTAGCATACAATTTCTCCTCTCTCAACCTCTGCAACACAATGCTCAAATGCTGAGCGCGCTCCTCCCGGCTACGGGAGTAAACTAGAATGTCATCAATGAACACGATCACGAATGAATCCAAATATGGCATGAACACACTGTTCATCAGATGCATGAACGCTGCTAGGGCGTTGGTCAACCCAAATGACATCACAAGGAACTCATAGTGCCCATATCTAGTCCTGAATGCAGTCTTCATAATATCAGATTCCCGAATCTTTAGCTGATGATAGCCTGAATGAAGATCAATCTTCGAGAACACCCTCGCACCCTCTGTAACTGATAAAATAAATCATCAATACGTGGTAGGGGATACTTGTTCTTCATTGATACATTGTTCAACTATCTATAATCAATGCACATCCGCATAGAACCATCTTTCTTCTTAACAAATAACACCGGTGCACCCCACGGTGACACACTAGGGCGAATGAATCCCTTATCCAAAAGCTTCTGAAGCTGTTCTTTCAATTCCTTCAGCTCCGCTGGTGCCATCCGATAAGGAGGAATAGAAATGGGCTGAGTGCCCGGCACCAAGTCAATACCAAAATCGATGTCCCTGTACGGTGGCATACCCGGCAGGTCTGATGGGAATACATCTGGAAAGTCCCTCACAACAAGCACAGAATCAACTAGGAGTCTCAGCTCCCACATCTCTCACAAATGCTATATACGACAAACACCCTTTTTCCAACCATTCTCTAAGCCTTTAAGAATTAAATAACACGGCTAGGGACATAATCAGTGGAACCCCGCCACTCAATCTGAGGAATACCAGGAATAGCCAATGTAACTGTCTTGGCATGACAGTCCAATATAGCATGGCACGGAGACAGCCAGTCCATGCCCAATATCACATCGAAGTCCACCATACCTAACAATAACAGATCCACCCGAGTCTCCATACCCCCAATAGAAATAACACAGGATCTATAGACGTGATCCACAATAATTGTATCACCTACTAGGGCGGATACATGAATAGGAAATTCAAGACTACCACGGGTCGCACCCAAATGATGTGCAAAATAAGAAGACACATACGAATATGTGGACCCGGGATCAAATAAAATAGAGGCATCCCTGTGACAAACTGTAATCACAACATCGGAGGCAGCTGCATTACGCCTGTCAAGGAGTGCATATAATCGTGCCTGACCCCCACTGGATCGCTCCTCACCTCTGGGGCGACCTCGAGAAGACCGACCTCCACCTCTACTAGTCTGAGATGGTACGGATGAGGAGGGCTGATCCCTCTGCTGAAGAAGTAGGTGTTGTACCCTGAGCTACAACAACTACCCGGTGCTGGAGAAGGGGACTGAAGGGAACCTTTCGCACCGGAATGACCAGCCGCTGCGCTCTGCGCAGAAGAACCCTGAGCTGAATAGGCATATGTTGAGCTCTGAGTTGGAGGGCACTAAGTGAAGACCGGCCCTGCTGGAAACCCTGGCGGCGATGACTAGAAGAAGAAGCTCCGCTATGCTCAGGGCGGACTGACTGAGAAGGTATAGATGAGCGACTTCTGCCCTGCAGAAATTTCCCTCTAGATGGAGCACCACTAGATATTCCAGAACCTCGATGCCTCTTGGCCTCCCGCTCCTCCCACTCACGGCGATGATCTGCCTCAATGAAGCGTGCCATATCCACAACCTACTCAAAAGATGATGATAGTACTCTCTATGGTCATCAAAATGCGAATGGAGTAGTTGCGGCCATCAATGAACCTCCTGATCCTCTCCCGATTTGTCGGGATCATCCATATGGCATGCCTAGCCAACCGAGTATATCTCAGCTCATACTGGGTCACTGACATGTTGCCCTGTACTAACCACTCAAACTGGCGACGCAGCTCCTCTCGACGGGACTGAGGTACATATTTCTTTAGAAAGAGAGTAGAGAACTGCTGCCATGTGAGAGGTGCTGCTCCTGCAGGCCTACGCCTCTCAAACTCTTACCACCAATCAAATGCGGGACCAGTGAACTGAAAGGTAGTAAATGAAACTCCGCTGGACTCAAGAATCCCCGCTGTACGCAACATCCTCTGACACTTGTCTAAGAAACCCTGGGCATCCTCGCCCTCGGTACCACTGAATGAAGGTGGCTGAAGTCTACCAAATCTCTCTAGGCGACGCTGCTCGTCGTAAGGCATCACTGGTACCACATACTCTGGGGCTGGTACAGCAGGAACAGCCTGTGCAACTGCTTGAGCTGGGACTGCCTCTAGCGTCTAAAGTCATTGTACCACCTGCTCTGGTGTGGGAGCTGCGGGGGTCTGATGACCACCCCCGGTCCGGGATGTTGCTGCTGTAGCGATAGCTGATACTACCTGAGCCAATCCAAAACAGATTGATAATATCTGGGCCAGAGTCTCCTGAAGATCAGGAATAGCAATAGATACCGTCTGGGCCTGAGCTGAGGTTGCTGGAGCATCAATCACCGGGGGCTGCCCCTGAATAGGTACCACGGGCGGGTAAGCTGGCACTGCCTCAGCTGCCCTACCTCTACCACGACCACTGCCACGCCCACGGCCTCTAGTAGGTGGTAATGGTGGTCGTCCTCCTCGTCCTGAAGCTCGAGTTCTCGCCATCTGCGAGAGAATAGAATATAGAAGTTCGAATAAAGTACGCACGATAAGAATTTCAAGAAATGTGAAGTGTTTCCTAAAGGTTTGCAGCCTCCCGAGGATAAATACAAGGATCCCCGTACCGATCCACAAGACTCTACTAACCGGCTCAAGACTCGTGAGGCCTAGTAACGTAGGCTCTGATACCAACTTGTCACGACCCCAAAACCCGATCGTGATGGCGCCCAGCACATTGCTAGGCCAGCCTGACCAATCAACTATAACAAAGAGCTATCAGCTCACACATTACCCCTTTTAAGCATAAACAACGATAGTATAATGAAAATAATATCCAACACATCGGGATTAGACATCCCCAAAACTAGTATAAACCTCCCACCGAATCAGGAGTCATAAGTCATGAGCCTCTACCATAATTTATAAGTTGTGATAGTGTATACAGCTGTGTACAAGTGTAGAATAAACTAAGAAAGTAAGGATACACTGGAGGGTCAGGTCCTCCGGACGCTAGCAGCTACCTCGACTGTCCAAATTTAACTCCCGAGCAGCTATAGAATCAGCTCTGTTGTGATGTACCTGGATCTACACACAAGGTGCGGGGAGTAGTGCGAGTACTTCCAACTCAGTGGTAATAAGCAAGGGTAAGACAGCGAAGGTAAGAAAACCCAATACAATACTAAGTAAAGCTATACACAATATCATCTATCACTTATCAACATGAGCAATATCAGAAACCAGCAATATCAGCTATCAGAATAACAAGTATAGCTAAATGCAATGCAATGCATGAATATGACCGCTACGGCGCGTAGCCCAATCCATTTGGGTACCCGTGCTCACTGTGGGGGTTCAGACTCCGGAGGGGCTCCTATAGCCCAAGCACAATATCATGATATGCTGCGACGCGCAGCCCAGTCCACTACCAGTCAGCTATAGCAATGCAAGCCACACATATAGAGAAATAGTATTTGAAATCTCTTTTTATCATTTTCAGTAGAAAACAGTGTTTCAGAAATTCCAAAATTTGGAAAACCATTTTAGACAATAATAGCTCAGGACTGGTATCAAAATAACATGTCAATATCATAGAAACAATAGCAACAATCTTCGCGGGATCCCGATAACTGGCTCATAGCCTAAAATATAGTATGCAACCATCCGAGAAGGAGGTTCAACGGCTCAAGAATAGCCAATTATCATAACACAGTACCAACGAGTCGGACTAAGCCATAGTCCCCAATCACAATCGACCCCACACTCGCAAGAGAGTACATGTCTCGCCGCTATACAGCGTCACAAAGAGGTGTACCGGGGTTTCGAACCTGCTGGTCATCACCCACATCTATGACTCACCTCAATACAGCGCGACGACTACTCCGCAATGCCCTTGCCCCGAGAATCGGCCTCCACGGGTGTAGAATCTGATCAAAATCAATAGAAATGCATCAAAATAGGCTAAAGGGACATTACCCAATCAAAACAACTCGAATTACACCAAAAACCACAAAGTTGCCAAAATCCGACTTTTAGTACGCTTCTCGAAAAATAATAAAACTCATATTTTCGGAATCCTCGTCTCACCACGAGTCCACACATATAAATTTTATCAAAATCGGACTTCGTTTGCCCATTCAAATCAGTGATTTACCATAACATAGGCTTAGAGCAAAAATCCCCCATTAATCCTTCCATTTTCAGTGAAATAGATGAAGATTCTAAGATAAAATCGTGTATTTAGACCATAAAACTTACCTCCAATGTTTTCCCGATGAAATCCCCTTCAATTTCCGCTACATGGCTCTCAAGGAACTAAAAAATGGAGGAAATATACCATGTGTTCGCGACTAAAATGTTCTGGTTTTTAACCCTTCTGTCAGATATTTAACCCTATGCGATCGCAGCCCTTGGCATGCGATCGCGATGAACAAATTCCCTGGCCTCCACAAACACTCGATGCGATCGCATAGTACAAGAAATAGCTGCCCTCCAAAAGCTTCTATGCGATCGCGTCCTGGGCCTCGCGATCGCACTGCTTCACCTACCATTACTATGCGATCGCAGCCTAGGCCATGCGATCGCAGAGAACAAATTGATTGCCTCCCAAAATCCTTCTATGCGATCGCATGGCTTCTCATGCGATCGCAGAGAACAAAATAGCTCTGCAGTTATGATAACAAATCTGCCTGTTCCTTTAGTTAAAAATGGTCCCTTTGGACCCCCGGATTCATCCTGAGGCCCCCGGAACCCCAACGAAAACCACCAACCTACTCCAAAACACGATACGAACTTGTTACAATCATAAAAATACACCCTTGAACACAGAAATCATCGAATCAAGGCGGATTCAAGCATAAGTTTCATCTAAAACTTTCGAAACCAACATCCAATCAAAAACCCGACCAAACGATGTCTGAATGACCTGAAAATTTGCAGACATATCCAAAATCACCTAACGAAGCTACTGCAACTATTAGAATTCCATTCCGACTCCCGGATCAAAATCTCACCTATCGATCGGATTTCGCCAAAATTCCAACTTAGCCAATTCAAGCCTATTTCTACACCGGACCTCCAAATTCAATTCCGATCGCTCCCCTAAGTCACAAATCACCTCCCGGAACTAACCAAATCATCAGAATTCGATTCCGAACCCTCTAACCACATAGTCAACTTCAGATTGACTTTTCATAAACAAGCTTCACTCAAAAAGGTTATATGCCTCATTTTCAACCAGAATCACTCCTAACTCACCCGATAGATTCTAACACATATATAGAAGTATGAAACATATAAATAAAGGGGTAACGGGTGGTAACTCTCGTGATGACGGGCCGGGTCATCACAAATATAGATATAGACTAGTATTTATGTACGTGCCTCGCACGTAAAATAATAAGCGAACCTAATAATTAACATAAGCTATGCAAATATACTTGTTACCAAAAAAAATCTCATACAATTTACAATATTATTAAAAATTCTACTTTAGCTAATTCATTTTCTATCACTATTACTCTTTTTGATTACTCATATGAAAAAATAGACAAGGACGATGACTTTCGTGCGTATATTGTGTCTTTTTACGATGTGAGGGATGAATCAATTTTGGTCTTTGAATATGTGAATAATGTTGACCTTCCAATTTATCTAGATGCATACCACTCATACTCTCATATAACAAACTTTTTTTTTTGGGTTTTCAAATATAACTAATTGATCATGTGACGACCCAAATCTTCTTTTTCCTACTTTTTTCACCTATGATTTTATTCTTTTCTAACTGGTCTTAATATAATCTATCATTTTTAAGGAATTAAATTAATATTTTTAATGGTTAAAGAAAAGACAAACTAAAGTCTATGTTCCGATGTGTTAGAATACGATGAGTCAGAAATTATAGACCTATGTAATTAACGAATAATCTTAAAGAAGTTTTCGGCCTTAATTTCATGCTTGAAACAATGAAATTTTATTAATCTATGGTTTATATGTAAAATTTAAGCTTAAATATTATACGTTAATGCACGACTTTAAATCCTACATAGATTCAGTAACTGTAGTATAATTGCTAAAAGATATTTTCAACTCCTTGTGCACAGATAAATAGGTAGAATTAGCAGACTTCACGCGGCATTTATAATATAACAACTTTTGATTTGTTAAAATAAATTTTTCCAACTTCAACATTTTTATTGAACATGACTGCCTGGATCTTTGTCCCCTATAAATTAATATAAAAATAATTTTAAATTAATTAAAAATAACACAAATTAGTAATAAACTATATCAAAATAAATATACAAAATAAGCCTACCTCTTCGTCAACAAATGTTAAATGCCAACGCAAACCATCTCCTTTGTCGATCTTATATTTTATTATCAATCCTCTTCGATTAACCAATACCTTAATTACCCATTCAACATCATAAAGTTTAAGGTTATTTATTGGGACATATTTTTTCAAATCTCATTCTATTACACTGCGCGAAATACCTGCAATATATAAGTAAAAGCTGTAAAATATTATGTAACAACTAAAAATTAATATTGTTACAATAATATTAGTTGAAATAACATAAACCATTAATCTCTAAAGTTATACAATTTAAACATAATACTACTTCAATGTAAAAGACTTTGATATATAAAACTAAAAACTACGCCAAAAAATAAAGAAGTACGACACAAAAGACAATTACAATAAAATTTAAGATTTCATACTAATAATATGTTTGGAGAAAAATATTTCGAACTACACCAAAACCTTTAAAGAACAATGAACAACATGGAACAATATCATCTATTATAAGAATAATTGGCTTTATATTGAAAAAAATTGAATTTCTATCAAGAGTGATGTGGCATGACACGTGGTTTTGTCAAAAGGTGAACAAAATAATATGTAATCAAAAAGAGGAATTCAAAGAGGACGCGATGAATAGTTTAGATACGTATCACGTATCTAAATAAGTCATTTAAGACTATGGACTCTTGTATATTATAAAAAGATACGAAGCTAATGATAGGAGACACGGGAAAATGGAAAAGTAAGTAGATACGAGTTCCGTATCAATTCAAGATATTCAAGGGCACCGGATCAACAAGCATTTAAGGCATGGATCTGAAGACAAGAAGAAGTCCAAATTCAAATATTAAATATCTGATACGTTGAAGAATGGGTATTTATTAGAAATGATTGTGTAACGACTCATTCAATGTCATTTATTACTCATAATTATGTCATTAAAGCCTAGGTTTCATTCTTCTACCTAGGGTCAGTTATAAAAGGAAGAAGTTATACCATTTGTGGACACGATCAACTATTGAAAGTATACTGAAATATAATTTTTCTTTACTGTTCATTCAAGTTATTGAAAGCCTATTACATTCTTTGGTCTCTTGATTATCAGTAACCCGATTTTCATTATTTTCTAGTTTTAATCGAATATCATATTTTGGTTAAACAAATTTGTTGTGTAATCGGATAATCTATTCTTTCTAACCTTACACAATTTACTTGTTGTTAACATCATGTCAAACGCCACCAACAATAACGACAACAACAACTACAATGTTGTTGAAAACTAGATCCCTCACACTCAAGGGGACTTGAACAATGTTAACAAAGTTCCTTCCCCTCAAGCCTCTCAACGCCAGTCTCATGAGGGTACTCCTGTACCTGTATTACATGCTGACGAACAAGAGCAATCAGAACACTTTGAAGGGCTGGAACAAGCTCTTCAGAGAATAATTGATGCACGAGTTAATCAAGCTCTCCAAACTTTAGTTAGCCGGTTGCCTTCTTCGCCACTCACTCCTACCCCCAATAACAATACACTAGAGAATCCTTCTGGTCTCGATAACACAAATGAAGGATCCCTCAATGGACCATGAGAAATGGATACAGGTAATGCAAATAACTCTTATTTACATAATATGGTACTAACCTTGCAGGCACAACTCAAGGAACAAAGCAAACGGATTGAGCAAATACCGGGTGTTCCTCCATAAAATCAAAGGGATTGATGCGGATAAATATTCTCAACAGCCTTGAAAACTAAGTGCAGCTCCTCTTCCTATTCCCAAGAAGTTTAAAATTCCAGACATTTCAAAATATGACGGTACAACCGACCCTCGAGATCATGTGACGGCAGTTACTATGGGCGTTAAGGGGAATTATTTAACCAAGCAGGAAATTGAGTCCGTATTGGTCAAAAAAATTGGAGAAACATTTACAAAGGGAGCACTAACTTGGCATTCTCTCTTACCTGATAATTCTATTAATTCTTTTGCTGAGCTTGCAGATTCTTTTATAAAAGAGCATTCAGGAGCATAAAAGGTTGAAAAAAGGATGGAGGACATTTTCAAAATTAAACAATCAGACACGGAGTTACTCACAGACTTCGTTGATAGGTTTCGACGAGAACGAATGATTTTACCTCGGGTACAAGATAATGGGTTGCAATAGCTTTTGCAAGTAATTTGAACGACAAAAGCTCGGAGGCCACAAGAAAGCTTAAAGAAAGCCTTCGTGAATTTCCTGCAACTACATGGAATGATGTTTATAACAGGTATAGCACAAAACTCAGAATTGAAGGAGATATTGTACTCCAACATTCCCATGATGAAAGGAGCAGATCCAGGAGGTGTGAAACCGAAAAGAGATCAGGTAAGAATAAATACAATCCATATCTGGGCCCTGCAGGAAAAGATTCAAGAACGAAACAAGAAAATCAACGATATGATCAAAAATCAAGGAGCAGGGAATCTAGTTCTTTTTCAAGATTTAGAAATGATAGAAACATGCAGGAGCCATTTGATGAAGATGGAAGTTTGAAGGCAAGATTCGGTGGATACAATTTCAATGTTACCACCTCCGAGCTCGTAGCTGTTTTGTGAGGCATGGGAGATAAGGTACGGTGGCCGAAGGAGATGCTTTCAAATCCAAACAAATGTAATCCAGATCATTGGTGTGAATTTCATAATGATCACGGGCATAAGACCTCAGATTGCCGATTTTTACAGAGTGAAGTAGATCATCTATTGAAACAGGGCTATCTCACTAAGTTATTTAGTGAGAAAGGAAAGCAGGCCTACATGAAAAATAGACAATAGCCACCAAAAACCCCGTCACATAAGAGAACAGTGAATGTTATAAGCGGGGGAGAAGGTACTTATGAGGTGGCATATCTAACTTCCAACAAAGTTTCTAAACTCAAAATCATGCAAGGGAAATTAACACGCCAGACGTTAGAAGATGAAGTTATCGCTTATGACGATGCAGACATGGAAGGAGTGATCACCCTCGATAACGATGCGCTGGAAATATCTTTACTCGTACATGATATTAAAATAAAAAGAGTTTTGATTGATCCAAGAAGTTTAGAAAATATCATCCTACTAAGGGTGTTGCGGGAGATGCAAATGGAGGATAAGATGATTCCAAAGGCGCATACTTTATCAGGATTCAATAACTCCAGTATAGTAACTAAAGGAGAGGTAAACCTAACAATTTTTGCAGAAGGTATTGAGAAAGATACCAAATTTCAGGTAGTAGATGTGGAAATGGCATATAATATAATAATGGGAAGACCGTGGATTCATGATATGGGCGCTGTCCCATCAACCCTTCATTAAGTCATGAAATTCCCATCACCATGGGGAATCCGCCAAATTCATGGGGAACAACATATATCTAGTAGTGTCAATGTTGTATCAAATACAGGTAACGTATAAAACATCGAAGAAAATTCGGATAAACATCCGAATATTCAAGAAAAGTAAGTTTTTAACTCAAAATCTGATATAATTCAAAAACCTGAGGAGGGAGAAGGTATCGAAATATCAACTAAGAAGTCCGAGCCTATGATACTATTTGAACAGTGGCCTGAACGAAAACTTCACGTGGGAGCCAACTTGAGTTCAGACACGAGAGGTAAGTTAATTGAATTATTAAAAACTAACATAGATTTTTTTGCTTGGCCCCATGTTGAAGTAATAGGGACAACATCGGATGTGGAAATTCACAAATAAAGGTCCATCTTGCATGACCATGAAAATGAAGGAAGGCAGATTATATAAATCAAGAAGAAAATTCAAAAATTGGGTCAACTTGGAAGGACAAAAGGTACGTGAAAAACTATCCATTTATTATTATCGGAAGCTACAGTAAGCATTCTCTAGATTCGGGTAAACTTTCTCCTATCAGTGACATAAGTAGGTATTCTGTTAAATTCTGAGACATGATACCCACAACCATAAAAATTAGTTTTAATCATGTCATTCAGGAAATTGAGACCCTATTTCTAAACTCTAAAATTATAACAAAATCGTGAGAATTAATTGGTTTCATAGCTGGTATCAGTCAAAATATCAAATTTAGGAAAAGGGTGAAAAAGTCATGGACGATCTAAACCCAATAACATAAGTCTTATTTGGTGATGATTCATATAAACAAAAGGCTCAAGTTTAAAGATATTTCACATACCTCTTTTTAGGACTTTTAGACCCATCATAAAATGTCATTTTTCTTTCGACTAACAATGAAGTATAATATAAGGCTATAGTTGCAAGTTTAAAAAAAATGGATCGGGAACTTGGTATAAACCGGATTATGGCCAAGAACAACTCTCAAGCTTGTCATATAATATTGGGGACTGTAATGGCTAGGAAAGAACAAAAGCAATAAAATTCCAGGTTCTTCAAAACTAGGGACTTTGTGCTCGAAAAGATATTGCTTTTAAGGAAGTAGACACAGTCAGGTATCTTCATGTCAAATTCTTTTTACATTTAAATTATTAAAGTTTTACTAACAATTTTAGATGCTAGGCAAAATCCCTAACCCGTACCAAATGATGAGTCACAACCTGCATGGCAAAATAGAATATTCTTAAATCCTAAGCCTAGGGTAATATCAATCTGATGGAAATACTTACGGGTAGGTAGTCTTCATCTAAAATTGTACCTCCGAGTCCCGCATATTTTCTGTTTCAGGAAAAGGACCAGCATATGAGTACTAACCAAGTGTTCAAGGCTTCATTCTTCAACACTCAAACACGTGGAGGACTATACAGTATACATAGCTTCCTGCAGAAAAATAAATGCTGGTTCGTAGAGAAAAAGAGATACGAGTATTGAAGCAAAAGTTAACTAAATTCAGCTACAAAGTGCCATGTATCAAGATTCAGTTGTTAATAGCTACGTATACAACACTCTTCAATGTTACTTTACATAAAATATTTTTCAATGATGTAAACACTTTCCAAACCCTTTCTAAGTATATAAAGATAGGGATATGGTCATGTGCTAAAACAGGTTACAATAAAAGAAAACCTTGTATATTTTATACAAAGAAATCTGTTACACGAAAAACAGTTGCGAGAAAGTTATAGACGTACGACAACGCATGTATCATTCAAAAATTTGCTCAAGTTCATGAATAAAAACTTGTCCAAGTTATTTCATACAAAAACCATGTGTTTCCTATTTCTTTCATCGTATTATAACACCATTATGAAGGTGAGACATCTTCTTCATTAAGTGCAATATATAAAAGGGCCCTCTCTTTTTAAACCTCATGTTGATATTCCATGAGATGGATCATAAAATATTTTCAAAAAATAAAAATTCTAAATTATTCTATAAGTCCTAAATAAGAAAATAGGCAAGAATAAAATTCAAAGGAGTACTTATAAAACTTCTTGACTTAAAAAAGATTCAATAGAAAGTCTTTACAAAATAGAATATCTTTACAAACACCCCATTAATATAAACTGGGGACAAATTCCATAAAATTCCTCAAAATTCAAAAACTAAAATTCTCAACTTCCTCCTGAAGGAGTTGGTTTTTCTGAAATTGTTGTGTTAACTTCCTTGTCAGAAGCAATCATAGGAACAGAATCAACTTCTAGAGAAGTAGCAACAGTTGGGATGTTGGGATTGTTAAGAGGAGCAAGTGTCACGGGAGCTTCAACTTCTGCGGGCTGATCCTCAGGGGCTAGGATTGCAATATTGTCAACTTCAGTAGAAACAGCTCCATCATTGGAAGGATCATCAGCCACAGTGGTATCATCTGTGGGAGAAGGAAAGTCAAGTGGTTATTGAGTCATTTCAATGGTCTTTAAGACCTTGGCTAATTCTGATTGCAAATCAAAATCCTCTTGGCTAGCCTCTATTAAAGCATCACGGCGGGAGTTTAAGAAAGCCCAGCTCACCTCCGAATCAAAACTCTCCTCAAGAAGAGCATAATCCCTTTGCCACGAGGTAATATCATTTTTCAATGTTTGATTTTCATTTAAAGTGGCATTAAGGGTAGCTTCAAGAGAGGCACGAGAGTCTTCTAAGGCACGTGCCTTAATAGAGGAAGCTTGTAGATCAGCCTAACCTTGCGATAAGTTTTGTACTAGCTCTCCCGCGTATTCTTCTTTCAAGCTCAACAAAACTTTAAGTTCTCTAAACTCCTCACTTGACTTAGATAGTTGCTCGGAAAAAGAACATTCCCGGCGTTCTTTTTCCTTCTCCACCTTGCTGAAAGAAGCCTTGACTCCGTCTAATTCAGAAGTTAAAGCTTGTTTTTGTTGCTCCAAATTGCGATTGCTCTCTTGCAAATCCTTTATCTTTTTCTGAGCATTTTTTAGTTGCTCTTGCCAACTGGTTGCTTTAAGATCAGCTTTACTAGCTTTCTTTTCATCTTCAAGAATAGCTCGTTCAGCTTTACTAGCTTTCTTCTCCAAAAGAGAAACTCTTCCCATAAGTTTCGTGCCTATAAGATTAGCCTGTAAAAAAGGTATATATAAATAGAAATTAAAGGGAAATTTTCCTTCTAAAAAAAGAGGCTGGAAAGGAAAATACCTTCAAAGTATTATGAATTATGTCGTTCATTAAGCTCAAACAACTATGACTGTCCATTTTCTTTTTCTCTACTTCCCCGATTAAGGGTTCGAGCCAAACGTCTGCCCCACCTGATTTCCTCGAAAAGACTGCTATTAGCCGGAACCTCAAGTGTCACGCTCCTCATAGCCATGCTTTTGTTGTTGGAACTTCCTTCTACATGGCTAATAGAAGAAGAGGGAACTGTAGAAGGAGGTACGGTAGAGGAGGTGAAAACAGCAGAATTTGAAAAGGTTGGAACAAGTACGGGGGCAGAAGTTGGTAAGGAAGTAGGAATGGAAATGGTAGCAGGTGTAACACTTGAAGTGATAGGAGAAACAAGAGGGACAGAAACAAAAGTTGTAAGAGGGGTTTCCTCCAAAACTAGGCCAAAATCACCACTCTCAAAACCTTCAATAAAAAGGCGTTGAGTAGATTCAGGAGTGTCATTTGGAACAGTTTCTTCATCAGATATAATAGTAACGGGCTCGAAGGTACGAACAGGCGAAACTTCACCATCATCCTCAGAAACTACTACACGTCTCCTAGACCTAGGACGAGCTGTCAAAGAGGTATCATCATCTTCATCAACATCAGAATCTTCTTCAACTGATTTCCTCTTTGTTAGTATGTCCCGTGTCCTCTCCAGAGCTAAGGGAGTACTGGAAGAAGCTCTAAGGGCAGTAGCTACTTCAAACGACATCCCTCAATTTGCAAATCCTCATAAGAAGAAGGATATAAGATTGGATATAAAAAGAGAAAGTTTACTATACGCAGAAGTAATACTAAATATATATACCATGAGTTTTAACTGTCCAACCGTGTTTGGTTGAAATTGATTTCCAAGTACGTGTTTCCATAGGTACGGCCTTCAAGATAGCATCTACCCAAGCACGGAAGCCAGGGACGAGTTTCACATCTCCCATGGTAGCTATCAAAAATCAAAACAAAAATGTTTTAAAAATAAAAGATCAAAATATCAAAAATAGACATGCTAAGAAGTGAGATACTTACGTGTCATGTTCCATATATCAGGAAAAGGCATGTTTGATCCACCCACCAAATAAATTGTGGGAACACTTACGAACCGGGTGTACAATCCACGGTCATTAATATCCTCAGGGTTTACCAAAACCCTCTTACTCTTGCAGACAATGTAAAAACTCCATTACGAAAAAGTTTGGGATGGTAAAGGTGAATCGGATGAGGAAAAGTAAAATCCACATCTGCTCTGACCGACATAAACCTTAAGCACGCCACAACTCTCCATACCAGGGGACCAACTTGAGCTAAACATATTTTGAAGAAACGAAAAAATTCAAGAATGAATGGATCAATGGCGGGGATAAGTCCTCGAGTGAAAGGATAATTGTAAACGCAAGAAAAACCAGCTCTATAAGAAGATAATCTCTGGTTAGGGTTGAGTATCACTATAGGAGTACTATCTTTCCATCGACAATCTTTTCGAACGATTGGGATCAGTGATTTAGTAACTACAGAAGGATATTTATCAACTTTTTCCAATTTAAGCATTTGTACACAAAGAGATTCTTGGTCATGCTCAAAAGATAGATCCAACGGTACGGTTTCGTCTACCGTTGGTTCTTGAAGGGGTTGAAGGTTCTTTTCCTTTAAAAGAAGATTTGTTGGACAAATCCCCTCTAGAGGAGATGCCAGAAATAGAAGGGATGGTAGAACCAGATATACCACCCCGTGCCGATCCTGCACCACGAGGGGCACCTCCTCTACTTGTTCTATGTCTTGCGGGAGCATTGGGAAAATTATCGAGTATGGGAACTCTTTTTGGGATAGGATGTGAAGATGTCATCGTTTAGAAATTTTTACAGGAGAAAAACAGAAGGAAGAAGTGAGGAGTCACTTGATGAAGAAGATAACCGAAGAAGAAGGAATCAAAAAAGTATATGGAAAGCAACTGGCGAACCAAGAAGAGTAATGATGAAATACCTATAATAAAGGTAACCATCACTTCGTTAATAGTGAAAAGGCTGTAGAACCGCAGAGCTAGTGAAGAAGTGACACGTATGTGGTGCATTAAATGAAAGAGACAATTGAAATGTCAACACTGACATAGCATTTATTGTGAAAAAAATTCCCTTTTTAATGAGAATCCACTTCCCAAATATTTAAATGATAAATAAATGGGAAGTGGGGGGGACTATCTGTATTGGGAAAATTAAATTTTTACCAAGAGTGATGTGGCATGACACGTGGATTGGCCAAAAGGTCAACAAAATAATATGTAATCAAAAAGAGGAGTTCAAAGAGGACACGAGGAGTAGTTTAGATACGTATCACGTATCTAAATAAGTCATTTAAGACTATGGACACTTGAATATTCAAAAAAGATACGAAGCTAATGATAGGAGACACGGGAAAATAGAAAAGTAAGTTGCTACGAGTTCCGTACCAATTCAAGACGTTCAAGGGCACCAGATCAACAAACATTTAATGCATGGATCTGAAGACAAGAAGAAGTCGAAATTCAAACATTAAATACCTTATACGTTGAAGAATTGGTATTTAATAAGAATGGTTGTGTAACGACCCATTCAATGTCATATATTACTCATAATTATGTCATTAAAGCCTAGGTTTCATTCTTTTACCTAGGGTCAGCTATAAAAGGAAGAAGTCATACCATTTGTCGACACGATCAACTATTGAAAGCATACTGAAATACAATTATTCGTTACTGTTCATTCTAATTACTGAAAGCCTATTATATTTTTCGGTCTCTTGATTATCAGTAACCCGATTTTTCTATTATTTTTTAGTTTTAATCGAAATCTCATATTTTGATTAAACATGCTTATTCTTTTCCTACATGGATTCGTACAATTAAGCGAAATTCTATGAGAAAAGATTTGTAACGACCGACCCGTCATTACGGGAGTTATCACCCCGTTTTCCCCGTTTTTTGCTTCTATAGGTTTCATTATATGTGTTTGAAAAATTTGAAGTAATTCGGATAGAGTTCGGGTAGAAATGAGAGAATAAGTATCTTTATGAGAAGGTTAGTTTAGAGAAGTCAACCGAATGTTGACTTATGAGTTAGAAGGCTCAGAATGAATTTCCGATGATTCTAATAGTTTTGGGGGATGATTTGTGTCTTAGGAGCACAATCAGAGTTGAATTTGGAGATCCGATGTAGAATTAGGCTTGAATTGGCTAAGGTTGGATTTTGGCAAATTCTGGTTGATAGATGAGATTTTGTTCCAAGGATCGGAATGGAATTCCGAGTGTTTCTGTAGCTTCGATATGTGATTTTTGATGTGTGTGAAAAATTTTAGATTATTCGGAGGTGATTTGGTTGGGTTTTGATCAAATGCCTGTTTCAGAAGTTTTAGAAGAACTTAGGCTTGAATCCGATGTAAATTTGGTATTTTGATGTTAGTTTTGGTATTTTGAGAGTGCAACTAAGTTTGCATGATCATATGTGACATGTTAGTATGTTCGTATGCTGTCCCGAGGAGCTTGGGTGAGTTTCGGATAGGTTTGGGTTGCGTTGTGCTTGTTTTTCTTATGCTTCGACAATGTTTATTCAAGCGTAAATGATATCATATTGAACAAATGAGCTCCGATTACTGTATTGAATGAAGCATTATATCCGTATCGTAATTACGGACCCGTAGCAATAAGAATCATCAAATTTGGACATCGTATGAGGATTTTATGGCCATTTTACTAAGGTTGCCTAGATTTTCAAGTTAATGATGAAATTGCCCCTGACGGCGTATTAAAAACCTGATAAATTGTTCCTCTACAAATATAATTCTATTTGGAGTGAATGTCTATCTTGTGGAGAGTTTTACTTAGTGACTAAGTCATATTTCTCCTATAAATAGAGGGGTCTTACCCCATTGTAAATCATCCCAAAATTCAATAAGAATTTTCTCTCTCTCTTTCTCTGCAATATTGCTCTTGTTCTTTTATTATTTCATAACACGTTATCAGCACGAGACTCTAACCAATTGAGTAGAAGCTTTGGGATTGAGCATAATGATTATCAATTGTTCCATGAAGTTCCTTCATGATTAAATTTTGGATTTAAGGTAAGTGTTTTACTTTATCTTTATTTTTTATTCTATAATTTAATTTTATATACAAGCAAAGATCAAAGTTTGATTATAACTCTAATGGAGTTTGTAAGAAATTATAACCACCTGAAGTGGTAAAATTTCTATGCCTTGCCATGATTAAATTCATGTATAATTGTGGGCAAAGAATTGAAAACCCGTCCCATTGAATTTGCTCCATTCTCATTCCCTTTAGAGAATGTGATAGCAGTATGTAATAAGTCTGAAAGCGGTCGTGATGGCGCCCAACAATCAAGCTAGGCCAGCCAAACCAACAATTTAATTAACACAAAGATATCAGTCCCAAATGGACAACCCAAGGAGAATATATGAGTTTAAGAACTCCAATAATAATAGTAAAGAACAAAATACTGACACTCCCAAAGATCCGGAGTCACAAGTCTAGAGCCTCTAACAAAACCCAATAGGAAATAGAGAGTATGATATAGAAGTACTCAAGTCTGAATACAAAATATACAATAACAACTGGAATGAGAGGAGAAGCTAGGCTCTGCGAACGTAGGCAGCTACCTCAGCAACTCGATGTGACAATGTAAACGCCGGAGATGTCCGTCTACTGCTCCTGTGTACCTGAGTCTGCACACAAAAGGTGCAGGGAGTAGGGGTGAGTACTAAGTACTCAGTGAGTAACAAATATATACATGTAGCTGACAGTAGGAAATCCACAAAATACCACAATATGAAGCTACACTACAGTCCGAATCTCCTACGAACTAGCAACAATAATACAATATAGCTACCACAGAGTAATCCAACAAATACAGATGCAATGCAATGCACATAACTGCTACGGCGTGTAGCCCGATCCCATTTAACGTCGACGGCGCTCACTGGGGGTGTGTACAGACTCCGGAGGGGCTCCTACAGCCCAAGCGCAATGCTACTGCGGCGTGCAGTCCGATCCTCATATCAACCACTGCGGCGTGCAGCCCGATCCCATACTCAGTCCACAATAAGCAATTAAGTCACAAAACAATTCATTTTCCTTAATTCCAGTTCTCAATTCATAATTTATGAAAAATACTTTAACTTTATTAAGTTTGTAAAAGCCAGTGACTTAGCATTTCAAAAGTGTGATTACAATTCCCAGGACTGAGATCAGTGATTTAAGCAATTTTAGCTATCACATAAATATTGTCCTCTAAGGACGCTACAGGATCGGCACAAGGCCCCAAACAAGGCTTACAGCCCACAAATATAGCAAATACAGTGTATTTCCAACACTAACAACATATTATTCATTCCCGGGATGGACCAAGTCTCAATCCCCAATCACAATCAATCCCGCACCTGCCACGGTGTGCGAGCCACGCCCTATTAGCGTCACAATGTGCTAAGCCGGGGTTTCGAACCCTCAGGCTACAATATACACAAACTACTCACCTCTAGCCGGTCGTCGAATCGTCCGCGATGCCTTTTCCTTTGAATTTCGATGCCTCGTGTGTAGAATCTAGTCAAATAACAATAATTATATCAATTTCGGGTCAAAGAATCATAACCCACTTCAATTTATATGAAATTCGCAAAATTACACTAAGTTGGTAAAAACCCGACCCCGGGCCCCACTGCTCGGAAAATTCCGAAATTAGTACCAACACGATCCTTATCTCGCCACGAGTCCGTGCATATAAAATTTATCGAAATCGGAGTTCAAATGGCCTCCCAAATCCAAAATTCCCGTTTTCAAAACTTAGGCCACATTTCTTCAAGATTTCAACCCAATTTCATGAAGATTGATGTTAATACTACCATAAATTGACGTTTTTGAGTCAAGAATCTTACCTCCGACGATACCCGATGACTTCTCAATGATTTCCTCGAGTTTCCTTCTCTCTAGGGCTCAAATGTGTGTTTTGGGGGTGTAAACCCGTAACTCTCTGTTTCTGGATCTTTATTCACTGCCAGACCTCCTTGTTCATCGCGTTCGCGTGACCCTCTACGCGTTCGCGATGAACAGCCTTGCCTTACCCTTCGCGAACGCGACGCTGGCCACGCGTTCGCGATGCTCAAAACCTGCAACCCTTCGCGGACGCGACGCACCCAACGCGTTCGCGATGCTCAAACTCCAGCCCCCGGATTTCTTCTACGCGAACGCGTCTACCCTTCACGCGATCGCGATGGTCTCCATCTTTCTCCTACGCGAACGCGACCATCCGGGACGCGAACGCGAAGCTTCGTCCAACCTTGCCTACGCGAACGCGGCAGCCTGACCGCGAACGCGATGCCTTAGCCAGCTCTGCCTTCGCGAACGCGACCTGGGCCACGCGAACGCGAAGGCTTAAGGCCTGCTGCACCAACCTGCAATTTACAGCAGACTTTTCAAACTCCAAAAATGCCGGATGATGGTCCGGATTCACCCCGAGGCCCCCGGGACCCCAACGAAAACCACCAACATACTCCAAAACACGATACGGACTTGTTCCAATCATAAAAACACCCTCCTAAACATCAAAATCACCAATTAACCACGGATTCAAGCCTAAGTTTCTTCAAAACTTTCAAAACTAACATTCAACCCAAAACCCGATCAAACGATGTCCGAATGACCTGAAAATTTGCAGACATATCCAAAATCACATAACGAAGCTACAGAAATTGTCGGAATTCCATTCCGACCCCGGATCAAAATATCACCTACCATCCGGTTTTCGCCAAAATTCAACATTCGCCAATTCAAGCTTAAAACTACACCGGACCTCCGAATTCAATTCCGATTGTTCTCCTAAGTCATAAATGATCCCCGGAACTAGTCGAATCATCAGAATCCGGTTCCGAGCACTCTAAATCAATAGTCAACTCTTGGTTGACTTTTCATATTCAAGCTTTCTTCAAACATGCTATTTGTTTCATTTTTAATCCAAATCACTTCTAACTCACCCGATATACTCTAATACTGTTTTAAAAGCATAATATATGTAAATGCAAGGTAACGGGGTGGAAATTCCCGTAACGACGGGCCGGGTCGTTACATTCTCCCCAACTTAAACAAACGCTCGTCCGCGAGCGGGTTAAGAAACATACCCGGAGTATCAAACAAGTGTGGATATCTGCTTCGCATCTCCTGCTCAGTCTCCCAAGTTGCTTCCTCCACGGGACGACCTCTCCACCGCACTTTCACTGAAGCTATATCCTTAGATCTCAGCTTACGAACCTGTCGACCCAAAATAGCTACTGGTTCCACATCATAAGTCAAATCCTCATCTAGCTGTATCGTGCCGAAGTCCAACACATGAGACGGGTCTCCGACATACTTCCGGAGCATAGATACATGGAACACCGGGTGAACTCCCGACAAACCGGGTGGCAAAGCAAGCATATAAGCCACCTCCCCAACTTTCCTAAGCACCTCAAAAGGTCCAATAAACCTTGGGCTCAACTTTCCTTTCTTTCCAAACCTCATAACACCTTTCATAGGCGAAACTTTCAGCAACACCTTCTCACCTACTGAATAAGACACATCTCGGACCTTCCGGTCTGCATAACTCTTCTGACGCGACTGAGCTGTGCGAAGTCTCTCCTGAATCACCTTCACCTTGTCTAAGGCATCTTGGACTAACTCTGTCCCTAACAACCTAGCCTCGCCGGGCTCGAACCAACCGACCGGAGACCTACACCGTCTCCCATATAAAGCTTCATACGGTGCCATCTGAATGCTGGACTGATAGCTATTATTGTAAGCAAACTCCGCCAAAGGCAAATAATCAGCCCATGAACCGCCAAAATCAATGACACAAGCACGCAACATGTCCTCCAATATCTGAATAGTACGCTCAGACTGCCCATCCGTCTGTGGATGAAATGCTGTGCTCAGCTCTACCTGTGAACCCAACTCTCGCCGAAATGTCCTCCAGAACTGAGATGTGAACTGGGTACCTCTGTCTGATATAATAGAAATAGGAACTCCATGCAATCTCACTATCTCACGGATGAATATCTCTGCCAACCGCTCTGAGGTATAGGTAGTACACACTGGGATGAAGTGAGCTGACTTGGTCAACCTATCCACCACCACCCAAACTGAATCAAACTTCCTCGCCGTCCGAGGGAGTCCACTAACAAAGTCCATAGTTATTCTTTCCCACTTCCACTCGGGAATATCAATACGCTGGAATACACCACCAGGTCTCTGATGCTCATACTTGACCTGCTGACAGTTTAGACACCGAGCCACACGGCTCACAATATCTTTCTTCATCTTTCTCCACCAGTAATTCTGCTTCAAATCCTGATACATCTTCGCGGCTCCTGGATGAATAGAATACCGCGAGCTATGGGCCTCCTCCAATATCAACTCACGAAGGCCATCAACATTGGGCACACATATCCGGCCCTGCATCCGCAATACGCCCTCACTATCAATAGTGACATCTCTAGCATCATCATGCTGAACTCTGTCCTTAAGGACAAGTAGGTGTGGATCATCATACTGACGCTCTCGAATACGATCATATAGAGAAGAACGAGCTACTACATAAGCCATCACCCGACTAGGCTCAGAAACATCCAGCCTTACCATCTGATTAGCTAACGCCTGAACATCAACTGCTAGGGGTCTCTCCCCAACTGGAATATACGCCAAACCGCCCATACTAATAGCCTTCCGGCTCAATGCATCAGCCACTACATTGGCTTTCCCGGGATGGTACAAGATAGTAATATCATAGTCTTTAAGCAATTCAAGCCATCTCCGCTGCCTCAAATTTAGATCTTTTTGCTTAAACAAATGCTGAAGGCTGCGGTGGTCTGTATATACATCACAAGAAACACCATATAGATAATGCCTCCAAATCTTCAAGGCATGAACAATAGCAGCTAACTCCAAATCATGAACAGGGTAGTTCTTCTCGTGGGGTTTTAGCTGACGAGAAGCATATGCAATAACTCTACCCTCCTGCATCAACACACAACCGAGTCCAACTCCGGAAGCATCACAATACACCGTATATGACCCTGAGGCCGATGGTAACACAAGTACTGGAGCTGTGGTCAAAGCCTCCTTGAGCTTCTGAAAGCTCTCTTCACATTCATCAGACCACACAAATGGAGCATTCTTCTGTGTCAGCTTAGTCAACGGTGAAGCAATAGATGAGAAATCCTGAACAAACCGGCGATAATAGCCTGCCAAGCCGAGAAAACTCCGAATCTCTGTAGCCGAGGAAGGTCTGGGCCAATTCTGCACTGCCTCGACCTTCTGTGGATCAACCCGAATACCATCACTGGACACTATATGTCCCAGAAAACCCACAGTATCAAGCCAGAACTCACACTTAGAGAATTTTGCATAAAGCTTCTCTTCCCTCAACCTCTGCAATGCCACTCTCAAATGCTGTGCATGCTCCTCCTGGCTGCGTGAATATACCAGGATATCATCAATAAATACAATCACAAAAGAATCAAGGTACGGCCGAAATACACTATTCATCAAGTGCATGAATGCTGCTGGGGCATTAGTCAAGCCCGAAAGACATCACTAGGAACTCGTAGTGCCCATATCGCGTCCCGAACGCTGTCTTCATAATATCCGAGTCCCTGGTCTTCAACTGATGGTAGCCCGATCAAAGATCAATCTTAGAAAATACACTAGCTCCTTGGAGCTGATCAAATAAGTCCTCAATACGAGGCAACGGGTATTTATTCTTCACTGTTACCTTGTTCAGCTGCTTGTAATCAATGCACATTCTCATTGTGCCATCTTTCTTCTTTACGAACAACACCGGTGCACCCCAAGGTGACACACTTGGACGAATGAAACCCTTATCTAAGAGTTCCCGAAGCTGTTCTTTCAATTCTTTTAACTCTGCTGGTGCCATGCGATAAGGAGGAATAGAAATGGGCTGAGTGCCCGGCACCAAGTCAATACCAAAATCAATATCTCTGTCAGGCGGCATGCCCGGTAGGTCTGCTGGAAATACATCCGGAAACTCCCTCACAATGGGGACCGAATCAAGACTGGGTGTCTCGGCCTCAACATTTCTAATGAAGGCCAAATAAGATAAACAACCCTTGCCAATCATTCGTTGAGCCTTTATATAAGAAATCACCCTTGTCGGACACATAATCAGTCAAGCCACGCCACTCGATCCTCGGATTACCCGGAATAGCTAGTGTGACTGTCTTGGCATGACAGTCCAGAATCGCATGGTAAGGAGATAGCCAATCCATGCCTAGGATAACATCGAAATCTACCATACCCAGTAGTAATAAATCAACTCGGGTCTCCAGACCCCCAATAGTAACAATACAGGATCGATATACCTGATCCACAACAACAGTATCCCCCACCGGGGTGGACACATGTACGGGCAAAGCAAGAATACCACGGGTCATACCCAAATGATGTGCAAAGTAAGTAGAGACATAAGAATAGGTGGATCCGGGATCAAATAAGACAGAAGCATCCCTGTGGCAGACTGAGATAATACCTGAAATGACCGCATCTGAGGCACTAGCATCCTTCCTGTCCGGAAGAGCATAGAAACGAGCCTGACCTCCACCAGTACGATCCTCGCCCCTGGGCGACCTCTGGATACCTGGCCACCAGTCCTAGCTGACTGTGCTGGCGCTGAAGAAACAGGAGTAGAAGACGAAGGCTGATCCCTCCGCTGAGACCGCTTACGAAGCCACTGAGGACACTCTCTCCTGGTATGGCCCAAATCACCGCACTCAAAACAACGGCCTGAAGATGGGAGAAGGGGCTGCTGAGGACCCCTCGCTACCGATGAATCCTGTGCTGAGGAAACAGGAGCAGAGCTCCGAGCTGGAAGAGCACTCAGTGCAGGCTGACTCTGCTGGCGGCTCTGCTGACCCTGATAACCATGATGGCCCTAACGACCATGATCTGATGAAACCCCACTGGACTCTGCACGTCCAGACTAATGAGACCTGAAAGAACGACCCCTACTATACTAGGGTTGGCCCCTAGACAGAGCACCACTGAAGCTGCCAGAACCACGAGGCCTCTTAGCCTCTCTCTCCTCTCGCTCTCTCCGGCGATCTGTCTCAATGTGACGGGCAGCATCAACCACCTCCTCAAAGGTAACTGTAGAAACTCTCTCCCGGGTCATCAATATGCGGATGGGATAAATAAGACCATCAATAAATCTCCGGATCCTCTCCCTCTCGGTAGGAACCATCCACATGGCATGACGGGCCAACTGTGTGAATCTCATCTCATACTGATTAACTGTCATCTCTCCCTGCTTCAACCACTCGAACTGACGTCGCAGCTCCTCTCTCTGAGACTGGGGCACGTACTTCTCCAAAAATACCGTGGAGAACTGCTGCCAAGTGAGGGGCACTGCCCCAGCGGGCCTACGCCTCTCAAAATCCTCCCACCACTGGAAAGCTGCACCTGTGAATACCCATGGTGCGAAGCATACGCTGACATTTTTCAGGAAAACCCTGGGCGTCCTCGCCCTCAGCACCACTGAATGCACCCTGGGCGTCTCTCCAAATGACGCTGCTCATCATCGGGCATAACTGGAACCACATGAGCAGGAGCTGGTGCAACGGGTGCAACTGGCTGAACTGGAGCTGCCCCAGGTGCCTGAATACCCTGTACTACCGGCTCGGGTGTGCGAGCCACGGGGGTCCGATTCCCTTCCCCTGCCTGTGAAGAAGATGCTGCACTAGAGGCTGCAACTACCTGAGCCAAGCCAGTGCATACTGATAGAATCTGAGCCAAAGTCTCCTGAAGACCTGTATCACAATAGGCACTGCCGGTGCCTGAACCTGAGCTGCCGGAGCGTTCACCGCTGGAATCTGGTCCTGAGTCTGATCAACCGGTGGGTCAGCAGGTGCTGGTGCTGCTGCCCTACCTCTACCACGACCACGGCCTCTGGGTGCCAATGGTGGTCGTCCGCCACGTCCGTTAGCTCGTGTTCTCGCCATCCGCGAGAGAATAGAATATGGAAAGATTTAATTTCATGATAACACAAATCGCACGATATGAATTCAAGAAAATGAGGTTTTTCCTAAAGTTTCGGTAGCCCTTCGAAGATAGATACGGACGTCTACGTACCGATCTGCGAAAGCCTACTAAACCGGCTCATGACTCGCGAGTCCTAATAACCTAGAGCTTTGATACCAACTTGTCACGACCCAAATCCGGTCGTGATGGCGCCCAACAATCAAGCTAGGCCAGCCAAACACACAATTTAATTATAACATAATACCAGTCCCAAATGGACAACCCAAGAAGAATATATGAGTTTAAGAACTCCAATAATAATAGTAAAGAACAAAATACTGACACTCCCAAAGATCCGGAGTCACAAGTCTAGAGCCTCTAACAAAACCCAATAGGAAATAGAGAGTATGATATAGAAGTACTCAAGTCTGAATACAAAATATACAATAACAACTGGAATGAGAGGAGAAGCTAGGCTCTGCGAACGTAGGCAGCTACCTCAGCAACTCGATGTGACAAAGTAAACGCTGGAGATGTCCGTCTACTGCTCCTGTGTACCTGAGTCTGCACACAAAAGGTGCAGGGAGTAGGGGTGAGTACTAAGTACTCAGTGAGTAACAAATATATATATGTAGCTGACAGTAAGAAATCCACAAAATACCACAATATGAAGCTACACTACGGTCCGAATCTCCTACGAACTAGCAACAATAATACAATACAGCTACCATAGAGTAATTAAACAAATACAGATGCAATACAATGCACATAACCGCTACGGCGTGTAGCCCGATCCAATTTAACGTCGACGGCGCTCACTGGGGGTGTGTACAGACTCCGGAGGGGCTCCTACAGCCCAAGCGCAATACTGTTGCGGCGTGCAGCCCGATCCACATATCAACCACTGCGGCGTGCAGCCCGATCCCATGCTCAGTCCACAATAAGCAATTAAGTCACAAAACAATTCATTTTCCTTAATTCGAGTTCTCAATTCATAATTTATGAAAAATACTTTAACTTTATTAAGTTTGTAAAAGCCGGTGACTTAGCATTTCAAAAGTGTGATTACAACTTTCAGGACTGAGATTAGTGATTTAAGCAATTTTAGCTATCACATAAATATTGTCCTCTAAGGACGCTACGGATCGGCACAAGGCCCCAAACAAGGCTTACAGCCCACAAATATAGCAAATACAGTGTATTTCCAACACTAACAACATATTATTCATTCCCGGGATGGACCAAGTCTCAATCCCCAATCACAATCAATCCCGCACCTGCCACGGTGTGCGAGCCACGCCCTATTAGCGTCACAATGTGCTAAGCCGGGGTTTCGAACCCTCAGGCTACAATATACACAAACTACTCACCTCTAGCCGGTCGTCGAATCGTCCGCGATGCCTTTTCCTTTGAATTTCGATGCCTCGTGTGTAGAATCTAGTCAAATAACAATAATTATATCAATTTCGGGTCAAAGAATCATAACCCACTTCAATTTATATGAAATTCGCAAAATTACACTAAGTTGGTAAAACCCGACCCCGGGCCCCACTGCTCGGAAAATTCCGAAATTAGTACCAACACGATCCTTATCTCGCCACGAGTCCGTGCATATAAAATTTATCGAAATCGGAGTTCAAATGGCCTCCCAAATCCAAAATTCCCGTTTTCAAAACTTAGGCCACATTTCTTCAAGATTTCAACCCAATTTCATGAAGATTGATGTTAATACTACCATAAATTGACGTTTTTGAGTCAAGAATCTTACCTCCGACGATACCCGATGACTTCTCAATGATTTCCTCGAGTTTCCTTCTCTCTAGGGCTCAAATGTGTGTTTTGGGGGTGTAAACCCGTAACTCTCTGTTTCTGGATCTTTATTCACTGCCAGAACCCATTGTTCATCGCGTTCGCGTGACCCTCTACGCGTTCGCGATGAACAGCCTTGCCTTACCCTTCGCGAACGCGACGCTGGCCACGCGTTCGCGATGCCCAATTCCTGATACTCTTCGCGGACGCGACGCATCCCACGCGTTCGCGATGTTCAAACTCCCAGCCACCCGGATTTCTTCTACGCGAACGCGTCTACCCTTCACGCGATCGCGATGGTCTCCATCTTTCTCCTACGCGAACGCGACCATCCGGGACGCGAACGCGAAGCTTCGTCCAACCTTGCCTACGCGAACGCGGCAGCCTGACCGCGAACGCGATGTCTTAGCCAGCTCTGCCTTCGTGAACGCGACCTGGGCCACGCGAACGCGAAGGCTTAAGGCCTGCTGCACCAACCTGCAATTTACAGCAGACTTTTCAAACTCCAAAAATGCCGGATGATGGTCCGGATTCACCCCGAGGCCCCCGGGACCCCAACGAAAACCACCAACATACTCCAAAACACGATACGGACTTGTTCCAATCATAAAAACACCATCCTAAACATCAAAATCACCAATTAACCACGGATTCAAGCCTAAGTTTCTTCAAAACTTTCAAAACTAACATTCAACCCAAAACCCGATCAAACGATGTCCGAATGACCTGAAAATTTGCAGACATATCCAAAATCACATAACGAAGCTACAGAAATTGTCGGAATTCCATTCCGACCCCGGATCAAAATATCACCTACCATCCGGTTTTCGCCAAAATTCAACATTCGCCAATTCAAGCTTAAAACTACACCGGACCTCCGAATTCAATTCCGATTGTTCTCCTAAGTCATAAATGATCCCCGGAACTAGTCGAATCATCAGAATCCGGTTCCGAGCACTCTAAATCAATAGTCAACTCTTGGTTGACTTTTCATATTCAAGCTTTCTTCAAACATGCTATTTGTTTCATTTTTAATCCAAATCACTTCTAACTCACCCGATATACTCTAATACTGTTTTAAAAGCATAATATATGTAAATGCAAGGTAACGGGGTGGTAATTCCCGTAACGAGAATGTGATAGTAGAATGTAATAAGTTTGAAAGAAGACAAAATTATTACCATGAATAATCAATGTATATGGACGTGGCAATAGACGAAATTATATCGTCATCATTGTGGTAATGAGAACAATAAGTATTCTCAAAATAATCCTTCACTCTGTGAAAGTAATATTTGTCATCGATTTGACATGAGATTTTATAAAGCACATATAGATGATTATGGTCCATTCATGATGTGAATGTGACAACATCTTACTTATAATACATATTCATTCTTCAGAGAATATGAACGTGCTAGTGGTAGTGATTACACCACACTCACCTCTAAAAGGAGGTTTGAGATGATATAAGAAAATAATATCATTATTATGGCATAAATGGTCATTGGTCACGTACCTATTGTACGCCAAAATATTTTGGCATTGTGATTATTAAAAGTCAACGATAATGCAAGAAACAAATCTTGCATATTATTTTGACCATGGCCATAATGGTATAACTTTCTCTTTAAAAGAGATATTCACCACATGGATGATGATGAATCTGTGGTAGTGCAAAATTAATTGAGAGCTCTGGAAGAGCCAATTATTACTATTTTGGAGAAACACAATTGATTACCAACAAGGTATTGTGTTGTAGTAAGTCTCAAAGAAACATATTCAGTTTCCAAAGTATTCGCGAAAGCGATTGATTATATTGAGACTATAAATAAAGGAAAGATTTAATATCTTCTATTACTACAACTTGTAGCGGGGTAATATGTATGTAAAAAGCTACCCGCTTTATCTCCAATTTGTACTACATAAACAAAAAAATACCACAATGAAGTGGATATTTTATAACCCATATCATAATAAACTTGGAGTTTATTCATAATTGCACACATCATAGTGTAAATCTGAAATTTATCAATATTGATAATTTATTCAGTTGGCATAATTGGTTTAGCCATATCAATTTAAGTATGATGTGCAAACATGAAAGAGAATTCACATGGGTAAATATTAAAGAACTAGAAAGTTCTTTACGAATTCTCTTGCATTGCTTGTTCTCATTAATTAGTAGACCAACTAAAATTGGGATTGAATCCCATGAATACTAGAAATATCAAAGGTGAATATGTGCTCATTCACCTGCCATGTGTACCACATAAGATGCATCTATGAGATGGTTACATGTGCAATTATTATTAACCCGCAACCTGGCCGGTATGTGCGAGGTAACTTGCTCATTAATTTAATTTCGAGCATAATTTCCAGATTTTCTATTCAAGAAGTTCATCTTGATAAGTTGGTCTACATCACAACTGGTTTAGCAAAATAATTTATTGAGTGCCTCCACTTAATAGCTAAATTATTGCTTATGAGAACAAAGTTATATATATCCGTTTGATATACATTATATACGAAAGTATATTATTTTCTCCCCTCACTACTAACCGGCTCAAGACTCATGAGGCCTAGTAAACCTAGGCTCTGATACCAACTTGTCACGACCCCAAATCCGGTCGTGATGGCGCCCGGCACATTGCTAAGCCAGCCTGACCAATTAATAACAATAACGGAGCTAGAAGCTCTCTTTAACCCATTTAAGCAAATTAATTCAAGAAATAACAGCGATACATGTAACGAAAACGGGGAACCAAGTCCCATAATACATCAACTCCCATAGACCAAGGGTCAAGAGTCATGAGCCTCTACCGAACATGAGTGTATAAAGGTTTACAAGATACCAAGTGCGGAAAGAAAAGTCAATACAAAATCAAGACAGTAAGAAGGAATATCGGGTCCTGCGGACTCTGCACCTACCTCGAATATCCACAAACGTCGCCTCGCACAGCTACTGGATCACTGCTGAGAGGTACCTGGATCTGCACACAAGGTGCAGGGAGTAAAATGAGTACTGCCAGACTCAGTGGTAATAAACAAGGGTAAGACAGCGAGATAAGAAATCCGCAATAAAGCACTATGTAAAGCTGTAGTCAAATACCCTGTCACAGAATTAATATCAACTGTACCTGTACCATCAAGTTCCAATAAATAGCATAACAGCTAGCAGATGTAGCTAAATGCAATGCAATGCATGATATGAACGCTACGGCGCGTAGCCCGACTCCAATTTTGGGTACCCGTGCTCACTGTGGGGGTTCAGACTCCGGAGGGGCTCCTACAGCCCAAGCACATCTCATAGAGATATCCCTGCGGCGTGCAGTCCGATCCAACATATATCTCGCTGCGGCGTGCAGCCCGATCCACTACTAGTCAGCTAATATGCAGATACAGCCTCGCAGGCTCAAAAATAGTTTTTGAAAACTCTTTTATCATTTTTCAGTTGGAACACAGTAATATCAAGTTCCAGAGATTGGAAATTAGCAATAATAACAAAATAGCTGCGGACTAGTAGTAAACTAGCATGTCTATATGATAAGACAATAACGATCCTCGCGGGATCCAATAACTGGCTCACGGCCCACATGTATACTCAACCGCCCAAGAAGGGGTTCCTCGGCCCAAGAGTGGCCATTATCACAATAATATATATATATATGCAACCATCCGAGAAGGAGGTTCGACGACTCTAGAATAGCCAATAATACAATATCAACAGGTTGGACTAATATATAGTCTCCAGTTCATGATCGACCCCGCACTCTCAAGAGTGTGCGTGTCTCGCCGCTATACAGCGTCACAAAGTGGTATACCGGGGTTTCGAACCCGCCGGTCATCACCCACATCTATTACTCACCTCAATACGGCGCGACGACTACTCCGCAATGCCCTTGCCACGAGAATCAAGCTCCGCACGCGTAGAATCTGATCAAATACAGTAGAAACACAACAAATTAGGCCAATGGGACGACACCCAATCAATATAACTCAATTTACATCAAAATTCCCAAAGTTGTCAAAACCCGACTTTCGGTACGCTTATCGAAAAATCACGAAAGTCACATATTCGGAACCCTCATCTCAATACGAGTCTAAGCATATCCATTTTACCAAATTCGGACTCCATTTGCCCATTCAAAACCTTGATTTTCTAAAGTTCAAGACTAGGGCTAAATCCTCCATAAATTACCCCAAATTCCTCCATTTTCATGATATAATTGCATAATATTACCAATACTAATCATAGTTTAAGTCCATAGATGATTACCTGATGATTTCCCTTGAATTTCTCTTCAAAATCGCCCAAATCGCCTCTAAAGCCGAGACCCAAAATGTGTGAAATGTTCTGAAATTTTTCTAACTTCTGATACACTTACTTACAGCGATTTTCGCTTCTGCGGAACATTTTCCGCTTCTATGCTTCCGTATCCGCGACCAAAGGGTCGCTTCTGCGGTTCCAGGCCTAGCCGGCCACTTCCGCTTCTGCGAACCAAGGGCCGCTTAAGCGGTCCCGCTTCTGCGAAGAAGCTTCCGCTTCTGCGGACAATTCCGCCTCTGCGCATCCTCGACCGCTTCTGCGGTCTCGCCCAAACGGTCAAACGTCCGCTTCTGCGGACCATGCCCCAATTGCCCTCGTCCGCTTCTGCGATCATTGGGTCGCACCAGCGACCCCGCTTCAGCGGAAAGGCGTCCGCTTCTGCGAAACACCCGCTCCTGCGCACCAATATCCGCTTCTGCGGACTCGCTCCTGCGACCACAATTCCGCAGGAGCGAAAATGACAGAACCAGAACTCTCAACCTGAAATTTCCACAATTTTCTCCCGTTTAACCATCCGAAAACACCCCGAGGCCCCGGGACCTCATCCAAACATACCAACACATCTTAATACCTCATTCGAACTTGCTCCAATCCTCAAAACACGTCTAACAACATCAAAACCCATAATTCGCATCGAATTCAAGCCTAAATTCCTTAAAACATTCCAAATTGCACATTCAATCAAAAACCCGACCAAACGACGTCCGAATGACCTGAAATTTTGCAGGCACATCCAAAATCACCTAACGAAGCTATTGCAACTGTCGGAATTCCATTCCGACCCCCGAATCAAAATCTCACCTACCGTTCGGATTTCGTCAAAATTCAACCTTAGCCAATTCAAGCCTATTTCTACACCGGGCCTCCAAATTCAATTCCGATCGCTCCCCTAAGTCACAAATCACCTCCCGGAACTAACCGAATCATCGGAATCCGATTCCGAGCCCTCTAACCAAATAGTCAACTCCGGGTTGACTTTCCTTATTCAAGTTTCTTTCCCAAAGGCTATATGCCTCATTTTCAATCCCAATCACTCCTAACTCACCCGATAGACTCTAACACTGATATAAAACCATAAAACATGTATTTACAACATAACGGGGTGGTAATTCCCGTGACGACGGGCCGGGTCGTCACATTCTCCCCCACTTAAGCAAACGCTCGTTCTTAAAGTTGAGGAAACAAGTTAGTTTTTCTAACATGAGGTGGAGACAAGATACAACAGTTTAGAAAAGTTACGAGGAATGAATTATCATTTTTGCATCTAGATCCTCGAATAAAATAATATGAACTAGAAGTTCATAAAAGGATAATTCATATGTAATTTATTACAAAGCATGTCAGACGCATTTGCTGACCCAAAGAAAATAACTATATTCTCATTGAAAATGCTCATATTATAATAAGTCCTAGAAGGACAAAGTATATGGTAAGCTTAAAGCGTATAGACAATCGGTTTCAAATAAACTTCTTGATAAAGAAGGTGATCAAAATGATCATAATAAAGGAGGCAAGTGATCTAGAAGATCACATGACATTACACTTCATAATATCTCATGAGAGATTCGGGTACCTGAATATATGAATGAAGAGATCTCTATGTTATGTCCTTATGAAAATACATTGAAACTGATAAAAAAATCTTTGTCGACGTCAACCTTCAAGAAGCTAGTGTACAAGATCGGGATGCGAAGGCTTAAGGATGTGAATTGATGCTCTCATCAGGGGGAGTTAATGCGTGTTGCACTCTTTTTCCCTTACAAGGTTTTGTCCCACTGGGTTTTCCTTGCGAGGTTTTTAACGAGGCAACCAAAAGGCGTATTGTTAGATATGTGTACTCTTTTTCCTTTTCTATAATTTTTTTCCCACTGGGTTTTCTTTTAGTTAAGGTTTTAACAAGGCACATTATCATTGAATAGACATTCAAGGGGGAGTGTTATGGATAGAATTCTATTTAGAGTGAATGTCTATCTTGTGGAGAGTTTTACTTTGTGACTAAGTCATATTTCTCCTATAAATAGAGGGGTCTTAGCCCATTGTAATTCATCCCAAAATTCAATAAGAATTTCATCTCTCTCTTTCTCTACAATATTGTTCATCTTCTTTTATTATTTTATAACACGACGTTATCAGCACGAGACTCTAACCAATTGAGTAGAAGCTTTGGGATTGAGCATAATGATTATCAATTGTTCCATGAAGTTCCTTCATGATTAAATTTTGGATTTAAGGTAAGTGTTTTACTTTATCTTTATTTTTTATTCTATAATTTAATTTTATATACAAGCAAAGATCAAAGTTTGATTATAACTCTAATGGAGTTTGTAAGAAATTATAACCACCTGAAGTGGTAAAATTTCTATGCCTTGCCATGATTAAATTCATGTATAATTGTGGGCAAAGAATTGAAAACCCGTCCCATTGAATTTGCTCCATTCTCATTCCCTTTAGAGAATGTGATAGCAGTATGTAATAAGTCTGAAAGAAGACAAAATTATTACCATGAATAATCAATGGATATGGACGTGGCAATAGACGAAATTATATCGTCATCATTGTGGTAATGAGAACAATAAGTATTCTCAAATAATCCTTCACTCTGTGAAAGTAATATTTGTCATCGATTTGACATGAGATTTTATAAAGCACATATAGATGATTATGGTCCATTCATGATGTGAATGTGACAACATCTTACTTATGAATACATATTCATTCTTCAAAGAATATGAACGTGCTAATGGTAGCGAATATACCACACTCACCTCTAGAAGAAGGTTTGAGATGATATAAGAAAATAATGTCATTATTATGGCATGAATGGTCATTGGTCACGTACCTATTGTACGCCAAAATATTTTAGCATTGTGATTATTAAAAGTCAACGATAATGCAAGAAACAGATCTTGCATATTATTTTGACCATAGCCATAATGGTATAACTTTCTCTTTAAAAGAGATATTCACCACATGGATGATGATGAATCCGTGGTAGTACAAAATTAATTGAGAGCTCTGGAAGAGCCAATTATTACTATTTTGGAGAAACACAATTGATTACCAACAAGGTATTGTGTTGTAGTAAGTCTCAAAGAAACATATTCAGTTTCCAAAGTATTCGCGAAAGCGGTTGATTATATTGAGACTATAAATAAAGGAAAGATTTAATATCTTCTATTACTACAACTTGTAGCGGGGTAATATGTATGTAAAAAGCTACCCGCTTTATCTCCAATTTGTACTACATAAACAAAAAAATACCACAATGAAGTGGATATTTTATAACCCATATCATAATAAACTTGGAGTTTATTCATAATTGCACACATCATAGTGTAAATCTGAAATTTATCAATATTGATAATTTATTCAGTTGGCATAATTGGTTTAGCCATATCAATTTAAGTATGATGTGCAAACATGAAAGAGAATTCACATGGGTAAATATTAAAGAACTAGAAAGTTCTTTACGAATTCTCTTACATTGCTTGTTCTTATTAATTAATTGACCAACTAAAATTGGGATTGAATCCCATGAATACTAGAAATATCAAAGGTGAATATGTGCTCATTCACCTGCCATGTGTACCACATAAGATGCATCTATGAGATGGTTACATGTGCAATTATTATTAACCCGCAACCTGGCCGGTATGTGCGAGGTAACTTGCTCATTAATTTAATTTCGAGCATAATTTCCAGATTTTCTATTCAAGAAGTTCATCTTGATAAGTTGGTCTACATCACAACTGGTTTAGCAAAATAATTTATTGAGTGCCTCCACTTAATAGCTAAATTATTGCTTATGAGAACAAAGTTATATATATCAGTTTGATATACATTATATACGAAAGTATATTACATTCTCCCCTCACAAGTGGTTCAGGGTCGGGAACCAAATAATTCCATCTTATTATTATTATTGATGTGCGGTGTATATTTTGATTAACACCACAACACACAAAGATGAGTTCTCAAAGTTGAGGAAATAAGTTAGTTTTTCTAACATGAGGGGGAGACAAGATACAACAGTTGAGAAAAGTTACGAGGAATGAATTATCATTTTTGCATCTAGATCCTCGAATAAAATAATATGAACTAGAAGTTCATAAAAGGATAATTCATATGTAATTTATTACAAAGCATGTCAGACGCATTTGCTGACCCAAAGAAAATAACTATATTCTCATTGAAAATGCTCATATTATAATAAGTCCTAGAAGGACAAAGTATATGGTAAGCTTAAAGCGTATAGACAATCGGTTTCAAATAAACTTCTTGATAAAGAAGGTGAGCAAATGATCAAAATGATCATAATAAAGGAGGCAAGTGATTTAGAAGATCACATGACATAACATTTCATAATATCTCATGAGAGATTCGGGTACCTGAATATATGAATGAAGAGATCTCTATGTTATGTCATTATGAAAATACATTGAAACCGATATAAAATCTTTGTCGACGTCAACCTTCAAGAAGCTAGTGAACAAGATTGAGATATGAAGGCTCAAAGATGTGAATTGATGCTCTCATCAGGGGGAGTTAATGCGCGTTGCACTCTTTTTCCCTTACAAGGTTTTGTCCCACTGGGTTTTCCTTGCGAGGTTTTTAACGAGGCAACCAAAAGGCGTATTGTTAGATATGTGTACTCTTTTTCCTTTTCTATAATTTTTTTCCCACTGGGTTTTCTTTTAGTTAAGGTTTTAACGAGGCACATTATCATTGAATATACAAGTAAGAACATGGTGTTAAGAATAGAATTCTATTTGGAGTGAATGTCTATCATGTGGAGAGTTTTACTTTGTGACTAAGTCATATTTCTCCTATAAATAGAGGGTTCTATTCCATAGTAAATCATCCAATATCAATAAGAATTCCCTCTCTCTCTATTTTGCTCTGCAATATTGTTCTTCTTCTTTTATTATTTCATAACACGTTATCAGCACGAGATTCTAACCAATTGAGTAGAAGCTTTGGGATTGAGCATAATGATTATCAATTGTTCCATGAAGTTCCTTCATGATTAAATTTTGGATTTAAGGTAAGTGTTTTACTTTATCTTTATTTTTTATTCTATAATTTAATTTTATATACAAGCAAAGATCAAAGTTTGATTATAACTCTAATGGAGTTTGTAAGAAATTATAACCACCTGAAGTGGTAAAATTTCTATGCCTTGCCATGATTAAATTCATGTATAATTGTGGGCAAAGAATTGAAAACCCGTCCCATTGAATTTGCTCCATTCTCATTCCCTTTAGAGAATGTGATAGCAGTATGTAATAAGTCTGAAAGAAGACAAAATTATTACCATGAATAATCAATGGATATGGACGTGGCAATAGACGAAATTATATCGTCATCATTGTGGTAATGAGAACAATAAGTATTCTCAAATAATCCTTCACTCTGTGAAAGTAATATTTGTCATCGATTTGACATGAGATTTTATAAAGCACATATAGATGATTATGGTCCATTCATGATGTGAATGTGACAACATCTTACTTATGAATACATATTCATTCTTCAAAGAATATGAACGTGCTAATGGTAGCGAATATACCACACTCACCTCTAGAAGAAGGTTTGAGATGATATAAGAAAATAATGTCATTATTATGGCATGAATGGTCATTGGTCACGCACCTATTGTACGCCAATATATTTTGGCATTGTGATTATTAAAAGTCAACGATAATGCAAGAAACGGATCTTGCATATTATTTTGACCATGGCCATAATGGTATAACTTTCTCTTTAAAAGAGATATTCACCACATGGATGTTGATGAATCTATGGTAGTACAAAATTAATTGAGAGCTCTGGAAGAGCCAATTATTACTATTTTGGAGAAACACAATTGATTACCAACAAGGTATTGTGTTGTAGTAAGTCTCAAAGAAACATATTCAGTTTCCAAAGTATTCGCGAAAGCGGTTGATTATATTGAGACTATAAATAAATGAAAGATTTAATATCTTCTATTACTACAACTTGTAGCGGGGTAATATGTATGTAAAAAGCTACCCGCTTTATCTCCAATTTGTACTACATAAACAAAAAAATACCACAATGAAGTGGATATTTTATAACCCATATCATAATAAACTTGGAGTTTATTCATAATTGCACACATCATAGTGTAAATCTGAAATTTATCAATATTGATAATTTATTCAGTTGGCATAATTGGTTTAGCCATATCAATTTAAGTATGATGTGCAAACATGAAAGAGAATTCACATGGGTAAATATTAAAGAACTAGAAAGTTCTTTACGAATTCTCTTACATTGCATGTTCTCATTAATTAATATACCAACTAAAAGTGGGATTGAATCTCATGAATGCTGGAAATATCAAAGGTGAATATGGGCCCATTCACCTGCCATGTATACCACATAAGATGCATCTATGAGATGGTTACATGTGCAATTATTATTAACCCGCAACCTGGCCGGTATGTGCGAGGTAACTTGCTCATTAATTTAATTTCGAGCATAATTTCCAGATTTTCTATTCAAGAAGTTCATCTTGATAAGTTGGTCTACATCACAACTGGTTTAGCAAAATAATTTATTGAGTGCCTCCACTTAATAGCTAAATTATTGCTTATGAGAACAAAGTTATATATATCCGTTTGATATACATTATATACGAAAGTATATTATTTTCTCCCCTCACAAGTGGTTCAGGGTCAGGAACCAAATAATTTCATCTTATTATTATTATTGATGTGCGGTGTATATTTTGATTAACACCATAAAGCACAAAGATGGGTTCTCAAAGTTGAGGAAACAAGTTAGTTTTTCTAACATGAGGGGGAGACAAGATACAACAGTTGAGAAAAGTTACGAGGAATGAATTATCATTTTTGCATCTAGATCCTCGAATAAAATAATATGAACTAGAAGTTCATAAAAGGATAATTCATATGCAATTTATTGCAAAGCATGCCAGACGCATTTGTTGACCCGAAGAAAGATAACTATATTCTCATTGAAAATGGTCATATCAAGTCCTAGAAGGACAAAGTCTATGGTAATCTTAAAGCGTATAGACAATCGGTTTCAAATAAACTTCTTGATAATGAAGATGGGCAAATGATCAAAAATCATGCAAGTGATCTAGAAGATCACATGACATAACATTTCATAAAATCTCATGAGAGATTCAGGTACTTGAATATATGAAAGAGATCTCTATGTTATGTCGTTATGAAAATACATTGAAACTGATATAAAATCTTTGTCGACGTCAACCTTCAAGAAGCTAGTACACAAGATTGGGATGCGAAGGCTTAAGGATGTGAATTGATGCTCTCATCAGGGGGAGTTAATGCGTGTTGCACTCTTTTTCCCTTACAAGGTTTTGTCCCACTGGGTTTTCCTTGCGAGGTTTTTAACGAGGCAACCAAAAGGCGTATTGTTAGATATGTGTACTCTTTTTCCTTTTCTATAATTTTTTTCCCACTGGGTTTTCTTTTAGTTAAGGTTTTAACGAGGCACATTATCATTGAATAGACATTCAAGGGGGAGTGTTATGGATAGAATTCTATTTGGAGTGAATGTCTATCTTGTGGAGAGTTTTACTTTGTGACTAAGTCATATTTCTCCTATAAATAGAGGGTCTTACCCCATTGTAATTCATCCCAAAATTCAATAAGAATTTCCTCTCTCTTTCTCTACAATATTGCTCTTGTTCTTTTATTATTTCATAACACGTTATCAGCACGAGACTCTAACCAATTGAGTAGAAGCTTTGGGATTGAGCATAATGATTATCAATTGTTCCATGAAGTTCCTTCATGATTAAATTTTGGATTTAAGGTAAGTGTTTTACTTTATCTTTATTTTTTATTCTATAATTTAATTTTATATACAAGCAAAGATCAAAGTTTGATTATAACTCTAATGGAGTTTGTAAGAAATTATAACCACCTGAAGTGGTAAAATTTCTATGCCTTGCCATGATTAAATTCATGTATAATTGTGGGCAAAGAATTGAAAACCCGTCCCATTGAATTTGCTCCATTCTCATTCCCTTTAGAGAATGTGATAGCAGTATGTAATAAGTCTTAAAGAAGACAAAATTATTACCATGAATAATCAATGGATATGGACGTGGCAATAGACGAAATTATATCGTCATCATTGTGGTAATGAGAACAATAAGTATTCTTAAAATAATCCTTCACTCTGTGAAAGTAATATTTGTCATCGATTTGACATGAGATTTTATAAAGCACATATAGATGATTATGGTCCATTCATGATGTGAATGTGACAACATCTTACTTATGAATACATATTCATTCTTCAAAGAATATGAACGTGCTAATGGTAGCGAATATACCACACTCACCTCTAGAAGAAGGTTTGAGATGATATAAGAAAATAATGTCATTATTATGGCATAAATGGTCATTGGTCACGTACCTATTGTACGCCAAAATATTTTGGCATTGTGATTATTAAAAGTCAACGATAATGCAAGAAACAGATCTTGCATATTATTTTGACCATGGCCATAATGGTATAACTTTCTCTTTAAAAGAGATATTCACCACATGGATGATGATGAATCTGTGATAGTGCAAAATTAATTGAGAGCTCTGGAAGAGCCAATTATTACTATTTTGGAGAAACACAATTGATTACCAACAAGGTATTGTGTTGTAGTAAGTCTCAAAGAAACATATTCAGTTTCCAAAGTATTCGCGAAAGCGGTTGATTATATTGAGACTATAAATAAATGAAAGATTTAATATCTTCTATTACTACAACTTGTAGCGGGGTAATATGTATGTAAAAAGCTACCCGCTTTATCTCCAATTTGTACTACATAAACAAAAAAATACCACAATGAAGTGGATATTTTATAACCCATATCATAATAAACTTGGAGTTTATTCATAATTGCACACATCATGGTGTAAATATGAAATTTATCAATATTGATAATTTATTCAGTTGGCATAATTGGTTTAGCCATATCAATTTAAGTATGATGTGCAAACATGAAAGAGAATTCACATGGGTAAATATTAAAGAACTAGAAAGTTCTTTACGAATTCTCTTACATTGCTTGTTCTCATTAATTAATATACCAACTATAAGTGGGATTGAATCCCATGAATGCTGGAAATATCAAAGGTGAATATGGGCCAATTCACCCGCCATGTATACCGCATAAGATGCATCTATGAGATGGTTACATGTGCAATTATTATTAACCCGCAACCTGGCCGGTATGTGCGAGGTAACTTGCTCATTAATTTAATTTCGAGCATAATTTCCAGATTTTCTATTCAAGAAGTTCATCTTGATAAGTTGGTCTACATCACAACTGATTTAGCAAAATAATTTATTGAGTGCCTCCACTTAATAGCTAAATTATTACTTATGAGAACAAAGTTATATATATATATCAGTTTGATATACATTATATACGAAAGTATATTACATTCTCCCCTCACAAGTGGTTCAGGGTCGGGAACCAAATAATTCCATCTTATTATTATTATTGATGTGCGGTGTATATTTTGATTAACACCACAACACACAAAGATGAGTTCTCAAAGTTGAGGAAACAAGTTAGTTTTTCTAACATGAGGGGGAGACAAGATACAACAGTTGAGAAAAGTTACGAGGAATGAATTATCATTTTTGCATCTAGATCCTCGAATAAAATAATATGAACTAGAAGTTCATAAAAGGATAATTCATGTGCAATTTATAGCAAAGCATGCCAGACGCATTTGCTGACCCAAAGAAAGTAACTATATTCTCACTGCAAATGCTCATATTATAATAAGTCCTAGAAGGACAAAGTCTATGGTAAGCTTAAAGCGTATAGACAATCGGTTTCAAATAAACTTTTTTCTAAAGCGACCGGCCGGGTCGTTACACAAGTGATCTAGAAGATCACATGACATTACAGTTCATAATATCTCATGAGAGATTCAGGTACCTGAATATATGAATGAAGAGATCTCTATGTTATGTCATTATGAAAATACATTGAAACTGATATAAAATCTTTGTCGACGTCAACCTTCAAGAAGCTAGTGCACAAGATTGGGATGCGAATGCTTAAGGATGTTAATTGATGCTCTCATCAGGGGGAGTTAATGCGTGTTGCACTCTTTTTCCCTTACAAGGTTTTGTCCCACTGGGTTTTCCTTGCGAGGTTTTTAACGAGGCAACCAAAAGGCGTATTGTTAGATATGTGTACTCTTTTTCCTTTTCTATAATTTTTTTCCCACTGGGTTTTCTTTTAGTTAAGGTTTTAACGAGGCACATTATCATTGAATAGACATTCAAGGGGGAGTGTTATGAATAGAATTCTATTTAGAGTGAATGTCTATCTTGTGGAGAGTTTTACTTTGTGACTAAGTCATATTTCTCCTATAAATAGAGGGGTCTTACCCCATTGTAATTCATCTCAAAATTCAATAAGAATTCTCTCTCCCTACTTTTCTCTATAATATAAAGTCTACACTATTTGCAAATCTTAAAACCTACATATCTCCTTCATTATAAGGTCAAATTGAGTGATTTAAAAGCCTAAATTCATTAGAATTTCACAAGGAATCCATTGGGAGCAGTAAAACGCGTGAACAGTATACCTATAATGAGCAGGTCGAGTTTTCTTCCAATTTTAGAACGGGAAGAAGCTTCTGAGGCGATTTTTAAGAGAGAAATCAATGGGTAATCGTTGGAGGTAAGTTCTCTTGACTTAGTAAACACCATTTTATGGAAGAACCAACACTCAAATTCATGAAAGTGGTTAGGAATTGTGAAGAACTAGGGCTTGGTTTTTGAAAATAAATTTTAAGGATTTGAAAGGCCAAGTGAGCTCCATTTATGGTAAACTTTATATGTATGGACTCATGGCGAGATGAGGAATCCGTTGGTATGATTTTTGAAATTTTTCGAGAAGTGGGCCCACGGCTCGGGTTTTACCAACTTTGTGAATTATTGCGTTTTTCGAGTAGTTTTGATTGGGTTATATTTCTTTGACCCATATTTATGTTATTATTGTGTTTTTGACTAGATTCGACGCATGAGGTAGAAAATTTGAAGGGAAAAGGTATCGCGGACGAGTCCACAACCGGCTAGAGGTGAGTAATTTGTGTATATGGTAGCCTGAGGGTTCGAAACCCCGGCTTAGCACATTGTGACGCTAGTAGGGCGTGGCTCGCACCCCATGGTAGGTGCGGGATTGATTATGACTGGGGATTGAGACTTGGTCCATCCCGGATATGAATAATATGTTATATGTGGTTGAAACGCACATTGTGTTAGATATATTTGTGGGCTATAGGCCATATTTGGGGCATTGTGCCGACCTGTAGTATCCCTAGGGGATAGATATATATATGTGATAGCTTGGTTTGCTTAATCACTGATCTCAGTCCTGGTTTGAAATCACTATTATGAAATGCTAAGTCATCTGTTCTTGGAAAATTAAATAAAATTTAAGTATTTTCATTATTAATGAACTGAAACCTGTTCATCATTAATGAACTATTGTCTGACTCATATGCATGTTGTGGACTAAGGATGGATCGAGCTGCACGCCGCACCAGATGATGTAAGGATCGGGCTGCACGCCGCATCAGATGATATGATATTGCGCTTGGGCTGAAGGAGCCCCTCCGGAGTCTGTACACACCCCCAGTGAGCGCCGTCGATGTTAAACGGATCGGGCTATGCGACGTAGCGGTCATGTGCATTGCATTGAATTTTTATCTGTAAATTATCTGTGCTAATTGTGATTTGCTGTTGTTGTTAGTTCGTACTAGGTATCGGACTGTAGTTTAGCTTTGCTTTGTGGTATTCTGTGGATTTCCTGCTTTCAGCTATTATTATATACTTTTTACTCACCGAGTACTTAGTACTCACCCCTACTCCCTGCACCTTTGTGTGCAGATTCAGGTACACAGGAGGGTTAGACGAGCACTCCAGCCTATATCAGAGTTTATTCGAGTTGCTGAGGTAGCTGCCGGCGTTCGCAGAACCTAGCTTCTCTCTTTATTTTAGTTATTTCTATATATATTCCCAAACTTGAGTATTTTATTCAGTGTTTCTACTATTACTAAGGTTTTGCTTAGAGGCTCTAGACTCGTGACCCCAGATATTTTGGGAGTGTTATCTTGATGTTCGTACTTCTCAGTATTTATTCATACTATTATTATTGGAGTATATTTATTGACTCTTATATTCTTCTTAAGTTTTGTCCTTTTGGGACTAGTTTTTCTATTTGGAAATAGTTGTTGGTCCGGCTTGCCTAGCTTTAGTGTTGGGCGCCATCACGACCGGGTTTGGGTCGTGACAAGTTGGTATCAGAGCCTAGGTTACTAGGACTCACGAGTCATGAGCCGGTTTAGTAGGCTTTTGCGGATCGGTACGTAGACATTCGTATCTATCCTCGGGAGGCTACAGAAACTTTTAGGACACACTTCACTTTCTTGGAATTCTTATCGTGCGTATTTGATTCAGCTTGAGAAATAACTCTTGAAATTTCTTCCACACGTCCGTATGCGCACGCGAGCGTTCAATAATATAGCTGCCTTGATGGCTTGTGATTCCCTGATCGAGGGGAGAGATGTAATCTCCGTTCGTGTTGGGCCAGTCAGGAGGGCTCGAGGCTGAATCTTTGTCTATGGCATGAGAACCGAAGTGCTAATTATGCGAGCAAGTTCTTGAACTTATGTTATCGGTAATGTCCTTATTATCCGGGATGGCGGTCGGATATTGATAATAGGTGAATTTGACTATAATTATACCCTAGTAGTGACGAAGAAGTTTGTGGGATAATAGATGAATTGGTAAGCGAATCATTCCTATTGCGATCTGTTGTGTAACCCCAAGTTGCGGGCGCGTGAAGAATATTGTCGTATCTCCTAGTTGGAAAGTTAAGTGCAATATGTGTGGCGGTATGGGTTCAGACTCAGAATAATTGAAAGGTATTTTCTATCTGTTATGACTCAAACAGGTGCAACACATGTCCATGTATCAATTTTGATAATATAATACAAGTAGTATTGAGATTAATGTTGTTGATATACATTGTGATGTTTTGTTAAGTTGTAGCCATGTTGTTAGGATGGTTTTGGTGATTCTATGGCAGGTGGATAAGCCCAATTACAAAGGAAACTCTGCCAAAATTTTTGAAAAATTTGGGACTTAGTAAAAATTTGGACACCTAGAGAATAGTCTTAACCATTATGTGGGTGAATGCAAGAAAAGGGCAAAAGAGTTAAAATTTCTGATGATTCGTGTCTCCACAAGTTGTGAAAGGGTGAGTTTAACCTCACCATGGTATTACGACAACAATAGAGTATATGTGTTGTGATATATATGGCTTCGAGCTAAGTTGGGGAGGTTGCCGTTGAATAGTTGAGTGCACAATTATGTGTTGTGTCGGTTTCTATCTTAAAGTATACTGGCGAACCAGTTCTGATTGCAGATATCGAGCCAAGAACGGCCCGAGTGAAGGAAATTTTTTACAAAGATGTCATGAGCCTCGGATGAGCAGGAAGGAAGTTTAGATTGTTAAGGTAAATTGGTATCGTCTTCAGTGTCACCTAAGATCGGTGTTTGTAACAAGGGTTTTACGACATGGCTAATAATTCTTGATCACTCGTTAGTGTTAGTGCGACCGGTGGTTTGGAGGTACGCCCCAAATATTATTGAGGTAAGTTGTGGGAGCGTGTCCCACTGGAAGATTATATAAGTGTGGCGGGAATTACCACCCCGTTACCTTGAATTTACATATCTTATGCTTTTATATCAGTATTAGAATATATCGGGTGAGTTAGGAGTGATTCGGGTTGAAAATGAAGCAAATGGCATGATTTAAGGAAGCTTAAATATGGGAAGTCAACCTAGAGTTGACTATTGAGATAGAGTGCTCGGAACCGGATTCCGATGATTCAACTAGTTTCGGGGGATCATTTATGACTTAGGAGAACAATCGGAATTGAATTCGGAGGTCCGGTGTAGTTTTAGGCTTGAATTGGCGAAGGTTGAATTTTGGCGAAAACCGGATGGCAGGTGAGATTTTGATCCGGGGGTCGGAATGGAATTACGATAATTTCTGTAGCTTCGTTATGAGATTTTGGATATGTCTGCAAATTTTTAGGTCATTCGGACATCGTTTGATCGGGTTTTGGATTGAATGTTAGTTTCGGAAGTTTTGAAGAAACTTAGGCTTGAATCCGTGTGTAAATGGTGATTTTGATGTTTAGTATGGTGTTTTTATGATTGGAACAAGTTCGTATCGTGTTTTGGAGTATGTTGGTGGTTTTCGTTGGGGTCCCGGGGGCCTCGAGATGGATTCGGACCATCAACCGGGCATTTGGAACTTGGAAAAATTCTGCAGAAAATTGCAGGCAGCAGTTGCTCTATGCGTATCGCATAGAGATGATTGCGATCGCATAGAAGAGTGGAAGGGGGTGGAAAGTTAACTCTATGCGATCGCGTGAAGGGTATTGCGATCGCATAGGGTCCGAAATTTCGTGCAGTGCGATCGCGGAGGCTCGATTGCAATCGCGGAGGGTATAAATGCGAAGCTATGCGATCGCATGGCTAGGCCTGCGATCGCGGAGAACGAATAGGAGGCCTGAGAAAACTTGCTCTATGAGATCGCAATAAGGGGCCTGCGATCGCATAGAAGGAAATGTTCTGGCAGTGAATTAAATCACAGAACAGAGGGCTCGCGGGTTCATTCACCCAAAACCCAATTTTGAGCCCTAGAGAGAAGAAAACACGAGGAAATCACTGAGTTATCATCGGGTATTCATCGGAGGTAAGATTCTTGACTCAAAACATCATTTTATGGTAGAATTAGCATCAATCTTCATGAAATTGGGTAGAAATTTTGAAGAATTGTGGCCTAGGTATTGAAAACGGGATTTTGAGTTTTGAAAGGCCATTTGAACTCCGATTTCGATAAATTTTATATGCACGGACTCGTGGCGAGACGAGGATCGTGTTGGTACTAATTTCGGAATTTTCTGAGCAGTGGGCCCGGGGTCGGGTTTTTACCAACTTAGTGTATTTATGTGAATTTCATGTAAATTGAAATGGGTTATGATTCTTTGACCCGTATTTGATATAATTATTGTGGTATGACTAGATTCTACGCACGAGGCAGCGAATTTCAAAGGAAAAGGCATCGCGGACGAGTCTACGACCGGCTAGAGGTGAGTAGTTTGTGTATATGGTAGCTTGAGGGTTCGAAACCCCGGCTTAGCACATTGTGACGCTAGTAGGCATGGCTCGCACACCGTGGCAGGTGCGGGATTGATTGTGACTGGGGATTGAGACTTGTTCCATCCCGGAAATGAATAATATGTTATTAGTGTTGGAAATACACCGTATTTGATATATTTGTGGGCGGTAAGCCTTGTTTGGGGCCTTGTGCCGACCTGTAGCGTCCTTAGAGGACAATATTTATGTGATAGCTATATTTGCTTTATCACTGATCTCAGTCCTGGAAATTGAAATCACATTATTGATATGCTAAGTCACCGGCTTTTACAAATTTAATAAAGTTAACGTATTTTTCATAAATTATGAGCTGGAAACGAGAATTAAGAAAAATGAACTGTTTGTGACTTATTTGATTATTGTGGACTGAGGATGGATTGGGGTGCATGCCGCAGCGGTATTATGATTTGAGGATTAGGCTGCACGCCGCAGCGGTATTTGTGTGCCTTTCATTCCCACGCGTTAACCCTGTGTTGATTGTTTCTTATTAACCAAATATTTTACCAATAATGACTGATTTCACAATGCATAAACATAACCATGTGATTGATTCACTAACAAGTTCATAATTTATATTTACAACGCCCCATACATATACATAGGCCACAATCCCACGGTTTACATGTCTATGGAGCCTCTAGGATACAAAAAGGGAAATACAATACTTGCCGGTAACAAGGCTCCGGCTATACCTTACAGAACCAAAATGAAATCTAAACCGAGTGGCATGAACCACACAAGGCCCCGAGGAAGAAAGGGGCTCACCAAAACGGGCGGTGGAAGGAGAAGGATACTACTGCCGATGAGCTGAAGTGCCTGCTACTGATCCACCTACAATCATAACACGAATGTAGCGCCCCCGGCAAAAGGGACGTCAGTACACTTGAATTGTACTGGTATGTATGGACAAACTTTGTCCCAAGTAAACTCAAGCCATTAAATTACATCAACAATTAATTAAGCCGGCCAACCATGTTTCCACATTTTCCTCATTTCAAATAATTCTCACACAAAGCACTTTCTACGATCAACCAATTTAACAATAACCAATCAATCACGTAAAGCACAAGTAGTCAAACAAAGGGGCAATCGGTGCCCCACAGGTTGCAAACTCTCCTGCTGTCTCCTTTCACAATTTCACATTATTGATTTTTGTATCAATTTTCAATAGCGATTTCGATCGCTTTCCATCCTTATTGCCCCTGACCACCCTTATTACCTCGGCCACCCTTATCACCCCAACCCACACCTTATTTCCCCACGTTGCGGCGCGCAACACGACCCCGCCTTACAGTTGAAAACACAACAATTTCAAACAGCAGATAAGGTACTACACACAATTTCAACAAGTTCAAATAAGCAACTTACACATTGGTTCATGTTCTCAGTTTCTTCTCAAGCCAATATCAAAACCAAGTTACAAGTATTCCAAAATCGAAAATGCCCACATAATCATGTTCAACAATTTACCACAATTAAGGTGTTTCAAATTCCTTCCACAATAAGCCAAATATGCCATCACAATGGTTGTTCCCAATTCTTTACCAATCTCGATTACCTTTTTATCTTTCAATTCATATTTCATACCACACCACACGTAGTTCAACATCAATCAATGCTCAACAAGGAAATCAAAGAATTACGTAAAATTTCTCAATTTGACACATGCCAAAACAATTCGCACACATTTGGGCGATTTTACAAGAATCAAAATTAGCCATACATACATGGTGATGAGTTTTCTTCCGTTAACTTCCTACTTTATGCTTACCCAAGCTATCTTACTCTTGCCAACCTTGTTCTTGAAGACTCTTACTTCTACTCACTTCTTTTTACTAAAAATCAAGTTCAATAATCATGCATGAGTGTAAAAATTCTATTTTTAAAAGCTATTATATGCAAACCTCTCTTTACCCAATTAAAACTGAAAATCAAAGAAAATAGTTAGGGTTTTTACCTTGAAAAGATTGGGGATGTTGAATCATTGCCCTAAGATCCCTTGGAATTAAGATGGTTGGAACAATCTTTGAAGATGAAAGATTTCTCTCTCTAAAAACCCTCTCTTCTCTCTCTAATTTTGGTAAGATGATATGATAAAATGAAGAAGAAGTGTGTTATATTAAAGAAGAGATCGGGTCAAAATGTTACAAAAATCGTGGGCCGGGGTCAATTATGCGGTGCACTATGCGACCGTAGAATCAACATGCGGTCCGCATAGTGACCGCAGAATTGCCCCAAATTTTACACAGGTTCTGTTAAGGAATGCGGCCAGAATGCGGTCCGCATGCTTGATCTGCGGTCGCAAAGTGCACCGCGGATTTGACATGCGATCGCATATCGACCGCACTTTTGACACAATTTTTGGGAAACTCTCCGGAACGTTTTGCGGCAAGAATGCGGTCCGCATGTCGGGTTTGCGATCGCATTCTTGACCGCATATTGGACACTTTTCGGAAAAATTATTCGGACCATGACACCACGGCTACTAGGTTTTATGCACAAATTTTTTTTACGGGGCCTTACGAGGCTGCATGCCGCGGCGGTTATTATGATTTGAGGATCGGGCCGCACGCCGCAACGGTATTTTCGCTTAGGTTGTATGAGCCCCTCCGAGTCCGTACACACCCCCGGTGAGCGTCGTCGACGTTAAATGGATTGGGCTACACGCCGTAGCGGTTATGTGCATTGCATTGCATCTTTATTTGTTGAATTACTCTCTGGTAGCTGTATTGTCTCGTTGATGCTAGTTCGTAGGAGATTCGAACCGTAGTGTAGCTTCATATTGTGGTATTTTATGGATTTCCTACTTTCAACTGCTTGTATATATTTATTACTCATCGAGTACTTAGTACTCACCCCTACTCTTGCACCTTTTGTGTGCGGACACGAGTATTCAAGAGCGATAGAGAAGCATTTCCGGCGGTTTCGTAGTCATACCGAGTTGCTAAGGTAGGCTGCCGACGTTCGCAGAACCTAGCTACTCCTCCTCTTTCCGGTTGTTATTTTGTATTCGGACTTGAGTATTCAGACTTGAGTATTTCTCTATTCTTGTTGGGTTTTGTTAGAGGCTCTAGACTTGTGACTCCGGATCTTTGGGAGTGTCGGTATTTTTGTACTTCTCAGTATTTTGTTCATTATTATTATCATTGGAGTTCTTTAACTCATATATTCTTCTTGGGATGTCCATTTGGGATCGATATTCGATGTGATAAGTAGTTGTTGGTCTGGCTGGCCTAGCTTAATTATTGGGTGCCATCACGACCGGATTTGGGTCGTGACAAGTTGGTATCGAGCCTAGGTTACTAGGACTCGCGAGTCATGAGCCGGTTTAGTAGGTTTTCGTGGATCGGTACGTAGACGTCCGTATCTATCCTCGGAGGGATACATAAACTTTAGGAAAAACCTCATTTTCTTGGATCCATATCGTGCGATTTGTGTTGTCATGAAATTAAATTTTTCTATATTCTATTCTCTCGCGGATGGCGAGAACACGTGCTAGCGGACATGGCGGACGACCACCATTGGCACCCGGAGGCGTGGTCGTGGTAGAGGTAGGGCGGCGGTACCGAGCACTCGCTGACCCACCGGCCGACCGGACTCGGGGTCGGATTCCCGCACCGATGGCCCGGGTTCGGGACCGGATTCCGGCGGCGGATGTTCGGCAACACGAGTTCGGGCACCGACGGTGCCCGTTGTGATACCGGGTCTTCGGGAGCCCTTGGCTCGGATCTTATCGGTATGCACGGGATTGGCTCGAGTCGTTGCGGCCTCTGCGCAACGTCTTCTTCATAGGCAAGGGGAGGGAATCGACCCCCGTGGCTCGCACACCCGATCCGGTGATGCAGGGTATTCAGCGCACACACCCGAGCCGGTTCAGCCGGTTGCGCCCGTTAGACCGGCTCCTCCTTATATGGTTCCGGTTATACCCGACGATGAGCGACATCATTTGGAGAGATTTAAGAGGCTACGGCCTCCGACATTCGGTGGTGCCGAGGGCGAGGACGCCCGGGGTTTTCTTGACGGATGTCGGCGCATGCTTCGCACCGCGGGAATTCTAGAATCCAGCGGTGTTTTATTCACCACTTTTCGGTTCACCGGTGCAACATTTTAGTGGTGGGAGGATTTTGAGAGGCGTAGGCCCGCCGGGGCAGCGCCCCCACTTGGCAGTAGTTCTCCACGATATTTTTGGAGAAATACGTGCCTCGATCTCCGAGAGAGGAGCTACGACGTCGGTTTGAGTGGTCGAAGCGAGGGAGATATGACGGTTACTCGGTATGAGATGAGATTCACACAAGCTGGCCCGTCATACCATGTGGATGGTTCCTACGGACGGAGAGAGGATTCGGAGATTTATTGATGGCCTTATTTATCCCATCCACATATTGATGACCAGGGAGAGAGCTTCGGCGGTTACCTTTGAGGAGGTGGTTGATGCTGCCCGTCACATTGAGACGGATCGCCACAGAGAGCGGGAGGAGAGAGAGGCTAAGAGGCCTCGTGGTACGGGCAGTTACAGGGTGCTCCGTCTAGGGGCCAACCTCAGTATAGCAGGGGTCGTTCTTTCGGGTCTCATCAGTCTGGACGTGCGGAGTCCGGTGGGGTTTCATCGGATCGTGGTCGTCATGGCCATCGGGGTTATCGGGGTCGGCGGATCCATCACCGTAGTCGGCCGCACCGGTTGCTCTTCTAGCTCGCAGCTGCGCTCCTCGCTTCCTCGACACGGGGTTCATCCGTAGCGAGGGGTCCTCAATAGCCCCTTCTTCCATCTTCGGGCCGTTGTTTTGAGTGCGGTGACTTGGGCCATATCGAGAGAGAGTGTCCTCAGTGGCTTCGTAAGCGGTCTCAGCAGAGGGATCAGCCCTCATCTTCTACTCCTATTTCTTCGGCGCTAGCACAGTCAGCTAGGACTGGTGGCCAGGTATCCAGAGGTCGCCCTAGGGGCGAGGATCGTACTGGTAGAGGCCGGGCTCGTTTTTATGCTCTTCCGGATAGGAAGGATGCTACTGCTTCAGATGCGGTCATTTTAGGTATTATCTCAGTCTGCCACGGGGATGCTTCTGTCTTATTTGATCCCGGATCCACCTATTCTTATGTTTCTACTTATTTTGCACATCACTTGGGTATGACCCGTGGTATTCTTTCTTTGCCCGTACATGTGTCTACCCCGGTGGGGGATACTATTGTTATGGATCAGGTATATCGATCCTGTCTTATTACTGTTGGGGGTCTGGAGACCCGAGTTGATTTATTACTACTGGGCATGGTAGATTTCGATGTTATTCTAGGCATGGATTGGCTATCTCCTTACCATGCGATTATGGACTGTCATGCCAAAACAGTCACACTAGCTATTCCAGGTAATCCGAGGATCGAGTGGCGTGGCTTGACTGATTATGTGTCCGACAGGGTGATTTCTTATATAAAGGCCCAACGAATGATTGGCAAGTGTTGTTTATCTTATTTGGCCTTCATTAGAAATGTTGAGGCTGAGACACCCAGTCTTGATTCGGTCCCCATTGTGAGGGAGTTTCCGGATGTATTTCCAGCAGACCTGCCGGGCATGCCACCCGATAGAGATATTGACTTTGGTATTGACTTGGTGCCGGGCACTCAGCCCATTTCTATTCCTCCCTATCGCATGGCACCGGCGGAGTTAAAAGAATTGAAGGAACAGCTTCAGGAACTCTTAGATAAGGGTTTCATTCGTCCGAGTGTGTCACCTTGGGGTGCACCGGTGTTGTTCGTGAAGAAGAAAGATGGCACAATGAGAATGTGCATTGATTACAGGCAGCTGAACAAGGTAACAATGAAGAATAAGTACCCATTACCTCGTATTGAGGACCTATTTGATCAGCTCCAGGGAGCTAGTGTATTTTCTAAGATTGATCTTCGATCGGGCTATCATCGGTTGAAGATCAGGGACTCGGATATTATGAAGACAGCGTTCAGGACGCGATATGGGCACTACGAGTTCCTGGTGATGTCTTTCGGGTTGACTAATGCCCCAGCTGCATTCATGCACTTGATGAATAGCGTATTTCGGCTGTACCTTGATTCTTTTGTGATTGTGTTTATTGATGATATTCTGGTGTATTCACGCAGCCAGGAGGAGCATGCACAGCACTTGAGAGGGGGTATTGCAGAGGTTGAGAGAAGAAAAGCTTTATGCAAAATTCTCTAAGTGTGAATTCTGGCCTGATACTGTGATTTTTCTGGGACATGTAGTGTCCAGTGATGGTATTCGAGTTGACCCACAGAAGATCGAGGCGGTGCAGAATTGGCCCAGGCCTTCCTCAACTACGGAGATTCGGAGTTTCCTCGGCTTGGCAGGATATTACCGCCGGTTTGTTCAGGGGTTCTCATCTATTGCTTTATCTCTGACGAAGCTGACATAGAAGAATGCTCCATTTGTGTGGTCTGATGAATGTGAGGAGAGCTTTCAGAAGCTCAAGGAGGCTTTGACCACGGCTCCAGTACTTGTGTTACCATCGGCCTCGGGGTCATATACGGTGTATTGTGATGCTTCCAGAGTTGGACTCGGTTGTGTGTTGATGCAGGAGGGTAGAGTTATTGCATATGCTTCTCGTCAGCTAAAGCCCCACGAGAAGAACTACCCTGTTCATGATTTGGAGTTAGCTGCTATTGTTCATGCCTTGAAGATTTGGAGGCATTATCTATATGGTGTATCTTGTGATGTATATACGGACCACCGTAGCCTTCAGCATTTGTTTAAGCAGAAAGATCTAAATTTGAGGCAGCGGAGATGGCTTGAATTACTTAAAGACTATGATATTACTATCTTGTACCATCCCGGAAAATCCAATGTAGTGGCTGATGCTTTGAGCCGGAAGGCTATTAGTATGGGTAGTTTGGCATATATTCCAGTTGGGGAGAGACCCTTGCAGTTGATATTCAGGCGTTAGCTAATCAGATGGTGAGACTGGATATTTCTGAGCCCAGTCGGGTGATGGCTTGTGTAATGGCTCGTTCTTCTTTATATGATTGTATTCGAGAGCGCCAGTATGATGATCCACACTTACTTGTCCTTAAGGACAGAGTTCAGCATGATGATGCCAGAGATGTCACTATTGATAGTGATGGTGTATTGCGGATGCAGGGCCGGATATGCGTGCCCAATGTCGATGGCCTTCATGAGTTGATATTGGAGGAGGCCCACAGCTCGCGGTATTCTATTCATCCAGGAGCTGCGAAGATGTATCAGGATTTGAAGCAGCATTACTGGTGGAGAAAGATGAAGAAAGATATTGTGAGCCATGTGGCTCGGTGTCTAAACCGTCAGCAGGTCAAGTATGAGCATCAGAGACCTGGTGGTGTATTCCAGCGTATTGATATTCCGGAGTGGAAGTGGGAAATGATTACTATGGACTTTGTTAGTGGACTCCCTCGGACAGCGAGGAAGTTTGATTCAGTTTGGGTGGTGGTGGATAGGTTGACCAAGTCAGCTCACTTCATCCCAGTGTGTACTACCTATACCTCAGAGCGGTTGACAGAGATATTCATCCGTGAGATAGTGAGATTGCATGGAGTTCCCATTTCTATTATATCAGACAGAGGTACCCAATTCACTTCTCAGTTTTGGAGGACATTTCAGCGAGAGTTGGGTTCACAGGTAGAGCTGAGCACAGCATTTCATCCACAGACGGATGGGCAGTCTGAGCGTACTATTCAGATATTGGAGGACATGTTGCGTGCTTGTGTCATTGATTTCGGTGGCTCGTGGGCTGATTATTTGCCTCTTGCGGAGTTTGCTTATAATAATAGCTATCAGTCCAGCATTCAGATGGCACCGTATGAAGCTTTATATGGGAGGCGGTGTAGGTCTCCGGTCGGTTGGTTCGAGCCCGGCGAGGCTAGGTTGTTGGGGACAGAGTTAGTCCAAGATGCCTTAGACAAGGTGAAGGTGATTCAGGAGAGACTTCGCACAGCTCAGTCGCGTTAGAAGAGTTATGCGGACCGGAAGGTCCGAGATGTGTCTTATTCGGTAGGTGAGAAGGTGTTGCTGAAGGTTTCGCCTATGAAGGGTGTTATGAGGTTTGGGAAGAAAGGGAAGTTGAGCCCAAGGTTTATTGGACCTTTTGAGGTGCTTAGGAAAGTTGGGGAGGTGGCCTATATGCTTGCTTTGCCACCGAGTTTGTCGGGAGTTCACCCGGTGTTCCATGTATCCATGCTCCGGAAGTATGTCGGAGACCCGTCTCATGTGTTAGACTTCAGCACGATACAGCTAGATGAGGATTTGACTTATGATGTGGAGCCAGTAGCCCTTTTGGGTCGACAGGTTCGTAAGCTGAGATCCAAGGACATAGCTTCAGTGAAAGTGCAGTGGAGAGGTCGTCCCATGGAGGAAGAAACTTGGGAGACCGAGCAGGAGATGCGGAGCAAATATCCTCACTTGTTTGATGCTCCAGGTATGTTTCTTAACCCGCTCGCGGACGAGCGTTTGTTTAAGTTGGGGAGAATGTAACGACCCGGCCCGTCGTTACGGTAATTACCACCCCGTTACCTTGAATTTACATATTTTATGCTTTTATATCAGTATTAGAGTATAACGGGTGAGTTAGGAGTGATTCGGGTTGAAAATGAAGCAAATGACATGATTTAAGGAAGCTTAAATATGGGAAGTCAACCTAGAGTTGACTATTGAGATAGAGTGCTCGGAACCGGATTCCGATGATTCGACTAGTTTCGGGGGATCATTTATGACTTAGGAGAGAAATCGAAATTGAATTCGGAGGTCCGGTGTAGTTTTAGGCTTGAATTGACGAAGGTTAAATTTTGGCGAAAATTGGATGGTAGGTGAAATTTTGATCCGGGGGTCGGAATGGAATTCCGAACAATTTCTGTAGCTTCGTTATGTGATTTTGGATATGTCTGCAAATTTTCAGGTCATTCGGACATCGTTTGATCGGGTTTTGGATTGAATGTTAGTTTCGGAAGTTTTGAAGAAACTTAGGCTTGAATCCGTGTGTAAATGGTGATTTTGATGTTTAGGATGGTGTTTTTGTGATTGGAACAAGTCCGTATCATGTTTTGGAGTATGTTGGTGGTTTTCGTTGGGGTCCCGGGGGTCTCGGGATGAATCCGGGGGTCCAAACGGACCATTCTTTGGAAAAATTCTGCAGAAAATTGCAGGCAGCAGTTGCTCTATGCGATCGCATAGAGATGAATGCAATCGCATAGAAGAGTGGAAGGGGGCATGAAGTTATCTCTATGCGATCGCGTGAAGGGCATTGCGATCGCATAGTGTCCCAAATTTGTGCAGTGCGATCGCAGAGGCTCGATTGCGATCGCGGAGGGTATAAATGTGAAGCTATGCGATCGCATGGCTAGGCCTGCGATCGCGGAGAATGAATAGGAGGCCTGAGAAAGCTTTCTCTATGCGATCGCAATAAGGGGCATGCGATCGCAATAAGGGACATGCGATCGCATAGAAGGAAATGTTCTGGCAGAGGGCTCGCGGGTTCATTCACCCAAAACCCAATTTTGAGCCCTAGAGAGAAGAAAACACGAGGAAATCACTGAGTTATCATCGGGTATTCATCGGAGGTAAGATTCTTGACTCAAAACATCATTTTATGGTAGAATTAGCATCAATCTTCATGAAATTGGGTAGAAATTTTGAAGAATTGTGGCCTAGGTATTGAAAACGGGATTTTGAGTTTTGAAAGGCCATTTGAACTCCGATTTCGATAAATTTTATATGCACGGACTCGTGGCGAGACGAGGGTCGCGTTACTAATTTCGGATTTTTCCGAGTAGTGGGCCCGGGGTCGGGTTTTACCAACTTAGTGTATTTATGCGAATTTCATGTAAATTGAAATGGGTTATGATTCTTTGACCCGTATTTGATATAATTATTGTGGTTTGACTAGATTCTACGCACAAGGGAGCGAATTTCAAAGGAAAAGGCATCGCGGACGAATCTACGACCGGCTAGAGGTGAGTAGTTTGTGTATATGGTAGCCTGAGGGTTCGAAACCCTGGCTTAGCACATTGTGACGCTAGTAGGGCGTGGCTAGCACACCGTGGCAGGTGCGGGATTGATTGTGACTGGGGATTGAGACTTGGTCCATCCCGGAAATGAATAATATGTTATTAGTGTTGGAAATACATTGTATTTGATATATTTGTGGGCGGTAAGCCTTGTTTGGGGCCTTGTGCCGACCTGTAGCGTCCTTAGAGGACAATATTTATGTGATAGCTATATTTGCTTAAATCACTGATCTCAGTCCTGGAAATTGAAATCGCATTATTGATATGCTAAGTCACCGGCTTTTGCAAATTTAATAAAGTTAAAGTATTTTTCATAAATTATGAACTGGAAACTGGAATTAAGAAAAATGAACTATTTTGTGACTTATCTGATTATTGTGGACTGAGGATGGATCGGGCTGCACGCCGTAGCGGTTATTATGATATGAGGATCGGGCTGCACGCCGCAGCGGTATTTGCGCTTGGGCTGTAGGAGCCCCTCCGGAGTCTGTACACACCCCCCCAGTGAGCGCCGTCGACGTTAAATTGGATCGGGCTACACGCCGTAGCGGTTATGTGCATTGCATTGCATCTTTATTTGTTGAATTACTCCGTGGTAGTTGTATTGTATTGTTGATGCTAGTTCGTAGGAGATTCGAACTGTAGTGTAGCTTCATATTGTGGTATTTTGTGGATTTCCTACTTTCAACTGCTTTTATATATTTATTACTCACTGAGTACCTAATACTTACCACTACTCCCTGCACCTTTTGTGTGCAGACTCAGGTACTCATGAGCAGTAGACAGGCATTTCCAGCGGTTTCAGAGTCATACCGAGTTGCTAAGGTAGATGCCGATGTTCGCAGAACCTAGCTACTCCTCCTCTTTCCAGTTGTTATTTTGTATTCGGACTCGAGTATTTCTATACAGTACTCTCTATTCCTGTTGGGTTTTGTTAGCGGCTCTAGACTTGTGACTCCGCATCTTTGGGAGTGTCAGTATTTTGTTCATTATTATTATTATTGGAGTTCTTAAACTCATATATTCTTTAACTCATATATTCTTCTTGGGATGTCCATTTGGGACCGATATTCGATGTGATAAGTAATTATTGGTCTGGCTGGCCTAGCTAAATTGTTGGGCGCCATCACGACCGGATTTGGGTCGTGACAAGTTGGAATCAGAGCCTAGGTTACTAGGACGATGTAAACCAAGTATGAAGGTTGTGATAGTGTCGTCAAATTGAGTATTTCATGCCTGGAAGGCACTTGGCCTATTGGGTTGTGAACTAGGGAGGATTACTCCGATTATGATGGTTGTTCTTTTATTCTTAAAAAATAGAAGTTATTATCGACCTTTGAAAGGTTATTAGACTAGTTAAGTGTGATCAGAGTCGTCTTGAAGTCAGTGGATGGATTTAATGTGAATAATGGCTCTATATCAGGCGAGATGTATGCATTTTTTTAACGCGGTCCTCGTGGAGGAGTAGTTAGATTGATGTTTCGTTATCATATATTTCACGTAGTGATGCATTGCACTTGGTGAGTGTTAAACGGCTTGAGAAATTGCTATATTTAAGAATCCGTGTAGGAATGACATTATACGGGCATCTTGGCTTTTGAAATTCCAATTGTAAATCACACCTCAGTTGTGCTTGAGTTTTGTAGTTTATAACGTTAAATATCCCTCATGGATGATATCATGCACTTAGCATGCGTACGACCGATACTCGGTATTATGTTATAATGAGCAAATTTGGCTCGATGAGCATGTTCTTATGTGATAGTTATGTGTGGATCGGGTGGCACGCCGCCATGGGTATGCTATCTGGAGCGGGTTGCATGCCGCAACAGTGTGGTATCGAGTATAGTTCTCTATATGCCATCGTGGTATGTCTTGCTTCCTGTTTTCCAAGGAAAGTCTGTGTTAGTGCGTAGGATTTGATAATTTCCTTTGAAAGCCCATTTTCTTTAGTACCGCATTCGAATCGGTAACCTATTGGCACATTGGGGCATCATATGAGACATTTACTTATGTCCGAAGTGGCTTATTGCCCGAGCAGTTCATACTGAGTGAAACGAGATCATTGATTCGAGATTAGTGCAATCTGAGCATATGAAGTAAGGTAAAGAGCTAAGACCATTATTTTGTTCAGAATAAGGTGATAGTCCTTGCCAAGAGTATAAAACTAATAAATTGTTGTGTCGACGGTGGCTAAAAATGTATACGAATCTCATCTGTCATGTCAGCATTGTAAGAATTTACATAAGGCATGTGTATGTCATGCAGAGCATGGAATGTGTAGTGATTCCTTCTAAGCGATTAGATAATAGAGCTTCATATGATTAGGGTGAATGGCCCTCATATGTCCAAGGAAATGGTGTTGCTAATCATAGCGAGTTGACGCGAGTATGTGTTTCAGAAAAAGGTACTATGATTAAACTTATTAAATTTCAGTAGTATTGTGGCATGCTTTTGTTGGGTCCACTAGTGGTATTCGGGTTTGCATGGTAGCACAGGTAAATATTGAGTATCTGTCATGGAATGATTAGGTATCAAGTGGGTACATGTATTCGCACGGTGGAAACTAGGATCAGGTGTGATGATGTATGTATCATATGGAGTTCTGATGTACAGGCTACATTATCGCGGTGAATCTTTATTAGCTGGTATGTTATATTGTGGATGTGACGTTGGAATTCGGACTGGTTATCATAGTGTTCGGTGATTTTGAACTATTGCATTAGGAGCTATGCCAGAAATGCCACAGGTTAAGTGGTAAAGTGCGCTAGAATATATTTTAGCAGAGTGAATTATGTTTCAAAGAACTAGCGGACAGCTGGGAAAGAGTACTTTCTTAATTGGGCAGTTGTGTTAGATGTTAGTGTAGAGGCTACTATAATTGATACCGTTCCGTATTAAGGGACTTTTTGGATGCGTTTTGTATGGCCGGGTATGTAACCAGGTGATATTATGGATTTCGGTTTTATTTGGTGCCTTCGGCAGGAGTTAGAGAAGTAGAAAAAACATTTTCAGGCTTCTTGGCACTGAATACGTTGGCAGGCTGATATGGGTATGCATTTCGCTTAAGTTAGCTTGGTTAACCCTGAGTTGTTTTTCGATGTTGTAAGACATTGTGATTTGTTAGTTATGGGCACATGTGGTGCGGTTCCATTGAGAATTCATAGAGAAAGTCGAGCAGGAAGAGTAATTGAATGTCGCTCGGTGTATGGAGCAATGGTTATGGTCTATCGGGTGGTGTGTTGTGTGTCCTCTATTTCATCGTGGGTGTAAAGAATTGCATTGGTTTCAGACAACAAATGTGTGTGGTTGTTGATTTTGAGCATAGCGACTTGAGGGGTTTCAGGTGTAACGGTGGTGGGATAGGATCGCGCATTATAGTAAGGATATGGGAATTATGACCTTTCGAGGTTGATTAAGGCATTCTATTTCTATGATGTGAGACGGGGTCTCAACCTTGTATTGTAATGGTATTGATGAGCTTGAGGTACAACTCTTTCGTTTGAGTCATTGTCCTGATTTGAGTGTGTTCAGATTGTTTCTTACTGGTGCGTGTATTATGCAAGATGTGGTTTAGACTTGTATCGAGGTATCATATCACCAGAGTGGTGTTGGATTCGAGGTGATCATTGGGTTCATTAATGAATACGAACAGATTTGATCTCAGGAAGATAATATCGAGGATTGACCCGTAAATCTATTGTGATCTTAGTTAAGGGAAGTGGTTTCATGAGTGGTTGGTCTGAGAGATGATTACAATTTATAGCGTGTTTCATTCATCGTTAGCAGTATAGGAAAGTGTGGAAATAAGGCTTTAGCTAATAAGAGGTTCTCTGCCGGTAATTGGTTGCTGGGGACAACTGCTGTGAATAGAAGTTATGATTCCAAGTGTTTGGTTTAGGCGGTATATCATATGTTTTCACCTGAGGGTGCAAGTATGGGTATTACAGCTGGTTCGGGCTTACTCTGAGTTCAGATGTGAATTTTTGAACTGGTGTATGATTTTCGGAAAGTGCGACGTGGTTGTATGGTTTGGTTTATAGATTAAATGAATTGTGAAAGTTTGGCTATATTGTGGTATTGGTGCTATGCGAGATAGGGTGATGAGGGATCACCCCGGGTATATGGTTGTTAAGATCATTCAGCTACTGGTTGGCTTCTAGGGCAACTCTCGATACGCTCGAGGACAAGCATTTGTTTAAAATGGGGAGGATGTAACGACCCGACCCGTTGTTACATGAGTTATCACCCCATTTTACGCTTTTATAGGTTTCATTATATGTGTTTGGAAAATTTGAAGTAATTCGGATAGAGTTCGGGTAGAAATGAGAGAATAAGTATCTTTATGAGAAGGTTAGTTTAGAGAAGTCAACCGAATGTTGACTATTTAGTTAGAGGGCTCAGAATCGGATTCTGATGATTTGGTTAGTTTTGAGAGGTGATTTGTGACTTAGGGGAGCAATCGGAATTTAATTTGGATGTCCGATGTAGAAATAGGCTTGAATTGGCTAAGGTTGAATTTTGGCAAATTCCGGTTGATAGATGAGATTTTGATCCGAGGATCAGAATGGAATTTCGAGAGTTTCTGTAGCTTCGATATGTGAATTGTGATGTGTGTGCAAAATTTTAGATTATTCGGAGGTGATTTGGTTGGTTTTTGATCAAATACGTGTTTCGGAAGTTTTAGAATAACTTAGGCTTGAATCCGATGTAAATTTGGTGTTTTGATGTTAGTTTTGGTATTTTGAGAGTGCAACTAAGTTTGCATGATCATATGTGACATGTTAATATGTTCGTATGCTGTCCCGAGGAGCTTGGGTGAGTTTCGGATAGGTTTGGGTTGCGTTGTGCTCATTTTTCTTATGCTTCGACATCGTTTCTTCAAGCATAAATGATATCATATTGAACAAATGAGATCCGATTACTGTTTTGAATAAATCATTAGATCCGTATCGTAATTATGGACCCATAGCAAAAAGAATCATCGAATTTGGACATCGTTTGAGGCTTTTATGGCTATTTTACTAAGGTTGCCCATATTTTCAGGTTAATGACGAAATTGCCCGGCGCACTATTTGCAAATCTTAAAACCTACATATCTCCTTCATTATAAGGTCAAATTGAGTGATTCAAAAGCCTAAATTCATTAGAATTTCACAAGGAATCTATTGCGAGCAGAATGAGCATGTCGAGTTTTCTTGCAATGAGCAGGTCGAGTTTTCTTCCAATTTTGGAAAGGGAAGAAGCTTCTGAGGCGATTTTTAAGAGAGAAATCAATGGGTAATCGCTGGAGGTAAGTTTCTTGAATCAAAAACATGATTTTATGCTAGAATCAGCACCAAAATTTCTGAAATTGGGTAGAATTTGTGAAGAATTAGGGCCTAAATCATGAAAATGAATTTTTGGGTTTTGAAAGGCCATTCGAACTCCGATTTCGATAAATTTTATATACACGAACTCGTGGCGAGACGAGGAACACGTTGGTATGAATTTCGTAATTTTTTGAGCAGCGTATCAAAAGCTCGGATTTTACCAACTTCGTGAATTGTTACGTTTTTTGAGTAATTTTGATTGGGTTATGTTTTTTGGCCCATATTTATGTTATTATTGTGGTTTTGACTAGATTTGACGCACGAGGCAGAAAATTTGAAGGGAAAAGGTATCGCGAACGAGTCCACGACCGGCTAGAGGTGAGTAGTTAGTGTATATGGTAGCTTGAGGGTTCGAAACCCCGATTTAGCACATTGTGACGCTAGTAGGGCGTGGTATGCACCCCGAGGCAGGTGTGGCATTGATTGTGACTGGGGATTGAGACTTAGTCCATCCTGGATGTGAATAATATGCTATATGCGGTTAAAATGCCACAGTGTGTTAGATATATTGTTGGGCTGTAAGCCATATTTGGGGCCTTGTGCCGACCTGTAGTATCCCTAGGGGATAGATATATATGTTATAGCTTGGTGTGCTTAATCACTAATCTTAGTCCTGGTTTGAAATCACTATTATGAAATGCTAAGTCACCTGTTCTTGAAAAATTAAATAAAAATTTAAGTATTTTCATCATTAATGAACGGGAACCTTGAAATAAATAATTTGAACTGTTGGGTGACTCATATGTATGTTGTGGACTTAGGATGGATCGGGCTGCACGCCGCAGCAGATGATATAAGGATCGGGCTGCACGCCGCGGCAGATGATATGATATTGCGCTTGGGCTAAAGGAGCCCCTCCAGAGTCTGTACACACCCCTAGTGAGCGCCGTCGATGTTAAATGGATCGGGCTACATGCCGTAGCAGTCATGTGCATTGCATTGCATCTTTATCTGTTGAATTATCTATGTTAATTGTAATGTACTGTTGTTACTAGTTCGTAGGAGGTATCGGACTGTAGTTTAGCTTTACTTTGTGGTATTCTGTGGAGTTCCTACTTTCAGCTATTAATATATACTTTTTACTCACTGAGTACTTAGTACTCACCCCTACTCCCTGCACCTTAGTGTGCAGATTCAGGTACACGGGAGGGTTAGACAAGCACTCCAGCATATATCAAAGTTTATCCGAGTTGCTGAGGTAGCTGCCGGCGTTCGCAGAACCTAGCTTCTCTTCTCATTTTAGTTATTACTATATGTTTCAGACTTGAGTATTTCATTCAGTATTTCTATGACTATTCGGTTTTGTTTAGAGGCTCTAGACTCGTGACCCAGTTCTTTTGGGAGTGTTATTTCGTTATTCGCACTTCTCAGTATTTATTCATACTATTATTATTGGAGTATCTATTGACTCATATATTCTTCTTGAGTTGGTCCTTCTGAGACTGGTTTTCTAATTGGAAATAGTTGTTGGTCTAGCTTGCCTAGCTTTAGGGTTGGGCGCCATCACGATCAGATTTGGGTCGTGACATGACAAGATTAAATAAGGAAAATATTATGGTCAAAAAAGGAAAACATTCCTGTAGAAAAAGGAAAATACTTAAACAAAAAAGTTTAGCTAAGGAAACCAAGTCTGCAAGAAAAAGGTTTTAAAAAGTTGAGCTAAAGAAATCAAATCGTAAACCAAATCGGCCAAAAAGTAGGCGTGTAAAATTTGACCCAAAGTCAACTATGTAGCATTAATGTAAGCGTAATTTACATGAAAAAAAAAATCAGTCTCAAGTAATTTATAATTATATCCTTAAATTATACAAATAAATAAAGTTATAAAAGTCGATCAATATTTCAAGGATATTTTAGTCGTTCAATATTTAATCTAAATTATTCGTGTTTTTATAATAATACAGATATTGATAGATAGATAATAGTAGTCTCTACAATCGTGCGATGCACAAATATCTTATATCAAATATTATGAAACGCATATAAAAATAATAAACTTTCAATTGCATATATTCTAAAACTAATTGCAACTGAATATATACAATATTTAATATGTACAAAGTTTAATAAGTTTTTTCCTTATAAAAAAAAAAGATATAGTATACATCCAAATGAACATATTAATAATGTTTTGGCACAATGAAAGGATGAAATAGAACTAAAATTATGGGAATATATAATTATGCAATAAAAGTTGTAAAATCACTTAAAGAATACAATAATACTTAATATTATTTTTCTGATTCAATAATTTTGTTTGATTTAATTAAGTCTTAACGATTCAAATACATGAAAGTTATATTTACTCAAGATACATTAGTAACAAAGAAGCCAAAAATAGAAAGGGCATTTAATCATTCATACTTTCTGTTGATATCTTTTGGCACGTTATCCTATATCAATTATTATAAAAGTCATATTTAATAAAATATGAATTCTTAACTATACAGATATTCAAAAGAAAATTATATTGTTATCGACAGAAAATAATTAACTCCAATCATAATCAATACAATCTGTAAATTCAACTCCACTTCAGGTAGGTTGAAAAAAAAAATCATGTAAAACTTTTTTCTCTACAGAACCTACTTCTTCGTCAACATGAATCTTTATCATTCAACTGATAATACTTTAGTTAATGATTCCGAGCATCATGATATTGGAAAAATGCAAATTGGTGATACATCTTCTCTTTCTAAACCAAAATCATTTTTACAAATACTGTTATTAGATAACACACTTTCACCAAGTTTAGCAATTCCAACTACTTCAAATACAGTTCTAGACTTAAATAATGAAAGTATATTGCGTGAGGAAACTGATGACATATTCATTCCTATTTCAGCTACTGATAAATCAAGACTGTATGAGCATTGGAAATTTTCAATCATAATCAAATTGTTTGGCAGGAAGATAGCACATCATATACTTAAAAATAAGGTTATTGCTCTATGGAAACCTACAGAAGATACTCCTCTTATTGATTTGGGATCAGGATTTTTTCTTATCAAATTTCAAAAAGAGGAAAACATGGTTAAAGCTTTGCATGGTGGACCTTGGTTTGTTCTTAACCATTTCTTATCCGTAAGACGTTGCACTACTGGAAAACAAACCTATTGCCACAGCTGGAAAACCGTTGCAACAGAGAGGTAAACCGTTGCCATAGAGCTATTGTAACGGTTCAGTGACCGTTACATACGCTATCGTGCCAGTAGATCTAGAGTAACGGTTCTTGCAACGGTTACCAAAACCGTTGCTTGAGGTATATCTATAGCAACGGTTGTTCCTCTGTCTGAAGAAACGAATATTTCCTTCCTGTTGTAACGGTTAACAAACGTCGCCATAGAGTTTATAACAACGGTTGGCAGCCGTTACCATATAATTTGTTGCAACGGTTATGTAAGCTATTGCAACGTTTATTTACAAATATTCTAACCGTTTCATTACTCTACTGTAACGGTTTTATTTCTTTTGCAACGGTTTTAACTACCTATTGTATCGGTTTGTCGCATATTTTGGAACAATTTGTAAGTCCTATTGGAACGGGTTTAAGACCTATTAGAACGGTTCTTGTAGAGCATTTTGGAACAATTTGTCAGACCTGTTGGAACGGTTTGCAACCCCTATTGGGACGGTTCTAACTGACAATTAAGGCCCCTGTAAATGAACATTTAGATAAAAAAAAATTTATAATAACCTGAAATTTACATAAATAAAAAGATAAAACACTTCATAATCTATATTGTCTCCTTAAACAAAAATATTTTAACCCAATATCACATAAGTTTTACATTTCAACATTTCAAGAGTTAGAGTAAGTTTCAAACGTTGATAACAAAAGATTCCTAGAACATGGACAACAATTCAAAGTTCTTAAGTAAGGTCTAGATCTTCACAATCTCCATCTTCCCTTTCTTCAATTGCTCCACCTACAAAAGAGGATAAATAAAGTCATTATCCTTCAAGAGTTGGTTTATCATTATAAGAATGGGTATGGTCCATAAACAATGCATAAAGCACAAAGTTTTCAAATGTACTAGAATGTGTCATGTGAAACATATGCAAAGCCTAAAGGGTTACAACAAATGTGAAAGCTACAAGCTCATCAAATACCCGGAAAGAAATGCCATTTCCTACCCGACATTCGGATAGTTCTTTAAGTCCAAATCTTAATGAGGTGGAATGCAGTCATCAAGCAGTTAGCCCCAAATTACTACATTGTACTTCACAACTACGGAGCTCAGATATTTCCCATCCCCAAGCTAGCTGGGGATATGCAAGCTGTGAAGCTAGCCATGACAAGTCTCTGGAATTTGTAGAGACACCAAAACCTCCCAATTATAGTGAACAAAGTGTCCATAGAGAAGAACAAGATGCAAATAACTTGCAGCATGCAGAGGAACTAGTAATGAGTGGTCTACTGAGAGCACCAAACGTCAAAGTGACTGGGAAGAGGAAGCGACCAACCAGAATCTAGTGGACAGTGATTGTGGCTGGGTAAGTGATTATTCTCACACACCAAGTGGATGGGATGAACATAAAACACTACAAAAGACATCGATCCATGTAGATGGTACCAACGTGGTATCTAACAATTTACAGCTGAAATGTAATATAGCTTCTTCACTTCTGTTTCAAATTCTTTCTGCTATCACTCTCTCTGCTACTTTAAGTTGCTTGCTTCTTTTATCCGCTCCTTTTTGGTTGAACAAATTCCCATATCTAGTTGGAAAGTGTTAAATAGCTTTATAGGTGCATGTATGGGGAAGTTTAATTATGTAACTTTTATGCTGATGCCACTTATGATTGGCCCAGAAATCAAAGAAGTCAAAAAGAGAAAGGAAACAACAAAGGAATTGGAAGGCATTGACCTAAGCAACATTGTTTCAAATACACGACGGAGATCAATGACCAGCTTTGTTCCTCCTCCAAGACCCAAGTTACCTCCTAAAGAGGATAAGAATGACGACAAAAAGGATGATAGCGGCAATGATGATGCAAGTGATAGTGACAAAGACGATGTTAACGACGATAGCAGTCAAAGTGAGGAGTTCAATGAAGGTATATTTGCTAGCATATATATTCTACAGTGGTGGTTTGCTGATTTAAGATGCTTTTACCTTCTAGGCATTAACCACTTAGAGTATCAACCAAACAGGACCGAAGCATGGATCATTTCTGTACTTATCCGTGTTGGTGTGGAGATAATCTCTAAAAATACGACTTAACCTCGTAGAAGAATGTGAGACACGTGTTTGATCGAAATGAGATGAGATTCAAGAAAATGGACTTTGCAATTTTGGAAAAGGAGGTCATAGTTCAGATTTTATAGTCCCCTGCTTGCTGTCCTAAGATATTAATATTAAGCTTTTGTAGTAGAAGCATAGTCCGTGATCTGCACTTACTTTTGCTCTTCATAAATGTGCAGAAAAAGTGTTTCAATCTTTCTTAATAGTGGTTTGAGAGAGAAAATAGACCGACTAATGGCATCTCGCTCCCAACAACTACCTAATGCAATGACCAGCCAGTTTCTGGAAGTAGGGGCACGTGTACCTAAAGAAAAGGAGAAGGAAGAGGAAATGGTACCACATAATGAAACACGAGGGGAAAAGGCCGAAGATGATGAGGAAGAAGAAGACTCGGGTTATGAGGATGACTTTGAAGATGACAATACACCAATTAGACATCATTACCTCGAACCTGAGGAATTAGTTGATCAGAAGAAAGCTTCACATACTTTACCGTCATGGAGCAATAATCAAGACCGGGGTGTCACTGATGACTCCTATCACCTTCCGTCTGATAACAACACTATAAAAGTGATCGAACAACCAGAGTAACACCACAACAGATACCAGCTATTAAAGTTGTGAGAACTTCAATTCTTTTTTAGAACAAAGCCAAATTCTCAACTGAAACCTTTGGATTCTCTGTTAATGGTCTACTCGACACTCCGATCTCATACAATCATTAACATTGACGGATCGAATATGCAGAATAGGTGGAAAGACAGGCTAGCGATCGAGTTATAAATTTATGCCCCGATCCCCAGTTTAACTGTTCCCCTAAGTTCATTTCTACTATTGTGGTTTTTTGGGAGGGTCGGTTCTGGAATTTGGAGTGTTTTGGGACACTTAGTCCCTAAATAGGAGCCTTATAGTTAGAAAAATGGCCCATATTCGGAATAGTGTTAACACTACCTCGGAACAAAAATCCGATGGTTCCATTTACTCCGTTAGGTGATTTCGGGGTTGGGAGTGCGTTCGGAATGTATTTTGGAGGTCCGTAGCTCAATTAGGCTTGAAATGCCGAAGGTTGAAATTTTGGCGAATCCGAACGATAGGTGAGATTTTGATCCGGGGGTCGGAATGGAATTCCGACAATTTCTGTAGCTTCGTTATGTGATTTTGGATATGTCCGCAAATTATCAGGTCATTCGGACGTCGTTTGGTCGGGTTTTTGATTGAATGTTGATTTCGGAAGTTTAGATGAAAACTTAGGCTTGAATCCGCTATAATTCGATGTTTTCCGTGTTTAAGGACATGTTTTTATCATTGGAACAAGTTCGAATAAGGTATTAGGATGTGTTGGTGTGTTTGGATGAGGTCCCGGGGGCCTCGGGTTGTTATCGGATGGGTAAACGGGAAGAAAACATGGAAAATTGTAGGTTTGGGCATCTGCTCTGTTGTTTTCGCCCCTGCGAAAAGGGGACCGCAGAGGCGAGTCCACAGGAGCGGAATTTGGGGTGCAGCAGCGCCTGGGTTCGTAGAGGTGGATCTTGTTCCGCTGAGGCGGAGTCACGGGTGCGGAAGCCTTGTCGCAGAAGCGACCTAGGGTCGAGGAGTGAGGAATCCGCGGGAGCGGAAGGTCATTCGCTTAAGCGAGTCCGTAGAAGCGGACTATTTCTCGCAGAAGCTGGAATTCCCGCAAGAGCGGAGTATATTCCGCAGGAGCGGACGCGCGGAAGCGTCCCAGGGCTCGCAGAAGCGGAATGGGCCAGTCAGGCCTGGGGTTTCGCAGAAGCGACAAAATGGTCGCGGAAGCGGTCTCGCGGAGGCGGAAAAAGTCCGTAGAAGCGAAAATCGCAGAGGGTTTAATTATATCAGAAGTTAGAAATTTCAGAAACATTTCCAAACATTGAGGGCTCGGCTTAAGAGGCGATTTGGGCGATTTTGAAGGGAAATTCAAGAGGTTTCTTCAGATAATCAACTATGGACTCAAATTATGATTTGTATTGGTAAAATTATGCAATTATCTCATGAAATTGGTGGAATTGGGGTATTTTATGGGGGTTTTCACACTAGGCTTGAATTTTAAAAAATTCAAGGGTTTGAATGGGCAAATGGAGTCCGAATTTGGTAAATTTTATATGCTTAGACTCGTATTGAGATGAGGGTTCCGAATATGTAACTTTCATAATTTTTCGATAAGCGTACCAAAAGTCAGGTTTTGGCAACTTGTGGGTTTTGGTGTATTTTGGATCGTTTTGATTGGGTAATGCCCAATTGGCCTATTTTGATGTGATTCTATTGATTTTTATCGGATACTACACCTGTGGAGGCCGACATTCACGGCAAGAGAGTTGTCTCTTAGCGGTTTTGTACCGGAGTTGTGGTAAGTGGCTTGTCTAACCTCGTGTGGGGGAACCTTCACCCCTAGGATATTATGTGATAGTTGAAAAGCCTTGTATGCGAGGTGACGGGCGTGTACATGCGTTGGTTGTTGTAACTCACTGTACTTGAATTGTCCGATTTGTGATATTCCTATTCTTAGTTGATTAAATTGTTACATTTACCTGGTATTCGCTAGAAAAGCATGACTAGATAGGATTTATCTGTCTAATTGCCTAATTGTCTTATTTGAACTTCTTGAAAAATTGTTGGTACTAGTTTCGGTAAAGTTGTAGTTAAGCATATTATCTTTTCTTTGTGCGTTTCTTTATTTGTTGTGTTGGTGGACTGCGAGTTCGATTCTCTCTGTGCGTTTCTTTATTTGTTGTGTTGGTGGACTCCGGGTTCAATTCATAGAGATCCAAGGGCTATGGGTTTGATTCCCAGAGAACCGGAGTTTATTGATATATTATTGAGATATGGACTGCGGGTTCGATTCCCGGAGATCCTGAGATCATTGAGACACATCCTGAGGTATTGAGACACGGGCTGCAGGTTCGATTCCCGGAGACCCAGAGATACTATTATTGGGACTGCGGGTTAAATTCCCGTAGCTCCTGGATTGTTGATTATAGAGTGGGACTGTGAGTTCAATTCCCACAGGTCCTGGACTTGCTGATTGAGTTTTGTTGAGTTGGCTACTTGTTATTAGCTTAATTGTAGACGGTTGCAGTAATCTCTTTATTGTTTTTATTTCAGATTCATTATTATTTAAACTGCTTATTATTGTTGTTATCATTATGTTATTGTTCTCTCAGTAGGGCCCTGACCTTCCTCGTCACTACTCCATCGAGGTTAGGCTTGGCACTTACCGAGTACCGCCGTGGTGTACTCACGCTACTCTTCTGCACACTTTTGTTGTGGAGATCCAGGTACATCAGGACAGGCTCATATCAGGTGATTCAGCAGCGCTTGGGGAGACCTCGAGGTATGATCTGCTACGTCCGCGGATCCGGAGGCCCTCCTTCTATTCTGATAGTATTAGTAGATGTTTTCCTTCATTTTGTTGTTTTAGATACTCTTGACATATAGAGCCACGGTTGTATTTCTCTTTAGTCTGTATTACCCGTGGGATTCCGGGTCTTGGTGGTATGTATACAGTGTGTTGGACGAGTGTATGTGCCAAGCGGCACGAATTACATTCCTATTTATATTGTTTTTTTGCTATTTCTTGTTTAATGTTCATAAACTTGTATATTACGCAATGTGTTAGGCTTACCTAGTCGCGGGGACTGGATGCCGTCATGACAGGTTCACGATTGGTAATCTAGGGTCGTGACACTTATACAATGTGGCTTAGTCGGCCGAAATAATATAACTTTATGCCAGTGATAATTTCTAATAATAACATGCACTGTTTAGGAAACTCTTCATTTCTTTCGGATTCCTTGTCGTGCGACATTTTTTACACCAAATCTAAATTTCTGCTTTCTATTCTCTCACAGATGGCGAGGACACGTGCTACTTGCGAGATCAGGCACACGCGCCCCCTGCTGCCGGCGTCAGAGGCCGGGGCCATGGTAGAGGACGAGGAAGCGCCCGAGGTCCAGCCACAGCACCCGCGCGCGCTACCACTGAGGTGCCACCGGTGGATCAGGTTGGAGCGCAGGCACCTGGTACACCGGCTGCTACTACTCCAGCACTCCAGGAGACCCTGGCCCAGTTCATGAGTATGTATACCACTTTAGCTCTAGCAGGGTTGCTTCCTCTCACTATAGGTACATCTCTGGCCGGGGGAGGGGCCCAGACTCCCGCAGCCGCTACACCTGAGCAGCGAGTGCCAGTGGGGCAGGTTCCAGAGATCATTGTTATGCCTCCTGCCACCCCAGCATAGCCCGGAGGTGGGCCAGCTGCCTCAGAGGACGAGCAGTGTAGATTGGAAAGGTTCAAGAAATATGATCCTCTAGTGTTCAGTGGGTTGGCTACAGATGATGAATTGGGTTTTCCGGAGGAGTGTCATCGTATTCTTCGTACCATGGGGATAGTGGAGACCAGCGGGGTTTCCTTCACTGCTTTTCAGCTTTCGTGGGGCCGCTTATGATTGGTGGCGCACGTATGAGTTGGATAGTCTAGAGGAGTCCGCTTCACTGACTTGGACGCAGTTTTCAGATCTATTTTTGACAGAGTTTGTTCCTCAGAGCCTTAGGGATTCTTGGCGCTCGGAGTTTGAGCAGTTGCGACAGGGTTCCTTGTCAGTATCGGAGTATGCCATTAGTTTCACCCGTCTAGCCAGGCATGCACCGGTCTTTGTAGCCACGGTCCGGGAGAGAGTGCAGAGGTTTATTGAGGGCCTTATTCCGCCGATCCAGTCTAGCATGGCTAGGGAGCTGGAGACAGATATACCGTATCAGCGGGCGGTGAGCATTGCTAGGAGGATCGAGAGTATGCTCCCTAGAGAGCGATGAGAGAGGGATGCCAAGAGGTCTCGTGAGTCAGGTCATTTCTCTGGTGCCCATACTTCAGCAGCCGGTTGTTTTGGCAGGGGTTATTCCGGTCGTCCAGTACCCGGTAGTACTCCAGCTCTTCCAGCAACTTAAGAGCCTTATTATGCTCCCCCAGTTTACAGTGCGCCTCCTGCGCGGGGTACCTCAATGGGTCAGACTAGTGGGGGTGAGGCCGGTCAGTCACAGCCACCACGTCCTCCTAGAGCTTACTTTGAGTGCGAGGATACTTGCCATCTGGTTAGGGAGTGCCCCAGGCGTAGGAGAGGAGCACCTCCACGGTCTTCGCAGCCTCAGCGTGGTTCTCAAGGCCAGTAGGCCATCATTCCAGCCCCAACTGCCACTCCACCTGCCCAGCCAGCCAGGGACGGGGATCAAGGTGCCAGAGGCCATCCTCGAGAGAGGGGTCAGGCTAGATTTTATGCTATTCCTGATCGCGCTGCGGCTGTTGCATCTGATTCTGTTATCACAGGTATTATTCTGGTTAGTCACAGAGAGGCATCGGTTCTATTCGACCCTGGTTCCACTTTTTCATATGTGTCCTCTTATTTTGCTTCTCATCTGGGTATGCCTCGGGATTCTTTGAGTGCCCCCATTTATGTTTCCACTCCGGTGGGAGATTCTTTGGCTGTGGACCGTGTGTATCGGTCGTGTTTGGTTACCATTTGTGGTTTTGAGACCAGAGCGGATCTATTGTTGCTCGGGATGGTCGATTTTGATATTATGTTGGGCATGGACTGGTTTTCGCCCCATTATGCTATTCTTGATTGTCACGCCAAGACCGTGATGCTGGCTATGCCGGGCATTCCACGTATTGAGTGGAGTGGTACTCTAGATCACACCCCTAGCCGTGTTATTTCTTTTCTCAGAGCTCAGCGTATGGTTGAGAAGGGGTGTGCTGCTTATCTAGCTTATGTGCGGGATGTCAGTATTGACACTCCTTCTATTGATTCCGTTCCAGTGGTACATGATTTTGCTGATGTATTTCCAGCTGATCTCCCGGGCATGTCGCCCAACATGGATATTGATTTTGCTATTGATTTGTTGCCGGGCACTCAGCCCATTTCTATTCCACCGTACCGTATGGCTCCTCCCGAGTTGAAGGAGTTGAAGGATCAGTTACAGGAGTTATTGGGTAAGGGTTTCATTCGACCCAGTGTTTCTCCTTGGGGTGCTCCTGTGTTGTTTGTAAAGAAAAAGGACGGTTCTATGCGTTTGTGTATTGACTATCGTCAGTTGAACAAAGTTACAGTGAAGAACCGGTATCCTTTGCCTCGCATTGATGATTTGTTTGACCAGTTACAGGGCACACAGGTGTTCTCTAAGATTGACTTGCGCTCTGGTTATCATTAGCTGAAGATTCGGGAGCCAGATATCCCGAAGACTGCCTTCAGGACTCGGTATGGTCACTACGAGTTCCTCGTGATGTCTTTTGGGCTGACTAATGCCCCAGCAGCCTTTATGCATTTGATGCACAGTGTGTTCAGGCCATATCTGGACTCGTTCGTGATTGTTTTCATTGATGATATTCTAGTATATTCCCGGAGTCGGGAAGAGCACGAGCACTATTTGAGGATAGTGCTTCAGATTCTGAGGGAGAAGCAGCTATATGCCAAGTTCTCTAAATGTGAATTTTGGTTGAGCTCAGTGGCATTTTTAGGCCACATGGTGTCGAGCGATCGTATTCGAGTGGATCCGAGGAAGGTGGAGGCCGTGCAGAGTTGGCCCAGACCCTCCTCCGCTACCGAGATTCGTAGTTTCCTTGGTTTGGCGGGCTATTACCGTCGTTTCGTAGAGGGGTTCTCTTCGATCGCAACACCTATGACCAGATTGACCCAAAAGGGTGCCCCTTTTCAGTGGACAGCTGAGTGTGAGGCGAGCTTTCAGAAGCTCAAGACGGCTTTGACTTCGGCCCCTATATTGATGTTGCCTACAGGTTCGGGGTCCTATACTGTATATTGTGATGCCTCACGAGTTGGACTTGGTGCCGTATTAATGCAGGATGGTAGGGTGATTGCCTACGCGTCCAGACAGTTGAAGGTACTTGAGAAGAACTATCCTGTTCATGATCTGGAGCTAGCTGCCATTGTTCACACCTCGAAGATTTGGCGTCATTACTTGTATGGGGTTCCTTGTGAGATCTACACTGATCACCGGAGCTTGCAGCACTTGGCTTAAGCAGAAGGACCTGAATATGCATCAGAGGAGATGGTTGGAGCTACTAAAGGACTATGATATTACTATACTCTATCATCCGGGCAAAGCTAATGTAGTTGCCGATGCCTTGAGCCGTCGAGCGGAGAGTTTGGGGAGTTTGGCATATCTACCAGCTTCGGGGAGGCCTATGGGGATGGATATTTAGACTTTAGCCAAGCAGTTTGTTAGACTGGATCTTTCGGAACCCAGCCGGGTTCTGGCTTGTGTGGTTTCTCGGTCTTCTCTATTTGACCACATCAGGGAGCATCAGTTCGACGAACCTCATTTGCTTGTCCTCCAGGATAGAGTTCGGCGTGGTGATGCTCGAGATGTTACCATCGGGGATGATGGAGTTATGAGGATGCAGGGGCGTATCTGTGTGCCTAATGTGGATGATCTTCGAGAACTGATTCTAGCAGAGGCCCATAGTTCGCGGTATTCCATCCATCCAGGAGCCGCGAAGATGTATCAGGACTTGAAACAACATTACCGGTGGAGGCGGATGAAGAGGGATATAGTTGATTATGTTTCTAGATGCCTCAACTGCCAGCAGGTGAAGTATGAGCATCAGCGTCCGGGTGGATTGATGTAGCAGATTGAGATTCTAGAGTGGAAATGGGAGCGCATCACCATGGACTTTGTATCTGGACTTTCGCGGACTGTGAGGAAGTTTGATTCCATTTGGGTCATTATGGATCGGCTGACCAAGTCCGGCCATTTCATACCGGTGAGCACTACTTATTCATCGGAGCGACCGGCGGAGATCTACATCAGGGAGATAGTTTGGCTGCATGGTATCCCAGTTTCCATCATTTCAGATAGAGTCACTCACTTCACTTCACAGTTCTGGAGATCCGTGCAGCAGGAGTTAGTTAGGCACTCGGGTGGAGTTGAGCACAACGTTTCACCCCCAGACTGATGGCCTGTCTGAGCGCACTATTCATATTTTTGAGGATATGCTCCGTGCGTGCGTGATTGAGTTTGGAGGTTCATGGGATCATATCTTGCCACTAGCAGAGTTTGCTTATAACAACAGCTACCAAACCAGTATTCATATGGCACCGTATCAGGTTCTATATGGTAGGAGGTGCTGGTCTCCCGTAGGTTGGTTTGAGCAGGGCGAGGCCAGACTGCTAGGTACTGAGATGGTCCAGGATGCAATGGACAAGGTCAAGGTGATTCAGGACAGACTTCGTGCATCCTAGTCTAGATAGAAGAGTTATGCGGACAAGAAGGTCCGCAATGTGGCTATTATGGTTGGCGAGCGGGTTATGCTTCGAGTCTCGCCCATGAAGGGCGTTATGAGGTTTGGGAAGAAGGGGAAGCCGAGTCCTAGATTTATTGGTCCTTTTGAGATTTTGAGGCGTGTTGGGGAGGTTGCTTATGAGTTGGCCTTACCTCCCAGCCTAGCCGGAGTCCATCCTATATTTCATGTCTCTATGCTCCGGAGATACCATGGTGACCCGTCGCATGTGTTGGATTTCACTTATGTTCAGCTTGACAAGGATTTGTCTTATTTTGAGGAGCCAGTAGCCATTCTAGACAGGCAGGTCAGAAAGCTAAGGTCAAAGAACATCACTTCGATAAAGGTTCAGTGGCGGGGCCATCCGGTCGAGGAGGCGACTTGGGAGACTGAGTAGGATATGCGCAGCTAGTACCCTCATCGTTTCACTACTCCAGGTATGTTTTCTATGCTCGTTCGAGGACGAACGAATCTTTTAAGTGTGGGAAGATGTAACGACCCGGCCGGTCGTTTTAGAAAATTACACCCCGATCCCCAATTTAACTATTCCCCTAAGTTCATTTATGCTATTGTGGTTTGTCGGGAGGGTCGGTTCCGGAATTTGGAGTGTTTTGGGACACTTAGTCCCTAAGTGAGAGCTTTGTAGTTGAAAAGTGGCCGTATTTCGAATCGTGTTAAGACGACCTCGGAACGGAAATACGGTGGTTCCATTAGCTCCGTTAGGTAATTTTGGGGTTGGGAGCACGTTCGGAATGTATTTTGGAGGTCCGTAGCTCAATTAGGCTTGAAATGCCGAAGTTTGAAATTTTGGCGAATCCGAACGATAGGTGAGATTTTGATCCGGGGGTCAGAATGGAATTCCGACAAGTTTTTGTAGCTTCTGCATATGATTTTCGATATGTCTGCAAAATTTCAGGTCATTCGGACATCGTTTGGTCGGGTTTTTGATTGAATGTTGATTTCGGAAGTTTAGATGAAAACTTAGGCTTGAATCTACTATAATTCGATGTTCTCTGTGTTTAAGGACATGTTTTTATGATTGGAACAAGTTCCTATCGTGTTTTGGAGTATGCTGGTGGTTTTCGTTGGGGTCCCGGGGACCCCGGGATGAATTCGGACCACCATTCGGACATTTTGGAACCTTAGAAGGAGCGGAATTTGGGGCGCAGGAGCGTCTGGGATAGCAGAGGCGGATCCTCTTCCGCTGAGGCAGAGTCGCGGGTGCGGAAGCCTTGTCGCAGAAGCGACCTAGGGTCGAGGAGTGAGGAATCCGCGGGAGCGGAAGGTCATTCGCTTAAGCGAGTCCGTAGAAGCGGACTCTTACTCGCAGAAGCGGGAAGTCCAACAGGAGCAGAGTATATTCCACAGGAGCGGATGCGCGGAAGCGTCCCTGGGCTCGCAGAAGTGGAATGGGCCAGCCAGGCCTGGGATTTCGCAGAAGCAACCAAATGGTCGCGGAAGCGGTCTCGCGGAGGCGGAAAATGTCCGCAGAAGCGAAAATCGCAGAGGGTTTAATTATATCAGAAGTTAGAAAATTCAGAAACATTTCAAAACATTGAGGGCTCGGCTTAAGAGGCGATTTGGGCGATTTTGAAGGGAAATTCAAGGGGTTTCTTCAGGTAATCAACTATGGACTCAAATTATGATTTGTATTGGTAAAATTATGCAATTATCTCATGAAATTAGAAGAATTTGGGGTATTTTATGGGGGTTTTCACCCTAGACTTGAATTTTAGAAAATCAAGGGTTTGAATGGGCAAATGGAGTCCGAATTTGGTAAATTATATATGCTTAGACTCATATTGAGGCGAGGGTTCCGAATATGTAGCTTTCATAATTTTTCGAGAAGCGTACCAAAAGTCGGGTTTTGGCAACTTGTGGTTTTGGTGTATTTTGAATTGTTTTGATTGGGTAATGCCCAATTGGCCTATTTTGATGTGATTCTATTGATTTTTATGAGATACTACACCTGTGGAGGCCGACATTCGCGGCAAGAGAGTTGTCTCTTAGCGGTTTTGTACCGGAGTCGAGGTAAGTGGCTTGTCTAACCTCGTATGGGGGAACCTTTACCCCTAGGATATTATGTGATAGTTGAAAAGCCTTGTACGCGAGGTGACGGGCGCGTACATGCGCTGGTTGTTGTAACTCAATGTACTTGAATTGTCCGATTTGTGATATTCCTGTTCTTAGTTGATTAAATTGTTACTTTTACCTGGTATTCGCTAGAAAAGCATGACTAGATAGAATTTATCTGTCTAATTGACTAATTGTCTTATTTGAACTTCTTGAAAAATTGTTGGTACTAGTTTCGGTAAAGTTGTAGTTAAGCATATTATCTTTTCTCTGTGTGTTCCTTTTTATTGTTTGTGTTGGTGGACTGCAGGTTCAATTCCCGGAGTTCCAAAGGCTGTGGGTTCGATTCACATAGACCCGGAGTGGTATTGTTTATGGATTGCGGGTTCGATTCCCGAAGATCCAAGGGATGTGGGTTCGATTCCCGGTGACCCGGCATTTATTGATATATTATTGAGATATGGACTGCGGGTTCGATTCCCGGAGATCCCGAGATCATTGAGACACATCCTGGGGTATTGAGACATGGGCTGCGGGTTCGATTCCCGAAGACCCAGAGATACTATTATTGAGACTGCGGGTTAAATTCCCGTAGCTCCTGGATTGTTGATTATAGAGTGGGACTGTGGGTTCAATTCCCACAGGTCCTAGACTTGCTGGTTGAGTTTTGCTGAGTTGGTTACTTGTAGTTAGTTATTCGTAGCCTGTTGCAGTGATCACTTTATTGTTGTTATTTCGGAATTATTATTATTTAAACTGCTTATTGTTGTTATTATCATTATGTTATTGTTCTCTCAGTAGGGCCCTGACCTTCCTCGTCACTACTCCATCGAGGTTAGGCTTGGCACTTACTGAGTACCGATGTGGTGTACTCATGCTACTCTTCTGCACACTTTTGTTGTGCAGATCCAGGTACATCAGGACAGGCTCATACTAGGTGATCCAGCAGCACATTTGGAGACCTCGAGGTATAATCTGCTACGTCCGCGGATCCGGAGGCCCTCCTTCTATTCTGATAGTATTAGTAGATGTTTTCCTTCATTTCGTTGTTTAGATACTCGTTACACAAAGAGCCACAGATGTATTTCTCTTTTAGTCCGTGTTACCCGTGGGATTCCGGGTCTTGGTGGTATGTATACAGTGTGGTTACGAGTGTATGTGCCAAACGGCACGGATTACATTCTTATTTATACCGTTTTTCTACTATTTCTTATTTAATATTCATAAAATGGTGTACTCGACACTCCGATCTCATTCCATCATGACAGGTTCTCGATTGGTGAACTAGGGTCGTGACAATAGGCTAGCGATCGAGTTACTATGCAATTAAGAGAACACTCTCAAAAGTTTGAAATTCAGGAGCCCTATGGTTCAATTTTAAACTTCGGCAGCTTCAAACCAACAAACCATACAAATGATCATGAAGCAGGGATAAAGAAATTATTCAGTGGCTGATGTCGGACTTGTCGAGACAAAATATTAGATACGAGCAGATTACTTTGAGCATCAAACATGTCACATATAGCAAATGAAACTATAGGAAGCAAAGTTTAAACCAGTCGACTTTTAGAATCTGAAGAGGTTTCAAACAGAGAAGAAATAAAAAATGAACCATCTCGAACGCACAGAGGCAAGCAGCATTACAGACGTAATTTAGAATGGACTCCAACATGAATCAACATACAAACCTTAGCAAGTAAGAACAGACCACGACTGTGAGGTAGCAGGACATACTTTAGGTGAACCATACAATCACGACATAGAGGAGATGGAAGATGATTACTCAAATCGACTCTTATTGACTATATATACTCAAACACATACCACTACTGAGAATGAATTCATTCAACATGAACTTCGATCATAGAACAATTCAAGGCAGATTCTCACCAGAGTCGACAGTCCAAATATTGCCTACTATCGATTCAAACTGATGCTCTATGAATTAGCCTGAAAACATATTATAGCATGATAAGATTCAGGCCAGAGTGACAGCGTTCCTAAAGTTCTTTAACTTGAGAAGCACCAAAAACCAGATAAAACGTTTGGTAGGATGTTTTGATCATTGAGTAGGCTAGCCCATGTAGCTTACAAGGCAGTTAAAAATGGAGACTGTCAGCAGGCTTGAAGGTGCCTAGCTTGGGAGCACCCTGCTGCTTTTTTGATTTCCAATGAAAATAGAGGTAGATAGCATACTGAAATAGGAAATAGGCGTATGAGTGAAGCCCTTGTGCTGCCAGACCACTAGAATCACGGGTTGAGGAAGAATACAGTTTTGCTGGGAGTTTGGACAGATTATCCATTCATTTATCCTATATAGGTTTTTTTTCAACAGATTATACGAATGTTGATTTAAGATTATAACTTTAACCAACTTGTTCAGGGTCAAACTACTCATTAAAGAAAGCACAAAATACCAAGTTTTATCTGTGGTAAAGATGGCAAAGCTATTAAAGACATAGGGAGATCCTTGATTTAAACTTGATCATTCAATCTTTATATTCTCACTACTAAATACAATGCACTTTTGCAGTTTCAGATTTCAAAATGCAAGATCATGAAGTTCAAAAAGAAATCAACAAAGTTGTTCAACAAGAGAATTTATCAAGAAGCATAAGGAGGAGAAGAAGAAAGCAAGAAACAAACAAAAATAGACGTACTGACCTTGATTATTACTCCCAGTAGATAGGCGATTGATTAGTTGCACAACAGCTTGATGTGCAGAGGAACCTTCTCCAGGTGAACGAGCATTCAAACCTAGCATGCTAGGATCAACCCGTAAATCTGGATTCAGAATCTTAAGTTGAGAAATGATGTTAAATGCAACTTGTAGTTCCATGGCATCTTTCTGTGCATTGAACTTTTCATGTAATCTTTGCTTGCATCCTTTCTTCCATTTCCTCAAATTTTTGCTGCATTGCCTCATCAGTAGAGGGTCCCAAATCTCCCATTTTTCTTTTTAAGGAAGTCTTGGTAACCCCACGACCATATAATCTTAGGCGACCTGGATGCTCAGGTCCCATGACCGATGCAAATGCATCAACTGATTGGCTGCCATCTTCACTCTCTTGTGTTGGTTGTATTCTTTCCATTTCAGCCTACAAGACCAAATCGAGTCATTGTTAAATCAGAAAGTGTACGACATTGAGTCAATAACTAAGAACAGAGTCAATAAGTAAGAACAGACAAATGATAACAAAAAACTTTAAATTATAACTCGTACAATTTTATTAAGAGTATCCGCATACGAGGCCTTGTAAACTCGATCAGATTTTCTTTTTCGTGTGGCCACAAAGATGTCCTTGCTTGATAGAGGCTCGGAAGTTTCTTTCTTTTTTTCCTGATTATATATAAAGTGGTATAAAGTTAATAAGTTTATATTTAAAACAATAATAAGAAAGAAAAAATCAAACCTCGCATATTCGAGCAAAACTTCTTTTGCCAGTTGTATGTGGATATTTCAACTTTTTGCGATTCTCAGTATTGGTTTGGGACATTTTCTGCAAATCAACCAATGAATACAGAGTTAAGTAATTTTTAATTAAACATAAATCAGACATTCTCAGTATATCATGGGACAGTACTTAGTTTTACCTTGTAGGCATCAGAGTTCCAATGATTAAGAAGATCCCTAAATTGAGATTCGGGAACATCAACGGGTCTTTTCTCCATTCGTAGCTTGTCATTCTCATAGGGTTTATAATGGTCGTTAAATAATTGATTCTTGTACTTTCTCCAAGCATTTTGAATTGATTCAAAACCCACTTTTTTTAAGCATCGGGAATGTCATACTTTCCCTACAAATTAGGTACAGTTAGGTTAGTGTAAAAATATGAAATATCTACAAAGAATATTGCGAACTTCAAACCTTGATATATGTCCACATATCTTCTTTTGTTTGAATTTTCCTCCAATTAAACACATTAAGAGGACAAAAGGCCGCATTCCTTGCCAATGTGCCGAGAAAGCTACCCAACTCTGCTACAACATCATCAGTAGGACCTATGGGTTGATTGTTCTCATTTACCACAATTAGCTTGCGCTCTTTCCTACCATGGACACTTGGCATCAATGTTTTTCCTCTTTTTCTTTTTTCGGCAGAAGGACCTGCATTAATATTAAGTAAGAATAATCACAAAAAGTCAATATTATTTATTAATTTAACATAATAAAATTTATATGTTCTTGCCTTGTTCCTCGGATTGTTCATTTGTTTCTTGATTGGAAGAATCCTCAAATTGTTCATGTACCATTTGAGAAGTACGAGTGGTGGAATCCAGTGACTTTTGTTGCAATTGTTCACGCAATGCTTGTGGTGCAAGAGAGGTAGAGTTCAATGACTTTTGCTGCACTTGCTCATGTACAATTTGTGCTGGAGGAGAAGCAGAAGGCAGAGGCAGTTGCAACAATTGTTCTTGCACTTGAGCTCCAAATTGCAGAAGTTGTTTTTTAATTGAATTCAGTTGATGCTTGTCATTTGTCCTTGTAGATTGAATAATTCTTTTTGTTTTCAACAACGAAACCTTTTGGTTCAGCAAAGATGCAAGTGATCCAGCTGCAATGCAATTTTTAGCCTTTTTGTTTTTACTTAAGTGCCCTTCCTGACTCATGACTATTCAAATTCCTGTCAAAATCAAAAATGTGGAAATTAAAGGAACACTGATACTGTGACTCTAGGCAAACAAAGACAAAGAGAAAAAGGATGCTGAAATGAATGGAATTGGAAAGGAAATAATGCTTGTAAAATTTCAGAACTCAGTTGTGCCCCAACAGGTAGAGAAAAACAAAACAAATTTGAAATTCTAGAGGTGGAAACTACTGAAGATGAGTGCACATTCAGCTCTGCCTAGATGTTGGATAGTTTTGTGATTACTGATTGCTGTAAACATGCAGAAATTATCTATGTAAAGTAATGTTAACTTAAACTAAGAATAAAATTGTGGCAATTATCACATACCAGGGTTTGCTTCAGTAGATATGTTAAATGAGCCAGTGATTAGTGCCTCCTATCCAGGATGACTCAAAATAAGATATGATCTCATGGAACTGTACAGGGATACATCAAGCTCAGAGAGAACTTTTTTGGGTTCCAAGGCTAACTTTCACATCTTTACTCAAGAGCCCCTTAAGATAATGAGCCTCTAGAAAATTTTGAATTTGATAATAGGAAGGTTATCAATTTATTTGTGAGAATGCTCATCTTATGGCTTAATTAAGGCAATGATCAAACAGAGAATGCTTTAAGATACTTGTAATGCACTACCTTGCAAATTATTACATAGAGGTTACCACAACTACTGCAACTGACAAAATCCTATCAGTTAACCTAATTTTTCTGTCAAACTAAGTGAAATAGGAAAATATTGCTGAAAACAAAAAAAAATGACAAAGGAATATTAACATTAGGTCCATTCCATAAGTATTCATTAACAGTTTCAATTGTGATAAGGACTCACAGTGCCTACATGCAATACATCAAATTCACCCATAATTAAGCACATGAAGCTTTAAGAACCTCTGAACCCTGTTAAATTGGGAAGTCGGACAAAATATACTAATCCATCACACACCTTGTGAAATACGTGCTTGCATCTGGGTAATTGACAGACAACATCTTCTTTCTCGAACTCAACTAAACAAATAGAACATGTTTCCTCAACAAGTGTAGAAGATAATTGTTATGGTGGAAATATGAGACGAACCATATATTAAGCTGATCATTTTGGTACTCTCTTAGTTTTCTTTACATATGAAAAACAGGAGGAGAAAATTTGAGGAAAATAGAGCAAGTATAGGGCACTTTACCTCACCAAATTGGTGGGAATGCATCACATATATCCTCATTATACCATCACATGTTTGACCTTACTAAAGACCTATTAAGAGACTTAAGGTAGACAAAAAAATCCTTTGACTGTCTTGACTCTACATAATAAACACCCTCATGTATCAGAATACAAATAATTTTATTAGCTCCAGCTGCTCGATAGAGCACGTTGTGCTTACTGTCATTTCTTTGTATACCTAAATATCTCACTAGCATAACCACATCAAGTTTCAGTTACTTAGAGGAGCAGATTAAAAGATTGTAGAAACCAAAATATATAATAGCTCCAAAGAGTATGGTTGTGTAAGAGATAAAAATGTAAACCAATAAATACGAACACACTGTAGCCCTGCAACTGGTTCCCACCATAAGTAATTAATGCTCCAAACCATTATCTCTTATGCACTAGCAACATATTTTGGCCTTACAAGGACCATATGATGAGTATGCGCAGTCACCTTTGAGAGGTTTTGTATCTGACCACGTATCCAGAATACAGAGAGGCCAACGAGGGCAATTCCAAGGGATACGATTGGCCAACGTGCACATCGAGAGAGTCACGTGTTATCTGATTTGTGTAAGACCCTTCTGTCTCTACCAAAATCATCTTGTGGTTTTGAATTCTGAAGTTAAAACTCATGACTGTTCCAACATTTGATATCCTGAATCTGTAAGTATTCCTATATGATGCAAGTGTGAATGATAATAACAAGAATCTAAACCCTGCAGCTCACTCAATCAGCTAATGATATTATTGAACAGGAAACCTGCAGCTCACTCTAACAGGAGGAAGTGAACAGGAATCTCTAACAGGAAACTCTAACAGCTAATGATGCTGCAAATAAGCTAATGATGATGCTGCAAATAAGCTAATAATGATCCTGTCATTGCAGGAGGGAGTCTGATTCCTTACTTGAAACTGAGGAAGTCGTGAATTGCTTCTTTGAGATGTGAGATGGTAAAGTCTTTGGAATGATTCTATCCACCTGAAAAATGTAAATAATCAGCCCATATAATTCAGTTATCGATACGACATAGAGTTAAGGTTAAAATATTAATAAAAAATATTATACTCACGCTAAACAGAATATATTTAAAAGAATATAAGAAGTTTCTTCTTTAATCATCCGATTCCATCCAGTCCCAATCAGTATCATCAAACTCATTCTCCTCTTCCGATGTTTCTATAATTGTATCATTTGAATGTTGTGCATTAGATGGAATATCAACGACATCAACGGGTACATCGTTTCTTGAGCATCCAACGTTAACATCAACTAATCCGCTTAAGGAACAAATGTCATCATTAGGCTCCCTCCAAAATGCGTCTTCAATATTGGGGCAATTCTCTTCCTCTAAATCATATAAATCAACAGGGACTTTATTTCTTGCATAATAAACATCTTTCTCAACAGGATCCTCCACATAAAAAACTTGATAAACTTGTGATGCTAACACAAAAGGGTCATCTGTACTACATAATTTCTTAAAGTACACACGGGTTAACCCATATTCATCTATTTCATTACGAAACCAGTTGCATCTAAATAGTACAACACTAAAACAACCCCAATAATCAATCTCAATGATATCCTGAATAGCTCCATAATAGATAACCTCACCATCGATGGGATTTTGGTCCCTAGAGCTAGCAAAGCTATTGGTTGTTGCTGATAAAGTCACTCCACTATTTTGAGTTTTGCATCGAGAATCTCGTTCTACAGTATGAAATCGGTATCCATTAATGAAATATGCAGTATATCTTTTGGCGATCGCATTAGGCCCTTTAGCTAGCCATTTTACATAATCGGGCACTTCAATCTTTTTAACTTTCTCAGCAAACCAATTGTTGAATTCCCGACTATGATTTCTTGCTCTTTCCCATGCATTTGATCTACTGCGATTACTAATTAAATTCTTATGTTCCCTGCAATCATGAATATTTCAAGATCAATCATTTCATTAAAAAATGAAGTATAGAATAAGTATTATATAATTTATCTTACTCGATAAACTTTTCCACTTGTTCATCTCCAGTATTGAAGAAAGCATATCGATGTGCTTCATAACATAATTGTGGATCCATGTGAAAAGTATTTTTCTTCTTACTTCCAATTGGATGGCCTATAACAGGGAATATGGATGACAAATTTTGAGGGCACTCATCATCTACAATTGGATATCTACTGAATCTTGTCTTCACACTGTCATGTAGGTATCTTGAACAAAAAATCAAACACTCTTCTGCCAGAAATCCCTCTGCTATCGATGCTTCTGGAGAAGATCGATTACGAACAAATGCCTTGTATTTACATAAGTTCCTCTCAATGGGATACATCCAACGAAGATGAGCTGGACCCCCAAGCTTAATTTCATTCACCAAATGAATAGGCAAATGTGGCATTATATCGAAAAATGTTGGATGAAAAATCTTTTCAAGCTCACAATTTATTTCAACAATTTCAGAGCTCATTTTTTCAAGATCTCTTCGCCTTATGACCTTACTACAGATAGCTCTAAAAAAATTACCCAACCTAATCAAGGCCAATGAAACACTCTTGGGTAACGTCTTTCTAACAACAACCTGGAGCAAGTAATGCATTAAAAAATGAGCATCATGACTTTTGTACCCTGAAATTTTCATCTCCTTCATGTGCACACGTTCTGAAATATTAGAAGCACAACCTTTTGGTAACTTGGCATTTTTTATGATGGTACAAAATAAACTTTTCTCTTTTGGTTCCATGTAGAAACAAGCTTGAGCCAAACTCACTTTTCCATCATCATCTTCTCTTGGTTGTAACTCCTTTCGTATTCCCATTTCTTGTAAGTCATAGCGAGCATTTACATGATCCTTTGACTTTTTTTCCATTTCCAATAAAGTCCCAAGCAAACTGTCACAGATATTTTTCTCGATGTGCATCACATCAAGATTGTGCCTCAATTTGTTATGCGCCCAATATGGCAATTAAAAAAAAAATATTTTTTTCCACAGACCCTTGTTATCCCGAGGTCTTTTCTTTTTTCCCTTTCCAAAAACATTATTGAATGCAAGCAACTCTTGAACCACTTCTACACCCGACAAAGGAGTAGGTGCGGGTCTATGTTCCTCCTTACCATTAAATGACTTCTTATCTTTCCGCAAAGGATGATCATGAGGCAAAAATCTTCGATGGCCCATATAACACATCTTATGACTGTGTTTGAGATATAGAGAGCATGTGTCATAATTACAAGTGGGGCATGCCAACCTCCCCTTGGTGCTCCATCCTGAAAGCATAGCTAATGCTGGAAAATCACTAACTGTCCACAACAAGGCCGCACGTATTTGAAATGTTTGCTTTGTCTCAGCATCATATGTTTCTATCCCAGTTTCCCATAGTTCCTTCAATTCTGCAATAAGTGGTTGTAAGTACACATCTATATCATTTCCTGGAGATGAAGGACCTGGAATGATCATTGACAACATGATATATTCTGGCTTCATGCAAATCCATGGTGATAAGTTATAGTTCATTAACATGATAGGCCACGTGCTATGAGAAATGCTCATGGTTCGAAATGGGTTGAAACCATCACTTGAAAGACCCAACCTAACATTGCGTGGATCATTGGAGAAGTCGGGATGTAGAGAATCAAAATCCTTCCAAGCTTCTCCATCAGCAGGATGCCTCAAATTTCCATCATTAGGTCGTTCATTAGCATGCCATCTCATTGCAATAGCTGTTTCAGGACACATGAATATCCTCTGAAGCCTAGGCTTCAAGGGAAAGTACCTTAAAACCTTTGCAGGAACTTTAGAACTTGCATTAGTCAAGGCACGATTAGAACTTTTCCATCTAGAAGACCCACATACAGAGCAATTATCGGCATTTGCATTGTCATTCCAAAATAGCATGCAATCATTAGGGCATGCATGTATTTTATCATAATGAAGACCCAAATTTTTTATCATATTTTTAGCCTTGTTGAAAGACTCTGGCAGCTTAGCAAAGGGAAATGCCTCTTTTAGCAACTCTAGCAAGTCTGAAAAGGCTACATTACTCAACCCATGCAAAGACTTAAACAAGTATAACCGGATGGTGAAACTCAGTTTATTGAAGGTTTCACACCCTGGATATAATTCTTGTTTCCCTTCCTCTAATAATTTAAAAAATCTCTTAACATCTTCAGATAAAGCCTCTCTCATCCCTTCTTGTTGTACCGGCTCGCCTTCTACATTTCTGAATGTATCATGAAGTAATCCATCAATATCATCACGCATGTTAGAACCTTCATCATTATTGCTTTGACGAGGTGTAACTCTAGAGGAAAACCCTTCACCATGGAAAACCCATTCGGTGTAACCATCAATAAAGCCATTAACGACCAAGTGATCCTCCACCACATTTCTATAATGCCAATAGGGATTAATGCATTTTGTGCAAGGGCATAATATTTATTTTCCTTGGGAAGCTCATTCAAATGCCTTTTCAAGGAAATCATTCACTCCATGGATATACTCATCCGTCCATCTAAGGAGATGCATCCAACTTTTATCTACATTATCCATGAAAATCCTATACGGTAAAGTAAATCAACACAATTAACAAACACATTACTACCATCAAAGTACCAAGATGTAAATAGTGCATAGCCAATTACAATATTGACCCTAGAATCCTTTATCAGAACACTAACAAAGTATAAATCATATCAAACGATGCGTCCAAGTAGTGGATGTATTTAACTTGGTATATCAAAGAGTAAATTGATGGTGCTTAATACAATCTAATTTTGAAAAAGCTAGTTAATGAAAAGCCACGACAGAGTAGGTGATCTAAGTTCCAAGTGCTCACGAATATTTAAGGAGCCTAAAGAATTCATTGCTTCGTGATTGTTGTTTGTGAGGATAAATACCATTTCAAGCATGTCTTTTTTCTTCTGTTTCACTATCACTTCAAGAATGTTAAATGCGTGTATTAATATTAGGTGTAGTTGATAGGTCTCATTTAAAGATCAAGTGCATAAGCAAGCCAAAGAAACTCCTAGACAAATCCCATCAACGAAACCACAGGTGAAGGAAACCCTAAGAGTATGTCTATCATATTAGAAGCTGACATAAATTAAACATTCTGAATAAGACTAATACAAAATAAAGCTGCATCTAGAAACAAATTATTAAACCAAATCAGGAAAAAATTGAAGGTATGTACAGAATGTTATTTTGATATTTAGTTCACTGCCTGTCCATAATGGAAATACGTTTAACAAAGGATTCTAAAAACATGAATGCAAATAGCCAAAAGCTAAAACCCAACCTCTTCTTGGCCTATTTGATACTCTTCATCATTAAACCCAACCAGAGAAAGACCATCCTCTTCATCTTCCAACCCACCCAGTTCAACTTCTTCGACCACATTACCAAAGAACGCATATTGTGATGTATGTCACTGATAACCAGAGGCGGATCTAGGATTTCAAGAGGATGGGTGCACCCTCATGGAAGATATGAGTAGGATGAGTAGTGATGGATGCACTTTTTTGACATCGGGTTCATCTGAACCCAATAGTTTTGACGCATAGCACAAAGCTATATGTAAAATTTACTAAACTTTCAATAACTTATGTCTAAACCAATTTTTTTAAAAATAACGCTTTCAATACTAGCATTATCAATGACAAAAATGGTTAAGTCACAATTTCTCGTCTGGAAATGAGTCATGGAAATCATGTGTGTGACTTGTAAATTGGGGGATGGAAGCTAAGGTTTGAATACCACTAAGATGGAGTTGGAAGAGAAAGGAAACACAATTTTTTTTAAAGATCCAGAATAACTTTATACACGAAAGTGTAAAATATTTATTATCAAGTTATAAATATTATTTGTAGATAATTCATTAGTAACTTTGAAAGAATCTCAAGTGAACTTGTGATAAAAGAATGAATTAAAAGATTTAAAAAAAAACAATAACAGAATAGGAAAACTATTAAAAGAGAGAAAGAAGATAGTCTAAAATAAAGAACAGAAATACTGTAAATGGTTCCTTAGGACATTTCTATATTACCAATGCCCCACCAATAAATACTGTAAATTTACTTGAGTTGCTTTAAAAAGAGAAGTCATGTTAAAAGGTTTTAACTCCTTTACACTTATGCACATAACTAGATCCTCCATCAGTGCACTGTGTCTTTGTTTGGGGCAGCATATACTTTAATTTTACTAGGTGCACAAGGATAGCATTTGTCTAATTTATGAAAAATTTGCACACCATAATACAAAATTTTGGGTCTTAGCATGGGTTCCTGTGAACCAAAATATATTAAGTGGGTCCGCCCCTACTGATAACACATCTTTCTTCCTCCAACCACCAAAAATATTGAATTCAAAAAAACCCCACAACAGAAAAAGAAGAAAAATTCTTTAATGTTCCTTTAGAAACCCTCTTTACACAAACCCATTAAAAAAAAGTAGGCAAAAAACTTGAGAGATAGAAAGTACCTGTAATTTCACCCGCTCAAATCCTGAGTCTTGGAATGATGTTAGTTTCTTTGTTTCCTTGGAGTTCAGACGCCAACAAATTTTAGCAAACACCAAAAATTTATCCGAGAAGCAGTCAATATCACTAAAAGATTTTATGCAATTTTATTGTCTCTAACAGAGAGCTTGAAATATGAATTTCTTCCAGCAATCGATGCTGGTTTAACAGGAGAAGAAGGTCAACTTTTCTATGGAGCTTTGGTGGAAGTTTAATGGCTGAAAGAGGTGGAAATTTGGTCGGAGATGGGCGAAGATGGCGAGCCCAGCGAGCGATATTAGGGCTTTTAGTTAGTAGGGTCGACGGTGATAGCTAGAGAAATTAAAGTAGATAGTTTATATTTTTATTTTTCTAATTAATTAAAAAACAAATAAATACTAAATGTTTGGCGGGTATAACAAAATTTTAGGAGGGAATAGGCAAAAACCGTTCCGTTATAACTATTCCCAAAATTCCGTTCTAACAGCCCCGTTAAAATGTGCTATGGCAACGGTTGTATTTCACTGGTAACGGTTTTATACAAAGAGTGTGCTGATATCATCCATACTCTACAGGAACGATTATAACCGTTGCTATATGGGCTCTATGGCAACGGTTCTATAACCATTACAAAATAACTGTTACAATAGGCTCATTTTCTGGTAGTGTTGGGAACCTAAGTTCACTGCTTCAGCTACTCAACTCACTTATTCAGCACTATGGTTGCGTCTCCCTGAACTTCCAACATAATTTTATGATTTAGAAATCCTTCAGCGTGTTGGTTCAAAATTAGGAAAGCTTTTAGGGGTTGATTCGTGTACTTCATCAACCACTAGGGGTCAGTATGCAAGAATCTGTATTGAAGTTCCACAGGTTTGCAGCCTCCCGAGGATAAATATAGGCGTCCCCGTACCGATCCACGAGACTCTACTGTCACGACCCAAATCCGGTCGTGATGGCGCCCAACAATCAAGCTAGGCCAGCCAGACCAACAATTTAATTATAACACAATACCGGTCCCCAAATGGACAACCCAAGAAGAATATATGAGTTTAAGAACTCCAATAATAATAATACTGAACAAAAGTACTGACACTCCCAAAGATCCGGAGTCACAAGTCTAGAGCCTCTAACAAAACCCAACAGGAAAATAGAGAGTACGATATAGAAGTACTCAAGTCTGAATACAAAATATACAATAACAACTGGAATGAGAGGAGAAGCTAGGCTCTGCGAACGTAGGCAACTACCTCAGCAACTCGATGTGACAATGTAAACGCTGGAGATGTCCGTCTACTGCTCCTGTGTACCTGAGTCTGCACACAAAAGGTGCAGGGAGTAGGGGTGAGTACTAAGTACTCAGGTGAGTAACAAATATATATATGTAGCTGACAGTAAGAAATCCACAAAATACCACAATATGAAGCTACACTACAGTGTGAATCTCCTACGAACTAGCATCAACAGTACAATTCAGCTACCACAGAGTAATTCAACAAATAAGGATGCAATGCAATGCACATAACCGCTACGGTGTGTAGCCCGATCCAATTTAACGTCGACGGCGCTCACTGGGGGTGTGTACAGACTCCGGAGGGGCTCCTACAGCCCAAGCGCAATACTGCTGCGGCGTGCAGCCCGATCCTCATATCAACCACCGCGGCGTGCAGCCCGATCCCATGCTCAGTCCACAATAAACAATTAAGTCACAAAACAATTCATTTTCCTTAATTCCAGTTCTCAATTCATAATTTGTGAAAAATACTTTTATCTTTATTAGATTTGTAAAAACCGGTGACTTAGCATTTCAAAAGTGTGATTTCGATTTCCAGGACTGAGATCGGTGATTTAAGCAATTACAGTTATCACATAAATATTGTCCTCTAAGGACGCTACAGATCGGCACAAGGCCCCAAACAAGGCTTACAGCCCACAAATATAGCAAATACAGTGTATTTCCAACACTAACAACATATTATTCATTCCCGGGATGGACCAAGTCTCAATCCCCAATCACAATCAATTCCGCACCTGCCACGGTGTGCGAACCACGCCCTATTAGCGTCACAATGTGCTAAGCCGGGGTTTCGAACCCTCAGGCTACAATATACACAAACTACTCACCTCTAGCCGGTCGTAGACTCGTCCGCGATGCCTTTTCCTTTGAATTTAGCTCCCTCGTGCGTAGAATCTAGTCAAACCACAATAATTATATCAAATACGGGTCAAAGAATCATAACCCACTTCAATTTATATGAAATTCTCATAATTACACTAAGTTGGTAAAACCCGACCCCGGGCCCCACTGCTCGGAAAATTCCGAAATTAGTACCAACGCGATCCTTATCTCGCCACGAGTCCGTGCATATAAAATTTATCGAAATCGGAGTTCAAATGGCCTTCCAAATCCAAAAATCCCGTTTTTAATACTTAGGCCACATTTCTTCAAGATTTCAACCCAATTTCATGAAGATTAATGTTAATACTACCATAAATTGATGTTTTTGAGTCAAGAATCTTACCTCCGACAATACCCGATGACTTCTCAGTGATTTCCTCGAGTTTTCTTCTCTCTAGGGCTCAAATGTGTGTTTTGGGTTAATGAACCCGTAACTCTTTGTTTCTGGATTAAATTCACTGCCAGACACAATTGTTCATCGCGTTCGCGTGACCCTCTACGCGTTCGCGATGAACAGCCCCGCCTTACTCTACGCGAACGCGACACTGGCCACGCGTTCGCGATGCTCAAATCTGGTCACCCTTCGCGGACGCGACTCATCCCACGCGTTAGCAATGTTCAACCTCCCAGCCACCCGGATTTCTTCTACGCGTTCGCGATGGACCTCCCGCGAACGCGAAGCACAACATCACGACCCTACGCGAACGCGACCCAAGCAACGCGTTCGCGATGCTTAACACCCCGGACCTACGCGAACGCGATGCCTTCTCCCGCGAACGCGATGCACAAAAAGCCTTGGCCTTCGCGAACGCGACACTGGTCACGCGAACGCGAAGGCTTAAGGACCTGGGCAGAACCTGCAGTTTTTTGCAGAGTTTTTCCAAGTTCTAATTGCCCGGTTGATGGTCCGAATCCATCCCGAGGCCCCCGGGACCCCAACGAAAACCACCAGCATACCCCAAAACATGATACGGACTTGTTCCAATCATAAAAACACCATACTAAACATCAAAATCACCAATTAACCACGGATTCAAGCCTAAGTTTCTTCAAAACTTTCAAAACTAACATTCAACCCAAAACCCGATCAAACGATGTCCGAATGACCTGAAAATTTGCAGACATATCCAAAATCACATAACGAAGCTACAGAAATTGTCGGAATTCCATTCCGACCCCCGGATCAAAATATCACCTACCATCCCGTTTTCGCCAAAATTCAACATTCGCCAATTCAAGCTTAAAACTACACCGGACCTCCGAATTCAATTCCGATTGTTCTCCTAAGTCATAAATGATCCCCCGGAACTAGTCGAATCATCGGAATCCGGTTCCGAGCACTCTAACTCAATAGTCAACTCTTGGTTGACTTTTCATATTCAAGCTTTCTTCAAACATGCTATTTGTTTCATTTTCAATTCACATCACTCCTAACTCACCCGATATACTCTAATACTGTTTTAAAAGCATAATATATGTAAATGCAAGATAACGGGGTGGTAATTCCCATAACGACGGGCCGGGTCGTTACATTCTCCCCAACTTAAACAAACGCTCGTCCGCGAGCGGGTTAAGAAACATACCTGGAGTATCAAACAAGTGTGGATATCTACTTCGCATCTCCTGCTCGGTCTCCCAAGTTTCTTCCTCCACGGGACGACCTCTCCACTGCACTTTCACTGAAGCTATATCCTTAGATCTCAGCTTACGAACCTGTCGACCCAAAATGGCTACCGGTTCCACATCATAAGTCAAATCCTCATCTAGCTGTATCGTGCTGAAGTCCAACACATGAGACGGGTCTCCGACATACTTCCGGAGCATAGATACATGGAACACCGGGTGAACTCCCGACAAACCGGGTGGCAAAGCAAGCATATAAGCCACCTCCCCAACTTTCCTAAGCACCTCAAAAGGTCCAATAAACCTTGGGCTCAACTTCCCTTTCTTTCCAAACCTCATAACACCCTTCATAGGCGAAACCTTCAACAACACCTTCTCACCTACTGAATAAGACACATCTCGGACCTTCCGGTCCGCATAACTCTTCTGACGCGACTGAGCTGTGCGAAGTCTCTCCTGAATTACCTTCACCTTGTCTAAGGCATCTTGGACTAACTCTGTCCCTAACAACCTAGCCTCGCCGGGCTCGAACCAACCAACCGGAGACCTACACCGCCTCCCATATAAAGCTTCATACGGTGCCATCTGAATGCTGGACTGATAGCTATTATTGTAAGCAAACTCCGCCAAAGGCAAATAATCAGCCCATGTACCACCAAAATCAATGACACAAGCACGCAACATGTCCTCCAATATCTGAATAGTACGCTCAGACTGCCCATCCGTCTGTGGATGAAATGCTGTGCTCAGCTCCACCTGTGAACCCAACTCTCGCTGAAATGTCCTCCAGAACTGAGATGTGAACTGGGTACCTCTGTCCGATATAATGGAAATAGGAACTCCATGCAATCTCACTATCTCACGGATGAATATCTCTGCCAACCGCTCTGAGGTATAGGTAGTACACACTGGGATGAAGTGAGCTGACTTGGTCAACCTATCCACCACCACCCAAACTGAATCAAACTTCCTCGCCGTCCGAGGGAGTCCACTAACAAAGTCCATAGTTATTCTTTCCCACTTCCACTCCGGAATATCAATACGCTGGAATACACCACCAGGTCTCTGATGCTCATACTTGACCTGCTGACAGCTTAGACACCGAGCCACATGGCTCACAATATCTTTCTTCATCTTTCTCCACCAGTAATGCTGCTTCAAATCCTGATACATCTTCGCGGCTCCTGGATGAATAGAATACCGCGAGCTGTGGGCCTCCTCCAATATCAACTCACGAAGGCCATCAACATTGGGCACGCATATCCGGCCCTGCATCCGCAATACACCCTCACTATCAATAGTGACATCTCTAGCATCATCATGCTGAACTCTGTCCTTAAGGACAAGTAAGTGTGGATCATCATACTGGCGCTCTCGAATACGATCATATAAAGAAGAACGAGCTACTACATAAGCCATCACCCGACCGGGCTCAGAAATATCCAGCCTTACCATCTGATTAGCTAACGCCTGAACATCAACTGCTAGGGGTCTCTCCCCAACTGGAATATACGCCAAACTGCCCATACTAATAGCCTTCCGGCTCAATGCATCAGCCACTACATTGGCTTTCCCGGGATGATACAAGATAGTAATATCATAATCTTTAAGCAATTCAAGCCATCTCCGCCGCCTCAAATTTAGATCTTTCTGCTTAAACAAATGCTGAAGGCTGCGGTGGTCTGTATATACATCACAAGATACACCATATAGATAATGCCTCCAAATCTTCAAGGCATGAACAATAGCAACTAACTCCAAATCATGAACAGGATAGTTCTTCTCGTGGGGCTTTAGCTGACGAGAAGCATATGCAATAACTCTACCCTCCTGCATCAGCACACAACCGAGTCCAACTCTGGAAGCATCACAATACACCGTATATGACCCTGAGGCCGATGGTAACACAAGTACTGGAGCCGTGGTCAAAGCCTCCTTGAGCTTCTGAAAGCTCTCTTCACATTCATCAGACCACACAAATGGAGCATTCTTCTGTGTCAGCTTAGTCAACGGTGAAGCAATAGATGAGAAATCCTGAACAAACCGACGATAATAACCTGCCAAGCCAAGAAAACTCCGAATCTCTGTAGCTGAGGAAGGTCTGGGCCAATTCTGCACTGCCTCGACCTTCTGAGGATCAACCCTAATACCATCACTGGACACTATATGTCCCAGAAAACCCACAGTATCAAGCCAGAACTCACACTTAGAGAATTTTGCATAAAGCTTCTCTTCTCTCAACCTCTGCAATGCCACTCTCAAATGCTGTGCATGCTCCTCCTGGCTGCGTGAATATACCAGGATATCATCAATAAACACAATCACAAAAGAATCAAGGTACGGCCGAAATACACTATTCATCAAGTGCATGAATGCTGCTGGGGCATTAGTTAGCCCGAAAGACATCACCAGGAACTCATAGTGCCCATATCGCGTCCTGAACGCTGTCTTCATAATGTCTGAGTCCCTGATCTTCAACTGATGATAGCCCGATCGAAGATCAATCTTAGAAAATACACTAGCTCCCTGTAGCTGATCAAATAGGTCCTCAATACGAGGTAATGGATATTTATTCTTCACCGTTACCTTGTTCAGCTGCCTGTAATCAATGCACATTCTCATTGTGCCATCTTTCTTCTTCACGAACAACACCGGTGCACCCCAAGGTGACACACTTGGACGAATGAAACCCTTATCTAAGAGTTCCCGAAGCTGTTCTTTCAATTCCTTTAACTCTGCTGGTGCCATGCGATAAGGAGGAATAGAAATGGGCTGAGTGCCCGGCACCAAATCAATACCAAAATCAATATCTCTATCAGGCGGCATGCCTGGCAGGTCTGCTGGAAATACATCCGGAAACTCCCTCACAATGGGGACCGAATCAAGACCGGGTGTCTCGGCCTCAACATTTCTAATGAAGGCCAAATAAGATAAACAACCCTTGCCAATCATTCGTTGAGCCTTTATATAAGAAATCACCCCGTCGGACACATAATCAGTCAAGCCACGCCACTCGATCCTCGGATTACCTGGAATAGCTAGTGTGACTGTCTTGGCATGACAGTCCAGAATCGCATGGTAAGGAGATAGCCAATCCATGCCTAGAATAACATCGAAATCTACCATGCCCAGTAGTAATAAATCAACTCGGGTCTCCAGACCCCCAATAGTAATAATACAGGATCGATATACCTGATCCACAACAACAGTATCCCCCACTGGGGTAGACACATGTACGGGCAAAGCAAGGATACCATGGGTCATACCCAAATGATGTGCAAAGTAAGTAGAGACATAAGAATAGGTGGATCCGGGATCAAATAAGACGAAGCATCCCTCGTGGCAGACTGAGATAATACCCGAAATAACCGCATCCGAAGCGCTAGCATCCTTCCTCCTGTCCCGAAGAGCATAGAAACGAGCCCGGCCTCCACCAAGTACGATCCTCGCCCCCGGGGCGACCTCTCGGATACCGGCCACCGCCCTAGGCCGACCGTGCCGGCGCCGAAGAAACGGGAGTAGAAGACGAAGGCCGATCCCTCCGCCGAGACCGCTTACGCAGCCCACTGAGGACACTCTCTCCCGATATGGCCCAAATCACCGCACTCAAAACAACGGCCCGAAGATGGAAGAAGGGGCCGCCGAGGACCCCTCGCTACCGATGAATCTCGTCGTCGAGGAAACAGGAGCGCAGCTCGAGCCGGAAGAGCACCCGCGTGTGCCGACTCGCCGGCGGCTCGCCGACCCCGATAACCCCGCCGGCCTCGACGACCACGATCGGATGAAACCCCACCGGACTCCGTACGTCCAGACTGATGAGACCCGAAAGAGCGACCTCTGCTATGCTGAAATTGGCCCCTAGACGGAGCACCACTGTAACTGCCAGCACCACGAGGCCTCTTAGCCTCTCTCTCCTCTCGCTCTCTGCGGCGATCTGTCTCAATATGACGGGCAGCATCAACCACCTCCTCAAAGGTAACTGTAGAAACTCTCTCCCGGGTCATCAATATGCGGATGGGATAAATAAGACCATCAATAAATCTCCGAATCCTTTCCCTGTCTGTAGGAACCATCCACATGGCATGACGGGCCACCTGTGTGAATCTCATCTCGTACTGATTAACCGTCATCTCTCCCTGCTTCAACCACTCGAACCGACGTCGCAGCTCCTCTCTCTGAGACTGAGGCACGTACTTCTCCAAAAATACCATGGAGAACTGCCGCCAAGTGAGGGGCACTGCCCCACCGGGCCTACGCCTCTCAAAATCCTCCCACCACCGGAAAGCTGCACCTGTGAACTGGAAAGTGGTAAATGAAACACCGCTGGACTCTAGAATACCCGCGGCGCGAAGCATACGCCGACATCCGTCAAGAAACCCCCGGGCATCCTCGCCCTCGGCTCCACCGAATGTCGGAGGTTGTAACCTCTCAAATCTCTCCAAACAACGCCGCTCATCGTCGGGCATAATCGGGACCACATATGCAGGAGCCGGTGCAACGGGCGCAACCGGCCGAACCGGCTCGGGTGCGTGAGCCACGGGGTCCGATTCCCTCCCCTCGCTCGTGAAGATGATACCGCAGCGAGAGCAACAACTACCCGTGCCAAGCTCCGCGCACACCGATAATATCCGAGCCAAGGTCTCCCGAAGACCCGGTATCACAACAGGCACTGCCGGTGCCCTGAACCTGAGCCGCCGGAGCGTTCGCCGCCGGAATCGGTCCCGAGTCCGATCGGCCGGCGGGTCGCCAGGTGCGTCGGTGCCGTCGCTCTACCTCTACCACGACCACGGCCTCCGGGTGCCAACGGTGGTCGTCCGCCACGTCCGTTAGCTCGTGTTCTCGCCATCCGCGAGAGAATAGAATATGGAAAGATTTAATTTCATGATAACACAAATCGCACGATATGAATTCAAGAAAATGAGGTTTTTCCTAAAGTTTTTGTAGCCTTTCGAGGATAGATACGGACGTCTACGTACCGATCCGCGAAAGCCTACTAAACCGGCTCACGACTCGCGAGTCCTAGTAACCTAGGCTATGATACCAACTTGTCACGACCCAAATCCGGTCGTGATGGAGCCCAACAATTAAGCTAGGCCAGCCAGACCAACAATTGTTTTTCACATATAAATATCCGTCCAAATGGACAACTCAAGAAGAATATATGAGTCATAGAAACTCCAACAATAATAATACGGACAAAATACTGAGACGTGCGAAACAACTAACACTCCCAAAGATCTGAAGTCACAAGTCTAGAGCCTCTAAACAAAACCGAACAATAGTAGAGAATACTATATGGATATACTCAAATTTGAACATAAAGTAACAACTGAAAGAGATGAGAAGCTAGGCTCTGCGAACGCCAGCTACCTCAGCAACTCGATGTGACAATGTAAACGCCGGAGATGTCCGTCTCATCGCTCCCGTGTACTCGAGTCCGCACACAAAGGTGCGAGGGAGTAGGGTGAGTACTAAGTACTCGATGAGTAACAAATATATATATGTAGTTGGCAAGTAAGAAATCCACAAAATACCACAATATGAAGCTACACTACAGTCCGAATCTCCTACGAACTAGCAACAATAATACAATACAGACTACCACAGAGTAATTCAACAAATACGGATGCAATGCAATGCACATAACCGCTACGGCGTGTAGCCCGATCCAATTTAACGTCGACGGCGCTCACCTGGGGTGTGTACAGACTCCGGAGGGGCTCCTACAGCCCAAGCGCAATACTGCTGCGGCGTGCAGCCCGATCCTCATATCAACCACTGCGGCGTGCAGCCCGATCCCATGCTCAATCCACAATAAACAATTAAGTCACAAAACAATTCATTTTCCTTAATTCCAGTTCTCAATTCATAATTTGTGAAAAATACGTTTATCTTTATTAGATTTGTAAAAACCGGTGACTTAGCATTTCAAAAGTGTGATTTCGATTTCCAGGACTGAGATCGGTGATTTAAGCAATTACAGCTATCACATAAATATTGTCCTCTAAGGACGCTACAGATCGGCACAAGGCCCCAAACAAGGCTTACAGCCCGCAAATATAGCAAATACAGTGTATTTCCAACACTTAACACATATTATTCATTTCCGGGATGGACCAAGTCTCAATCCCCAATCACAATCAATCCCGCACCTGCCACGGTGTGCGAACCACGCCCTATTAGCGTCACAATGTGCTAAGCCGGGGTTTCGAACCCTCAAGCTACAATATACACAAACTACTCACCTCTAGCCGGTCGTAGACTCGTCCGCGATGCCTTTTCCTTTGAATTTAGCTCCCTCGTGCGTAGAATCTAGTCAAACCACAATAATTATATCAAATACGGGTCAAAGAATCATAACCCACTTCAATTTATATGAAATTCTCATAATTACACTAAGTTGGTAAAACCCGACCCCGGGCCCCACTACTCGGAAAATTCCGAAATTAGTACCAACGCGATCCTTATCTCGCCACGAGTCCGTGCATATAAAATTTATCGAAATCGGAGTTCAAATGGCCTTCCAAATCCAAAAATCCCGTTTTTAATACTTAGGCCACATTTCTTCAAGATTTCAACCCAATTTCATGAAGATTAATGTTAATACTACCATAAATTGATGTTTTTGAGTCAAGAATCTTACCTCCGACAATACCCGATGACTTCTCAGTGATTTCCTCGAGTTTTCTTCTCTCTAGGGCTCAAATGTGTGTTTTGGGTTAATGAACCCGTAACTCTCTGTTTCTGGATTAAATTCACTGCCAGACACCATTGTTCATCGCGTTCGCGATGAACAAACCAGCCTTACTCTTCGCGAACGCGACGCTGGCCACGCGTTCGCGATGCTCAAATCCTGTAACCCTTCGCGGACGCGACTCATCCCACGCGTTCGCGATGTTCAACCTCCCGGCCATCCGGATTTCTTCTACGCGTTCGCGATGGACCTCCCGCGAACGCGAAGCACAACATCACGACCCTATGCGAACGCGACCCAAGCAACGCGTTCGCGATGCTTAACACCCCAGACCTACGCGAACGCGACGCCTTCTCCCGCGAACGCGATGCACAAAAAGCCTTGGCCTTCGCGAACGCGACACTGGTCACGCGAACGCGAAGGCTTAAGGACCTGGGCAGAACCTGCAGTTTTCTGCAGAATTTTTCCAAGTTCTAATTGCCCGGTTGATGGTCCGAATCCATCCCGAGGCCCCCGGGACCCCAACGAAAACCACCAGCATACCCCAAAACATGATACGGACTTGTTCCAATCATAAAAACACCATACTAAACATCAAAATCACCAATTAACCACGGATTCAAGCCTAAGTTTCTTCAAAACTTTCAAAACTAACATTCAACCCAAAACCCGATCAAACGATGTCCGAATGACCTGAAAATTTGCAGACATATCCAAAATCACATAACGAAGCTACAGAAATTGTCGGAATTCCATTCCGACCCCCGGATCAAAATATCACCTACCATCCCGTTTTCGCCAAAATTCAACATTCGCCAATTCAAGCTTAAAACTACACCGGACCTCCGAATTCAATTCCGATTGTTCTCCTAAGTCATAAATGATCCCCCGGAACTAGTCGAATCATCAGAATCCGGTTCCGAGCACTCTAACTCAATAGTCAACTCTTGGTTGACTTTTCATATTCAAGCTTTCTTCAAACATGCTATTTGTTTCATTTTCAATTCACATCACTCCTAACTCACCCGATATACTCTAATACTGTTTTAAAAGCATAATATATGTAAATGCAAGGTAACGGGGTGGTAATTCCCGTAACGACGGGCCGGGTCGTTACAGTTTCTCTATTGACACATGTTTGAAGCCCCTCTTCAGTGCAAAATTTAACTGTTCTTCAACGAATATGTCTACTGCTTCTACATCAACTTCCACAGACCCAAAACTATCTACAGAGGATGCATGGCACCTGGTGGAATTTCCTAGACGTTTTAATTCAGCTTCTTCAACTTCAAAAAATACCATGAACATGGCGGTGGAGCAGAAGCTGCATGCACCAGGTAAGTTTTCTATTCGTCATGGCCAAGAGGTGGGTTCTAACCCGGTAAGACCCACTACAACCAAGCCCCATATTGAAAGTGTTAATCCTTTTAATTATCTATCAAATTCTGGTAATATTAATCCTATTACTGAATCAATAAAACGAGATGCTTTAACTGACATGTTTTCTAATGAAGCTTCTAATTTAAACGTTACTAATAATTCCCTCGTTAAACCGTTCCACTCCCCTAATATTTTGCCTCAAAATCAGACCAATCCTCTTACTGATAATATCATCATTAATCCTCCCTCTTCCCCAGATTTTATCACTAATACAACTCATCCTACACAGACACCTAAGTCTATTTCTCCACGTAACTGCATTGCCTCCTTCAACAGCCACTCATCAATTGCCAATTCAGCTTCTCATCCGTCCCTACATGACACCTCCTCCACTGTAATTAGCTTGCTTAACGAGAATTTGCATGCTACAGTAAAGCCAGCTCAATACATCCAAATTCACACTCCTTCTCAGGAACCAAATGATTGCACTGCATGTGCCAATCCTCACCAATTGCTTCCACCTATTACACTGCCTACTATTACACAACCAGCTCTAAAACACACTCTTAAATCATCCCTTTCATTAGTTAGTGCAGATTACACTAATTCCTCTGCAACCATAACATCTGATAATGCCTCGCCCTTTCCTTCTTCACAGCAATTACTATCCAACCATGCAAGACAATCTTCAAGCAAACAACGATCTATTTCACCTACCTCGTCTGATCATGCAAGGTCCCCAACTACCTCACCTATCAAATCCCTTGGTTTACACATCCCAGCTCCCATCGACAGACCATCCTCTATAATCATGGTTAGAGATGGGATTGCAGGGTCATGCACTAACCTTTACAATGGAATTGAATGTCCAGTAAGTGATTCTTCTCATTCAAAATCCATCTCACCTAGCCGAGATAGTAACGAAAAGAATGAAACTAGGTTTGGAGGCTTACACACAGAACCAATGGTTCACCACCCAAACTCCCCTTCCAGTCCACACTCAACCATCATCCTCGACTCAACCCTGGGATTACCCCATGAATCCCTCGAAGCTCCATGCAAATCCACCTCATCATATGGGCCAAACATTTGTTCCATGGTTCCAATCCCTCAAATCATTCAACCGTCTATCTCTATATGCAGTCCAATGAGTCCATTGGAAAACTACTGTCAACTCGAATCTCCTCCTCACACACATTCACAATCACCACACGCACCAGACAGTCCTACAAGGAGAGAATTAGCAAAGACACTACTGGAAATGAGAGAAATACGAACAAAGTTTTGGTGGCTCAAGGGGATTCTTCTTTACGACCTAAAAGAAGAATACGAAAAAAAAATTCTCAAATGTCCACCCGATCTAGAAGCATGCAGTCTAAACTTCAGGAGAACCTTAAACCCATCGATAGTGAAGTATGCAATGGTAGTAATACCCACTCTTCATCAGAATTCTCTGCTGAATGTCGAACAGTCTCCCTCCCTTCCCATGCAGAGGAGTCCAGTTCCGGAGGACAACACATCTTACCCTAATTCCTTTATGAATATCATAATATGGAATTGTAGGGGATCACATAATCCAGAGTTTAGGCGCCATTTTAGATACTTATTGGATAATCATCGACCTGTGTTAGTTATACTCTTAGAAACTCACATGCATGATTATTCTAGGCTTCGTGATGATTTTGGTTTTAACCGTATGTCCCAAGTACCAGCTAATGGCCTTTTAGGTGGTTTGGTGGTTCTTTGGAAGGAAGAAGGTATTACGGTGTCTGAATTAGTAACTTCTGATCAGGAAATACACTGCTTGGTTCAGGTATGTTCACTTAATCATCATTGGTTATTATTCGCGATTTATGCTAAGCATACTGCTTCTAGATGACAATTTATTTGGGATAATATAATTTATATTAAAAATAATTACAGTATGCCTTGGTTAGTTGCTGGTGATTTTAATGAAGTTGTTAATCATAATGAAAAGTATGGAGGATTACCTATTAGCAATACTAGAGTAGATAAATTTCTTGACTTTTTGAATATTTGCCAATTATTAGATTTAGGTTTTCATGGTAGTAGATTTACTTGGACAAATAAACGCGCTCCTGCTTATACAATTTTGGAATGACTTGATCGATGTTTAGCCAATTTTGATTGGCTTAAATTATACCCAGACTCTATGGTAAATCATTTACCCATGACTTATTCGGACCATTGTCCACCGTTACTGTCATTGGAACCTAATAATCTAATTCATACAAAAAATTTTAGATTTGAACCTATGTGGACAACACACCCTCAATTTTCTAATTTAGTTCGAAATATTTTGGTCTGGAACTTTTAATCTGACTATTACTACAACTAGGTTCCAAGAAACTGTCAATTTTTGGAATAAAAATTAGTTTGGTAATATTTTTAAACAAAAAAGGAATATTCTTGCTAGACTTGCTGGAATTCAAAGGTCTTATAACTACCCTACTATTTTATTCCTACAAAATCTTGAAAAAAATTTATCAATGGAATATAGTAAAATTTTACAGCTTGAAGAACAATTTTGGAGATTAAAATCTCGTATAAATTGGCTAAATGATGGTGATGCCAACACTAAATTTTACCATCTAACTACTATTAATAGACGTAGAAGAAACAGAATTTTCACTATTCGTGACTCTGTAGGTAGTTGAATTTCACATCATAATGAACTTCTTAATTATATTACAAAGTTTTATCTCAATCTCTATACAACTGATCAATTCAGCTCTTCAAATTGTTATTCTGATATTCCTCCTCATAATATTTCAAATAATGATATCAAATTGTTAAATCAACCTTTTACTCCTTTAGAAATTAAGAATGCTTTATTTAGCTTTAAACCTTTTAAATCTCCTGGCCCGGATGGACTACACCCTTTTTTCTATCAAAAATACTGGGCGGAGGTTAGTCATAAGGTTATTCCTTTTTGCTTGGAAATTCTCTCCAATTATACTATGCCTCCGGAGTTAAATAAAACTTTTGTATGCCTGATTCCTAAGGTTAAACATCCTACTTTGATTCAACAATATCGTCCCATTAGTCTTTGTAATACTCTCTATAAATTAATCACAAAGTTAATTGTTATGCGTAAGTTAGTACTTTCAAATATTATAAGACCTACTCAATCGAGTTTTCTTAAAGGGAAACGTGCTTCTGATAATGCTATAATAATTCAGGAAATTTTAAATTACTTTACGACCACTAAAGGTAAAACTTCTTACATGCTATTAAAATTAGACTTAGAAAAAGCTTTTGATAGATTAGAGTGGGCTTTTATTAGAAGAACTCTTACCTATTTTGAAATACCTGAGCCTATGATTAGGCTTATCATGTTGTGCATAACAACATCTTCCTTTTCGATCCTTATTAATGGATCTAGAACTCAATTTTTCAATCCTACACGTGGTATTCGACAAGGGGGCCCTTTATCTCCTTATCTATTTATCATGTGTTTGAAAATTCTTTCACGTAGCATATCAATTTCAGTCGAACATCTCCAATGGCATCCTATCAAACTTTCCACAAAGGGTCCTCCATTTATCACACCTTTTATTTGTTGATGATTTTGTGTTACTGTCCAAAGTTACTACTAAAAGTTGTCACACTATTATTGACACTCTTGAATATTTTACAGCTTGTTCGGGCCAAAAAATTAATTTTGATAAATCGAGAATTTTCTTCTCAAAAAATACTAATTTATCTAATAAGAATTTTGTATTAGAATCCTTTTCTGTTAAGGAAGGTATCTCTTTTGGCAAATATTTAGGTTTTCCTATGTTCACTTCTAGGCCTAAAAAAGAACATTTTCAATTTCTTCTTGATAATTTTAAAAATAGGCTAGCAGGTTGGAAAATAAATTTTCTAACTTTGACGGGTCGATCCACTCTTATTAAATCAACTTTAAATAATCTTCCGAATCATGTTATGCAATATATTAAGATTCTTAAATATATTATCAATAAAATGGAGCAATATCAAAGGAAATATTATGGGCTACTACATCCACGAAGAAAAAAATGCATCTTCTTAATTGGGCTTTGGTAACCACTAACAAAGATCAAGGAGTACTAGGAATTCAAAAGCTTACTACTAAGAATGATGCTTTGTTAGCAAGTCTTGCTTGGCGTTTCTTCCATTCACCTAATGCTCTATGGTCTAAAATTCTATACAATAAATATCTTTCTAAGGAAAATAGTCATAATTGTTCTAAAATATGGACAAATATCCTTAATAGATGGCATTTTTGAGAAAGAGGTTTGCAATGGAGAGTTGGCAATGGCAAGTTTATCAATCTGTGGCATGACCCTTGGATTAAACCAGGAACATCCCTTCGATCTTTAATCCATGGTCCTCTAATGCAAGATCAATTGCATCTTACACTTTCTGATATTAGAGATCCCCTTGGTTGGAAATTGGATAAATTATCTTTTGAACTTGATCATACCACTAAGAATATAATCGATGCTACTTATATGTCTAATCTAGTAACTAATAATGATATTTTATACTGGGGAGTTACTGCTGATGGTATTTTCTCAGTTAAATGTATGTACAATTGTTTAATATTAGATAAACAGAATTTTACTAATACTGGTCATAGTTACAATTGGATTTGGAAACTACCAATTCATCCTAAAATTAAGAGTTTCATTTGGCTTCTTTGTCACAATAGACTACCTACATGTGCTTTCTTGCATCATATCAACATTTTGCCAACTGCCAATTGTTTCTTTTGTGATAAGGAGGATGAAACTACTAAACACATTTTTTGGACTGTATAAATGCTAAGGCTCTTTGGAATCACTTAGGTTTCACAAATCACATTACGGCTCTCCTTTATATATGGTACATATGCATCTTATGTTTAGATAATTTTTATGAGGTGTATGCTGGAGTAACTAATGCGGTTTTTGTTTTTTGTTTTTGTTTGCCTTTTTCCATGCGCCGAGGGTCGATTGGAAACAGCCTCTCTGCCCTCTCGGGTAGAGGTAAGCTACTAAACACATATTTTTGGACTGTATAAATGCTAAGGCTCTTTGGAATCACTTAGGTATCGCAAATCTCATTAAGTCACTCCTTCATACTCATAACACTCACTTGTGGGTTTATCAACTCATTAAGATTAAATCAAATGTTTTTCCTTATAACATAAATCCACAAACTTATTTAGCTTATACGCTTTGGCATATTTGGCTCACTAGTAATAATAATATTTTAGATCATAAAAAGGATAACATTTCTCATTTTAATATTACTTATCAATCGGCGGAATTTACTTACCTAATTTCATATCATTTTAAGCCAATTCATAAAGCTTTGGTAAGTAATAATATCAAATGGAATCCGCCTATCACTCATCACTATAAACTAAACACTGATGGGGCTTTTTCTAAAAAGGGAGTTGGCATTGGAGGAGTAATTAGAAATTCTAAGGCTAATTGGATAATAGGTTTTACTGGCTCATCACCTTATGTCTCCTCTATTTACTCTGAGTTATTTGCTTTATTACAAGGATTAAAATTAGCTTTTGATCGTAAATTAATACCACTGGAGGTGGAGGTGGATACACTTGCACTTATAACTCTATTACAATCCATAAAAATTACTTTATCTAATTTGATTATGGATTGCAGGTTCTACCTGGACGATCTAGGTAAATCGCTTATTAACCATGTGTGCAGAGGGAAAAATATGGTGGCTCACCAACTAGCTAAGAAGGGACATCTTTTTGCAAGAAATCCTAGGCCTACAATTTTGGAAACTGTTTCTCTTTTTGCTGCGTTATGTTTTGAAGTTGATAGGCCAGTTAGTCAATTTAGTATCAAAGACTGTCAGGATGATAATTCTATTAAGAATGCCATGACAGATGTAAATATAAATGCTACTAGTTCTATGGTTTGTAATATGATGCCATATATGCATCACTCCTCTGTACACACAACTTAATTATTAATAGTATTATCTTTGTTTACCAAAAAAAAAAAACTCCACTTCAGGTTAATCCAATGTCTAGTTAAAAATCACATGCATTTACATTCCGTGAGTTCCTAACAAAATAAATATTCTCTCGGGTTCAAAATAAGTGATTTTTGGATGTTTTCATATAGATTAAGAAATTCACCTTTTAACATTAATTGGCAATACGATTGATCATATTAACCTTTACTATCTCACATAAACACGCCTAACACATATTCCAACACTATTACTCCAAGACAATGTAGAAAAATAATAATTAATTCATTATTGAAATCTGGAAAAATCACTTCTTTTGGACCACAAAAAAAAAGGCAAAAAAATTACTTATTTTGGACCAGAGGGAATAAAGATATCGAAGAACATTCGAAATATTTTATCGTGAAAGGAAAAAAATAATTATTCAAGAAGGAATCGTGATATTTTATTCGAAGGAAAAATATTAGTAGTATTTATAAAAAAAATCCTAACACGTAAATAAAACTAATTCACTTTCCAAGAATGAATGAAATTTATATGAAGTTCTTTACACAATAAAAAGGTACAAAGTAGCTCTTAATTTCTAATGTAAATAAGAAAGAAGGAAAGCACTCCAAGTAGGAATCTCCTATTCTCCAATAGAATTACGTATTTTTTGTTATTAGGAACAAAAAAAAATTCTAAAAGAAAATCATGAATCTACTTTTCTAATTCAAGTTGGATCAATTTTGTAGGTCGGTGTATGTATAGTTTAAATTGAAGAAGAATTTCATCATATGATAATTTACAATTAGATCCTTAAATGATATAAATATTTAAAGGCATAAAAGTTAATCAATATTTTAAGGATATTTTAGTCCCTCGGCATTTAATATAAATTATTCGTGCTTTTATAGATAGATAGATAAATAGATAGATATAGATATAGATATAAATAAAGATATAGATATAGAATTATTCGCCGTGATAAAATGGAAATTCCAATCGCACACCCCTTGCATTCACAGAGTGCGCCTTCAACTATATATGAAAATGCAGCAGAATTAATCAAATGTCACATTCAAGCTAATGAGCCTTTCCTATTAATTTTAGCAGCATCCTGCATCTTATTGCATAATATTATGATCTTACTTTAACGTTGAAGTACATAAAGTTCCAAATAGTACAAAAGTTGAAGGGGAAAACAAAAAGATAACAACCTTGACTTAGGATGCAGGACACTTGAAATCTTTGGGTGGATACTTGCCACAATCATCAACAAGAACTTGAAGAGCAATAGGAAGAATGATGTTTACATTTAAGAGCTTGAGCCTAATGGTGGTGCAAAGACATATGGCTGCATCCAAATCCGCAAGTCCCATAAGAAGTGGACAGCAGGTTTGCTTAGCACTGCCGCCTATACCAATATGGATCAATCCCCCCAACACGTCCACACAAGAACCCAACTTAAGAGCATCAATGGGGCAAGTCTGTTGTGCAGGCGGTGATGGCGCTATTGCCGGAGGTGGAGATGGCTTCACGGCGGGTGGTTTCGGAATTACTGGTGGTGAAACAACAGGTGGTGTTGGCGCTGGTGGTTTTGGAGTGACTGGTGGTGAAACAACAGGGGGTGTTGGTGCTGGTGGTTTTGGAGTGACGGGTGGTTTTGGAATGACTGGTGGTAAAACAACAGGTGGTGTTGGCGCAGGTGGTTTGGGAGTGACCGGTGGTGAAACAACAGGGGGTGTTGGTGTAACCACCGGAGGGTTGGGTACAACAGGTGGTGAAACGGCTGGTGGTGTTGGTGCTGGTGGTTTTGGAGTGACAGGTGGTTTTGGAGTGACTGGTGGTGAAACAACAGGGGGTATTGGTGCTGGTGGTTTTGGAATTACTGGTGGTGAAACAACAGGTGGTATTGGCGCTGGTGGTTTGGGAGTGACTGGTGGTGAAACAACAGGGGGTGTTGGTGCTGGTGGTTTTGGAGTAACAGGTGGTTTTGGAATGATTGGTGGTGAAACAACCGGTGGTTTGGGAGTGACTGGTGGTGAAACAACAGGGGGTGTTGGTGTTACCACTGGAGGGTTGGGTACAATAGGTGGTGAAACAACTGGTGGTGTTGGTGCTGGTGGTTTTGGAGTGATAGGTGGTGAAACACTAGGTGGTTTTGGAATGACTGGTGGTGAAACAAAGGGGGGTGTTGGTGCTGGTGGTTTTGGAATTACTGGTGGTGAAACAACAGGCGGTGATGGCGCTGGTGGGTTTGGAGTGACTGGTGGTGAAATAATAGGGGGTGTTGGTGCTGGTGGTTTTGGAGTGACAGGTGGTTTTGGAATGACTGGTGGTGAAACAACAGGTGGTATTGGTGCTGGTGGTTTTGGAGTAACTGGTGGTGAAACAACAGGAGGTTTTGGTGTTACCACTGGAGGGTTGGGTACAACAGGTGGTGAAACGGCTGGTGGTGTTGGTGCTGGTGGTTTCGGAGTGATAGGTGGTGAAACAACAGGTGGTTTTGGAATGACCGGTGGTGAAACTACAGGGGGTGTTGGTGCTGGTGGTTTTGGAATTACTGGTGGTGAAACAACAGGTGGTGTTAGCACTGGTGGTTTTGGAGTGACTGGTGGTGAAACAATAGGGGGTGTTGGTGATGGTGGTTTTGGAATGACTGGTGGTGAAACTATAGGTGGTGTTGGCGCTGGTGGTTTTGGAGTGATTGGTGGTGAAACAACAGGGGGTGTTGGTGCTGGTGGTTTTGGAGTGACAGGTGGCTTTGGAATGATTGGTGGTGAAACAACAGGTGGTGTAGGCGCTGGTGGTTTTGGAGTGACTGGTGGTGAAACAGCTGGTGGTTTTGGAATGACTGGTGGTGAAACTCCAGGTGGTGTTGGCGCTGGTGGTTTTGGAGTGATTGGTGGTGAAACAACAGGGGGTGTTGGTGCTGGTGGTTTTGGAGTGACAGGTGGCTTTGGAATGATTGGTGGTGAAACAACAGGTGGTGTAGGCGCTGGTGGTTTTGGAGTGACTGGTGGTGAAAGTGCTGGTGGTTTTGGAATGACTGGTGGTGAAACTCCAGGTGGTGTTGGCGCTGGTGGTTTTGGAGTGATTGGTGGTGAAACAACAGGGGGTGTTGGTGCTGGTGGTTTTGGAGTGACAGGTGGCTTTGGAATGATTGGTGGTGAAACAACAGGTGGTGTAGGCGCTGGTGGTTTTGGAGTGACTGGTGGTGAAACAGCAGGCGGTGTTGGCGCTGGAGGTTTTGGAGTGATTGGCGGTGAAACAATAGGGGGTATTGGTGCTGGTGGTTTTGGAGTGACAGGTGGCTTTGGAATGACTGGTGGTGATGGCGCTGGTGGTTTTGGAGTGACTGGTGGTAAAACAACAGGTGGTGTTGGTGATGGTGGTTTAGGCATAGAGGGTGGACAGATAGTCGGAGGTGGATGTACTACTGGTGGTTTTGGGACATATGGAGGTTTTACATGAGGTGGCTTGACATGGGGAGGTAGGGGTGGGGGGAATGGTTTTGGTGTAGGATGTTTTGGGGTGGAAGGTGGTTTTACATGTGGGGGGTGTTTAGGGTAGGTAGGGGTAGAAGGTGGTTTTACATGAGGGGGGTGTTTAGGGTGAGTGGGGGTGGAAGGTGGTTTTGCATGAGGAGGTTGTTTGGGAGGCAATTTTGGGTGTTTTGGAGTGGAAGGAGGATAGGGGCAATCAGGACATGCATGGGCAATGAGCAAAGTTCCAAGTTGGAGTAGGAACAATAAAACTCTAGCTACACTGATCGTCTCCATTATTGATAAGGAGAGGGGGGAAGTGTGTTGCCAAATGCTACCAAGAGAATGGTACACTATGTCACTTCCTCTAGCACTGCCTTTCTTATAGAGAAGATACTACTACCATCCCTTGGATTTTCCCTTAATCAACAAGGTGCTATAGTTAGGTGAGTAAATCAAATAATTAGTGTGACTTACAAAATATTTACAAAGCCACTTATGAGTGTGGTGTTACTTTGTCGAGTTTAATTAAAAAAACTTATAGGGATCACTTCCCCTTGAATGCATCTTGCATGACGTATATTCAAATTAATCAGATTTCGATTAACATATAGTTAAACATAAAAGAAACCGTTTACGAAAGCCAGCTCTGTAAGTGTTTGACAGTTTATGCTTTATATACATATAAAATTGTAAATAAATATTCATCATGGCACTATCTAGGTCTAACACAGGCATTCTGGTGAAAAAAAATACTATTAATAAATATTTACCTACAAGTTGATCTGGTTATGTGAATAAAATTGATTACAATACTGCTAGTTAGAAAGTGTTTACATTAAAAGGCAATGCAGGAAGTATTTTACGAAAGTCAGCCCATAAGATTTTTCACAGATTATCTTGGTCACAAATTTGCTTTGCATATATAGAATCCGTATAAATAGTTGTAGAAAAAGAATTGGCAGAGATTAATAAGTTGTAAAAAAGTAACATTTTTACTTTTCGAAATATCTTCTATAAGTTATTTATGACGGCTAAGTCCATTTTTTAAAATTTCGTACTCTTATAGATTAAAAGTTCACTAAAATCTTTAAAATTTTCAAGTCGGCAGCTAGCTGGTGAGAGAGATAAAAAAAAGATAGGCCTACAATATCTTTTCGTAATGCAATTGACAAATAGTATAAGCTTTGATTTCTATCTCAATTAAATAGCCATAAGGATCCAAAGGAAGTTGCGACGTTTCGGCCTCAAATTTCAAACTTTGTCCAAGTGACAGTGTGTGAGTCGGGGAAACGAAATGAAATGCAGATTCAGATAAAAAAAATTTGGCACTTACTTTTGCTGTGCAGTCTGTGATTGAGCAATGGGGAGACTAGACACTACATTCCAATCACTCTTAACTTTAAAAAGTAGCCTCCCATCTGGCACGTATACATTTCAGTCTATTATTCATAAAATATCTCTCATTTGAACAAAAAGACCGTACACCAAAAAAATGTCGTGTGATGTAGGCAGGGGCGAAGCTACATGGTAGCAAGGGTGGTCAACTGACCACCCTTCGTTTTCGTAACACGAAGGCCCTTATCGAAGTATCGTTCGATTTTTTTACCCTTAAAAAATAACTTTCATAATAGATAAAATAGTAATTTAAGTTACTCTCGTAATATTTAGGACTTTAATTTGCATATTAAATATATGGTTATTAAACTAGGTAAGAAGTTTAATATTTTACCTTAAATAAATTGTACTAATTAAAAATCCATACTTGGTGTAATACTTATAGACCAAAGACTAGAACGAGAATTTCTAATTACACTGAAATAGACATCAACTCAAATATTAAATTAACATTATTTAATACAAAAACATCTAAATAAATTATTTCGTTCTCTTATAACTAACATGAATTAAAAATTCTTATTACAATCATGCATATAATCAACTCGTGTTCAATTAAGTACCTAAAATAATTATTTGATAGCATAGAATTTCTAATTACACTGAAATAGACATCAACTCAAATATTAAATTAACATTATTTAATACAAAAACATCTAAATAAATTATTTCGTTCTCTTATAACTAACATGAATTAAAAATTCTTATTACAATCATGCATATAATCAACTCGTGTTCAATTAAGTACCTAAAATAATTATTTGATAGCATATTTAATCATATTAAACCGTACAAGCCTAAATTTATATTATAAAAATACGAAATCTCTTTAAAATAGTTAATTGACATTTTACTTATAAAGAGAAATTTTATACTGAATAAAATATAATTTAAATATTTTATTAATATTTAGGACTTAAAATTAATTAAAATTTTACTCATTAAATCTTTTCTTATTTGAAACTATGTAGAAAGTACAAGTATTTAGATCTTCCAAATGGATGATATATATAAAAAAATATCTAAATTAATATGTACATACACAATCAATCGATTCAATAAACCTTTCACTATAATTTGTTTGTCCTATTAAATTTCAATTTTTTTTCATCTATTAAATTTCATGGTTAGTAATTCTTTTTTTGCGCACATATTTCAACAAAGCTATGTAACTCATAAATTTTCTTTTCTTCTTATCTTATCAATTAAAACCTAAATGATTGGGTAAAATTGACACCTTCTAAGGGATACAAAGAAGAAATAACATTCAATTTATTAATTTATGTTATTTGAAAATCTTCAAAGAAACATAATAAAAGTACAATTTTATAATCATATCTTTTTCTTCTTGAATGAACTTGACAATAACTTATGAAAAATATTTTCAGAAATCTTTTTAAATCTTCAAGGGTTATGTGCTTTATTGAAACTGCAATGGAAGCATAATAACTTGTGAAATTTACCTAATAAAATTATAAAATTAGAATATTTTTTAGGGGTGAATATATTGAATAATGGTTGAGGACATCCATGAATAAAGTTTTTTCCTTTTTTTTAGTTACCTATATAGGATCATTATTAATCAATTTAAGAAGCTTACATTTTATTTTATAAAATCAAATATAATTTACAAGTATATGTAATTTTCTTACAAAAAATAATTTATTAAGATAAGAAACATGTGCAACCTGCGTATTGTAAAATTAGTACTATATTAAAAGCACGAAAGCCTTTACCGAATGTCATTCACATTTTTTACCCTTAAAAAGCTTTTATATTGGACAAATTTGTAATTAAATTATTTTTCAAATATTTGAAGGTTTAAAATCAACTAAACTTTTGGTCATTTAATCTTTCTTTAACTAAGCCATGTAGACTATACTAATATTTAGGACTTTAAAATCATTAACATTTTACCTTATAAAAATTCTAATTCCAATATGTAATCAACAAAGATTTACCTAATATAAATTATACTAAAATACTAAAACGAAACCCTTCCTCTCCACGTTCTTACATTTCTTTTCAACCATGCTTAGAGGTAAACTTCTTTTCTATTGTGTATTTGTGCATTCATAGTACTTAATGATCATAGTGAGGTTCTTTCTTTTCTATTCTTCTTCAAAATTTGTAAAGAGATTAAGAATTGGAGCTTTTGTTATTTACTAAATATGAATTGGAGTCGGAATAGGCACCTTTGACGAGACGAGGTGATCAGTAGAGATTTATTGGGAGGAGTATAAAGAATAGCCTGGAATGTCCCAGTGAAAATTAAGGTATAAAATCAAAATAATATATAAATTCTTTTTTTTACAACTCTCCTCACCCCTCCCCTCCCACCTCCCCCCACCCCTTCCCTAAGTCTCTAAAAATTGACACAATCTAAAGGAACTAGTGGTGATGCTTTACTTTTTAACGCAAAAACCGCATATTTTCGAACCCGTAAACTTTATAATTTTTAGACCCGTAAACTTCCAAACACATAAACCCCCAAACTCATAATTTTGGAACTTGTAAAATTTTGAGTCTTTAAATCGATAAATAATAAAATTAAAAACTGAAAAATATATTTTAATTTTAGGGGGGAGGGCAGACGGTGGGAGCAGGGGCTGCTGGTGCAGAAAAATAAAAAAACAGAAATTTGAAATTGCAATAAAAAATAAATTTAAGGTAAAAAAATATTTTTTTCGGTGGGTGGTGGTGGAGGGGTAGTAGGGTGGATGGAAAAACTGAAATTAAAAAAAAAATTGGAGAGGGGGTGTGGTGGATTGGTGAGCATGATAACTACTAAAATACTAAAACGAAACCCTTCCTCTCCACGTTCTTACATTTCTTTTCAACCATGCTTAGAGGTAAACTTCTTTTCTATTGTGTATTTGTGCATTCATAGTACTTAATGATCATAGTGAGGTTCTTTCTTTTCTATTCTTCTTCAAAATTTGTAAAGAGATTAAGAATTGGAGCTTTTGTTATTTACTAAATATGAATTGGAGTCGGAATAGGCACCTTTGACGAGACGAGGTGATCAGTAGAGATTTATTGGGAGGAGTATAAAGAATAGCCTGGAATGTCCCAGTGAAAATTAAGGTATAAAATCAAAATAATATATAAATTCTTTTTTTTAATTTAATAATTATGTAAAATAAGCCATGTTAAAAGTTGAACTTTTCAGTTTATAATTATTTAATATGAAATATTAAGCATGATAAAAGTTAAGTTAGACCCTAAAATCTTTACATACGAGACTTTTTAGTTCAACTCATATTATGCTATCTTAAAATTTATTTGTGGTTTTTGGTTAAGCTATAGTAACTTATTCTTTTTTATTCCGTCGGACAAAATTCGTATAGTAATTATTAAAAAAAAAAAATTGTATTTTGTACGCGTGAAAGAAAAAATCATTGTCTTATTTTAGTTATTTGATATTGTTTGGGTCTTAAAGAATGAACTTGAAACTGACCAAAAGACAAAAAGTATCAACTTGAAAATAGCTTTTGAAAAACAGAAATTAAGCCTCTTAAATCGACAAAAGTAATGGAGGCGATGAAATTATAAAACTAGATGTTTAAGTTTAATATCTGGAATGATGAATTTCCTTTTTAAGTTAGCTATGCAGGTTCATTATTCATCAAATTCATGAGCTTAAATTTTTGTTTTATATTTTTTCTTAAATAGTATTTATTAAGATTAGGTACACGCGCAACACACGTACCCGAAGACTAGTATTATATAAAAGTTAAACGGGTATGTCACAAATGTTAAGTAAATGCACAAAAGTAGAGTTGACTACCAGGTCTCCCGTATGTGAACCAAGACTTGTACTAGTATTAAAATTAGACAACACAAGTAGTAGGTTGGACACTCCTAGATAATGTACTAAGAGCATACAAAATATTTGAGCCAGAGACTGATTGTGCTGAAGCAGTAGAATCAGTCCCAATTAGTCTTCTTTGAAACGTGACATGTTGATCTTGTTTGTAAAAGGGCATTGCAAAAAGTGGTGGTCTTCCAAAAATTATGCATTGCTCTGTTAAATGCATGGCTCCATGTGTAGCTAGGCTATCAGCAACACAATCTTGCTCTCCGTAGATGTGTTATAGATGTGCTTTATCCAGCTGTAGGAGTAACAACCTACAGTCGTTATTAATATTTGTATATTATATTGTAGGTGAGTTAAACATACCTATAACTGCTCGAGCATCAGTTTCAATGATGAGTGGTTTAAGCTATATCTGTACAATAATTTTGAGCTGTCATGACCCGGATTTTCCACTCTCGGGAGTCGTGATGGCGCCTACTAATGTGAGCTAGGCAAGCAAAACTTTTAACCTAGTTACTTCATTAACCAATTATTTCCCTTTAACAAATGCAAGGCAACAACGTAATCACAACGCAAATTTAATAATTAAGCAAAAGACAACAATAAAATAACTGAAATCTGTGTCTATTACATCAACTTAAGCCTTAATCACCCAAAACCTGGTGTCACAGTGTCACATACGATCTAAGAGTGCTAAATACAAAGTATGAAAGTAAAAGACACACAGTCTCAGAAACAAAGAGATAAAACAAATAAATAAAGGATAAAGGAGATGTCATGGCCTACGAACGCATGCAGGTCTACCTTGGATCTCCGCATGGACTCAAGGTAGCCTCCATAATACGGTCCAAAAGCTACAGCACTAGGATCTACATAAAAGAGTGCACAATGTAGTATCATCACAACCAACCCATGTGCTGGTAAGTGCCTTGCCTAACCTCGACGAAGTAGTGACGAGGCTAGGACCAGACTACCAAAAGAACCTGTGCAATTCAATATATATATAGCGTAAAGGAAATGCGAAAATGAACAGTCAAGTATGGGAAGGGAGCATGCTATGGGGAAATGTCAATTACAAATATAGGACAACAAATAAAAGAGAGCAACAATATAACTCGGATATCAACAAAGATTCAAATATCAATAAATTGCACGGCATCACCCTTCGTGCTTTTACTCTCGTACTCACAAAGCAATCATATGATAAAAATGTGTACAGCCTCACCCTTCATGGTTTTACTATAGAATCCACACAGAATGGTATATCGTGTGGCATGATATCACCCTTTCGTGCTTTACACTCTTTCCTCACAATCATACACGGTATCACCCTTCGTGCTTTAACACTCTTACTCACCCAAACAACAATCACAAACAATGGGTCACTGGAATAAAATATATTATAATAGAACTCCCGGCAAGGGAACAACAATTAAACACTTAAATCCTAGGACAGTCGGAACGGGATCGATTTACTTAATTATTCAGAGTCGCCACTTGGGAAAATAATGGTGTCCCAAGTCACCGGTTTAATCCCGAACCGAGGAAATTTAAGACTCTGTATTACAGTCTGCGAAACTAGAAACCTGGATAAGGAATTCTGTTAACCCGGGAGAAGGTATTAGGCATTCCCGAGTTCCGTGGTTCTAGCACGGTCGCTCAACTGTCATATTTGGCTTCTTTATCCGATTTTATAATATGCCTTAACTTATGTATAAATTTTAATTTTTAACCTCTTATGATATTATTATTATAAAAATTATTATTATTATTATTATTATTATTATTATTATTATTATTATTATTATTATTTTTACAAAGAATTGCAACGTTGTGAAAATGTATCTCGAACCACGTCGCACCAGTGCACCCGTGGTTGTCAACACATTTCGACTCCGTTGAAATTTGGATTTGGGTCACATAAATGTGCACCCGGGTTTAAGGAGATAGCATTATTAAATACGCGCCTAAAGATACTAACGCGTTATTATTTTGGGAATGCCGTGAAATCCGCTAAACGGCACATCCCGGAATCTAAGCATCTTTGTAAAAATTATCTATTGAGGGCCCCGCAATTCGCGTGTTATTTTAGCGAGGCTCGTCTCACTTATTGTTTAAGGGCTCATTACCCTTTTATTGTTTATTGTTTTAAATGAATTACAATGCAGTGGAAACGTATCTCGAACCACGTTGCACCGGTGCACCCGTGACTTTTGACACGTTTCGACTTCGTTGAGATTTAGATTTGGGTCACATAAATGTGCACCCGTATTTGAGGAGGTAGTATTAGAATACGCGATTAAAGCAACTACGCATTTATTATCTTTGGAGAATACCGTAAAATTCGCTATACGGTTGATCCCGAAGTCTAAGTATTTTTATATATATACATTTCTGAGGAGCCGTGGCTATACCACAACAATACAAAAGCAAAGAAACAAACAAAATGAAACCAAATAAACAAAAGCAAAGACAAATCAGTATGCAAAATAAGACACGCGGAATATCATGATAAAAATCATTAAAGGTTGTAGGACCAAATATAACATTTAATAAAGCAAACCTATTTTTATGAACTACTTAAAAAAGATGACTGACAGAACAACAAAGACTAGCAGAGAAATCTAATAGAATAAGAAATACTTTAGATTAAAGGTTCCCAGCACAAATACATCACTCAATAACACAAACATATTATATGCATTAGGTCGTAAAGACTCAACAAAAGAACAACAGAATACGGATTCAAACCAACAAAATTCGGATTCAAATTTTCATTCCATTTAAACAAGTACTACGAGTTAGGAATATGTATGCACCTGTTTGAAGCAAGATCGAAAACCAAGCTGGACCGAAAAACCAGTAGAGAAGAGATGCGACTACGACCTCGAACGGAACTCGAAAGAACGTCTCGCCTAACCTCGTTTCTGTGCGTGTTTGTGAGACTGTTTGGATAGAAAACAGTGAGTTGGGGTTGGACTGGACAACGGGAGGGCCATTTGGGTTGTTGACGACGTGAGGGAGAAGCAGTAGCTTCAATGGTCGTGGAGGAGACGTGGACTGCTAGCAGCAGCAGTGACGATAAAGAGACTAGCTGGTCGACGTCGTTGAGGGTGGGGGACGACGATGGAGGAGACTTGGAGGTTCGAAGGGGGAGCTGATCGACGACGGACTATTGGTTCGCTTTCCGCTGTTTGACTGGCGTCGCAGGTCGACGACGCGAGGAAGAAGACGACGAAGCAGCAGGAGAAGATGAGGGCGTTAATGGAGATTGACGTAGGAAGGCAACGGGGAAGGGGCTGGTCGACCACGGAAATGAAGAAGACCACCAACAGTAATCTTTACGTTTTTGCCAGTGAAGACGTGAGCTTCTGCCGTCTTCTCTTCTTCTTTTAAGAAGAAGATGTATGTTCACAATTTTTGTTAGAAAAAAAGTCTCCCCACTCTCTCTTTCACGTTTTTTTTCTCCCAGACCTTGCTGCTACAGCTAGGATATATAGAGAGATCCTCCTGTTAAGCAAATCAGTGTCCCCGACACTATCCTTCTTCCCCATGTCTTTTTGTTTTTGTCCATCATTTGTCCACATTCTAAAGATTCCCACGTGAGAGACCAAAAATCATGGGTCTCCACGTGGGTTTCAAGGGTTATGGGCTTCGTCTCGTGCTCCGTCCGTGTCCCCCACGTGTGGTGGGCTCGGATTATTATGGGCTAGGTCCGAAAATTATAAAATCGGGTAATTTGAACCCGAGTATTATTCTTTGCCCGGAACCGAGAATGAGAACACGGTGTTATTAATTAATCCTACGTAAGCAAAATAACTATAAGACTAATAATTAAAACAAAGTTATTTTTTATATTTTTCTTTCAACATTAAAGTAACTACAAAATGTTAATGCAACTATTTTTATTATTTTCGTTTTTGTAAAAAGATAAAAATATAAAGTACTATTTTTTGTATTTTTCAAGTTTAAAAATGACTACGAAACATTAATAAAACTATATTTTTGTTATTTTTCATTTTAAGGTAAAAGTAAAGTAAAAGAGTCAAAATTAGCTAAGATAACTATATTAAAACTAAACTAAATATTTTACGCTAAAAATATAGAAAATCTCGGGGAGGGTCAAAAATCACGCGTTTACAGCTGCCCCTCTTTGACTGAAAACACAAAGAGTTTTCAGACAAAGAACGACTAGACAAGTGTTTTTGACCTGACCCTTATTGGGAGGGACTAAACTAAAAGAAGAGGAATGTGACCGAGCCCTTGTACCTGAGCTGCCTACATATCCTTGGCTATAAAGGAATCAGGCCACGTGTAGTTCGAAAGTGAGTGAGGAAATGGAGTAACCGAGGTGGAGAGCCGGTCGAGGTGTCGTTCCGTCGAGGTTCCGTCCCATCGAAGTTCCGGTTCGTGGTCCCTGCTATTACATCAAAAATCAAAACATGAGAAAGACTAACTAAGCCTATCAGCTACTAGTTACAAAATTCATATCTATAAGTCTTCCGAAGCTTGATCTTGAGTATTGGTTGGTGCTTCATGCGGACTCTAAATTTGAACCTTGATACTTGCTAGTTGTAGGTACTAGTTCAATCTTCTTCATCTTTCTGGATCTGAACCAGGTATGCAGTGCTTGTGACCTCGGCCATGTCTTGAGCACGCCACATCTTTCATCGATTTCTGCACTTGGATTAACTCTTTGCCCTTTTTTTTTTCATTGTGACTGACTTCTGTTGATTATCTCGGACTGTTGACTCGCATTCTGGTCGCAAGTTTCTTTTGTTGCTAACTTGCATTGCACTCCGAGGTGAATTCCCTTACTTGTGATCTTCGAGCTATTCTCCTTCGAAGTCTGAATCTATCTTTTCTGATCCTTGTTGCCTTCCTTCTGATTCATGTTGGGGATTTCCGTTACACTCTGTCACTTTTCGATTGTTCACTATCAAATCTTGGAAACTGAGACGCCATTCTGCTTTTCTGGCGGGCTTCTGACTTTAACAACAACTTTTGAAAATAATTAAACGCCATTCCTCTCTTCAGGCGGGCTCCTGACTTCAATCATCAACTCTGAAAATTAAACGCCATTCCTCTCTTCAGGCGGGCTCCTGACTTCAACAACATCTTTTGAAAATAAATCGCCATTCCTTTCTTCAGGCGGGCTCCTGACTTCAATCATCAACTCTGAAAATTAAATGCCATTCCTCTCTTCAGGCGGGCTCCTGACTTCAACAACATCTTTTGAAAATAATTAAACGCCATTCCTCTCTTCAGGCGGGCTCCTGACTTCAATCATCAACTCTGAAAATTAAACGCCATTCCTCTCTTCAGGCGGGCTCCTGACTTCAACAACATCTTTTGAAAATAAATCGCCATTCCTTTCTTCAGGCGGGCTCCTGACTTCAATCATCAACTCTGAAAATTAAATGCCATTCCTCTCTTCAGGCGGGCTCCTGACTTCAACAACATCTTTTGAAAATAATTAAACGCCATTCCTCTCTTCAGGCGGGCTCCTGACTTCAATCATCAACTCTGAAAATTAAACGCCATTCCTCTCTTCAGGCGGGCTCCTGACTTCAATCATCAACTCTGAAAATTAAACGCCATTCCTCTCTTCAGGCGGGCTCCTGACTTCAACAACATCTTTTGAAAATAATTAAACGCCATTCCTCTCTTCAGGCGGGCTCCTGACTTCAACAACATCTTTTGAAAATAATTAAACGCCATTCCTCTCTTCAGGCGGGCTCCTGACTTCAATCATCAACTCTGAAAATTAAACGCCATTCCTCTCTTCAGGCGGGCTCCTGACTTCAACAACATCTTTTGAAAATAATTAAACGCCATTCCTCTCTTCAGGCGGGCTCCTGACTTCAATTACAACTCAAAACTAAATCGCCACTCCATTCTTCAGGCGGGCTCCCTGACTTCAACTACAACTCAAAACTAAATCGCCACTCTATTCTTCAGGCGGGCTCCCCGACTTCAACATCAACTCACTAACTACATCCCATCCTTTCTTCTAAATTACCTTGTTTCGGAATTGCTTTCCTCCTAGGTCGTGTTATTTCTCCCTTGACTGCTGGGGATATCTTTGGAATTGTTTACTTACCTGCTGGGGATGATGCTGCTGGGAAAATCTTCTCTATTTCCTCCCTTTCTACTTCCTTCAAAACCTTTCTCCCGAAATCGCTGGGGATTGAAATGTCATCAGCTGGGGATTACCCTGTCCGGGGATCCCTTTTCCTTCTTCCTCTTTCCAAAACTCCTTCGGGGCTCGTGCTTCGCTCCCTTGAAAAACTTGTAGGATATAATGCTGCCGGGGAAATCTCGAAATCGGTGTTTCATTTTTCCGAGAACCGCTGGGGGTGATACCGGCCTCTTGCCTTTGTGAACGCAAGCTTCCTCGTTTTGCCCTGTCTGCTGGGGGTATAATTTCCTCTATCACAGCTTGTTGTTTTCTTTCTTTTTTCAAAGCTGCTGGGGATAATCGGGTTCAAAGATCATTTCCTCGCATTATCTGGCTTCTTTCCCCAACCGGGTATTTGGTTTCGAGAAAATTTTCACAACGGGAGAAAATTTTCTGCCCCAGTTTGAGAATCTTCTTTGTGGCATGCTTTTCTGCCAACAACCCTTCTTTTTCCTGTTTCAAATCAAAGAAAAATTAGTTAGTTTTAAAATGTGGTGGCTGGTTGTGGTGCTCCTGCTGGGGATGGTTCTCCTCTTCTTTCCCTGCTCTGCGTTTCATTGTCAGACCCTGCCGGGGATGTTATCATTTGATGATATTCATGCCGGGGATAGTTTTCTCCTTTCTTGCTTCCCCGCCTTCCTTGACGACTCTTTATTCGCGAACCTTTCCACGTGGTTTTCCACTGACCACCCGAATTCCTATAATAGTGACCCTTCGTGAAGACCTTGCATGTTTTATTGGTGAACCATTTTCTTTATTCACCCTTGTCACTGAAAATACCTTTCTGCTGGGGATATCTCCCCTTCTTTGGCGGCATATCTAAGGAATGGGCATTTCCCGACCTTTGAGTCTCATTGGCCTTGGCCTCGAGGTCATTAACCTTCATTGAGATATTCTTTTCACACCGATCCACCCCTTTGTCGATTTCCTATTGCTGGGGAATATCCTTCTGGACACTGGCTTTGCGCTTAATCCCTCCTCACTTATACCACTTGGGTGTACCAATCGATTTCGTCTTGCATAATTGGAAAGCTGATGGAAAATTTTGAAGTCATTTCTTACAAACAGACTCTATTGGGGAATTTTTATGAAAGGAGAAAGATAAAAGGAAACAGAATAAAAGACAAAAACGAGGGTGACTCTCTAAAAAGAAAAATTATAAAATAACCCTATCAAACGTGGATACCAACTCTAATGGACATGACATGCACATATAGCCTATCCTTCGTCGTTAAACCGCATTTTGTAATCTTCTCCTGGGGCTTTCCTATCTCATTTCCAACCTTCGTTCGACTTGTAGTGCCCGAGGGGTTTTCACTACCAAGCCTCTCTCATTTCGGTTTTCTCTCAGCTTTCATCGCCTTATGGTGCCCGTGAAGGTTTTCACCGCTAAGACTCTCTCATTTGTGTTACTTTTCCGCTGGGGATTGGTGGTGTTACTGCTAAGACTCTCCTATTTTCTGCTGGAGATCGGAGTCTTTCTGCTGGGAATCAGAGTGTTATGTCCCGATGAAACTTCTCTCATTTGCCTAACTCGACCTCTTTTGAAGATTGGTCAAAAGGTCTTTCTTTGGACCGTAATGTGGGTTTGGACAAGGCTAGAAAGAAAGGGTATTAAAGGCTCAAAATAAAACAAATTGGGTTCAAAATTACAACCTTCGGAATCCTATATTTTCCTTACATAAACACATTTTTTTTTACTGCCCCTGTTTCTTGCTTGGGGATTACGTATCCTCTTTGAGGAATCAGGTCAAACGTAGTTCCCAATTCCTTTTTTCAAGTTTCTTTTTTTTCATACATTTTCTTTTTCTTTTCTTTATCTCTTTTTGTTGTTTTCTTTTTCTTTACTTTTTCTTTATCCCTTTCTTCTTCTGCCTTTCAAACTTGTGTTTCTAGTCTTTGCAACTAATTCCGAAGGAGGGGTATGAAAGAATTTAAAATAAGGTTCAAAGGGTTGACGATGGATAAAGTGTTTAGATAGCAGAACAAAATGCCTTCGTCATTCCAATCTTCAAAACATGCCAAGTGTAAACAAGACAATTAACATTCGTCATATCTTTAAAGCACAGTTGGACAACACTCTCATTATTGTGAATGACCCCACTTCGATTTGGCCAGCTTGCCTTTAACTGTTTCCTTTTTAGTTGCCCCGGTTTCACATGACTCGGGATCCAAATAATCTCAAATTGTTTTTATTTCCTTTAAATGACCCGATCATCTTCCAATTGCTTCATGATTAACTTTTAGAATTAAGCCACAATTATGTGCGCGCATGTCGTGTCACTAGATTCGGCGTTTGAACACAAGACAAACCTAAAGGGTAAAAAGAACTAAACAAATAAAAATGACCGGAAGTAACAAAAGACAGAAAGTTTCATTAAACTAATGACGAAATGGTTCAATGACGAAACACGCAAAACAAACTAGAGTACAGCCCTGAAACAAAACTGGGCAAGACCAAAGCAAACTGCTAGGACAAAAGAGTTTGACCACAAGATAACCCTGAAAATAACTCGGACAACAGAAATGACAACAAAACAAACCACCAAATCTCCATCTAGCCGACCAAAAGATGGAGTGTCTTCCCAATTACCAGGCACAACATTTTAGCCACTAAGTTCTGCATCAATATTGCTGAGGCTCCCATCTGCTTCAAAATTTTTAGCTTCAGTCAATATACCCCCCGGAGGATTCGTGTGCTCCCTGTCATCGTCATTGATCACAATCAACCATCCTTTTTGAATCATTCTTTCTATTTCCTTTTTCAAGGTACGACAACTCTCAATATCGTGCCCTCTGACATTGGAATGGTATGCACATCGTGTAGTAGGATCGAAGCTTCTTGCACGTGGATCGGGAGTATATTCGGGGAGCGGTGTAATCAGGCCGACATGCTTTAACCTTTCAAACGGACTTGCATAGGATTCTCCGATAGGGGTAAGAGCCTTTTCTCGCTTCAGCAACCTCTCCTCCCTAAACGCCTTATTTGGCCTGAAACCTGACCCAGGGGGTTTCCGGTATGTTCGTGGGGGTTGGTAGACTTTTTCTGGAGCTGGGTACCTGGGAGGTGAAGTACGATTTTGGGTGTCCCGGGGAGAGTAATGGTGTTGGGGACGGGAGTAGCGTTGTGAAAACATAGCCGGGGGACGAGTAATTGAGCTACTCGAGTGGTTGGAAAAGTTGTGATAGGTGGGTATATATGGAGAGTGTGAGGGATCATCTGGCATCGGGTTCAGTGTACGGGTAAGGACAGAGTCCGGGAAGCTAGGTGGTGGCGGGGGTGGTGCTTTTCCATCCATCCACGCCCGATACATGTCAGCCACATGTTGTCTCAGCATTTTGACTTCTTCTACTAACCCGTGGTTCCGTTCAACCAGCTGTTGTCGGATATCGGTATCAACCCACTCAGTCTTGAGATTATCTGCCATTGTCCTCCGACTTTGTCTTATAGGGAAGAGTTATTTTAGAACCACAACCAACCACCTTTCTGAAAATGGACACAACAAAACGAAGCCAGCATGTCAGCATTAAGGTATCCCGCTTATTGATCATTCTTCTTTTTTTTTCTATCTTTCTTTTCTTTTTCCCTTTTTGTGGTTTTTTCATTTTTCCTTTTTTTTTTTTTTTTTGTAGTTTTTTCATTTTTTTTTGGTTATGGATATGGTCGAATCCTATGTGGATTGCCTACGTATCATGACCCCGCATGAATCGGACCGAGCGTAGTTCTTGCAAATTAATGCAAGAAATAAAGAGATGTTTATTTGATTTTTTTTTTTGATATTTTTTTTTGAAGGAAAATTATAGAAGCCGACTCCAACTACAAACTTGTGTAGGAGATTTCTACAAGAAAAAGAATATTTTTTTTTGGTGTCAATTATGACTATGTCTACAAAATTGGCCACAAAATGGCTTATTTGACAAAATGACTATTTTTGCAAAATTTATTTAAGAAAGATAAACTTGAAATTTTTAAATTTTTTTTTTCTGTGGCTCATGGGGCATCGTTCGGCATCACCATAAACCAACACAAGAATATTTTTCATAAATTGGCCATATAATGGCTTATTTAGACAAAGTGGCTCTTTTTGCAAAATTTTATCAAGAAGATATAAATTCAAAATTTAATCCTGGGGCCTATGGGGCATCATTCAGCACCGACACAGGCCAATACAAGACTGAAGAAGTTCAAATGCCAAAAGTGGCTATTTATGCAAGGACCGACCATGTAATGGCTTATTTGATAAAGTGATTATTTTTTGAAAAGTTGAGTGATGACTCAAACTTTTTTGAGGGACATTCGGCATATTTTGAGCAAGAATAGCATCACCCGACTTATTTATAACAAAATAAAAAATTTAACATTTTTTGGTTATTTTTGCAAAAGGGGTGTGAACCCGGACTTGATTTTGCGGCTATGGCCTTGCAACATTTCCACAAGGAATATTTCAAGGCTGCGGCTGCAAATTATTAAAAATGATTCAAAGTGGCTATTTTTGCAAAAAAACAGCCTTCCGGCGTCCTTTCGGAACATTCGGTTATTTGCAAAAACGGCATCACTTTGATTTTATTGACAAAATTAATCACACACATTTTTTTTATTTTTTAAAGGGGTGGTTGAACCCGATGAGGGTTGCCTACGTATCTCACCTAATGGTGAGAATCAAACCTGCGTAGTTCGGTCAGATTAGTTGACCAATTATTTCAACAAAATTGTTCCACCTGTTTTTCAAATTTTCTTTTCAAACCTTCGACAGCGTTTCGTCGACATTTCGATATTTTCTATTCTAAAATTTCCTCTCTTTTTGTTTTTCAGGAATTTAGCCCGTAATAATCTAGAACAAATAAACGCAACATATAACATGCTCGGTCTTTTGATTACCGGGTCACCTGTCCTATACGGACCCAACCCCTGTGTTGAGTCCCCTAAGTCAGATATGATGCAAATAAACGTCCTAAATCTAGGCTCAATATCCTGATGTTTTCAATAGTACTAGACCGTGTACCCGAGCGGACAACTCGGATCGAGGAGGGGGCTACGTACCGGTGACCCGCGGAGTCAATCGGCTTTGTAACTTATCCGGCCTCTTTTTTCTTATTTTTGGTATTGACACTAACAGAAAGGGGAGTCTCAACCAGTAAGCACATCCCCGGAGATAAGAAGAGAAGGGTTTTCGGCACGGTTTTATATATACAGTTCACGCAATATCAAAGCGGTAAACATATAGCAGTTTGTATATACAATGCAATTAGTATCAAAGCGGTAGACATGTAGCACATTAATCAAAACATATAATGAAATCAGATATAAGCAAAAACAACAATTTTAACTGAGCTCGAATTCTTAAACCCTGAACCGAAGTTCTGGGTTATTTTCCCTAGTAGAGTCGCCAGAGCTGTCACACCTCCTTTTTACCCACCCGCGAGGGAGCGAGGGAGTTTTTCCAATTAAAGGACAATCGAAACGGGATTTATTTAATTAATTCGGAGTCGCCACTTGGGAAAATAATGGTGTCCCAAGTCACCGGTTTAATCCCGAACCGAGGAAATTTATGACTCTGTATTACAGTCTGTGTACCAGAAATCCGGATAAGGAATTCTGTTAACCCGGGAGAAGGTGTTAGGCATTCCCGAGTTCCGTGGTTCTAGCACGGTCGCTCAACTGTCATATTTGGCTTCTTTATCCGATTTTATAATATGCCTTAACTTATGTATAAATTTTAATTTTTAACCTCTTATGATATTATTATTATAAAAATTATTATTATTATTATTATTATTATTATTATTATTATTATTATTATTATTATTATTTTTACAAAGAATTGCAACGTTGTGAAAATGTATCTCGAACCACGTCGCACCAGTGCACCCGTGGTTGTCAACACATTTCGACTCCGTTGAGATTTGGATTTGGGTCACATAAATGTGCACCCGGGTTTAAGGAGATAGCATTATTAAATACGCGCCTAAAGATACTAACGCGTTATTGTTTTGGGAATGCCGTGAAATCCGCTAAACGGCACATCCCGGAATCTAAGCATCTTTGTAAAAATTATCTATTGAGGGCCCCGCAATTCGCGTGTTATTTTAGCGAGGCTCGTCTCACTTATTGTTTAAGGGCTCATTACCCTTTTATTGTTTATTGTTTTAAATGAATTACAATGCAGTGGAAACGTATCTCGAACCACGTTGCACCGGTGCACCCGTGACTTTTGACACGTTTCGACTTCGTTGAGATTTAGATTTGGGTCACATAAATGTGCACCCGTATTTGAGGAGGTAGTATTAGAATACGCGATTAAAGCAACTACGCATTTATTATCTTTGGAGAATACCGTAAAATTCGCTATACGGTTGATCCCGAAGTCTAAGTATTTTTATATATATACATTTCTGAGGAGCCGTGGCTATACCACAACAATACAAAAGCAAAGAAACAAACAAAATGAAACCAAATAAACAAAAGCAAAGACAAATCAGTATGCAAAATAAGACACGCGGAATATCATGATAAAAATCATTAAAGGTTGTAGGACCAAATATAACATTTAATAAAGCAAACCTATTTTTATGAACTACTTAAAAAAGATGACTGACAGAACAACAAAGACTAGCAGAGAAATCTAATAGAATAAGAAATACTTTAGATTAAAGGTTCCCAGCACAAATACATCACTCAATAACACAAACATATTATATGCATTAGGTCGTAAAGACTCAACAAAAGAACAACAGAATACGGATTCAAACCAACAAAATTCGGATTCAAATTTTCATTCCATTTAAACAAGTACTACGAGTTAGGAATATGTATGCACCTGTTTGAAGCAAGATCGAAAACCAAGCTGGACCGAAAAACCAGTAGAGAAGAGATGCGACTACGACCTCGAACGGAACTCGAAAGAACGTCTCGCCTAACCTCGTTTCTGTGCGTGTTTGTGAGACTGTTTGGATAGAAAACAGTGAGTTGGGGTTGGACTGGACAACGGGAGGGCCATTTGGGTTGTTGACGACGTGAGGGAGAAGCAGTAGCTTCAATGGTCGTGGAGGAGACGTGGACTGCTAGCAGCAGCAGTGACGATAAAGAGACTAGCTGGTCGACGTCGTTGAGGGTGGGGGACGACGATGGAGGAGACTTGGAGGTTCGAAGGGGGAGCTGATCGACGACGGACTATTGGTTCGCTTTCCGCTGTTTGACTGGCGTCGCAGGTCGACGACGCGAGGAAGAAGACGACGAAGCAGCAGGAGAAGATGAGGGCGTTAATGGAGATTGACGTAGGAAGGCAACGGGGAAGGGGCTGGTCGACCACGGAAATGAAGAAGACCACCAACAGTAATCTTTACGTTTTTGCCAGTGAAGACGTGAGCTTCTGCCGTCTTCTCTTCTTCTTTTAAGAAGAAGATGTATGTTCACAATTTTTGTTAGAAAAAAAGTCTCCCCACTCTCTCTTTCACGTTTTTTTTCTCCCAGACCTTGCTGCTACAGCTAGGATATATAGAGAGATCCTCCTGTTAAGCAAATCAGTGTCCCCGACACTATCCTTCTTCCCCATGTCTTTTTGTTTTTGTCCATCATTTGTCCACATTCTAAAGATTCCCACGTGAGAGACCAAAAATCATGGGTCTCCACGTGGGTTTCAAGGGTTATGGGCTTCGTCTCGTGCTCCGTCCGTGTCCCCCACGTGTGGTGGGCTCGGATTATTATGGGCTAGGTCCGAAAATTATAAAATCGGATAATTTGAACCCGAGTATTATTCTTTGCCCGGAACCGAGAATGAGAACACGGTGTTATTAATTAATCCTACGTAAGCAAAATAACTATAAGACTAATAATTAAAACAAAGTTATTTTTTATATTTTTCTTTCAACATTAAAGTAACTACAAAATGTTAATGCAACTATTTTTATTATTTTCGTTTTTGTAAAAAGATAAAAATATAAAGTACTATTTTTTGTATTTTTCAAGTTTAAAAATGACTACGAAACATTAATAAAACTATATTTTTGTTATTTTTCATTTTAAGGTAAAAGTAAAGTAAAAGAGTCAAAATTAGCTAAGATAACTATATTAAAACTAAACTAAATATTTTACGCTAAAAATATAGAAAATCTCGGGGAGGGTCAAAAATCACGCGTTTACAATAGGGCAAGGGAATAAACGAAATTTGAATAAGGATCTCGGCAAGGGAATAACATTTAAACAACAAAATCCCGAAAAGGGAGATAACAAATAAATAACCTATAGCCTGGCAGGGATATCAACATAATAACTTCTTTGCTTTCTCACTTTTACTTCACAATTAAATTCATAACTCGAACCAATGCTCTAGAGATTCAGTTATCACATACACTTTCACAATTCGTTACATAACTTGAGCCAATTCTCGTCACTGTTCATAGGTAGCAATTCCTTCAACAAACTTTACACAACATATAGTAACCATCACCAAGGCATGAAAGACACAACGAAGTCATGAAAATCGCAATATAAGATCCACGAGCATGCTAGACACCAACGTATAGATACTCGTCACCATGCCTATATGCCGTACTCGACAATTACCACATAGCAAATAGGACTCAACTCCTAGTTCACCAATCGTGAACTTGTCATGACGGCACCCGGTCTTCGCGACTAGGTAAGCCTAACACGATGCGAAATATACAATTTCATGAACAAAAGGTAAGATAACAGCGGAATAATATAAATAAAATGTAATAAGTGTGGCTCGGCACATACACTTCGCCAAATACCACTAGGCAACATACTACCAAGAACCGGAAACCCACGGGCAACACAGACTAAGAAAGAGTACAATTATCGCTCTATACATCAAGAATGTCTATACAACGAAAATAAGGGAAATAACCGATATCACTAATGAGAATAGAAGGGGACTCTCCGGATCCGCGGACGTAGCATATCATACCTCGAGTCTCCCGAAGTGCTTCTAGATCACCTGAAATGTGCCTGATCTGATGTACCTAGATCCGCACAACAAAAGTGTGCAGAAGAGTTGTATGAGTACACCACGGCGGTACTCAGTAAGTGCCAAGAGACAATAACATAATGATAATAACAATAATAAGCAGTTTAAATAAGAGCATAATGATAAAATGATATCGGGCAGTTGGAATAAGAATAAGACTGAAATAACAACAATAAAGAAAATACTACAACCGTCTACAATTAAGCAAACAAGAGTAACAAACACAATAAAATACAAATCGACAAGTCCAGGATCTCCGGGAATTGAACCCGCGGCCCCTCTCTATATTCAGCAACTCAGGATCTCCGGGAATCGAACCCGCAGTCCATACATCAGTATCTCTGGGTCTCCAGGAATCGAACCCGTAGCCCTCGGATCTCCGAGAATTGAACCCGCAGTCCGTATCTCAATATCTCAGGATCTCTGGGAATTGAACATGCAGTCCGCAGTCTGTATATTAGTATCTCTGGGTCTCCAAGAATCGAACCCGCAGCCCGTATCTCAATATCTCAGGATCTACGGGAATTGAACCCGCAGTCCACAAACACAATTAATAAGAGGAAAAACACAGAGAAGTATGAAGTACATAGCTACAAATAACACCAAATCCAGTCTCAACAAGTTCCAGGAAGTTCAATTAAGACAAGTAGGCACTTGTCACAACCCTAGTTCACCAATTGTGAACCTGTCATGACGGCACCCAGTCTCCGCGACTAGGTCAGCCTAACACGATGCGGAATATACAAGTTTATGAACATTAAATAAGAAATAGCGGAAAACGATATAAAAAGGAATGTAATCTGTGCCGCTTGGCACATACACTCGTCAACCACACTATATAACATATCACCAAGACCCGAAATCCCACGGGTAACACAAAATAAAAAGGGAAAGTACAATTGTGGCTCTATACATCAAGAGTATCTAAAAACAATGAAATGAGGGAAAATATCTACTATCACTATTAGAAGGAGGGCCTCCGGATCTGCGGACGTAGCAGATCATACCTCGAGGTCTCCGAATGTGCTGCTGAATCACCTAAGCTGAGCCTGTCCTGATGTACCTGGATCTGCACAACAAAAGTGTGCAGAAGAGTAGCATGAGTACACCACGATGCTACTCAGTAAGTTCCAAGTCTAACCTCGATAGAGTAGTAACGAGGAAGGTCAAGGCCCTACCGAGAGAAAATAACATAATGATAATAACAATAATAAGCAATTTAAATAGGAATGAGTCTGAAATGGCAACAAATAAGTAATTACTGCAACCGTCTACAACTAATCTAACAACAAGTAACTAACACAACGTAAACTCAAATCAACAAGTCCAGGACCTGTGGGAATTGAACCCACAGTCCCACTCTAAAACCAACAACTCAGGATCTCCGAAAAGTTAACCCGCAGTCCCAATAAATCAATAACTCGGGATCTCCGGGAATCGAACCCACAGTCCATATCTCAATAATATATCAATAGTTCGGGATCTTCGGGAATCGAACCCGCAGTCCATATCTCAATAATATATCAATAGCTCTGAGTCTTCGGGAATCGAACCCGCATCCCTCGGATCTCCGGGAATCGAACCCGCAGTCCACAAACAATACCTCTCCGGGTCTCTGGGAATCGAACCCACAGCCCTAGGATCTCCGGGAATCGAACCCGCAATCCACCAACACAACAAATAAAGAAACACACAGAGAAAATATAATAAGCTTAACTACAACTTCACCAAAAACTAGTGCCAACAATTATCAAGAAGTTCAAGTAAGACAATTAGGCAGGTAGGCAGTTAAATCATATCTAGTCATGCTTTCCTAACGAATATCAGGCAAATGTCACAATTAAATCAACTAAGAACATGAATATCACGAATTGGACAATTCAAGTAAAGTGAGGTCCAACAACCTGCGCATGTACACGCCCGTCACCTCGCGTACATGACATTTAAATTATCATATAATATCCTAGGGGTGAAGGTTCCCCCACACGAGGTTAGACAAGCCACTTACCTCGACTCCGGTACAAAATCGCTAAGAGACAACTCTCTTGCCATGAATATCGGCCTCCACAGGTGTAGTATCTGATCAAAATCAATATAAATACATCAAAATAGGCCAATTGGGCATTACCTAATCGAAACAATTCAAAATACACCAAAAATCACAAGCTGTCAAAACCCGACTTTCGGTACGCTTCTCGAAAAATTTTGAAAGTTATATATTTGGGTTCCTTATCCCAACACGAGTCCAAGCATATAAAATTTACCAAATTCGGACTCCATTTGCCCATTCAAATCCTTGATTTTCAAAAATTCAAGCCTAGTGTGAAAACCCCCATGATATACCCCAAATTCCTCTAATTTCATGAGATAATTGCATAATTTATCAATACAAAGCCATAATTTGAGTCCATAGTTGATTACCTGAAGAATCCCCTTGAATTTCCCTTCAAAATCGCCCAAATCGCCTCTTAAGTCGAGCCCTAAATGTTTTGAAATGTTCTGAAATTTCTAACTTCTAATATAATTAAACCCTCTGCGATTTCCGCTTCTGCGGAAAGTTTCCGCCTCCACGAGACCGCTTCCGCGACCATTTGGTCGCTTCTACGAACCCCACGCCTAACTAGCCCATTCCACTTCTGCGAGCCCCAGGACGCTTCCGCGCGTCCGCTTCTGCAATCGAACCGCCGCTCCTGCGATGAATCCCGCTCCTGCGTACCGTAGTCCGCTTCTGCGGACTCGCATAAGCGATCTAGCATCCGCTTCTGCGGTTCTTCCCAACTCCACCTCTTGACCGCTTCTGCGTTCCCACCCTCGCACCAGCGATGTCGCCTCAGCGGACAAAGTTCCGCTTCTGCGCGACCAAGCGCTTCTGCGCTCCACAGTCCGCTCCTGCGGACTTGCCTCTGCACTCCTTTTTCCGCAGGAGCGAAAACAACATAAATAGAACTCCAAACCTGCAATTTTCCATGTTTCTCTCCCGTTTAACAACCCGAAAACACCCCGAGGCCCCCGGGACCTCATCCAATCACACTAACACATCCTAATACCTTATTCGAACTTGTTCCAACCCTCAAAACGCGTCTAACAACACCAAAACCCACAATTCACATCGAATTCAAGCTTAAATTCCTTAAAACTTTCCGAATTACACATTTGATAAAAAACCCTATTAAACGACGTCCGAATGACCTGAAAATTTATAGACATATCCAAAATCACATGGCGAAGCTACAGAAATTGTCGGAATTCCATTCTGACCCCCGTATAAAAATCTAACCTAGCGTTCGGATTAGCCAAAATTTCAAGTTTCGGCATTTCAAGCCTAATTGAGCTACAGACCTCTAAAATACATTCCGGACGCGCTCCCAACCCCGAAATCACCTAACGGAGCTAATAGAACCATCGAATTTCCGTTCCGAGGTCGTCTTAACACTGTTCCGACTACGGACCATTTTCCAACTTTAAAGCTTCCATTTAGTGACTCCCTCCCGGCAACCACAATAGCAGAAATGAACTTAGGGGAACTGTTATATGGGGGTTCGGGGCGTAAATTTCAAAAATGACCGGCCGGGTCGTTACATCTTCCTACACTTAAAAGATTCGTTCGTCCTCGAACGAGCATAGAAAACATACCTGGAGTGGTGAAGAGATGAGGGTACTGGTTGCGCATATCCTGCTTGGTCTCCCAAGTCACCCTCCTCTACCGGCTGACCCCGCCACTAAACCTTTACTGAAGCGATGTTCTTTGACCTTAGCTTCCTGACTTGCCTGTCTAGAATGGCCATTGGCTCCTCAACATAAGATAGATCCTCGTCTAGCTGAACAGAAGTGAAATCCAACACATGCGACGGGTCACCATGGTATCTCCGGAGCATAGAGACATGAAATACGGGATGGACTCCGGCTAGGCTGGGAGGTAAGGCCAACTCATAAGCAACCTCCCCAACACGCATCAAAATCTCAAAAGGACCAATAAATCTAGGACTCAGCTTCCCCTTCTTTCCAAACCTCATAACGCCCTCCATGGGAGACTCGAAGCAGAACCCGCTCACCAACCATAAAAGCCACATCGCGGACCTTCTTGTCCATATAACTCTTCTGTCTAGATTGGGCTGCACGAAGTCTGTCCTGAATCACCTTGACCTTGGCCATTGCATCCTGGACCATATCAGTACCTAGCAGTCTGGAACCATATCGGTACCTAGCAGTCTGGCCTCGCCCGGCTCGAACCAACCCATGAGCCTCGTACGGTGCCATCTGAATACCGGACTAGTAGCTGTTGTTATAAGCAAACTCCGCTAGTGGCAATAAATGATCCCATGAACCTCCAAACTCAATCACACACGCACGGAGTATATCCTTCAAAATCTGAATAGTGCGCTCGGACTGACCATCAGTCTGGGGATGAAACGCTATGCTCAGCTCCACCCGAGTACCTAACTCCTACTGTACGGCTCTCCAGAACCGTGAAGTGAACTGAGTGCCTCTATCTGAAATGATGGAAACTGGAATACCATGCAGTTGAACTATCTCCCTGATATAGTTCTCCGCCAGTCGCTCCAATGAATTAGTAGTGCTCACCGGTATGAAATGGGCGGACTTGGTGAGCCGATCCATAATAACCCAAATGGAATCAAACTTCCTAACCGTCCGTGGAAGTCCAGATACAATGTCCATGGTGATGCGCTCCCATTTCCACTCGAAAATCTCAATCTGCTGCATCAATCCACCCGGACGCTGATGCTCATTCTTCACCTGCTGGCAGTTGAGGCACCTAGAAACATAATCAACTATATCCCTCTTCATCCGCCTCCACCGGTAATGCTGTCTCAAGTCCTGATTCATCTTCGCGGCACCCGGATGGATAGAATACCGCGAGCTATTGGCCTCTTCTAGATTCAGCTCTCGAAGATCATCTTCATTGGGCACACAAATACGCCATGCATACTCATAACTCCATCATCCCCAATGGTAACATCTCGAGCATCACCACGCCAAACTCTATCCCGGAGGACAAGCAAATGAGGGTCATCGAACTGACGCTCCCTGATGCGGTCAAATAGAGAAGACCGAGAAACCGCACAAGCTAAAACCCGGCTGGGCTCCGAAAAGATCCAGTCTAACAAACTGCCTGGCTAAAGCCTGAACATCCATCGCCATAGGCCTCTTCGAAGCCGGTAGATATGCCAAACTCCCCAAACTCTTCGCCCGGCGACTCAAGGCATCGGAAACTACATTGGCCTTGCTTGGAAGATAGAGAATAGTAATATCATAGTCCTTCAGTAGCTCCAACCATCTCCTCTGACGCATATTCAGGTCCTTCTGCTTAAGCAAGTGCTGCAAGCTCCGGTGATCGGTGTAGATCTCACAAGGAACCCCATACAAGTAATGACGCCAAATCTTCATGGCGTGAACAATGGTAGCTAGCTCCAAATCATGAACAGGATAGTTCTTTTCATGCACCTTCAGCTGTCTGGACGCGTAGGCAATCACCCTACCGTCCTGCATCAATACTGCAACGAGTCCAACTCGTGAGGCATCACAATATACTATGTAGGACCCCGATCCTGTAGGCAACATCAATATTGGGGCCGAAGTCAAAGTTGTCTTGAGCTTCTGAAAGCTCGCCTCACACTCATCTGTCCACTGGAAAGGGGCACCCTTTTGGGTCAATCTGGTCATAGGCGATGCAATCGAAGAGAACCCCTCTGCAAAACGACGGTAATAACCCGCTAGCCAAGGGAACTGTGAATCTCTGTAGCTGAGGAGGGTCTGGGCCAACTCTGTACGACCTCCACCTTCCTCGGATCCACTCGAATACCATTGCTCGACACCACGTGGCCTAGAAATGCCACTGAACTCAGCCAGAATTCACATTTAGAGAACTTGGCATATAACTGCTTCTCCCTCAGAGTCTGAAGCACTATCCTCAGATGCTGCTCGTGCTCTTCCCGACTCCGGGAATATACTAGAATATCATCAATGAAAATAATCACGAACGAGTCCAGATATGGCCTGAACACACTGTGCATCAATGCATAAAGGCTGCTGGGGCATTAGTCAGCCCAAAAGACATCATGAGGAACTCGTAGTGACCATACCGAGTCCTGAAGGCAGTCTTCAGGATATTTGGCTCCCAAATCTTCAGCTGATGATAACCAGAGTGCAAATCAATCTTAGAGAACAGATGTGTGCCCTGTAGCTGGTCAAACAAATCATCAATACGAGGCAAAGGATACTGGTTCTTCACTGTAACTTTGTTCAACTGACGATAGTCAATACACATACACATAGAACCGTCCTTTTTCTTCACAAACAACACAGTAGCACCCCAAGGCGAAACACTGGGTCGAATGAAACCCTTACTCAATAACTCCAGTAACCGATCCTTCAACTCCTTCAACTCAGGAGGAGCCATACAGTACGGTGGAATAGAAATGGGCTGAGTGCCCGGTAACAAATCAACAGCAAAATCAATATCTCTGCCGGGCGGCATGCCCGGCAGATCAGCTGGAAATACATCAGCGAAATCACTTACCACTGGAACAGAATCAATAGAAGGAGTGTCAACACTGACATCCCGCACATAAGCTAGATAAGCAGCACACCCCTTCTCAACCATACGGTGAGCTTTGAGAAAGGAAATAACACGGCTGGGGGTGTGATCTAGAGTGCCACTCCACTCAATACGTGGAATGCCCGGCATAGCCAGCGTCACGGTCTTGGCGTGACAATCAAGAATAGCATAATGGGGCGACAACCAGTCCATGCCCGGAATAATATCAAAATCGACCATCCCAAGCAGCAATAGATCCGCTCTGGTCTCAAAATCACAGATGGTAATCAAACACGACCGATACACATGGTCCACAGCCAAAGAATCTCCCACTTGAGTGGAAACATAAATGGGGGCACTCAAAGAATCCCGAGGCACACCCAAATGTGAAGCAAAATAAGAGGACACATATGAAAAAGTGGAACCAGGATCGAATAAAACCGTTGCTTCTCTGTGACTAACCAAAATAATACATGTGATAACAGAATCAGATGCAACAGCTGCAGCGCGATTAGGAATAGCATAAAATTTGGCCTGACCCCTCTCTCGAGGGCGGCCTCTGGCACCCTAATCCCTGCCCCTGGCTCGCTGGGCAGGTGGAGTGGCAGTTGGGGCTGGAATGATGGCCTGCTGACCCTGTGAACCACGCTGAGGCTACGAAGACTGTGGAGGTGCTCCTCTCCTACACCTCGGGCACTTCCTAGCCAGATGGCGAGTATCCCCGCACTCAAAACAAGCTCTAGGAGGACGCGGTGGCTGTGACTGACCGGCCTCACCCCCACTAATGTGACCCCTGGAGGTACCCCACACAGGAGGCGCATTGGAAACTGGGGGAGCATAATAAGGCTCCTGATGTGCTGGAAGAGCTGGAGTGCTACCGGCTGCTGGCAAATCTGAGTGAACTGGTTGACCGGAATAACCTCTGCCAAAACGACCGGCTGCTGAAGTGCGGGCACAAGAGAAATGGCCCGACTCGCGAGACCTCTTGGCCTCTCTCTCTCCCCGCTCTCTAAGGAGCATACTCTCAATCCTCCTGGCAATGCTCACGGCCTGCTAATAAGATATATCTGTCTCCAACTCTCTGGCCATGCTGGACCGGATTGGCGGAATAAGGCCCTCAATAAATCTCCGCACTCTCTCCCGGACCATGGCTACCAAAGTAGGTGCATGCCTGGCTAGACGGGTGAAACTGATAGCATACTCTGATACTGACATGGAGCCCTGTCGCAACCGCTCAAACTCCGAGCGCCAAGAATCCCTAAGTCTCTGAGGAACAAACTCCCTCAAAAACAGATCTGAAAACTGCGTCCAGGTCAATGAAGCAGACTTCTCCGGACTATCCAACTTATACGTGCGCAACCAATCATAAGCGGCCCCACGAAATTGAAAAGCAGTGAAGGATACCCCGCTGGTCTCCACTATCCCCATGGTGCGAAGAATGCGTTGACACTCCTCCAGAAAACCCAATGCATCATCTGTAGCCAACCCACCGAACATTGGAGGATCATATTTCTTGAACCTCTCTAATCTACGCTGCTCATCCTCGGAGGTAGCTGGCCCACCTCCGGGCCGTGCCAGGGCAGCATGAGGCATAACAATAATCTCTGGAACCTGTCCCACTAGCAATCGCTGCTTAGGTGTAGCAGCTGCGGGAGTCTGGGCCCCTCCCTCGGCCTAAGATGTAGCTGCAGTGAGAGGAAGCAACCCTGCCCGAGCTAAAGTAGTATACATGCTCATGAACTGGGCCAGGGTCTCCTGGAGTGCTAGAGTAGTAGTAGCTGTAGTCGGTGTACCAGGTTCCTGCGCTCTAACCTGATCCACCGGTGGCACCTCAGCGGCAGCGCGCGCTGGTGCTGTGGTGTTGTGGCTGCACCTCGGGTGCGTCCTTGTCCTCTACCACGGCCCCAGCCTCTGGCGGCGGTAGCAGGGGGCGCGTATGCCTGATCGTCGCGAGTAGCACATGTCCTCACTATCTGTGAGAGAATAGAAAGAAGAACATATGATATAGGCTCCAACTGAATAAATTACGCACGATAAGGAATGAAATGAAGTGGAATTTTCCTAACGGTTACATAGCCTCTCTTAGATAAATACGAACATCTCCATATCGATCAGCGAGACTCTAAATAACCGGTCTGTGTCCCGTGACTCCTATGAACCTAGAGCTCTGATACCAACGTGTCACGACCTTAGTTCACCAATCGTGAACCTGTCATGACGGCACCCAGTCTCCGCGACTAGGTCAGCCTAACACGATGCGGAATATACAAGTTTATGAACATTAAATAAGAAATAGCGGAAAACGATATAAAAAGGAATGTAATCTGTGCCGCTTGGCACATACACTCGTCAACCACACTATATAACATATCACCAAGACCCGAAATCCCACGGGTAACACAAAATAAAAAGGAAAAGTACAATTGTGGCTCTATACATCAAGAGTATCTAAAACAACGAAATGAAGGAAAATGTCTACTATATCTATCAGAATAGTTATTTACACTAATTTTAGCTCTTTTACATTATTTTTATCATAAAATTGAAAAATACAAAAAAAATAGTTTCATATTATATATATATAATTTAGTTTAATTAATTAAATTAATTTTTGCATTACGTAATATATTTATCTTATTTTAAAAGTAATTTAATTAAGGCTTGGGTATTTATTTTTAACCCAATGTTAAGGCCCAAATCTGAGGCCCAAACACCTTACCCAACACCCCTAACCCATTTTCAACCCAGTCCAAACCCGCCCCATTCCCTGTTTAATCTTAACCACCCATCCCTTTTGATCCCATGGCCCATATTTCATCACCACACCCCAAACATAACCTATTTTCTACAATAAGAGAATAAAAAAAGAAAAACCTAAGCTGAAAAAAACTAGTCCCCCACTGTTCATCTTCTACACATAACAACAACAACAAGACCTAGCAAAAAGAGAGAAGCCGCCGGCTAGCCCTATCAACCTTTAACCAAAGAGCCGCCGCCGACGCTCCTCACCGGCCAAACGCGACCAGAACCTCGTCGCCGCCGCCCCTCACAACCAATCACATGGTCTATTCTCTCACCCCTTTCAATGTGGCCTGACAAATAACGAACTCGAATGTTCTCACCCTTCTTTCTCACGTGAAGAAGCCTCTAGAAGGCATGTGCTGGATGAATGGAGAGCGTGGGATCAATTTCGATGGATCCCAGCCCTTCATTCATCAAGTGTGTGCCTTGTTCAAGAGGATTTCGTGGTATAAACAAGGATTTTCGGAAAAGAGAAGGGGGGAGAAAACGGCAGTGAAAAATTAGGGTTCTTTGGTTTTAGCTCTCTTCTGAGATTTTATGTTAATTAGTATTCAAAAATATAAAAAAAAAGGGGTTCGAATCACTGTTTCATTTTCGAAGAAAAATCAGAAAACAAATTCCAAAAATATTTTTAGTTTCCTCTTTTGGTTTTGGTATTCAAAAATGGAGATGTTTTCCATTCTACCCGACTGAGTTACTTGTGTATGTTCGTCGCAAATTTGAATCGAGATGTTGATTCGAGTTTCTGAGGTTCACTTGTGGTCGAATTCGAGTTCGTGATTCCTGCTGCTGTTGTTTTGCTTGTTCATTTTGAAACTTCGACGGAGAGTAAAGCTTGTAATCGCATACAAACAAATTCAATCAAAATCTTTCCACATTCAGGTTCATTTCCTTACTCTTTTGGTTCCGTTTTTTTTTTCACATTGATTGATTGCAAATGAATTCTCTTCGATATGAATGTGTTCTGTTCTATCTTTGAGTTAGAAATATATTTTAACTTCGAATTTGATTATCTCCTACTACTGAAGAATCTATCACGAGGCTTTAAGAAATTAGAATGACTAATCTTATTCTTCTTATGGCTCCCTGAATTGAATAGCCTATTTGTGAAGCTTTGAAAGTTGTGAGTTCACTGAGTATTCTGTGACTTTCCTGTGATCCTGTTTTGTTTATATCCATTGTATATTCATCAGATTCTTCAGGTGAAATCCCTTAAATGGTAGATTGGCATGTTTCTGATGGCTGCATTTGTTTTCTTTGAGTCCGTTGATTATCTTGTAGCCTTCACTTCGATTCTGTTTTGTCTGGTTTGTCGCCGCATTGCGCAATTGTTCGTAGTCTCATTACCGCTGCTGCTATTCAGTAATTGTATTTTTATGGGTGATTATCGATAGCTTTTGTTCGTATATGTTGATTCAAAATAGGATCACTTAGGGCATTAGTTTGGTAATCTACAGGGAATTCTTGTAGACTTAGAATTCAAATACGAGTTTAGCATTCTAGTTTGTGCATCATATTCAAGCAAATCTGCCCCTGTCCAATACGTGACTGTTTGTGCTTCGTCTCTATAATTAAAGATGGATTAATCAATTAGTTAAGGTTTAGATGACTAGTTTTCAAAGCCTTTCAGTTTCGTGTAGGCTGTTAGTCGCTAAATAAGGATTCTATGTGTTTAAATGACAAGGTTTCAAATCCAAGAGTCAGTTAGCGAGTCTCGTTTGAGTTCAAGAACAAGAATGAAAGCTCAATAAAGTGTAACCATTGGTTCGCGACCTAACTCGAATTGATATTGTCCCAACATAGTAATCTGTAGTTTGGTAATTGCTTTAAAAGTCAGTCTTATGGTTCAATATCAGTCAAGTCTCATCACATCCTCAGTAGTCTCGTTGTTGAACTTAATGTTAGTTGTTGAACTTATTGTTAGTCATGACTGATGGGATTAGAACTCATAGCTTGAGTATTTCTATGCGTCATTGAATTTGGATCTTATGTTGAATATTCCCTATCCTGCACTCGCAAAGAATGAGGCTAGTGTTATCTCCTCCTAGAGTTGGTGCAACATTTTTGAGATGGTCAAATGATGGGTCGTGTGTGTTTGGGTCTGATTCATGTTATTCTTAACAAAATTGTGGTACCAGTGATACATGAGTTTATCGTATAGTTTGGATCTTGTGCGCAATTCAGTTGCCTAACATCGTTTAACTGTCCAACAAGCGGATTTCATACTTATTCGAGGTTTATGTATCACTTTCTTTTACTGTTCTAGCTTAATTCAATGCTCTTGATAGTTTCTTTTTGATCTGTTACGTCAACCTTTTTAAATTAATGTCTCATTTTGTTTGTGTGCCTCAGTAGAATCTGTTTGCACGTTAATTTCATTTTGTTAATTTTTCTGTGATGCCTTAGTGGTATTAGTGCGTTTCTTTGTTTCAGTCGATTATTTCATTGTGTTTCTTTTGTGTAAATTACATTGGGGTGTCTTAATGGCTGAAATGAGTCATTTGCTTCTTTGTTTTATCATATTGCTTCGTTAAATATTTCATGATTCAGTTAACATTCAAATGACAAAGGAATTAATTTAATATGTTTAGGTAGATTGAGTAGAGTTTTGTTGTTTTAAAAATGGGGGTTTTGGGCATATAAAATAATTTTGTTTTACTTGCTTTACTAATTTAGGCGTTAGGAGCATGTTTTAGGCCGGCCATACTTGGGTAGGCAAGCTTTTAGGATTTTCGTTGATTTGAGGCGAGAGGTCGTTCCCGTAGTTAAATTTATCCGGGGAATGCCCCGAGGGATTTGTACATATTATTATCCGGGGTATGCCCCGAAGAAGTATGTAAATATTTTGGAGGCCTTGACGAGCATGGTGGAGAAGCCGTAGTATCAGTTAGCTTAAGACATTTCTTTCCTTTTCATTTTCTTTCATTTAGGTGGGGACGACCTCGAGCCTCTTGTGTGCTTATTCTATTTTTGTTTGTGTTTACCTCAATTTGAATGTTTTGAAAGCCAACTTGATCGAGTACGCAATCGTGACCTTCACGGGACTTGGGGAATGCCTAACACCTTCTCCCCGAGTCAAATGAACCCCCTTACCCGAATCTCCGGTGCAGACTTAGTTTTGAAGTCTAAAGTGTTTTAAAGGAAAATCATTTTTAAAACGGTGGCCTGGCACACCGAAATCAATGTCAGGTGGCGACTCCGAGTTAATTCCATTTAAACACACATTTTTGTCACTTTCAAAATTGAAAAACCCTTTTCAAGCCTTTTTACTAAAATCTTTTTTATTAATTTAAGAGGGTTTAGTGGAAAGGTTTGTTTTTTGAAAAAAAAAGGGTGTGACATCTTTGGCGAATCTGCTGGGGATAGTTGCGGGTTCGAGCTAGTACTTGACTTTGTTGGCTTTTAGAATGTTTGGTTGAGGTTTTTATGTTTTATTTATTTATTATCTTTACTTGATTTTTATTATTATGTTTTTATATTTTTGTTATTTGCTAGTTGCCTACTTGTTTACGGTTTTTGCTTTATATGTTTACTGCTTCATAACTGTCATCATGTGCATAACCCCGAGTCTTCTTTCTGCAACAAGTCTTCCGGAGTACGTTTGAGCGTACACGGCCTTTTTGTGAGTCACCCGTGTCTTTAGGGGGTGGCGTGGGAGCGTGGAGTGGGCGGATAGCTAGAGCAGCCGCCATCGACCACGTGCCGCCCCGAATTGCCTTGTCTAGTGAACCCCAACCGTAGGTCAGCCTTTAGGTCATTTTTATTTGCATCATGTCATTTAGACCTAGCAGGGCTCGGTCCCAGGCACCGTGTCCCTTTGTAGGAAACTTGTCCAAATTTGGTCAAAATGGGCCCGTGGCCCAAAATGACAAGTAATCATCCTATGTGCTAAATGTCGCATCTTTGAGGGTAAAAAGGTTATTTGGCGGACCGATGTTTGGGAAAGAAGGGCAAAAATGAAGAAAATAGGGCCCGATTACATTTTTCTTTCACAACTTTTTCAAGAAAAATCCAAAAAAAAAAAGAAAAAGAAAATCCAAAAAGATTTCACACTTTTCCATTATTTTTCAAAAATTCAAAAAAAAATTGAAAATGAAAAATCCAAAAAGATTTTACATTTTTCCATCTTTTTTTTCAAAAGATAAAATATAGCTTTTTACAAATTAATTGCATCTTCCCGAACTACGCGAACCTGATTCTCGTCTCTCGGGGCGAGATACGTAGGCAACCCACATAGGGTCCGGTCATCCTAGTAAGTCCTAGGTTCTTGGCTTTGCGGGGTCTTAGCCAAATCTTGCATGTCTAGCCACTTTTGACCACATCGGTCATTCTTGCGAAATGGGGCAATTTTTGCGAAAGTGGTTCAATAAACCCATGTCTTAGTATTTTGAGTCCACAATTAGGTATCATATCAATTTAATGTCTTTCCTTTTCGAGTTTGCATGTTTAGCCACTTTTGGCCACATCGGCCATTCTTGCAAAATGGGGTTATTTTCGCAAAAGTGGTTCAATTATTCATATATTAGGATTTTGAGTCTACAACTAGAAATCATATTTCTTTAGGGTCCGTCCTTTTTGAATTTGCATCTTTAGCCACTTTTGGCCATATCGGCCACTTTTGCAAAATGAGTTATTTCTTTAAATTAATTTTTGGGCCATGATCAATGAGAGTTAAATCCATATAAGCATTAGTATGGTAGTTTCATATAAGAGTAGTCACATTTGTTAAGTTTGCACTAATAGCCATCATTGGCCATATGGGTTAATTTTCAAAAATAGCTCAATCGTGTCTTGCATGTGTCCAATAGAAGGTGTCGTGGTGTCGCTTAATGTCTTGAGTCACTAATTCACTTGATCTTACTTTTTCCATTCAGGTATGGAGCGATTTGCTAGAGTTTGAGCATGATATATCCCAGGACCATTCTAGTCAAAGACCATTGCATGCACGAGCTGCTTGAAGAAATTTTTTTAATTTTTTTTAGTCTATTTTATGATTGTCTTTTAATTTTTAGTCTTGTACAATCGTATCGAGTCTGTCAGTCTAGTTAAGATTGTCGAGTCTTTTGTTATAGTATTTCCTGTTTTGTATTTGAAAAAACCAAAAAATTTATAAATGAAAAATTCCAAAAAAAAGATTTTTGTTTCTTAGTTTATTTTATCCATTACTTTTCAAGAACTACGCTTGATCTGATTCATGAGGGACATGATACGTAGGCAACCTACATAGGGTTCGATCGAGTCATTTTTCTGAAAACTAAAAAAAAAGGAAAGAAAACTAAAAAAAGAAATAAAAGAAAAGGAGAATGAATTGTGGATGTGAGGAACGAGAAAAAAAGGAGTGACAATTTAAAAAGAAAAGGAGGGGAAGGAAAACGGGAAAGCCAAGAAGTGGTAGAAATGAAAGAAAGAGAAGGTTGAAATGAACAAAGTGGGGATGATGCCAAATGACCTTCGTACCCTCGAAGCCATTCTAGAACTGTTAACTGTGACTAGGGGCATTACACACAATATGATATTTCTGTCTGATAAATGCTCTAACGCTAACATGTTGGCTTTGTTTTGCTCCTCTTTGTTACTTTCATTGTTATCATAACAAAGGGTGGTTAGTTTGTGGCACTTCAGCGATTCATCCATACAACACAAGGTCAAAGGGCAAGGTACACATGGCTAGCAAAGACTTTAACATAAGAGTTGTTAACCCGTCGAGGAAGGTTGAGCTGTCGGAATCTGAATTGAAAGATGAGGTCCAAAGGTTGAAACAACAGATTGGAGAAATGTATCATGCCTGGATTAAGGAACATCCTCCACCTTCATTCCCTACCAACTATACATAAAATCATGCCTCCATTCCACCATTATCACAAGTCCAGGTTCCTACTACCGTTGATCTTTTCCCACAACACGCACCAGGCTTCACCCCTTACCACAATTACCCTGGCGCTTCCTCCCAAACTTTCCATGCTCCACCAGTCAAAACAATCGCATTCCTAGCTCCAGACACCCAAGACATTGCAAAGAATCCTTTACCTGCACATGATGATGCAAGCTTTGTGGGAAAGATGTATGGTAACATGGAGTATGAGAATCCTCTTGGGAAGTTGCTGACTGAAATTAATGATATTGAAATTGGTGAAGGTCCCGGTAATTTTGATGTGCAATCTAGTGGCTAATGTTTTGAGCTTGGTAATTGGAAAGATACTCCTTTCTTGGTTGGCCAGGGAGGAGTTTTGGTGGTTTATTTTATTGTTATTTCTGCTTGTCCGGGTTATTTCGGGGTTGTAATCCGGATATTATCTTGTGGCTCAAACTCTTCTTCTTCTCATTTTGTCTAGTTTGTTTAGCTGTAGTAACTTGTCTAATGTTCCTTAGGATTGTTCCAAGGTTGCAACCCATGTCTGTTTTGCTTGCTTTGTTCAAACCCTTTTCACCATCTGTCTAATGCAATCTCATGTTTTCTATTAGTTTTGGTCAGTTTTTGTTTAGGTTAGTTTTTCTCTTATAGTTATCTTCATTCTAACTCAAGTGACATGACATGCACGCATAATTCTCAGCCTGATCTTGAAAGCTAGTCTAATCATGAAGCAATGACACATATTGAACATGACAAAAGAGGCATTTGAGGAAACAAGTAAAGATTCACACATTATGAGATAAACTAAAGCTTGAATTGAGTGAAACTGAGGCAGTAAGTCTGGAAATCAAGAGGTTGATAAGAGCATACAATAAGGAATTGTTTCTCAAGTAGTTTGAGGTAAAGGTGTCAGCGCTGAAATGCATTCTTCTGCATCAAGATAAGTTTGAATCAAGTCTGCTTTGAACTGGCAAGGATCATTCATCAGGACAAAGGTATTGCCCGACGGCACTTTTTGTTTGTGTTGATATCACCAATAGATAATGTGCATGATTTCTTTGCTTATCTTCAATTGCACGCTTGTACTTGGCATTCTCAAAGTTTGGTATGACGAAGGCTTTTTATTCTGCTACCCAAACACTTTTATCCTTTGCTACCCATTTTGAGCCCTAATTTTTTGTTTCTAACCCCTCTTTTGGAATCAGAAATAGAGTCAGGACCTAGAAAATAAAAAGAAAAAGAAAAAAAGGAAAAAGAGAAAAAAAAGAAAAAAAAAAGAGAAAAGAAAAAAAAAGAAAAGAAAAAAAGAAGGGAAAAAGAAATAGTAACAAAAAGTAGTCTTTTGAACTACGTTCGACCTGATTCTTATCACCACAAGATACGTAGGCAGCCTTACAGTTCGGTCATACCAAATAAAGTATTTCATAATCCCCTGAAATCAATACTGGGGCAGATATTTTAAGAAATCCCATCAAAGAAAAATCCAAAAAAATTCCCCAAACTTCATGAAACTGGGGTAGAAGTTTTAATTTTGCCAAAAGGCCTGATTCCAAAAGTTGTAATTTTGAACCCTTTCATCTTGAATTATTTTGAGCCTTCATGCTACCCTTTCTTTCTAACCCTGTCCAAAAGCCTACATTATGGTCCAAAAGAAGACCTTCCGATCAATCATTGAGGATGCCATATCAAGTGTTGGTGAAAGTATGATCTCCCTGCATCATGGGTAATACCTTTGTTCTCGGAACAATGAGAGAAAATGATAAAATGAGAGAGTCTTATCGGTGAAAACCCTCAGGGACACCGTAAGGCGACGGTGAGTTGAGACAAAGTGCAAAATGAGAGAGGCTTGATGGTGAAAACCCTTCAGGGCACTACAAGTCGACTGAGGATTGTGGATCAAATGGGACAATTGAAGCGCTGAAGCCCAGTTTCACAGCGAAGAGGTACAACAAAAGTTGAATATTAGACTTGCTTGAGAGATTAGGCCACTCGATCCAAAGGTGCATGTCATGGTCATTAGGGTTGGTATCCACATCTGATAAGTTTCTACTTAGTAATTTTCTTGTTAAGTATCATCTCTTTCCCTTGTCCCTTATTTTGTTCCTTTCGTTTTGTTTGAGTCCCTTCTTGAGTCTGTTTGGTCAGAACAAGTGAGAAATGACTTTAAAATTTGCCACCAGCTTTCCAATTGCACAAAGCGGAGTTTGGCCGCGCACATCACAATTGACATGATTTAGAGTAAGAAGTATGTTGATAACTAGGGTTCAGGCAATCAATTGAATCTTGAATTTTGATAAAATGCAAGGACTCAGAAGTTTTCAGAGTGAAACACAATGCAACAAGTGGTGTAAGAGGTTTTGTGGTCTAATTCCAATCAAAGGGTCAAGCAACTCCTTGCTAGCCTGAAGCAGCTAATCAAGAAGAAACATGGCAGTGGCGGAAGCAGACGCTCAACAATAATGCCACAAACTAACCACCACATTTTCAAACTAACAAGATTTTATTTGTCTGAAGCAGGAGCAAGAAATGTTTTAAGTCCACAGGTACCTCCTATGGGAAAAGCATTATTCATGGAGCAAAATTATATTCAGAATCATCCAAGATGGGAGCGTGGCTCATGGGATTTAATTTTAAGTTTTCAGGAGGAGCGTGGCTCATGGGATTTAATTTTAGAATTTTCAGGACCCTCCTGGATAATGGGATTTAATTTTAAGTTCTCAGGACCCTCCTGGATAATGGGATTTAATTTTAAGTTTTCAGGACCCTCCTGGATAATGGGATAGTTTTAGAATTTTCAGGACCCTCCTAGATAATGGGATTTAGTTTTAGAATTTTCAGGACCCTCCTGGATAATGAGATTTAATTTTAGAATTTAATTTTAGAATTTTCAGGACCCTCCTAGATAATGGGATTTAGTTTTAGAATTTTCGGGACCCTCCTGGATAATGAGATTTTAATTTAGAGTTTTCAGGACCCTCCTGGATAATGGGATTTAGTTTTAGAATTCTCAGGACCCTCCCGGATAATGAGATTTAATTTTAGAATTTTCAGGACCCTCCCGGATAAAGGGATTTAGTTTTGAATTCTCAGGACCCTCCTGGATAATGAGATTTTATTTTAGAATTTTCAGGAGCCTCATAGATAATGGGATTTAGTTTAGAGTTTTCAGGACCTTCCTGGATAATGGGATTTAATTTTAGAATTTTCAGGACCCTCCTGGATAATGGGATTTAATTTTAGAATTTTCAGGACCCTCCTGGATAATGGGATTTAGTTTTAGAATTTTCAGGACCCTCCTGGATAATGGGATTTAGTTTTAGAATTTTCAGGACCCTCCTGGATAATGGGATTTAGTTTTAGAATTTTCAGGACCCTCCTGGATAATGGGATTTAATTTTAGAATTTTCAGGACCCTCCTGGATAATGGGATTTAGTTTTAGAATTTTCAGGACCCTCCTGGATAATGGGATTTAGTTTTAGAATTTTCAGGACCCTCCTGGATAATGGGATTTAGTTTTAGAATTTTCAGGACCCTCCTGGATAATGGGATTTAGTTTTAGAATTTTCAGGACCCTCCTGGATAATGGGATTTAGTTTTAGAATTTTCAGGACCCTCCTGGATAATGGGATTTAATTTTAGAATTTTCAGGACCCTCCTGGATAATGGGATTTAGTTTTAGAATTTTCAGGACCCTCCTGGATAATGGGATTTAGTTTTAGAATTTTCAGGACCCTCCTAGATAATGGGATTTAGTTTTAGAATTTTCAGGACCCTCATGGGTAATGGGATTTCGTTTTAGAATTTTCAGGACCCTCCTGGATAATGGGATTTAATTTTAGAATTTTCGGGACCCTCCTGGATAATAGAATTTAATTTTTTAATTTTCAGGACCCTTCTGGATAATGGGATTTAGTTTTAGAATTTTCAGGACCCTCCTGGATAATGGGATTTAGTTTTTGAATTTTCAGGACCCTCCTGGATAATGGGATCTAACTTTCAAATTTTGAGAGCTCTATAGGTAGCATGATCCAATTAATATTCACATCTATGCCCGAATCCCAAACTGGGGCAGAAAAATTTTCTTTTGTTTTGTTTGTTTTGCTGTAATGTCAGGCGTCCACCTGAACAACGAGGGAAATCATTTCAAAAATTAGTTCATGCTTGAAGTAGCAGAAGTGCGGCAAGAATGCGAGTCAATAAGCCGAGGTGATCAACATAAGTAATTTCAATCCAGAATAAGAAAAAGAAAAAGAAACAAAAAAAAAGGGAGGTGAGTCCAAAAATGCAGAGGCCGAGACAAGAGATGGATCGCTCAATACATGACTAAAGCCACAAGCATTGTATGTCCGGTTTTGATCCGAAAAGCAGAAGAAAATGAACTAACACCTGCATCTAGCGAGCATCAAGGTTCAGATCTGAAGTCTGCATGAAGAACCATTCAAGAATCAAGATCAAGCTTCAGAAGACTTATAGATAGGAATCTTGTAACTCATAGTTGATAGGTTTAGTTAGCCTTTTTCATTTTCTGATTTTGATGTAATAACAGGACCGTGGGCTGGAACCTCGACGGCACTCGACTCGACTCTCCACCTCGGTAAACTCCATCATCTCATTCACTTCTGAACTACACGTGGCCCGATTCCTCTATAGCCGAGGATATGTAGGCAGCTCAGATACCAGAGCTCGGTCACATTTTCTTTTCTTCTAGTTGGTCTTTTAAATAAGGGTCATGTCAAAAATCTTGTCTAGTCGGAAACAAGAATAATAATTGTAGACACGTAATTTTTGACCATCCCCGAAATTTCACCCGTTTTAGCGTAGAATAATTAATTTAGGTCTCATATAGTTATTTACACTAATTTTAACTCTTTTACATTATTTTTATCATAAAATTGAAAAATACAAAAAAATAGTTTCATATTATATATATATAATTTAGTTTAATTAATTAAATTAATTTTTGCATTACGTAATATATTTATCTTATTTTAAAAGTAATTTAATTAAGGCTTGGGTATTTGTTTTTAACCCAATGTTAAGGCCCAAATCTGAGGCCCAAACACCTTACCCAACACCCCTAACCCATTTTCAACCCAGTCCAAACCCATTGACCCGCCCCAATTCCCTTTCAAATCTGAACCATCCATCACCTTAGATCCTAGGGTCAGGATTAATCCCCACACCCCAAACATAACCTTTCTTCTCCATAACAACAAGAAGACAAAAACCTAAGCTGAAAAAACAGCCGCCCCCCACTGTTCATCTTCTACACATAACAACAACAACAAGACCTAGCAAAAAGAGAGAAGCCGCCGGCTAGCCCTATCAACCTTTAACCAAAGAGCCGCCGCCGACGCTCCTCACCGGCCAAACGCGACCAGAACCTCGTCGCCGCCGCCCCTCCCTTCCGCAACCTGTCCTGTGGTCTATTCTCTCACCCCTTTCCACGTGGCCTGACAAATAACGAACTCGAATGTTCTCACCCCTCTTTCTCACGTGAAGAAGCCTCTAGAAGGCATGTGCTGGATGAATGGAGAGCGTGGGATCAATTTCGATGGATCCCAGCCCTTCATTCATCAAGTGTGTGCCTTGTTCAAGAGGATTTCGGGGTATATACAAAGATTTCGGGGGAAAAATTGAAAAATGGAAGGACGGTAGGGAGAAAAATCAAGGTTCTTTGGTTTTAGCTCTCTTATGAGATTTTTCTGTTAATTAGTATTCAAAAATATAAAAACAAAAGGGTTCGAATCACTATTTCATTTTCGAAGAAAAATAAGAAAAAAATTCCAAAAATATTTTTAGTTTCCTCTTTTGGTTTTGGTATTAAAAAATGGAGATGTTTTCCATTCTACCCGACTGAGTTACTTGTGTGTGTTCGTCGCAAATTTGAATCGAGGTGTTGATTCGAGTTTCTGAGGTTCACTTGCGGTCGAATTCGAGTTCGTGATTCCTGCTGCTGTTGTTTTGCTTGTTCATTTTAAAACTTCGACGGAGAGTAAAGCTTGTAATCGCATACAAACAAATTCAATCAAAATCTTTCCACATTCAGGTTCATTTCCTTACTCTTTTGGTTCCGTTTTTTTTCCCGCTAATTTTGAACATTGATTGATTGCAAATGAATTCATCGATATGAATGTGTTCTGTTCTATCTTTGAGTTAGAAATATACTTTAACTTTGAATTTGATTATCTCCTACTACTGAAGAATCTATCACGAGGCTTTAAGAAATTAGAATGACTAATCTTATTCTTCTTATGGCTCCCTGAATTGAATAGCCTATTTGTGAAGCTTTGAAAGTTGTGAGTTCACTGAGTATTCTTTGACTTTCCTGTGATCTTGTTTCGTTTATGTCTGTAACGATCCGACCGGTCGTTTGAAATCTCTTAAATGGTAGACTAGCATGTTTCTGATGACTGCATTTGTTTTTTTGTGTTAGCTGACTATCTTGTAGCCTTCACTTCGATTCTGTTTTGTCTGGTTTGTCGCCGCATTGCGCAATTGTTCGTAGTCTCATTACCGCTGCTGCTATTCAGTAATTGTATTTTTATGGGTGATTATCGATAGCTTTTGTTCATATATGTTGATTCAAAATAGGATCACTTAGGGCATTAGTTTGGTAATCTACAGGGAATTCTTGTAGACTTAGAATTCAAATACGAGTTTAGCATTCTAGTTTGTGCATCATATTCAAGCAAATCTGCCCCTGTCCAATACGTGACTGTTTGTGCTTCGTCTCTATAATTAAAGATGGATTAATCAATTAGTTAAGGTTTAGATGACTAGTTTTCAAAGCCTTTCAGTTTCGTGTAGGCTGTTAGTCGCTAAATAAGGATTCTATGTGTTTAAATGACAAGGTTTCAAATCCAAGAGTCAGTTAGCGAGTCTCGTTTGAGTTCAAGAACAAGAATGAAAGCTCAATAAAGTGTAACCATTGGTTCGCGACCTAACTCGAATTGATATTGTCCCAACATAGTAATCTGTAGTTTGGTAATTGCTTTAAAAGTCAGTCTTATGGTTCAATATCAGTCAAGTCTCATCACATCCTCAGTAGTCTCGTTGTTGAACTTATTGTTAGTTGTTGAACTTATTGTTAGTCATGACTGATGGGATTAAAACTCATAGCTTGAGTATGTCTACATCGTTGAATTTGGATCTTTTGTTGAATATTCCCTATCCTGCACTCGCAAAGAATGAGGCTAGTGTTATCTCCTCCTAGAGTTGGTGCGACATTTTTGAGTTGGTCAAATGATGGGTCGTGTGTGTTTTGGTCCGATTCATGTTATTCTTAACAAAATTATGGTTCCAGTGATACATGAGTTTATCATATAGTTTGGATATTGTGCGCGATTCAGTTGCCTAGCATCGTTTAACTGTCCAACAAGCGGATTTCATATTTATTCGAGGTTTATGTATCACTTTCTTTTACTGTTCTAGCTTAACTCAATGCTCTTGACATTTTCTTTTTGATCTGTTTGTCAACCTTCTTAAATTAATGTTTCACTTTTGTTTGTATGCCTCAGTAGAATCTGTTTGCACGTTAATTTCATTTTGTTAATTTTTCTGTGATGCCTTAGTGGTATTAGTGCGTTTCTTTGTTTCAGTCGATTATTTCATTGTGTTTCTTTTGTGTAAATTACATTGGGGTGTCTTAATGGCTGAAATGAGTCATTTGCTTCTTTGTTTTATCATATTGCTTCGTTAAATATTTCATGATTCAGTTAACATTCAAATGACAAAAGAATTAATTTAATATGTTTAGGTAGATTGAGAAGAGTATCAAGGTGTGGCATGGGATTCGAGAGTCAAAAAGTGAAAAGAATCTTTACTAATTAAATCGTTAAGAGCATGTTTAGGCCGGTCATACTTGGGTAGGCAATCTCTTAGGATTTTTGTTGGTTTCGAGGCGAGAGGTCGTTCCCGTAGTTGAATTTATTTGAGGAATACCTCGTGAAGTTTGTATATATTATTATCCGGGGTATGCCCTGAAGAATTATGTAAATATTTTGGAGGCCTTAACGAGCATGGTGGATAAGTCGTAGTATAGGTTAGCTTAGGATTTTTCTTTTCCTTTTCATTTTCTTTATTTAGGTGGGGACGACCTCGAGCCTCTTGTGTGCTTATTCTATTTTTGTATGTTTTACCTCAATTTGAATGTTTTGAAAGCCAACTTGATCAAGTACGCAACCGTGCTAGTTACAGGATTTGGGGAATGCCTAACACCTTCTCCCCGAGTCAAATGAACCCCTTACCCGAATCTCTGGTGCAGACCTAGTTTTGGAGTCTAAAGTGTTTTAAAGGAAAATCATTTTAAAACGGTGGCCTGGCACACCGAAATCAATGTCAGGTGGCGACTCTGAGTTATTTCCTTTTAAATGTCATTTTTGTCACTACCAAGACCCGGAATCCCACGGGCAACACAGACTAAAAGAGAGTATACAATTGTGGCTCTATGTGTAAAGAGTATCTAACAACGAAATGAAGGAAAATATCTACTAATACTATCGGAATAGAAGGAGGGCCTCCGGATCCGCGGACGTAGCAGATCATACCTCGAGGTCTCCAAATGTACTGTTGAATCACCTTATACGGGTCTGTCCTGATGTACCTGGATCTGCACAACAAAAATGTGCAGAAGAGTAGCATGAGTACACCACGGCGGTACTCAGTAAGTGCCAAGCCTAACTTCGATGGAGTAGTGACGAGGAAAGGTCAGGGCCCTACCGAGAGATAATAACATAATGATAATAACAATAATGAGCAAATTAAATAAGATTGAGTCTGAAATGGCAACAAATGAGTAATTACTACAACTGTCTACAACTAAACTAACAACGAGTAACTAACACAACGTAAACTCAAATCAACAAGTCCAGGACCTGTGGGAATTGAACCCACAGTCCCTCTCTATATCTAACAACTCGGGAGCTACAGGAATTTAACCCGCAGTCCCAATATCAGTATCTCTGGGTCTCCGGGAATCGAACTCGCAGCCCATGTCTCAATACCTCAGGATGTATCTCAATGATCTCAGGATCTCCGGGAATCGAACCCGCAGTCCATATCTCAATAATATATCAATAAACTCTAGGTCTCCGGGAATCGAACCCGCAGCCCTTGGATCTCCAGGAATCGAACCCGCAGTCCACAAACAATACCACTCCGGCTCTCTAGGAATCGAACCCACAGCCCTCGGATCTCCGGGAATCGAACCCGCAGTCCACCAACACAACAAATAAATAAATGCACAGAGAAAATATAATATGCTTAACTACAACTTCACCAAAAACTAGTGCCAACAATTATCAAGAAGTTCAAGTAAGACAATTAGGCAATTAGACAGATAAATCCTATCTAATCATGCTTTCCTAATGAATACCAGGTAAATGTCACAATTTAATCAGCTAAGAACAGGAATATCATGAATTGGACAATTCAAGTAAAGTGAGTTACAACAACCAGCGCATGTACACGCTCGTCACCTCGCGTACAAGGCATTTAAACTATCACATAATATCCTAGGGATGAAGGTTCCCCCACACGAGGTTAGACAAGCCACTTACCTCGACTCCGGTATAAAACCGCTAAGAGACAACTCTCTTTCCGCGAATATCGGCCTCCACAGGTGTAGTATCTGATAAAAATCAATAGAAATACATCAAAATAGGCCAATTGGGCATTACCCAATCGAAACAATTCAAAATACACCAAAAACCACAAGTTGCCAAAACCCGACTTTCGGTACGCTTCTCGAAAAATTATGAAAGTTATATATTAAGGTTCCTTATCTCAACACGAGTCCATGCATATAAAATTTACCAAAATCGGACTCCGTTTGCCCATTCAAATCCTTGATTTTCAAAAATTCAAGCCTAGTGTGAAAACCCCCATGATATACCCCAAATTCCTCTAATTTCATGAGATAATTGCATAATTTATCAATACAAAGCCATAATTTGAGTCCATAGTTGATTACCTGAAGAATCCCCTTGAATTTCCCTTCAAAATCGCCCAAATCGCCTCTTAAGTCGAGCCCTAAATGCTTTAGAATGTTCTGAAATTCTAACTTCTGGTATTATTAACTCCTCTGTGATTTCCGCTTCTACGGACAAATTCCGCCTCCGTGAGACCGTATCCGCGACCAACTGGTCGCTTCTGCGAATCCCAGGCCTAGCTGGCCACTTCCACTTCTGTGAGCACAGGACCGCTTCCGCGCGTCCGCTTCCACGATTGAACCACCGCTCATGCGAAGAATCCTGCTCTTGCGCACCTGAGTCCGCTTCTGCAGACTCGCATAGGCGATCAAACATCCGCTTATGCGGTTCTTCCCTAATCCACCTCTTGACCGCTTCTGCGGTCTCACCCTCGCACCAGCGATGCTGCCTTAGCGGACAAAGTTTTGCTTCTGCGCGACCAAGCGCTTCTGCGCTCCACAGTCCGCTCCTGCGGACTCGCCTCTACGCTCCTCTTTCCGCAGGGGCGAAAACAACAGAGCAGAACTCCAAACCTGCAATTTTCCATGTTTTCTTCCGTTTAACCACCCGAAAACACCCCGAGGCCCCCGGGACCTCATCCAATCACACCAACACATCCTAATACCTTATTCGAACTTGCTCCAACCCTCAAAACACGTCTAACAACACCAAAACTCACAATTCACATCGGATTCAAGCCTAAATTGCTTAAAACTTTCCGAATTACACATTCTATCAAAAACCCGACCAAACGATATCCGAATGACCTGAAACTTTGCGGACATATCCAAAATCACATGACGAAGCTACAGAAATTGTCGGAATTCTATTCGACCCCCGGATCAAAATCTCACCTACCGTTCGGATTTTGCCAAAATGCAACCTTAGCCAATTCAAGTCTATTTCTACACTGGACCTCCAAATTCAATTTTGAACGCGCTCCTAACCCTGAAATCACCTAACAGAGCTAATGGAACCATCGGATTTCTGTTCCGAGGTCGTCTTAACACTGTTCCGAATATGGGCCATTTTTCAACTATAAAGCTCTCATTTAGGGACTAAGTGTCCCAAAACACTCCAAATTCTACAATCGAACCTCCCGACAAACTACAATAGCATAAATGAACTTAGGGGAAGACTTAAATTGAAGTTCTAGGAAATTCAATTAAGACAAGTAAGGCACTTAGATAGATAATCATATCTAATCAGGCTTCTCTAACTCACACCAGATAAATGTCACAATTGAATCAATTAAATAACAAGGATATCATGATTTGAACAATTCAAGTAAGGTGGTTTTTAAATAATCTGTGCAAGTACACGCCCGTCACCTCGCGTACTAGGCATTTAAATCAACACATAATGTCCTAGGGGAGAAAATCCCTCACGCAAGGTTAGACAAGCCACTTACCTCAATTCCGGTACAAAACCGCTAAGAAACGACTCCCTTGCCACGAGTATCCGACTTCGAGTGGCCCAAATCTAGTCAAACCAATTACACAGTGTAAATAACATCGCAAGTAACTAATTACAATGATAAAATTAAAGCTACAGCGCAAAAGTGGGTGAAATGACTAAAATACCCCTGCAGTCATTGGTTCGGAATAGAAATATTTTTATATTTTCAGAACCCTCATACTCTCACGAGTCTAACCATATAAAAATCTCCCAAATCGGAGGTCAATTACTCTCTCAAAACCCAATAGTTTGGTCTAGGAACTTTCACCCAATTTCACGTTAAAAACTGAAATTAAAAGGTAAATTTAAGAGGGGATTCGTGGAAATTGATCAAAACCGAGTGAGAAACACTTACCCAAATCACCCGGGTGAAAATCCCTACAAAAATCGCCCAAAAACCAAGCTCTAGAAGTCAAAATGAGCTAATGTGGAGAAACCCTCGAAATTGGGATTTAATCTTCTGCCCAGGCAATTTTAGTTCTATGCGATCGCATGAACACTGTTGCGATCGCATAGAACAAATTTTTTAACCCTCGCCAAATTTCATTATGCGATCGCATAGACCATAATGCGATCGTACAGCTCATCCAGGTAAACCTATGTGATCGCATACAATGCCCCACGATCGCATAGAACAAAAGTCTGGGCCTGGGACCCATACTCTTTACAATCTGCGATCGCATGGTTACCTCTGCGATCGCAGAGCACAACCATCCAAAGCTATGCAATCGCATAGCCCTTTACGGGATTGCATAGAACAAAAATTTGGTCTCCTCCAAAAACTTCTATGCGATCGCAACAGCCCATTGCGATCGCATAGAGCATTCGTCTGCAACACATACCAGCAGTCAACAACACTTCTAAAATGCATGAATTAGTCCGATTGGACCCCCGAATTCATCTCGAGACCTCCGGGACCCCAACGAAAACCACCAACCTACCCCAAAACATGGCACAAACTTGTTTCAATCATAAAAACATGCCCTTAAACACGTAAATCATTAAATCAAAGCAAATTCAAGCCTAAGTTTCATCCAAAACTTACGAAACCTACATGCTATCAAAAACCTGACCAAACGATGTCCGAAAGACCTGAAACATATCCAAAATCACCTGACGAAGCTACTGAAACTATCGGAATTACATTCCGACTCCTGGATCAAAATCTCACCTATCGATCGGATTTCTAAAAATTTCAAACTTCGGCATCTCAAGCCTAATTGAGCTACAGACCTCCAAAATATATTTCGAACGCGCTCCCAACCCCGAAAACACGTAATGAAGCTAATGGAGTCATCTTATTTCCGTTCCGAGGTTGTCTTAACATTGTTCCTAATATGGGCCATTTTTCAACTATAAAGCTCTCATTTAGGGACTAAGTGTCCCAAAAATCTCCAAATTCTAGAACCGAACATCCAGGCAAACCACGATGGCATAAAAGAACTTAGAAGAAAAGTTAAATTGGGGATCAAGGCGTAAATTTCAAAAACGACCGGCCGGGTCGTTATATCTTCCCACACTTAAAAGATTCGTTCGCCCTCAAACGAGCATAGAAAACATACATGGAATGGTGAAGAGATGAGGGTACTGGCTGTGCATATCCTGCTCGGTCTCCTAAGTCGCATCCTCGTCGACCAGTTGTCCCCGCCACTAAACCTTTACTAATGCAATGTTCTTTGACCTTAGCTTCCGAACTTGCCTGTCCAATATCGCCATTGGCTCTTAAACATAAGATAGATCCTTGTCCAACTGGACTAAAGTGAAATCCAACACGTGTGATGGATCACCGTGGTACTTCTGGAGCATCGAAACATAAAATATTGGATGAACTCCTGGCTAGGCTGGGAGGTAAGGCCAGCTCATAAGCAACCTCCCCAACACGCCTCAAAATCTCAAAAGGGCCAATGAATCTCGGACTCAGCTTCCCCTTCTTCCCAAACCTCATGATGCCCTTCATGGGCGAGACCCGAAGTAGAACCCGCTCGCCAACCATAAAAGCCACATCGCGGACCTTCTTGTCCGCATAACTCTTCTATCTAGACTGGACTGCATAGGAGTCTATCCTGAATCAGCTTGACCTTGTCCATTGCATCCTGGACCATCTCAGTACCTAGCAGCCTGGCCTTGCCCGGCTCGAACCAACCCACGGGGGACTTGCACCTCCTACCATATAGGGCCTCATACGACGGCATCTGAATGCTGGACTGATAGCTATTGTTATAAGCAAACTCCGCCAGTGGCAAGAAGTGATCCCATGAACCTCCAAACTCAATCACGCACGCACGGAGCATATTTTCCAAAATCTGAATAGTGTGCTCAGACTGTCCATCCGTCTGTGGGTTAAATGCTGTGCTCACCTCCAACCGAGTACCTAACTCCTGCTGCACGGCTCTCCAAAAACGTGAAGTAAACTGAGAGCCTCTGTCTGAAATGATGGAAACTGGAATACCATGCAACCGGACTATCTCCCTAATATAGATCTCGGCGAACCGCTCCGATGAGTAAGTGGTGCACACAAGTATGAAATGGGCGGACTTGGTCAGCCGATCCACAATGACCCAAATGGAATCAAAATTCCTCACAGTCCGTGGAAGTCCAGATACAAAGTCCATGGCGATGCGCTCCTATTTCCACTTTGGGATCTCAATCGGCTGCATTAACCCACCCGGACGCTGATGTTCATACTTCACCTACTGGCAGTTGAGGCACCTAGAAACATAATCAACTATATCCCTCTTCATCCGCCTCCACCAGTAATGCTGTTTCAAGTCCCGATACATCTTCGCGGCACCCGGATAGATGGAATACCGCGAACTATGGGCCTCTGCTAGAATCAGCTCTCGAAGATCATCTACATTGGGCACACAGATACGCCCCTGCATCCTTATAATTCCATCATCCCCAATGGTAACATCTCGAGCATCACCACGCCGAACTCTATCCCGGAGGACAAGCAAATGAGGGTCATCAAACTGACGCTCTCTGATGCGGTCAAATAGAGAAGACCGAGAAACCACACGGGCCCAGAACCCTGCTGGGCTCCGAAAGATCCAGTCTAACAAACTAAACATCCATCACCATAGGCCTTTCTGAAGCTGGTAGATATGCCAAACTCCCCAAACTCTCCGCCCGGCGACTCAAGGCATTGGCAACTACATTGGCCTTGCCCGGATGATAGAGAATAGTAATATCACAGTCCTTCAACAGCTCCAACCATCTTCTCTGACACATGTTCAGATCCTTCTGCTTAAGCAAGTGATGTAGGCTCTGATGATCAGTGTAAATCTCACAAGGAACCCCATACAAATAATGACGCCAAATCTTCAAGGCGTGAATAATGGCAGAGCTAACTCAAAGTCGTGGATAGGGTGATTCTTTTCATGTATCTTCAACTTTGTGGACGTGTAGGCAATCACCCTACTGTCCTGTATCAACACCGCTCCAAGTCGAACCCGTGAGGAATTACAATAAACTATATAAGACCCTGAACCGGTAGGCAGCATCAAGATTAGGGCTGAAGTCAAAGATGTCTTAAGCTTTTGAAAGCTCGCCTCACACTCCTTTGTCCACTAAAATGGGGCACCATTTTCGGTCAATCTGGGGCCGCAATCGACGAAAACCCCTCCACAAAGCGATGGTAATAACCTGCCAAGCCAAGGGAACTATGAATCTCTATAGCTGAGGAGGGCCTGGGACAACTCTGCACGGCCTCCACCTTCTGATCTACCTAAATGCCCTCACTCGATACCACATGGCCTATGAATGCCATAGAACTCAATCAAAACTCACATTTTGAGAACTTTGCATATAATTTCTTCTCTCTCAGGGTCTGAAGCACTGTCCTCAGGTGTTGTTCAAGATCTTCCCGACTCCAAGAGTACACCAAAATATCATCAATAAAAATAATAATGAATGAGTCAAGATATGGCCTGAATACACCGTGCATCAAATGCATAAAAGTTGTTGGGGCGTTGGTCAGCCCAAATGACATAACAAGGAACTCGTAATGACCATATCGAGTCCTTAAGATATCTGGCTCCCGAATCTTCAACTGATGATAACCGGAGTGCAAATCAATCTTGGAGAACACTTGTGTGCCCTGTAGCTGATCAAACAAGTCATCAATACGTGGCAAAGGATACTGGTTCTTCACTATAACTTTGTTCAACTAGAGATAATCAATGCACATACACATAGAAGCGTCCTTCAGGAGCACACCAAGGCGAAACACTAGGTCGATGAAACCCTTACCCAATAACTCCTGTAACTGATCCTTCAACTCAGGAGGAGCCATACGGTATGGTGGAATAGAAATGGGCTGAGTGCCCGGTAATAAGTCAATACCAAAATCAATATCTTTGTCGGGCGGCATGCCCGGGAGATCAGCTGGAAATACATCAGAGGAATCACGTACCACTGGAACGGAATCAATAGAAGGAGTGTCAATACTAACATCCCGCGCATAAGCTAAATAAGCAGCACACCCCTTCTCAACCATACGTTGAACTTTGAGAAAAGAAATAACACGGCTGGGGTTGTGATCTAGAGTACCACTCCACTCAATAAGTGAAATGCCTGGCATAGCCAGTGTCACTATTTTGGCGTGACAATCAAGAATATCATGATGGGGCGACAGACAGTCCATGCCCAGAATAATATCGAAATCAATCATACCGAGCAATAAAAGATCAGCTCTGGTCTCAAAACCACAAATAGTGACCAAACACGATTGATACACACGACCCACAACCAAAGAATCTCCCACCAGAGTAGAAACATAAATATGGGAAATCAAAGAATCCCGAGGCACACCTAGATGTGAAGCAAAATAAGAGGACACATATGAAAAGGTAGAACCAGGATCGAATAGAACCGATGCCTCTCTGTGACTAACCAAGATAATACCTGTGATAACAGAATCGGAGGCAATAGCTATAGCGCGATCAGAAATAGCATAAAATCTGGCCTGACTCCTCTCTCGAGGGCGGCCTCTGGCACCTTGATCCCCACCCCTGGCTGGCTGGGCAGGTGGGTTAGCAGCCGGGGTTGGAACGATGGCCTGCTGACCCCTGTGGACCACGGTGAGACTTCAAAGTCAGAGGGGCGCTCCTCTCCTATGCTTGGGGCACTCCTTGACCATATGGCGAGTATCCCCACACTCAAAGCAAGCTTTGGGAGGATGCGATGGCTGTGACTGACCGGCCTCGCCCCCACTGGACTGACCTCTAGAGGTACCCCGCATAGGAGGCGCACTGGAATCAAAACGACCAGTTGGGTCGTTACATGGAAGAGCTGGAGTAGTACTGGCTGCAGACAATGCTGAATGAAGTGGGCGATCAGTATAAGCCCTGCCAAAACAACCGGCTGCTGAAGTACAGGCACCAGAGTAATGGCCCGACTCACGAGACCTCTTGGCCTCCCTTTCTCCTCGCTCTCCAGGGAGCATACTCTCGATTCTCTTGGCAATGCTCACCGCCTGCTAATACAGTATATCTGTCTCCAGCTCCCTAGCCATGCTAGCCAGATCGGCGGAATAAGGCCCTCAATAAACCTCTGCACTCTCTCTCGGACCGTGGCTACCAAGGCCGGTGCATGCCTTGCTAGACAGGTGAAACTAATGGCATACTCAGATACTGTCATAGAGCCCTGGCGCAACCGCTCAAACTCCGCTTGCCAAGCATCCCTAGGGCTCTGAGGAACAAACTCGCTCAAAAACATATCAGAAAACTATGTCCAGGTCAACGAGGCAGACTCGTCTGGACTATCCAACTCATATTTGCGCCACCAATCATAAGCGACTCCACGAAGCTGGAAAGCAGTGAAGGAAACCACGCTGGTCTCTACTATCCCTATAGTACGGAGGATAAGATGACACTCCTCCCGAAAGCCCAATGCATCATCTGTAGCCAAACCACTGAACACTGGAAGTTCATATTTCTTGAACCTCTCTATTCTACGCTGCTCATCCACGGAGGCAGCTGGCCTACCTCCGGAATGTACTGGGGTGGCAGGAGGCATAGTAATAATCTCTGGAACCTTCCCCATGGGCACTCACTACTCAAGTGTAACGGCTGCGCGAGTTTGGGCCCCTCCCTCGGCCTGAGATGTAGCTACAGTGAGAGAAAGCAACTCCGCCTGAGCTAAAGTAGTATACATGCTCATGAACTGGGCCAGGATCTCCTGGAGTGCTGGAGTAGTAGCAGTTGTAGTCGGTGTACCAGGTGCCTGCGCTCCAATATAAGATCCACGAGCATGCTAGACACCAACGTATAGATACTCGTCACCATGCCTATATGCCGTACTCGACAATTACCACATAGCAAATATGATTCAACTCCTAATCTGTCCCAACCCTAGTTCACCAATCGTGAACCTGTCATGACGGTACCCAGTCTTCGCGGCTATGTAAGCCTAACAGGATGCAGAATATAGAATCTCATGAACAAAAGATAAGATAACAGCGGAATAATATAAATGAAATATAATAAGTGCCGCTCGGCACATACACTTCGCCAAATACCACTAGCAACATACTACCGAGACCCGAAAACCCACGGGCAACACAGACTAAGAAAGAGTACAACTGTGGCTCTATACATCAAGAATGTCTATACAACGAGAATAAGGAAAATAACTGATATCACTAATGAGAATAGAAGAGGACTCTCCGGATCTGCGGACGTAGCAGATCATACCTCGAGGTCTCCCAAAGCGCTGCTGAATCACCTGATATGAGTCTGTTCTGATGTACTTGGATCTGCACGCAAAAAGTGTACAGAATAGTAGCATGAGTACACCAAGGCGGTACTCAGTAAGTGCCAAGCCTAGCCTCGATGGAGTAGTGACGAGGAAGGTCGGGGCCCCACTGAGAGGAAACAATAACAAAATGATAGTAACAACAATAAGCAGTTTAAAGGATAATAATTCTAAAATAACAACAATGGAGAGATTGCTACAACCGTCTACAATTAAGATAACAACAAATAACAAAACTCAAATACAAGTCAACAAGTCCAGGATCTCCGAGAAATTGAACAGCAATCCGTATCTCAATATCTCAGGATCTCTAGGAATTGAACCCGCAGTCCATACATCGATTTCACAGGATCTCCGGGAATTGAACCCACAGTCCGCATATCAATAACTGTGGGTCTCCGGGAATCGAACCCGCATACCTCGGATCTCTAGGGAATTGAACCCGCAGTTCTTGTCTCAGTATCACAGGATCTCCTGGGAATTGAACCCGCAGTCCGTATCTCAATAACTCTGGATCTCCGGGAATTAAACCCACCGCTCTTCAATCTCCAGGAATTGAACCCGCAGTCCATAGACACAAACATAATTAATAAAAGGAAAAACACAAAGAAATATGAAATACATACCTATAATTTACACTAAAATCAGTATCAACAAGTTCCAGGAAATTCAATTAAGACAAGTAAGGCACTTAGACAGATAATCCTATCTAATCATGCTTCTCTAACTCACACCAGATAAATCTCACAATTGAATCAATTAAATAACAAGGATATCACGATTTGAACAGTTCAAGTAAGGTGGTTTTTCAACAATCTGTGCAAGTACATGCCCGTCACCTCGCGTACAAGGCTTTAAATCAACACATAATATCCTAGGGGAGAAGGTTCCCCCACGCAAGGTTAGACAAGTCACTTACCTTAATTCCGGTACAAAACCGCTAAGAAACGACTCCCTTGCCACGAGTATCCGACTCCGAGTGGCTCAACTCTATCCAATTAAATTGCATATTGTAAATAATATCGCAAGTAACTAATTACAATGATAAAATTATAGCTACGGCGCGAAAGTGGGTGAAATGACCAAAATACCCCTGAATCCATCGGCTCGGAATTGAAATATTTTTACGTTTTCAGAACCCTCGTACTCTCACGAGTCTAACCATATAAAAATCTCCCAAATCGGAGGTCAATTGCTCCCTCAAAACCCAATAGTTTGGTCTAGGAACTTTCACCCAATTTCACATTAAAAACTGAAATTAAAAGATAAATTTAAGAGGGGATTCATGGAAATTGATCAAAACCGAGAGAGAAACACTTACCCAATTTACCCAGGTGAAAATCCCTTCAAAAATTGCCAAGAACCGAGCTCTAGAAGTCAAAATGTGTTAATATGAAGAAACCCTCGAAATTGGGATTTAATCTTCTGCCCAGGCAATTTTAGTTCTATGCGATCGCATGAACACTGTTGCGATCGCATAGAACAAATTTTAACCCTCGCCAAATTACCTTATGCGATCGCATAGACCATAATGCGATCGCACAGCTCATCCAGGTAAACCTATGCAATCGCACACCCCTGCGATCGCATAGAACAAAAGTCTGGGCTTGGGACCCCTACTCTTTACACTCTACGATCGCATGGTTACCTCTGCGATCGCAGAGCACAACCATCCAAAGCTATGCGATCGCATAGCCCTTTACGCGATTGCATAGAACAAAATTTTGGTCTCCTCCAAAACCTTCTTATCGATCGCATCAGTCCATTGCGATCGCATAGAGCATTCGTCTGCAACACATACCAACAATCAACAACACTTCTAAAATGCATGAATTAGTCCGATTGGACCCCCGGATTCATCCCGAGACCCCCGGGACCCCAACGAAAACCACCAACCTACCCCAAAAACGATACAAACTTGCTCCAATCATAAAAACACGTCCTTAAACACAAAAATCACCAAATCAAAGCGAATTTCAAGCCTAAGTTTCATCCAAAACTTCCGAAACCTACATGCTCTCAAAAACCCAACCAAACGATGTCCGAATGACCTAAAAATTTGAAGACATATCCAAAATCACCTAAAAAAGCTACTGTAACTGTCGGAATTCCATTCCGACGCCCTGATCAAAATCTCACCTATCGATTCAGATTTGCCAAAATTTCAAACTTCGGCATTTCAAGCCTAATTGAGCTACAGACCTCCAAAATACATTCCGAATGCGCTCCCAACCCCGAAATCACCTAACGGAGCTAATAGAACCATCGGATTTCTGTTCCGAGGTCGTCTTAACATTGTTTTGAATACCGGTCATTTTTTAACTATAAAGCTCTCATTTAGGGACTAAGTGTCCCAAAATACTCCAAATTCTAGAACGGAACCTCCCGACAAACTACAATAGCAGAAATGAACTTAAGGGAACAGTTAAATTGGGGATCAGGACGTAAATTTCAAAAACGACCGGCCGGGTCGTTACATCTTCCCACAAATAAAAGATTCGTTCATCCTCGAACGAACGAACATAATTCATGTTTCAATTATAGATTTACTGTTTGATTCCACCGCCAATTCACTCGTATCTAGTCACAAGTTACTTAATTACATTAATAAACGCTATATGAATGAATTCGAATGCATAAAACCCAAAGTTTTACCCAAAAAGTCAAAATTCGCCCCTGGGTCCACATTGTCAAAAACAAAGGTTTAAACCAAAACCCGATCACCCATTCCCTCACGAACTCAAATATATGATTTGTTTTGAAATCGAACCTAAAATCGAGGTCCAAATCCCCAATTTTTGAAAAATATAGGTTACCCAGAACACCCAATTTCTCCCATAAAAATTCTTATTTTATGTTGAAATCATGTTAGAATATGCTAATAATTAAATAAATTTAGTTAAAAATGACTTACAATTGATTTGGAGAAGAAGGAATTCTTGTAAAATAGCCTAAGTGTGTTCGTGTTTGAGAGAATATAAAAAATAAGGTTTAAAATCGGCTAAGTATAAAAGTTGCAGGTCTTAGATGTGGTAATTGTGAACAGGGGTTCGCAATTGCGAACCTCGACCTGTGCAGATGTGGGAAATGCGAAACATGGTTCGCATTTGCGAACTATTTGAAATTTCTGGACCTTCACATCTGCGAAAGTAATGTCACATTTGCGACTGTGGAATTGCGAACACAGAGTCGCATTTGCGACCCAAGGCTTTCTAGAGGACTTTCGCATTTGCGATCACTAACGCCACATTTGGACTAGTTCTTCGCACTCGCATTTGCGATCAGGCCTATCCAGTTCCCATGTTCGCATTTGCGAGCTCGCATCTTGCGAAGCCTGCAGACCTAAATCACACTAGCAAATTTTAAGTTCAAAATTCACCCCGCGGCCTATCCAAAACTCACCCGAGCCCTCGGGGCTCCAAACCAAATATACACACAACTTCAAAACATCATACGGACTTATATATGCGATCCAATCATCAAAATAACATCATTAATAACGAATTCAACCTCAAAATCAATGAAATATTTCAAAACTTCTATAACATCAAATTTAGAAATTAAGGTCTGATTCATGTCAAACGACATCCGTTTTCACCAAATTTTACAGAAATATCTTAAATCATATATATGACCTGTACCGGGAGATGGAACTAAAACACGGGCTCGATGACATCATGTTCTAATCAAATAACAATTCAAAGTTCCTTAAATAATTTTAGAAAATAATTTCCTTTAAAAATTTATTTCTCGGGCTTGGGATCAAAGAATTTGATTCCATACTTATGCCCAAGTCTCGTATTTTCCGATGGACCCTCCTGGAACGTCAAATCACGTGTCCGGGTCCTTTTCCTCAAAACCTTTACTAGAGTCAAAATAGTTCATTTTATAGTCAAAATTTATTTTTTTCACAGATTTTTATTTAAGCTTTTCGGCTACGTGCCTGGAATGCTCACGCAAATTGCGGTGACTCTAAATGAGGTTTTCAAGGCCACAGAAATATAGAATTTAATTTAAAAATAAGTGATGACCTTTTGGGTCATCATATTCTACACCTCTAAAACAACAGTTCATCTTCGCACGAACATAAGAAGGAAGTACCTGAGTCGGGAAAAAGATGGGGATAACGGCTCTGCATATCGGACTCCCAGGTCGATGCCTTAGCAGGCTAACCTCTCCACTGCACACGAATATAAGAAAAACTCTTCGACCTCAACTAACGAAACTACCGGTCAAGAATAGACACCAGGCTCCTCCTCTTGTCCAACTGGACAATGCTAAAATCTAAAACGTGGAATGGATTGTCGTGATACTTCGGAAGTATGGACACATAAAATACTGGATGCATGGTGGATAAGCTCGGCGGCAATGCAAGCCTATAAACCACCTCTCCCACTCGGTTAAGAATCTCAAACGGACCAATAAACCTAGAGCTAAGCTTTCCCTTCTTTCCAAATCTCATCACGCCCTTCATAGTCAACACTCGAAGCAATAACGGCTCACTGATCATGAAAGCAAAATCTCAAACCTTGCGGTAGGCATAACTCTTTTGCCTGGACTGAACTGGTAGCTATTGCTATAGGTAAACTCCGCTAAAGCCAAAAACTGATCCCACGAGGCTCCAAAGTCAATAACACAAGCTTGGAGAATATCCTCCAAAATCTAAATAGTTCGCTCGGACTGCCCATCCATCTGGGATGAAATTTTATGCTCAACTCATTCCGTGTAACCAACTCTCGTTGAACTGCTCTGGAAAAATGCAAGGTAAACTGCGTACCTCGGTTCGAAAAGATAGACATGGGCATACCACGAAGGCGAACAATCTCTCAGATATGGATCTTAGCTAACCTCTCAAAAGAATATGAGACTTCCACATGAATGAATTGTGCTAACTTGGTCAGCCAATCAACAATGACCCATACTGCGTTGAACTTTTTCGAGTCTGCGGAAGTCCACTAACAAAGTACATAGTGATTCGCTCCAACTTCCACTCGGGAAGCTCAATCCTCTAAAATGAACCACCGGGTCTCTAATGCTCATACTTAACTTGCTGATAGTTCAAACACCGAGCCATATATGCAACAATATCCTTCTTCATTCTACGCCACCAATAATGATGTCGCAAATCCTGATACTTCTTCATGATGCCTGGATGAATAAAGTATTGGGAGCTATAAGCCTCCTCTAAAATCAACTCTTGAATACCATCCATATTAGGCATAAAAACTCAACCTTGCAATCTCAAAACTCCATCATCACCTATGGTAACCTGCTTGGCACCTTCGTGCTGCACCGTATCTCTAAGAACACATAAATGGGGATCATCATATTGCCGATATTGGATACACTCCAATAATGAAAAATGAGCATTTGTGAAAGCTAACATATGACTGGGTTTAGAAATAACCATCCTCACGAACTGATTGGCCAAAGCCTGAACATCCAAAGAAAGCAGTCTCTCACCAAGTGGAATCTAAGCTAGGCTACCCATACTGGCTGACTTCCTAATCAAAGCATCAGCCACCATATTGGCCTTTCCCGGATGATATAAGATGGTGATATCATAATCTTTCTACAACTCCAACCACCTCATCTTCTTCCAATTCAACTCATTTTGCTTGAACAAACACTGAAGACTCTTGTGATTCATGAATACCTCATATGCCATGCCATCAGATAATGCCTCCAAATCTTCAATGCGTGAACTATGGCTGCCAACTCCAAATCATAAACCGGATATTTCTTTTCATGAATCTTCAACTACTGCGAAGCATAGGCTCTGACCTTTCCATCCCGCATCAACACTGCTCCAAGTCCAACACGAGATGCATCACAATAAACTCTATAAGGCCCTAAACATATGGGAAAACCAACACTGGTGCCGTAGTCAGAGCTGTCTTGAGCTTCTGAAAGCTCATCTCACACTTATCCAACCATCTGAACTGGGCACCGTTATGGGTCAACCCAGTCATCGAGGCTGCAATGTATGAGAACCCTTCTACAATCCAACAATAGTAGCCTCCCAATCCCAAGAAACTCCAGATCTTTGTAGCTGATGCTCGTCTAGGCAAGTTCTTGACTACCTCAATATTCTTTGGGTCCACCTAAATACCCTCTACTGATATAACATGACCCAGAAATGGAACTGAACTCAGCCAAAACTCACACATAAAGAACTTAGCATACAAATGACTATCCATCAAGGTTTGAAGAACCACTTGAAGGTGCTACTCGTGCTCCTCCTGACTGCAGGAGTATATCATATCATGAATGAAGACTACATGAATGAATCTAAATAAGGCCTGAACACTCGGTTCATCAAATCCATAAAGATGCTGGGGCATTTGTCAACCCGAATGAAATGACCAACAACTCATAATGCCTGTACCGAGTGCGAAAAGCTGTCTTAGGGACATCAGATGCCCTAATCCTCAACTGATGGTAGCCAGTTCGCAAGTCAATCTTTGAAAATAGCTTGGCACCCTGAAGCTGATCGAACAAATCATCAGTCCTCGGCAGCAGATACATATTCTTAATTGTAAAATTATTCAATTGTCGATAATCAATACACATTCTCATTGACCCATCCTTATTTTTAAAAAACAACACTGGCGCACCCCAAAGCAAAAAACTGGGTCTTATGAACCATTCTTAAGTAAGTCTTGCAATGGCTCCTTCAACTCAGTCGGGGTCATACGATACGGCGGTATAGAAATGGGCTAAGTGCCCGGAGCCAAAATGATGAAAAAGTCAATATCCTTGTCTGGCGACTTCCCCGGTAGGTCTGAAGGGAATAACTCAGGAAACTCACGAACAACGGGCACATCATCAATAAGAGTAAGCTCAATACTAGAATCATGAATATATGCCCAATAGGCCAAACACCTCTTCCCGACCATACGCCGAGCATTTGCATACGAGATAACACTACGAGTAGAATGACTAGGAGTATCTCTCCACTCTAAAGGAGGCAAACCTGGTAAGGCTAAGGTCATAGTTTTAGCATGGTAGTCCAAGATAGAGTGGTAAGGTTATAACCAGTCCATCGCCAATATAACATCAAAATCAACCATATCTGACCCCAATATAACATTGAAATCAACCATGTCCAAATGCAGTAAATCTACTCGAGTCTCAAGATCTCCAATCACCATAATATAAGAACGATGAAATCGATCAACCACAATGGAATCACCCGCATGTGTAGGCGCATATACAGGTACACTCAAGTAATCACTAGGCATAAGAAAACACGGTGCAAAATAAGATGACACATAGGAGAAATAAGATGACACATAGGAGTAGGTAGACCCTGGATCAAATAAAACGGAAGCATCTCTACCACAAACTAGAAAATTACCGGTAATAACTCCATTTGAAGCCTCAGCCTTCGGCCTGGCTAAAAGAGCATAAAATTGAGGCACATCTCTGGGAAGACCTGCTACTGGCTGGCCTCCACCTCTCGTAGCCTGAGGTCCACCTCTAGGACCTCTACCTCAACCTCTTACACCTCTACTCCCACCTCTAGCTAGCTGGGCGGGCTGTGGAACACCTGGTGCCTGAACCATGGCACGCGAACCCTGATGCTGAGAGCTACTTGGTGCTTGAGGGAAAAACCTAGAAATGTGACCCGTATCACCACAAGTGTAACAAGCCCTCGGCTAATGAGACTGCTGACCCGGTTGACCTGATTCACCACTCTAAAAACTTTGAAGTGGAGGTACACTGATAGGAGCTGGAAGTGCGCTATAGGGCTGTTGATCAGAATACTGCGTGTAAGAACCATGACCACCTGAAGCACAGTGAGAAACCTGGAGTGCTGACTGAAAGGGCCTAGAAGGATGACCTCTACCATATGAATCTCTACCTCCAGATGAGGTACCATTGAATCTGCCTGAATGATGGGGCCTCTTGTCTGCTCCATGACCACCCTCTGTGATAATACCATCTCAATCATCCGGGCCACATTGCCGCCTCTTATAATGATATCTCACTCCCATTCTCTCTAGCCATTTGGAGACAAATCGGCTGAGTGCGTCCATCAATGAACCATCTCACTCTCTCCCTCTTAGTGGGAAGTATGATAAGAACATGGTGAGCCAAATCAATGAATCTGGTCCCGTACTTGTTAACAGTCATAGATCCCTGCTAGAGGCACTCAAAATTTCTCCAATAGGCCTCTCGCTATGTGATAGGGAGAAACTTCTTCAGAAATATCTATGTGAACTCCTCCCAGGTTAAGGCTGGTAATCCTACTGGTCTATCTAAGCAATAATCCCTCCACATAGTCTTGGCAAATCTAGAGAAGCGAAATATGGCAAAATCGACAACGTTAATCTCAACTATCTCCATGTTCCGAAAAACCTCGTGACAACTGTCTAGATAGTCTTGAGGATCCTAAGTAGACGCACTACTGAAGGTAGTAGTGAAGAGCTTGGTGAACCGATCCAACCTACACAAAGCATTGGCAGACATAGCTGTTCCATCACCGACCTGGCTTACCGCACTCGGCTGAATTGCTCTAACTAGATGAACTGTTGGAGTTTGGAACTGGGGAGCCACCGGCTCCGGAGTGCGAGTAGCATAAGTTTGGGCTTCTCCTCCATTCTGAGAGACGACTGGTGCTACAGGAAGAAAACCTACCCAGGTGAAACTATCCATAAGGCCCACCAGACGGACCAAAGCATCCTGGAGAACTAGGGTATCAATAAACCCCTCTGGGACCTGATCTAGTCCCACCGGAACTGCTGAGGCTGGAACCTCATCATCAAAATCCACCTGAGGCTCCGTCGCTGGTGCTACTGGTCGGGGCTAAGCTCTATCCCTACCTTAACCTCTAGCATGGCCTCGGCCTCACCCTTTACCTCTCGAGGGAGTTGTTGCTGAGGGCTCAAGATGATGGTTAGCTGATAATGAAGCACGTATTCTCGGCATCTGCAAGAGAACAAAATAGAAATTCAATCAGCATTGAGAAACCAACTGCACGACTAGAAAGAATAAATGTGAAGTTTTTCCTAAATTTGTAGCCTCTAGGTCATAAATACAGACGTCTCTGTGGGATCCCTCAGACTCTACCAAGCTTGTATATGAACTGTGAGATCCATGTAATCTAGTGCTCTAATACCAACTTGTCACAACCCTGATTTCTCGCCCTCGGGATTCATGATGGCTCCAACTGATGTTAGCTAGGCAAATCAAAGTTTTAACCCAGTTTCCTCATTAACCTATTATTTCCCATTAACAGATGCAAGGAAACAACGTAATAACAGCAGAAATTTAATAATTAAGTAGAAGACAACAATAAAATAACTGAAATCTGTGTCTATTACATCAACTTAAGCCTTAATCACCCAAACCCTAGTGTCTGAAAGTAAAAGACACACTGTCTCAGAAACAAAGAGACGAAACATGAAAATAAAGGATAGAGGAGATGCCAGGGCTTGCGGACGCCTGTAGGTATACCTTGGATCTCCTCATGGACTTATGGTAGCCTCCACACTACGGTCCAAAAGCTATAGCACTGGGTTCTTCAAAAAAAAGTGTAAAGTGTAGTAATAGCACAACCGACCCCATGTGTTGGTAAGTGCATAGCCTAACCTCGGCAAAGTAGTATCGAGGCTAGGACCAGACTACCAAATAAACCTATGCAATTCAATATATATATATATATATATATATATATATATATATATATATATATATATCGGTAAGGAAATACAGTAATAAACATTCAAGTATGGGAAGAGGTGCATGCTATGGAGAGATGTCAATTACAAAAATAGGGACAGTAAGTAAACGAGAGGAACAATATAACTGAGATATCAACAAAGAATCAAAAATCAATAATTGCACGACATCACCCTTAGTGCTTTTATTCTCGTTATCACCAAGCAATCGTATGATAAAAATATGCAGAGCAACCCCTCTTGTCAATCTCTTTCCTTATCATATAATCAAAATTATATTGGCACGGAATGGTAAATCATGTGGCACGGCATCACGCTTCATGTTTTATACTCTTTCCTCACAATCATACATGACATCACCCTTCGTGATTTACACTCTTTCCTCACAACACAAACAATGCACGACATTACCCTTCGTGCTTTAACTCTCTTGCTCACCCAAAAAACAATCACAAACAATAAGGCGTTGGAGTAAATGAAATTTAAATCAGGATCCCGGCAAGGTAATAAAAGTTACACAACTAAGTCCCGGCAAGGGAGATAACCAATAAATAACCAAATAGCACGGCAAAGGTATCAACAGAATAACTTCTTTTCTTTCTCACTTTTACTTCACAATTCAATTCATAACTCGAGCCAATGCTCTAGAGATTCAGTTATCACTTACACTTCACAATTCGTTACATAACTGTGCCAATGCTCCTCACTGTTCATAGGTCACAATTCCTTCCACAAACTTTACACAACATATAGTTGTATTGGGGAAAATTATATACAAAAGTAATAGTGACACGACATGACAAGTGGAATAGTTGAAATAGTGAAAATGAATACAGATCGATGTAGACAAAAGAAGGTGCGAAACAAAAGGTACTAAATTGAAGATTATAAGGTGCGAGACAAGAGGTATGAGAGTCAAGATTAAAAGGCAAGGGGCAAGAGGCTCGGGTGTCCCATCCCTATTTAAGTTCAAACACAAATGAGCAATGTGAGGAATAATGAATCTGGTCAAAGAAGAGTATGCGGATACAACATTTTAAGAATAATAAATACTAGGACCGTTAGAGAATTTTTATTCTCTAAAATGATTATGTAACGCAGTATTTAATATCATTAAATACTCATAATAACCTCATTATGAGACAGATGTAATGTACGTTCCCAAAATATTATCATAGGGGTCTATAAAAGGGAGAATATGTAATCAGCTAAGGGAGTTACTATTGAAATACATTTTAATTTATTTGCATACTGTTAGATGTCCTAATATTCCTTTCATTATTTGTTTTCTTCAATTATCAGTAACCCGATTCTTCTACTTCTTAGCTTTGACTGAAAAACCTATTTTTTGGTTAAACAACTTTTTTCCGTTACCGGGAATCTGATAATCAAATTTGATTCATTTCTTTGTTACATCAAGTACTTTGCTGAAGTAAGCATGTCGAACAACAATTCTAACATTCAAGGAAACATAGAAATTCAACAAGGCTCCCCATGAGATTCTCCACACGGCTCTGCACGAGGATCCCCACAGCGGTCTCGTGAAGGCACCCCTGATGTATCCCTGATAGATGGACATGTTGAAGTCGAAAATATTGAAACTATGGATGAGGGTTTACAAAAGCTCATCGCCGCTCAAGTTGGAAAAGATCTCCAAGCTTTCGTTAGCCAGTTACCTATTGTCCCAACCACACCTACTCACATTAAAAATACTTTGGAGAATCCGCGTTCAGGACTGGTCAATTCAGGAAGCGGAGGAACTCCTAGTGAAACAAAAGAGGGAGATCCAAGTAACCCAATTAATTCTGATTTACAAAATTTTGAACTAGTCATGCAGAAATAGCTTAAGGAGCAAAAATGAACGCATAGAACAAATACTTGGAGTACCACCCGTGATCAGAGGTGTAGACATAGACAAGTATTCTCAATAACCATGGAAGCCGAGTCCTGCTTATCTCCCAATTCCAAAGAAGTTTAAAATGTCTGACATTCCAAAAGACGATGGGATGTCAGACCCACGTGTTCATGTCACTGCCTTCACAACGGGAGTCAAAGGCAATGATTAGACAAAGCAAGAGATTAAGTCGGTCTTGGTGAAAAGATTTAGTGAAACACTTACCATTTTTCTTTATCTTTATTGGGGAAAATTATATATAGAAGTATATGTGACGTGACATGACACGTGGAATAGTTGAAAAAGTCACAATGAATACAGATCAGCATAGACAAAAGGAGGTACGTGACAAGAGGTATGAGATTGAAGATTAAAAGATGCGAGAAAAGAGGTATGAGATTGAAGATTAAAAGGCACGGGACAAGAGGCTCGGGTGTCCCGTCCCTATTTAAGTTCAAACACATACGAGCAATGGGAGGAATAATAAATATGGCCAAAGAAGAGTATAAAGATACAACATTTTAAGAATAATAAATGCTGGGACCGTTAGAGAATATTTGTATTCTCTCCAGACGTTATGGACAACATTTAATGTTATTAATTACTCATAATAACCTGATAATGAGATAGATATAACATACATTACCAAATATTCTCATAGGGATCTATAAAAGGGGGAATATGTAATCAGTTAAGGGGGTTACTATTGAAATACATTTTGATTTATTTGCATACATATTCGAGTACTTCAAAATTCCTTTCATTATTCATTTTATTCGATTATCAGTAACCCGATTCTTCTACTTGTTAGCTTTGACTAAAAATCCTATTTTTTGGTTAAACAAATTGGTTCTGTTACCGAGAATCTGATAATCAAATTTGATTCATTTCTTGATTACATCAATTACTTTGCTGAAGTAAGCATGTCGAACAACAATGCTAACATTCAAGGAAACACAGAAATTCAACAAGGCTCCCCACGAGATTCTCACAGGGATCTCCACGAGGCTCCCCACATCGGTCTCATAAAGGAACTCCTGATGTACCCCACACAGATGGACATGTTCAAGTTGAAAATATTGAAGCTATGGATTAGGGTTTACAAAATATCATCGCCGCCGCTCAAGTTGGGAAAGCTCTCCAAGCTTTTGTTAGCCAGTTACCTGATGTGCGAACTACACCTACTCCAATTAAAAATACATCTTCGAGTTATTAAGAGAATTTATAGACAAATTTCAAAGGGAAAGAATATTGTGAAACACAAGAAGGAGACCCAGGTAATCCAGTTAATTATGATTTACAAAATCTCATACTAACCTTGCAGAAACAGCTTAAGGAGCAAAATGAACGCATAGAACAAATACCCGGAGTACCGCCCGTGATCAAAGGAGTAGACCTAGACAAATAATCCCAACAACCATAAAGGCAAGTGCCGCCCACTCCCAATTCCTAAGAAATTTAAGATGCATGATATTCCAAAGTACGATGGTACAACGGACCCATGTGATCACGTCACTGCATTTACAATGGGTGTCAATGGTAGTGATTTGACTAAGCAGGAGATTGAATCGGTCTTGGTCAAAAAATCGGTGAAACACTCACTAAAGGGGCACTAACATGGTATTCTCTTTTACCAGAAAATTCTATAAATTCTTTTGCTGAGCCTGCAGATTTATTTATCAAAGCACACTCAGGATCTCAAAAAGTTGAAAAGAGAATGGAGGACATCTTCAAAATCAAACAAGGAAATTCCGAGTTACTGAGAGAATTTGTAGATATATTTCAACGGGAAAGAATGTTGCTACTGCGAGTACCTGATACGGGGCAGCCATAGCTTTTGATAGTAATCTGAATGAGAAACTTTCAGAAGTCATGAGGAGACTCAAAGAAAGCCTTTGAGAATTTCCAACATCAACATGGAATGACATCTACAACAAGTATAGTACAAAGATAAGAATTGAAGAAGATATCATTTTGCGGCACAAAACAGAAGAGAAGGTTAGTTCAAGGCATGCAGAATGTTAAAAAATATTTGGTAAAAATAGGTACGAACCTTATAAGGGACCACCAGTAAAGGACACATAGCAACGACATAATAATCAAAGGTATGATCATAAACCTGGACATAGGGAGTCGGGATCTTCGTCAAGGTTCAGAAATAATCTCAACACTCGGGGGTCACGGGACGATGATGGCAGCTTAAAAACATCGTTTGGTGGACACAATCGGACCTGGGTGCCTTTCATTCCCACGCGTTAACCCCGTGTTGATTGTTTCTCATTAACCAAATATTTTACCAATAATGACTGATTTCATAATGCATAAACATAACCATATGATTGATTCACTAACAAGTTCATAATTTATATTTACAACGCCCCATACATATACATAGGCCACAATCCCACAGCTTACATGTCTATGGAGCCTCTAGGATACAAAAAGGGAAATACAATACTTGCCGGTAACAAGGCTCCGGCTATACCTTACAAAACCAAAATGAAATCTAAACCGAGTGGCATGAACCACACAAGTCCCCGAGGAAGAAAGGGGCTCACCAAAACGGGCGAAGGATACTACTGCCGATGAGCTGAAGTGCCTGCTACTGATCCACCTACAATCATGACACGAATGTAGCGCCCTCGGCAAAAGGGACGTCGGTACACTTAAATTGTACTGGTATGTATGGACAAACTTTGTCCCAAGTAAACTCAAGCCATAAATTACATCAACAATTAATTAAGCCAGCCAACCATGTTTCCACATTTTCCTTATTTCAAATAATTCTCACACAAAGCACTTTCTACGATCAACCAATTTAACAATAACCAATCAATCACGTAAAGCACAAGTAGTCAAACAAAGGGGCAATCAGTGCCCCACAGGTTGCAAACTCTCCCTGCTGTCTCCTTTCACAATTTCACATTATTGATTTTTATATCAATTTTCAATAGCAATATCGATCGCTTTCCATCCTTATTGCCCCTGACCACCCTTATTACCTCGGCCACCCTTATCACCCCAACCCACACCTTATTTCCCCACGTTGCGGCGCGCAACACAACCCCGCCTTACAGTTGAAAACACAACAATTTCAAACAGCAATTAAGGTACTACACACAATTTCAACAAGTTCAAATAAGCAACTTACACATTGGTTCATGTTCTCAATTTCTTCTCAAGCCAATATCAAAACCAAGTTACAAGTATTCCAAAATAGAAAATGCCCACATAATCATGTTCAACAATTTACCACAATTAAGGTGTTTCAAATTCCTTCCACAATAAGCCAAATATGCCATCACAATGGTTGTTCCCAATTCTTTACCAATCTCGATTACCTTTTTATCTTTCAATTCATATTTCATACCACACCACACGTAGTTCAACATCAATCAAATGCTCAACAAGGAAATCAAAGAATTACGTAAAATTTCTCAATTTGACACATGCCAAAACAATTCGCACACATTTGGGCGATTTTACAAGAATCAAAATTAGCCATACATACCTGGTGATGAGTTTTCCTACTTTATGCTTACCCACGATATCTTACTCTTGCCAACCTTGTTCTTGAAGACTCTTACTTCTACTCACTTCTTTTTACTAAAAATCAAGTTCAATAATCATGCATGAGTGTAAAAATTCTATTTTTAAAAGCTATTATATGCAAACCTCTCTTTACCCAATTAAAACTGAAAATCAAAGAAAATAGTTAGGGTTTTTACCTTGAAAAGATTGGGGAAGTTGAATCCTTGCCCTAAGATCCCTTGGAATTAAGATGGTTGGAACAATCTTTGAAGATGAAAGATTTCTCTCTCTAAAAACCCTCTCTTCTCTCTCTAATTTTGGTAAGATGATATGATAAAATGAAGAAGAAAGGCGTTATATTAAATAAGAGATCGGGTCAAAATGTTACAAAATCTGGGCCGGGGTCAATTATGCGGTGCACTATGCGACCGTAGAATCAACATGCGGTCCGCATAGTGACCGCAGAATGGCTCAAAAAATTACGCAGGTTCTGTTAAGGAATGCGGCCAAAATGCGGTCCGCATGATTGATCTGCGGTCGCAAAATGCACCGTAGATTTGACATGCGATCGCATATCGACCGCACATTTGACACGATTTTTGGAAACTCTCTGGAACGATTTGCGGCAAGAATGCGGTCCGCATGTCAGGTTTGCGGTCGCATTCTTGACCGCATATTTGACATTTTTCGGAAAAATTAATTCTCTATATTTTTGAAACTTAAATCACTACCAAGGGTCCGAACCGCGGCGAGCAAGCTCGCCGCGAAGAATTCTACGCATTCCTAACATAGGGAGTCGGGATCTTCGTCAAGGTTCAGAAATAATCTCAACACTCGGGGGTCACGGGACGATGATGGCAGCTTAAAAACATCGTTTGGTGGACACAATATTAATGTAACTACTTTCGAACTCGTGGCTATTTTAAGAGGTATTGGAGATAAGGTACGGTGGCCAAAGGAAATGAGGCCGAACCCGAAGAAGAAAGCCTGATCACTAGTGTGAATTCTACAATGATCACGGCCATAAAACTGTAGATTGCAGTTTTTTCGAGGGTGAGGTCGATCATTTATTAAAAAAAGGATATCTCACTGAGTTTTTCAGCGAAAAAGGTAAGCAAGCCTACATGAAAAATAGACAGGAGCCCCCGAAGCTGCCCTCTCCTAAATGGACAGTCAATGTTATAAGTGGAGGAGAAGACATCAATGGTGTCTCTTGTACAACAACCAATAAAATATCCAAAATAACGATCACTCAATGAAAACGGTTACGACATGTGGTGGAGGAGGAAAATATCACGTTCAGTGACGCAGATGCAGAAGGCCTCACGACTCTACATAATGATGCACTGGTAATATCATTACTCATACATGATACTAATGTGAAATGTGTTCTGATTGATCTAGGTAGTTCAATGAATATTATTTTGATACGAGTGTTGCGCGAGAATGCAAGCTGAAGACAAGTTGGTTGCAAAAGCACATACTTTGTCAGGGTTTGATAATTCTAATGTCATAACCAAAGGTGAAGTGTTCTTTACCACCTTTGCGAAATGTGTTGTCAAAGATACTAAGTTTCATGTAGTAAATATGGAGATGGCTTATAACATAATCCTTGGGAGGCCATGGATCCATGATATAGATGTTGTACCCTCAATGTTGCATCAAGTTATTAAATTTCCCTCACCATTGGCAATTTGCCACATTAATGGTGATCAAGAAACGTCGAGAAGCGTAAAATCAATCGCAAATTCGGCCATCAAGGCTCCAAATTGCAATCACATGATGCAGTTAAGGAGGGAGCAGCATCAACCTTAACGGAAAAAAGAGAAATGGATATAGATTCAAGGCCTGCCACTATTCAAGAACCAGAGGAAAATGATAACATCAAAACCACGATAGAAGAACTCGAAGATGCAATATTATTAACATATCAACCTTAAAGGAAGGTGTACATAAGATCCAATCTCATACTCGAGGTAAAACATGAGTTAATTGGATTCTTAAAAGCTAACGTAGATTGTTTTGCATTGTCCCACTCCAACATGACAGGGATACCACCGGAGGTTACGACTCATAAATTAAATGAAGATCCCACATATCCTCCCATTAAGCAAAAGAAGAGGAAACAAGGAGCTTTCAAGAATCAAGTACTTCAAGAAAAAGTTCAAAAGTTACTTACAATAGGATCAATTTGTGAGGTAAAATATCCTAACTGGTTGGCTAATACTATCATGGTTCCCAAGAAAAATAATAAGTGGTGTGTTTGTGTAGATTACACATACCTCAATAAATCCTGCCCGAATGATTCTTTTCCTTTGCCACATATAGACCAACTAATTGATGCTACTGCAGGGCATGAGTTTTTGAGTTTTTTAGATGCGTATTCAGGTTATAATCAAATTAAAATGGATCTGAGAGATGAATAAAAACTTCATTCATAACAGTCAGGGGGACTTACTATTATAAAGTAATGCCTTTTGGTCTAAAGAATGTAGGAGCAACGTATCAAAGGTTGGTTGCTAAAATATCTCAGGAACATTTAGGCAAAACCATGGAAGTAAATACAGATGATATGCTAGTTAAGTCTCTGCATTCAAAGGAACATATATCACATTTATCTAGAACATTTGAAATTTTGCGCAAATATAACTTGAAATTGAATCCGAAAAATGTGCATTTGGTGTAGTATCAGGAAAATTCTTAGGCTTTCTTGTTTCTAACCATGGTATTGAAGTAAATTCAGCTCCAATTAAGGCCATTGAAGAAATTCCTGACGTACTTTCCAATAAAAAAGAAGTTCAAAGATTGATAGGAAGAATTGCAGCTTTGGGAAGATTCATCTCAAAGTCATCAGAGAAAATTTTTAAGTTCTTCTCAGCTCTTAAGAAGCAAGATAATTTTGTATGGAATGAAGAATGCCAACAAGCACTTAGAAACTTGAAGAAATATTTGTGAAATCCTGCACTACTAGCAAAACCTAAGGTTGGTAAGAGACTTTTTATCTACCTTGTTATTTCAGAAGTCGCGGTAAGTGCAATTTTGGTTCGGGAAGAACAGGGTAAACAATTTCCTATCTATTCTGTTAATAAATCATTATTAGATGCAGAGTCACGGTATCCGCAATTAGAGAAATTAGCACTAGCTTTAATCATGGCATTTAGGAAACTAAGACCATATTTCCAATGTCACCCAATTGCTACGATAACTGCATTTCCCTTACGTAACATATTGCATAAACATGAGTTGTTAGGAAGATTAGCTAAATGGGCTATAGAATTAAGTGAGTATGAAATCACGTATCTACCTAGAACAGCAATAAAATCCCAAGTACTGGCGGATTTCGTAGTTGATTTCATCCAAAGGATGCAGATGGAAGCCGATAAAGAGATTCAAGTGCTTAACGGAGCAAATTCAGGGGTATGGAATTTATTCACTGATGGGTCATTTAACATTAAGGGTGCAGGCTTAGGAATTGTTTTAGTACCACCCACGGGAGGCACTATTAGGAAAGCTATCAAATGTTACTCTATAATTAACAATGAAGCAGAGTATGAAGTTGTGATTGCAGGTTTAAAATTGGCACGAGAACTGGGTATAAGTCAAGTAGTGATCAAAAGTGACTCTCATCTCGTGGTTAACCAAATACTGGGGACTTATACAGCTTGATAAACAAGGATGCAACAATACTTGGAAAAGGTACAAGAGATGATAAATAAATTCCATACTTGGAAAATCATCCAAATTCCAATGGATGACAATGTTAAAGCGGATGCCTTAGCTAATCTTGCATCTACAACGGATGTAACAAACGACACCAATGCTTCAGTTATACATGTATTCCATTCGGTCCTCGGCCCTGATAATAATGAGGTAAATTATAATAATTAACTTGGGATTGGAGAAATGAAATTGTAGCCTTTTTACAATATGGAACCATCGCTGATGATAAGAATAAAGCTTGTGCGATCCGGAAGAAGGCCGCTCATTACTGTTTACAGCATGGCAATCTTTATCGAAAGATATTCTGTGGTCCCCTAGCAAGGTGCCTCAAACCTTCTCAAACAGAGTATGTAATGAGAGAAATACATGAGGGTCATTGCAGGAACCACACTGGAGGAATATCGCTGGTAAGAAATCTAATCAGAGCGGGATATTATTACCCAAAATGGAAGAAGAAGCGGAAAGTTTTGTAGCTAAGTGTGAAATATGCCAAAGGTACCGTAACAATATGCACTGACCAGCAGAATTTCTTCATCCAGTCATGGCACCGTAGCCATTTATGAAATAGGGGATGGACATAGTAAGACCATTGCCACAAGCCAAGGGACATGTAAAAGTTTTACTCGTTCTTACCGATTATGTTACTAAATGGGTAGAGGCAAGAGCATTCAAACAGGTTCGCAATAAAGAGGTTAGAGATTTCATTTGGAGAAACATTATCTGCTAGTTTTTTGTGCCAAAAGAAATATTATGTGAAAACGGTCCTCAATTCATTACAGAAATCACTAATTTTTTTCAAAGTTGGAAAATAAAGAGGATTACATCTACACCTTATCATCCAGTAGATAATGGGAAGGCAGAATGAACAAAGAAAGTGATCATAAATAACTTGACAAAGCGATTAGAGGAGTTAAACGGTAATTGTCCTGAGGTGTTACCCGAAGTTTTGTGGGCATATCGCACAACAACAAAAATGAGCACAGGCGAAACACCCTTCTCTTTGGTCTATGGAGCTGAGGCATTAATACAGGTTGAGATAGGAGAACCAAGTATGAGATTTTCACAAGCGGCACATGATTCCAATAAAGAAGAGATGCGAGTCAATTTGGATCTACTTGAGGGCCGAAGGGAAGCTACACTAATAAGGATGGCTGCACAGGAGCAAGTGATCAAACTGTATTACAACAAGAAATCACGCTTGAGATACTTCAAAATTGGTGACTTCGTGCTCAAAAAGGTTTTCCAATCCACGAAGGCACCCAATACGGGTAAGTTAAGTCCAACTTGGGAAGGACCCTACAGGGTTCGAGCTATCGCTGGAAAGGGAGCATATGAATTGGAGACAATGGATGGAAAAGTACTTCCCTCAAATTGGAACGCCGTTTATTTGAAGAGATACTATTCTTAAGGAAAAAACCCGTAAGTAGGTATCGCCTTGTTAAATTTAACTTTTTTGAATTATTAAAATTGTTTGGATGATAGGCAAAATGCTTGCCCTTACTAAATGATGAGTCACGACCTGTAAGGCCAAATGGGATAAATTAAAAATGCTAGCCCAGGGTTATAATTATTCTGATAGTAATACAAACGGGTTAAGCAGTCTTCATCTATAATTGCATCCCCGAGTCCCGTACATATTTATGTTTCAGGAAAAGGACCAGAGACCAGATAAAGAGACTATCAAGTGCTCGAGGCTTCATACTTTAACATTCAAACACTTGGGGGACTATACAAAATATGCAGTCATATGTAAAAGGCAAGAAGATTCAGCAAAGATCAAGCCTTAGAAGAGCCAAGTGCAGGGAAAAGAAGTTAACAAATCATTGGCACTCATCATAGTATTCATTCCCATGACAACAATGGAGTCACTTCTAAAACTCTTCCTAAAGTATTTTGGTACTTACTGTGTAGGTGATCATCAACGTACCTCATGCTAGTTATGATACTGAAAAATAGTTACGGGTAAAGATTGTGCATTAAAACGGGTTATGAGGAAAAACCCTGTATCTATTATTTTTTTTAATGTAAATTTGTTACAAGAAAAATAGTTACGAGAAAGTTAAAGATGTAATGAAAATACATGTGAAGTATTATTCCGCAAAACATGTCAAGGTTCAGAAAGAAAACAATTTTTGACAATGTTATTCCAAAGAAACATGTGCGTTCCTATTGCTTTTATCGTATGATAACACCACTATGAAGTTGAGACGTCTTCTTCATCAAGTGTCAAAATATAAAAGGGCCATCTTTTATAAACCTCGTGATATTTAGTCATGAGGTTAATAGAAGCATTTTCAAAAAATTAAAATGTAGATTATTCTATAAGTCCTTAACAATAAAAGGCACGAATAAAACAAAACAAAAGTTTAGCGAAAAAACTTTATAATATCAAAAGATTGAGTATATAAACTTAGCATTATCAATAAAATGCCCCTTAAACAAAACTTGGGGACTTTAAAAAAAGGAGTTCAATTACGAAAACATCCTAAGAAGGATCACTAGAAGAAGGTTGACTTTCAACCATGTGAGAAGGAATATCAACAAGCGAAGCTTCAACTTGGCTAGCAAAAAGAGGCATGGAAGAACTTGAGGGAGGTGTGATACTCGTAGTAACTTTAATAGAAACAGGAACTTCAACCATGAGAGTATCAACCACGGGAGTTTCAGCCAAGGGAATCTCAACATCAGGAGAAGATAAATCATGTGGTTGTTCTACTCGAGCAATGGTCTCATTTACCTTGGCCAGTTCAGCTTCTAGGTTGAAGTTCTCTTGAATTATTTTAACCAAGGCATTGCAGCGAGACTTCAAAAATGTCCAACTCACCTCAATATTGGACTACTCCTCAAGCAGCTCATATTCTCTTTCCTAATTAGCCACTTCATTCTTAAGTACTTCATTTTTGCTCAAAACAGATCTATAAGATGACTTAAGAGTGGCATGGGAATTCTCCAAGAATCGGATCTTATCTATTGAATCTCACAACTCTTATTGAGCCCGTGAAAGATTAAGAGCTAAATCTCCCGCTTGTGTCTCCCTCTGAGCCAGTAAAGCTTTCAGAGCCTTATTCTCTTCATTGATTTTGGACAACTGCTTTGAGAAGGAAGACTTAAGATGTTCTTTTCCAACTCATCTTGGCTTGAAGGTGCCTTGGTTTTCACCATCTCAGAGGATAGGGTTTGAACCTACTTCTGCAAGGCATTTTTCCTCTCCTCCAAAATCCCCATATCAATGTAAGTACTTTCATACTGGCCCATCCACTTGTTTGCTTCTAGTTAATAGTTATGGGCAGCTTTTTCAGCCTCAGCAGCTGATTTCTCTAAATCCCGAGCTAGTAGTTCCAAAGTAGAAACTCAATTCACCAATTCTATACCAATAAGGTTGGCCTACATAAACAGAAAACAAAATCAGGAATCATAAAATCCGAAAACTTAAAGAAGAAAAAAAGTTAAGGAAGTACCTTTAAGGAATTGTGAACAATTTCGTTTATGAGAGTTGCATTAGTGTGACTCTCAAGTTTTGCCTTCTCAATAGGTCCGATCAAAGGCTCGAGCCAAGTGTCCACCTGCCCAGATTTCCTTTGCATACTAATTATGGCAGGAACCTCGAGAGTCATACTTCTCATAGTCAAACCCCCGCTTGAGTGTCCTGCTTGAGTATGGCTAATAGAAGAGGCAGGGACTGTTGAAAGAGGGGTGATGGAAGAACTAAAAACGAAAAAGGTAGGCAAGGATGCAGTGGTAGTAGAAGGCAATGGAGCAATTATAAGAATGGAAGAAAATAGGGTAGAATCATTTACAACAGGTCCTAAAGACCCGAACCGCTACTAAAACCACTTATGAAAAGCTGGTTTATAGACTAGTGAATATCAGGGGGAGGTGAAACATTGTCAACAGGTATGACAACCGGTGTGATAATCAGTTTGGAAATAGATGGTTAAGGAGAAGTACTAACTTCAACTTCCATAATAGCCCGTCTCGTGGTTCGGGGTTTCGACACTAAAGAGCCCTCATCTTCTTCCTGAGAATCGTCCTCATCAGTGGGCGTTCTCCATTCGGGCCCAAGAGTATGTTTGAAGAGGAACATGCACTTCGAAGATCTTGAGAGGCTAAAATGGTTTCTGGGTAACTCCCCAAATGGTAAAACCAAATAAACAAAAGGATAGCAATTAGAAATACAAAAAAGAAGAGGTAAGGGAAAAAAAGAAATTCTTACCGTGGGTCTTAACCTTCCAACCATAACGTCTGGAGAGAATACAAATATTCTCTAACGGTCCCAGCATTTATTATTCTTAAAATGTTGTATCTTTATACCGATACTTACGTGCAAAATTCCACTTTCCAGGGAAGCGTATGTTCTTTTCACCCACTAAACCAGCAGTGGGGGCAACAACGTGCCGGGCATACCATCCACGATCTTTAACATCCTAAAGGTTAACTAAAACCCTATTGCTCCTAGCCGCTAAACCGAACACGCCATTTCAGAATAACCTAGGTGAATAGAGCTAGATAAGGCGAGGAAAGGTGAACTCAACCTCAACCATATTCGTGAGGTGCCTCAAGCAAGCTACGACCCTTCAGACAATATGGCCAATCTGACCCAAGCACGTTGAAAAAATTATAGAAGACTAAAATAACCGGTGTCACAAGTCTGAGCCTGTAATATACGAGTGTCAACCTACTAAATATTGTTCTAATGAAATGTGGAATAAAACAAATAAGATAGATGGAAGATTAGGACTGCGGACGTCATGCAGCTACCTTGATGCTCTCGGATATGATGCTCGACAGAGAAAGTCTCACTCAGCCTTAGTGGGTGCACCTGAATCTGCACACAAGGTGCACAGCCAAAACCCTAGCTTGATATGCCTTTGCCTCTCAAATCGACCTCCTCGTGCGCCTAATCTGATCAAAACCACAATGAATACATCATCATATGCTAATGGAACAATACCCAATCGAAAGGAATCAAGAAATAACAAAAATCTCGAAATTAGCAAAAGTCGAGCCCCGGGCCCACTTCACGAATTTAGAAAACTTTATATCAATGGGTTCCTTATCTTGCTACTAGTCTGTACATATAAAGTTATCAAAATTGGAGTCCAATTGACCCCTCAAATACCCTCTTAACTCTCTTAAGTTCAAGCCCTAACCTCCATTCTTACTCTGTAATTCCTTTGTTTTTCAGTCTAAATTCTTGTATTAACACCTTAGAATTATGTGTAATATTCAGAAATACTTACCTCAAAAAAGGCACTTGATTTCCCTCTTCCAACTCGCCCAAATTCTCCAAGTCCGGAGTAAAAAATATGAAACCCTTTAAAAATTGGCGAAGGAGAAATTGAATAGCACTAACCAGTCATTTCCGCATCTACGTCTCCTCAGCCGCATCTACGGCCCTGCTTATGCGGTCAATGCACTGCTTTTGCAGATATTTCTGCTTCAGCGGTTGAATTCCCGCACTTGCAGTTTCCTTTTAATTCTGCAGACTCCGCATTTGCGGTCACTTCGTCATATCTGCGCAGCCACTCCACACCTGTGATACCTGCCACTTCTGTGGCTCACATCTCGCTTCTACGGTCCCATATTCCGCAGATGCAAAAATACCATAAGCAGATGCAATGATCTTAAGTTCACAAACAAAAACTTCGTGTTAACCACCCAAAATCACCCCGAGGCCCCGAGAACTCAACCAAAAGTACCAAAACCTCCTATAACATTAGTCAAACTTGTTCCAATCATTGAAACACCTCAAACAACACCGAAACCATCAAATTACTTCGGATTCAAACCTATGTTCTTCTAAAACTTCCGAAACATGCATTCGATCAAAACCTCAACCAAATCACCTCCGAATAACCTAAAAGATTCCACACACATCCCAAATCACCTAACGAAACTACATCAACTCTCAAAATTCCATTCCGACCCTCGGATCAAAATCTCACCTATCAACCAGAATTTAAGGAAAATACTAACTTCGCCAATTCAAGCCTAATTCTATACCAGACCTCCAAAATCACTTCCGAACACCCTTTTAAGTCACAAATCACTTCACAAATCTAACTAAATCACCAAAAATCACATTCGAGCCTTCTAACTCATAAGTCAACATCCGGTTGAATTTTTAAAACCAAACCTTCCTTAAAGAGACTAAGTGTCTCATTTCCTACCAAAACCAATCTACCCAATTCGACTCGTTCCCACAATATACTGATAATGAGACATAAAAAAGCAAAAATAGGGAAAGCGAGGCGGTAAATCATGAGACGACGGGTCGGGTTGTCATATCCTCCTCAACTAAAATAAATGTTCGTCCTCGAGCGAGTCAAGAAACATACCTGAAGTCTCAAATAGGTGGGGATATCTACTTTGCATTTGTTGCTTGGTCTCCCAGGTAGCCTCCCCCACGGGCCGACCTCTCTACTGTACCTTCACCGAAGCAACATCCTTTGACCTCAAATTTCGAACCTGGCAATCCAAAATAGCTGCTAGCTCTATATCATAAGTAAAATCGCCCTCCAACTAAACTGTACTGAAATGAAGGACATGGGACGGAACCCCAATATACTTCCAAAGCATAGAAACATGGAAAACCAATCTCCTGAATATATAACTCTGCCAGCCACTCTGAAGAATAAGTAGTACAAATAGGGATGAAGTGCACGGACTTTGTCAGCCTGTCTACAATCACCCAAATAGCATCAAACTTCTTCAAAGTCCATAGGAGTCTGGTAACAAAATCCATAGTGATCCTCTCCCACTTCCACTAAGGAATAACCATTTGCTGATGTAAGACACCCGGTCTCTGATGCTTATATTTTACCTGCTGACAATTGAGACATCAAGCTACTAACTTCACAATATGTCTCTTCATCCTCTACCACCAATAGTGTTGTCTAAGATCCCGATACATCTTCGTGCCACCCGATTGGATGGAATACCATGAGCTATGTGACTCCTACAATATCAACTCCCAAAGCCCACCCATATTGGGAACGCAAATTTGGCTCTGCATCCTCAACATACCATCATCCCCAATAGTCACGTCTTTAGCATCATCATGTTGAACTCTGTCCTTAAGGAAAAGTAAATGCGGATCATCATATTGGCGCTCTCTGATGCGGTCATATAAAGAAGACAGAGAAACCACGCAAGCTAACACCCAACTAGGCTTTAAAAATTCTAATCCACAACCCGATTGGCCAAGGCCTGAGCGTCAACTAAAAATGGCCTCTCCTCAACTTGAATGTATGCCAAGCTCCCCATACTCATTGCCTTTTGGCTCAATTCATCGCCCAATACATTGGCCTTTCCTAGATGATACAGAATGGTAATATGATAATCCTTAAGCAACTTTAGACACCTCCGCTACCTCAAATTGAGGTCCTTTTGCTTGAATAAATTGTCACGCCCCAAATCGGTGAGTACCTCACAAGATACACCATACAAATAATACCTCCAAATCTTCAATGCATGAACTATAGCGCCAACCCCAAATCATGGACACGGTAGTTCTTCTCATGGGGATTCAACTGAGAAAAAGCATAAGCAATAACGCTACACTCCTGCATCAATACACAGCCAATCCCAACTTTTGAATCATCATAATATACAGTATATAAACCTGAAGATGATGGCAAAACCAACACTGGAGCTCTGGTCAAAGTAGTCTTGAGCTTCTGAATTCTTTCCTCTCACTCGTCCGACCATACAAATGGAGCGCCCATCTGAATCAACTTGGTCAAGGGCGATGCAATAGATGAAAAACCATGAACAAACCAGCGATAATACCCCGCCAAACCAAGAAGCTACGAATTTTCGTGGCTGAGGATGCTCTAGGCCAACTCTGCACTACCTCTATCTTCTTCGAATCAATCGGAATATCCTTGTTGGAAACGCCGTGTCACAAGAAAGCCACTGAACCAAGCTAGTACTCAAACTTGGAATACTTTGCGTAAAGTTTCTCCTCTCTCAAATGCTCTGCGTTCTCCTCCTGACTACGCGAGTATACCAGGATATCATCAATGAACACAATAACAAATGAATGCAGATAAGGCCGAAATATACTATTCACCAAATGCATGAACGCAGCTGGGGCATTGGTCAGCCCAAAAGACATGACAAGAAACTCATAGTGACCATATTTAATCCTAAAAGGAGTCTTAAGAATATCTGACTCCCTGATCTTCAACTGGTGATAACCCGAACGAAGATCAATCTTGGAGAACGCCCTTGCTCCCTAAAGCTGGTCAAATAAATCATCAATGCGAGTCAAGGCATACTTGTTCTTCACAGTTACTTTGTTCAACTTCCTATAATCGATGCACATCCTCATCATTCCATCCTTCTTCTTTTAAAACAGGACTGGTGCACCCCAAGGTGACACACTCGGCCGAATAAACCCCTTATCTAGGAGCTCCCAAAGCTGCTCTTTCAATTCTTTCAACTGTGATGGTGCCATACGATATGCTAGAATGGAAATGGGCTGAGTGACCGGCACCAAATCAAAACCAATATTGATATCCCTGTTCGGGGGCATGCCCAGCATATCTGTAGGAAAAACATCAATAAAATACCTCACCACTAGGACAAAACCAATGCTAGGTGTCTCAGCTCCAACATCCCTCACAAACGCCAAATAAGAAGGAAAACCCTTCACAAGCATACGCTGGGTCTTTAAGAAAGAAATAACTCTACTTGTGGCATATTCAGTCATACCACGCCACTCAATCCGCGGAATAATCGACATAGCCAAATTGACTATCTTAGCATGGCAATCTAGAATAGCCTGACACAGAGATAACCAATCCATGCCAAAATGACATCAAAGTCCACCTTGATCAATAACAATTGATCAACTCGGGTCTCCAGACCCCCAATAATCACAACACATGAATGGTACATACGGTCCACAACTACAGTATCGCCCACTGGGGTAGACACATGGACAGGTTAAGAAAAAGACTCTCGGGGCGTACCAAAATAACGAGCAAAATATGAAGACACATGAATAGGTGGAACCGGGATCAAATAATATAGAGGCATTTCTGTGGAAGACTGAAACAATACCTATAATGATAGCATCTGAAGCAAAAGCATCTATCATACCTGTCATAGAATAAAAATGAGCACGGTCACCGTCTAATCGACCTCCACCTCTAGGCGGCCCCTGGCTACCTGACCTCTACCCTTGGCTGACTGGACGGGTGATGAAGTAGCTGGCGCAGAAGTCGAGGGATGATCCCTTTACTGAGACTGACCACCACGAAGTCAAGTACAATGCCCTCCCATATTCCCAAACTCTCCGCACTTACAATAACTACCCGGTACTGGAGATGGGGACTAAAGAGAACGCAATGGAGTGACTAGCAGGTGCACTTGGTGTATAAGAACTCTAAGCTGATAGGGCATGAGATGAACTATGGGATGGGAGGGTGCTAAGTGAAGACTAGCCCTGTTGGGACCCATGATGATCATGGTCTGAAGATGCCCCACGATACTCTGGACGGACTGAATGAGCAGACCTAAAAGAATGACCTCTACCTCGCTGGAACTAACCTCTCGACGGAGCAACACTGAACTGCCAATCCTCGATGCCTCTTGGCCTCCCTCTCCTCTCGCTCTCTATGGCGAACTGACTCCATCTCATGAGAGATATCCACCACTTTCTTAAACATGTCACCCAACAGTCTCTCTCTAGTCATCAGAATATGGATATGGTAGTTAAGGCCATCCATAAACATCCTAATCCTCTCGAAATCAGACGGAATCATCCAAGTAGTATGACGAGCCAACTATGAAAACCTCATCTCGTGAGTCACGGTCATATCCCCTACATCAACCACTCAAACTGCCTAAGCATCTCCTCTCTGTGGGACTGGGGTACATACTTCTCTAGGAATAGAGCAGAGAACTACTACCAAGAAAGAGATGCTGCACCAACAGGACTACGCCTCTAAAAATCCTCCCACCAAGTAAAAGCAGCCCTCATGAACTAGAAGGTAGTAAATGCCACACCATTTGACTCAAGAATTCCTATGGTACGGAGCATGCGCTGTCACTTGTCAAGAAAACTCTAGGCATCCTCGCCCTCGGCACAACCGAATGTCGGAGGCTGGAGTCTACCAAACCTCTCAAGACGATGCTGCTCATCGTCTAGCATAACTTGAACCACAAAGTCCTAAACGGGTGCAACCGGCAGAGCTAGAGGTACTCTTGGCGTCTGAAATCCCTGCACTACCTGCTCAAGTATATGAGCAGCGGGGGTCTGATTGTCTCCCCCAGCCTCTGTTGTAGTTGCTGTAGTGGTGGCTAAAACTGCCTAAACCAGGCCAGTACAAACTGACAAGTTCTGTGCCAAGGCCTCCTAAAGACCCGAAATGGTGCCTGAATAGGTGGATCAGCTGGTGCTGCCCCGGCTGCTCTGCCTCTGCCACGACCACGATGTCCACGACCTATGGTGGCCTCAGTGGGTGGTATTGGTGGTAGTCTTACCTGTCTGGTAGCTAGTGTCCTCACCATATGTGAAAGAATAGAATTATAGAAGTTTAGTTCCCAGTTCAACAAAGCCACACGATAGGAATTTCAAGAATGTGAAGTTCTTCCTAAAGGTTCTGTAGCCTCTCGAGGATAAATACAGACGTATCCATATTGATCCATGAGACTCTACTAAACCGGCTCATAACTCACGAGACCAAGTAACCTAGGCTCTGATCCCAACTTGTCACAACCTCAACCCCGATCATGTTGGCTCCCAACATATTGCTAGGAAAACCCGACCCATCTTAACAACCTTAACCCTTTTTATACAGTTCATGATTCAATTAACACAAATAATTACTAAGTCATAATACTGAAACTCTTAAATATAGTTAAAACATGCGAAAACCCCAAATAGAAATACTACTACACAGCCCAAAGAATTTGGTGTCACAAGTCTGAGCCTCTAATATATGAGTGTCAACCTACTACAAATTGTTCTGAAGAAATACAAAATAAAACAAATAGGATAGATAGGAAGATTAGGACTGCGGACGTCATGCAGCTACCTTGATGATCCTGGATATGATGGTCGACAGAGAAAGTCTCACTCAGCCTCAGTGGATGCACCTGAATCTTCACACAAGGTGCAGAGAGTAATGTGAGTACTTCAAACCCAAATAGTAATAAACATAAATAAAGGCTCATATTTACAATGTAAGCTATAACTACAGTAGTTTAAACCAGTTAATATTAAGTTAATAAACCAATAAAGACAATTATGCTACAACAGATAAGTAATGAATGACAATCAAATAATAAATGCAATACGTAATACGGTACTCTCTAGTACCCGCTGCGGCATGCAGCCCACTCCATTTATTTATCATCGACGACGCTCACTGGGGGTGTGCAGACTCTGGGAGGGGCCCCGTACGGTCCAGCCATAATATCAAGCCATCCCGTCGCATCCGTTAGGACCTAAGCCTCATAAAAATATCAATATAATACTGCTGCGGCGCGCAGCCCAATCCCAAACTCAGTCCAAAATCACATAAGCCCCTCGGGCACAATAATAAATAAATATTCAGCCCAAACTTCATTAAAAATATTATTTATGTTCCGAGTTGAGAACGAGTTGTTGAGTTTGCATAATAGAATTAAATACTAGGATTGAGTTCAATTATATGTAAAATTGGTAAGAAGCCAGTAATAGCAATCCCTGAAGCATTTAATCAGTTCGCACGAGGCCCAATTATGACAATTAATCCATTATTATAAGGATATCAACCAAGCTTCAATCAAATAGGTAGTTATTTTATTAAGCGGGATGGACCAAGTAATAATTCCCAACAGTGCTCTACCCCACGCCCGTTATTTGGCGTAGAAATCACCTCAATTCGGGGTTTCAACCCCTCAACACAACATTTACATTTATTACTAACCTCAAGCCGACCAAAATCCTAGCTCGCCATGCCCTTTCCTCTCAAATTAACCTCCTCATGCCCCGAATCTGATCAAAACCACAACGAATGCGTCACCATATGCCAATGGAACAATACCCAATCCAAAGGAATCAAAAAATAACAAAAATCTCGAAATTAGCGAAATTCGAGTCCCTGAACCACTTCACTGAATTCAAAAAACTTTAGATCAATAGGTTCCCTATCTCACCACGAGTTCGTACATATAAAAGTTTAGAAAATTGGAGTTCAATTGACCCCTCAAATCCCCATTTTAACTCTCTTAAGTTCAAGCCCTAACCTCCATTCTAATTCTTTAATTCCTTAGTTTTCAGTCTAACTTCATGAATTAACACCTTATAATTGTGTTTAATTCAGATTCAGAAATACTTACCTAAAATAAGTCCCTTGATTTCTCTCTTCCAACTCGCCCAAATTCTCCAAGTCTGGACTGAAAATATGAAAACCTTTAAAGATTTGCGATGGAGAAATTAAATAGCAGTGACTAGTCATTTCCGCATCTGTGTCTCCTTAGCTGCATCTGCGATTCCCGCTTCTATGGTCAGTGCACCGCATCTGCGGTTGAATTCCCGCACTTGCGCCTTCCGCTTCTACGGAGAAAACTCTGCATTTGCGGTTTCCCCTTAATTCTCCAAAGTCCGCATCTACGGTCAATTCGTTGTATCGGTGAGTCCACAGATGCGGTCAGTCACTCCACACCTGCGATACCTGCCGCTTATGCAACTCACATCTCAATTATGCAGTCCCATTTCCGCAGAAGGGAAAATACCAGAAACAACTGCAATAATCTTAAGTTCACAAACCAAAACTTCCCATTAACAATCTGAAATCACCCCGAGGCCCCTCGGACCTCAACCAAAAGTACCAACACCTCGTATAACATCATTCAAACTTGTTCTAATCATTGAAACACCTCAAACAACACCAAAACCATCAAATTATTTTGGATTCAAGCCTAAGTTATTCTAAAACTTCTGAAACACGCATTTAATCAATAACCCAACCAAATCACCTCCGAATAACCTGAAACTTTGCACACACATGCCAAATCATCTAACAAAGCTAAAAAAACTCTCGAAATTCCATTCCTACTCTCGAATCAAAGTCACACCTATCAACTGGGATTTTCCAAAATACTAACTTTGCCAATTCAAGCCCAATTCTACACTGGACCTCCAAAATAACTTCTGAACACACTCCTATAACACAAATCATCCATCAAAGCTAACTGAATCATCAGAATTCACATCCGAACCCTCTAACTCAATAGTCAACATCTGGTTGACTTTTCCAATATAAGCCTTCCTTAAAGAGACTAAGTGTCTCATTTCCTTCTAAAATCAACCCAGTTCGACTCGTTCGCACAATTCACTGATAATGAGACATAAAGAAGCAAAAAATGGGGAAAGTGAGGCGGTAACTCATGAGGCGACGGTTCGGGTCGTCACAACCTTCAAGAACTTTTCCCTTCATCCATATGAAATAACTGTAGAATAGTTTGTTTGATAGGGTTTGCAATTATTTGAGAAATAAATTTTTGATTTCTCAAAATTTATAGTTTGACCTGAATGGTGTGTAAACTGAGTGGGAGTATTCAAAATGTATTTACAGGATGAAGCTGTAATTTGAGATGTAAATATAATGTCACCCGCAAATAATAAATGCTATAGTTGAGGTCCCTTTTCTATTAAAGAAATCGGTATCCACGTGTGATAGTCAACTGCTGTGTTTATGCTTCTTGATAACATTTCCAAGCATAAAATAAATAGATAAGGTGATAAGGGGTCACCACGTCTAATGCCTCTTGATGGTGTAAAATAATCAGTTGGATTACCAATAATTAAGATTGAAATAGAAGTAGTAGTTATGCAAGACATAATTAATTTGATAATATCCTTGGGGGAAATTTAAGGTTATTAGTGTGTGATGAATGAAAGACCGTTCTAAGTTGTAGAAAGCTTTTTCAAGATCAAGCTTTAGTAGCATATTTAATTTATTTGTCACGCCCCAAATCGAGGGACATAACCGGCGTCTGACCGGGTAGCCCCAGTCAAGCGGACTTGGTGTGATGACCCGGACCTTCGTCACGTGAATTACCACCCCATTATCTTGCATTTACATGTTTTATGCTTTTATATCAGTGTTAGAGTTTATCGGGTGAGTTAGGAGTGATTCGGGTTGAAAATGAGGCATATAGCCTTTTTGAAGGAAGCTTGAATATGGAAAGTCAACCTGGAGTTGACTATTGAGTTAGAGTGCTCGAAATCGGATTCTGATGATTCGACTAGTTTCGGGGGATCATTTATGACTTAGGGGAGCAATCGGAATTGAATTTGGAGGTCCGGTGTAGAAATAGGCTTGAATTGGCTAAGGTTGAATTTTGGCGAAATCCGAACGGTAGGTGAAATTTTGATCCGAGGGTCGGAATGGAATTCCGACAATTCCTGTAGCTTCGTCATGTGATTCTGGATATGTCCGCAAATTTTCAGGTCATTCGGACGTCGTTTGGTCGGGTTTTAGATTGAATGTTAGTTTCGGAAGTTTGAGTTGAATCCTAGGCTTGAATCCGCTATAATTCGATGATTTCTGTGTTTAAGGGCGTGTTTTTATGATCAGAACAAGTTCGTATCGTGTTTTGGAGTGTGTTGGTGATTTTCGTTGGGGTCCCGGGGGCCTCAGGGTGAATTCAGACCATCATCCGGGCATTTTGAGACTTAGGAATCTGTAGAAAAATTGCAGAAAACTGTGCAGGATTTTAAGCCTTCGCGTTCGCGAGGCTAAGGCCGCGTTCGTGTAGGCTGGGTTAAGATGAGCAAGATCGATCCCACAGAGAATTAACCTACCAATTGCAACTATCACAACCCCAAAAGTACTTCCGAATCAAGTTCCCAAACTTTGAATATATATTTGTGTGATTTTCGAATATCTACTTTGCAATAATTAAAAATTCTTGAAAGAAAGAATTGAATGTAGAGTAAAAATAATATTAAGAGAAGGACTAAGGTATTGATTTTCCCTATTGATGGAATCCCTTATCGTTATGCTCATAAAATTGTTAATATATTCTATCAATCATGAACGCTATGTGTATCGTAACCCTCTCCCGAGCAATTACAATAATTTACTAGTGCACTCTCCCGAGCTACCCTAGCTAGCTTTAATTTGAATAGTTCACTTAAGATTGCACCCAAGACTTCGTTATTCCTAACCCCGTCTTTACGCCTAAAGTTATAGATTCCTCCAATAACATAGGTGTGGTGTTGTTCAACAATATACCTAAATATGCACTCTTTTCCAAGTTATGCACACTAAATAGGCACCGCTAATTGGGGATCCTACCAATTAACTACAACAAGAATGAAGTTGAACAAATAGAAATCTAAGTCACAATTTGTAATCACATAAACGATAAGTTCATCACCCAATAGGTTCCATCAAAACCTTAGAAAAGGATTTAGCTACTCATGCTCAAAGAAACAAGAATAATAATTGAAATCATAAATAAATACTCGATATAAAATAAAAGAATGAGTTGAGAGAGTTCTCTCTTACTAATTGTCTTGCAAAAGTATTGAAATAAAGACAACATGCCTCTATTGGGCAAACTAGGAGTTTATATAGAGGTTCTAGGGCTAAAAAAACTAAGTTTGAGTCCAATTAGGAGAACTGTGCGTCGCCTTCCGCGGTTGGTTCGCGGCTGCGAGCTGACCGCGAACAGCAAAACTTCAGAAAGCCTCATTATTCGCGGTTCATCCGCGACCGCGAATGAACCGCGGAGGAACAGTCCTGCGGATTTTTCTCTGCTTCTTCCAGCTCTTTTCACTTTAGCTCTTCTCTTGGCCTTTTCATCAACATATGACTTCAAAATACTCTTCTTAGCATCCATTGCATCACATGTACCTATAACACACAAACAAACACTAATCAAAGCATTTTGTCCTCATAAACAACATAAATACCATAATAAAGTGTGATTATTTAGGGCATAAATATAGTCAAATTCACCTATTATCAATATCTCACACTTAAACCTTTGCTCGTCCTCGAGCAACCTTAATCACACTTTAGGCCAATTTTATTTATGTCTCCCCCAAAATATATCACAAAAGCTATTTTTCATGATTAACCTAAGATATGTACAATCTTTACCTAACCGCAAACTCTCATGCCCGCACATTATTACTTACTCTACTTATTACCAAAAACTTGCAAATTTACCTTCTTCCTCTTGAATTACATGCCCTCACAAAATTTATTGAGAGAAGTTCCCACACATTAACAATTCAAAAACATGGAACTTATAAATATCGGAAAAATTCACTCACTCTCAACAAAGAACATTTATATGCATACAGACACACCATAGGCTTGCCCCTAGTGTAATACTCCACTAATCGAGTTATTCAATCATAGATCAAGAGGTCTTTAAGGGTTGTAATGTTGGCTATGGGACGGGTAGGATACTTTTGGTTATAGTGACTAGCCTCCCTAAGCACTTTTCTTTTCCTTTTCACAACTTCCCTTTTAGTTTTCTTCCTTAAGTCTCCCATAAACATTTCTTCACCTTTCTTTACTTTTAACCCCCACTTTTCTTTTGTTGATGTAACTGGCCTTTCTAATTTTTATATATTCATTGATATAGCTCTTTGTCTCATTGCTTTGCAACATTATTTTGGACCAGTTCACTATTTTCTACCATTAATTCTTGATTTTCCCTTTTTCACTTTCCCTTCACCCCACACTTAAACTTTTGCATATTCATTACAATACAAGTGCTTCTAGAAGGTAAAGTAGAACATTATACATATTTGATGGACATTCAAGGGTTATCAAGGAATAGGCTTTAGGCTCAAAGGGGTTAACTAAGATATAATGTACGGGTGAATTCATATCTGTTGGTATATGGGGTTACACAAAGAAATGCCTCTATCCTTTCTACAACCAAACAACTTCTATTTCGCTTTGCAAACACACAGGGCAAGTTCTAGGCATCATGTAAAGCATACAATGTAAGTAAAATCTCACACACACATGGCATGCAACTCATTTGGAATCCAGTTTATCTACAAAGTCCTATTGATGTTCAAGCAAGCATTATTGTGCAGTTTAAGGCATATTGAGATTCTACAGTCAAGCTTAGAAGATACATTCTCAAGTTCAATTTACGCTTTTGCTAATGTGCATATTCGGGGTTACATGTTGCCCTTTTACCTCTAATCCTAAGAAAAGAAAAATCTACCTAACCCGGTTCAAATAAAAACCCTTGGAAAAGAATCGTGGTCAAAAGAAAAACCAAGGGGGAGATGATACACTACCTAGAAAAAGAAAATAAAAGAAAGAAAAATTCCTACGTGGACTACTTCCCTCAAGAGTACTTGTCCTAAATAGTCCGTCATCGGGAAGAGTCCTCTACTCATATTTTTGGATTTTTTAAAATTTTATGATTTTTTTGTGTTTTTATTATTTTATATTAACTACTACACTAATATATACATCATGTACAAGATAAGTCACCCACCCCACACTTAAAGATATGTCATGTCCCCATGACATAAATAAAAATTAAAGCACAAGAGGGGCAAGAAAACTTACCCGAGACTCACTCGGAGTCGGAGACGGTGGATGGGTCAACATGACATGCTCGTCCAAGTGCTCTGAACCATGCCATAAACCTGTTTTCTGACCGGGCTTGCCTTGTAGACATGGCGTCTAGCCGTGTGTGCAAGCCATCAATGGAGGTGCGCAGATCAGCAACCTCCTCCTCCATGGACCTAAGCATAGGTCATGTGGACTCGGACCTAGACATACTTGCTCCACGAGGAGCAGGCCTGGAAGGTCCGGCTGAATCCGTGGAGTGCCTGGCCCGGGCAACCGATACACGATCGTCCTCCTCATCCAAGTCAATTGGGGTTGTGTCTCGTCCAACCCGGATTTACAGCTCTAAATGGAGCTTTTGGTAGTAGCTCACCATCAGTTGCAGTTACTGGGGTCTGATGGAGGAGACACAGTGTAGTGACAAGAGATGGGTAATAAAAACCCTTGGCAGTGAGGGATCCCCTCAATACCATCTCATCACTAACTAAGCGGGCGATGTCAACATCCCGCTGTGTTACAAAACACCAAGTTAAAAGTGCCCTATTAAAGTTAACATCCGTGGTGTTGCTCGAGGGCAAGATACGGTTGCATATTATAGAGAACCAACATTTGGCTGTGTGTGTAAAGCAGTTAGAGTGCAGAGTCTTATTTCTAATCCACATCGGGATGTCGTCTACACATAAGGCCTCAATTAGCATGTCTCATGTGACACCTGGCCTATCATGGTTCTATAAGCCCATAGTGCGTCATCAAGCTTTCTGGACCAGTCGGTCCTTGTGGCATTTACTGTTTTAGTCAGTACACTTTTTATCTCCCTGTTGGAGACCTCAACTTGCCCACTAGTCTGCGGGTGATATGGAGTGGCCACACGGTGCTTGGCTAATAATTTCTCAAAAATTTCTCAAAGTCCCGGTTGCAAAAGTGTGTGCCCCCGTCACTGATGATAGCCCTTGGAGTCCCGAACCGGGTGAAAATATTCTTTTTCAAAAATCCCACCACCACCTTAGCATCATTAGTGGGTAATGCTACAGCTTCCACCCATTTGGAAACGTAGTCAACTATAACAAGTATGTCCTTATTGTCGTATGAGCTGATAAAAGGCCCCATGAAGTCTATTCCCCAGACATCGAACACTTCTACTTACTGGATTGGGTTCATTGGCATTTCGTGACGCCGGGAGATGTTCCCGGTGCGTTGACATTCGTTGCAACCTTTCACCCACAAATGTGCATCTTTAAACACCGTTGGCCAATAGAACCGGCCTCAAGTATTTTGGCAGTTGTACGTACTCCTCCAAAGTGACCGCCATATGCTGAAGCGTGACATGCCTGCAAAACAGAAGATTGTTCTATCTCGGGGACGCATCTCCGGATCATGTTATCTAGACATATCCTAAACAAATAGGGTTCATCCCAATAATAAAGCTGACTTTCACGAAAAAATCTTTTCCTCTAGACCGATGAGAGGTCGTGAGGAACAATACCACTAGCTAGGTAATTAGCGTAATCCGCATACCATGGTGTTTCAAGGAGAGTGGTGGTGAGCAGCTACTCGTCTAGAAAGGTTTCCAGAATTTCCCCACTCTCTTTGACAATTTCAGCTCCTTCAAGTCGTGACAAATGATCAGCGACTTGATTTTCAGTACCTTTCCTATCCCTAATTTTGAGGTCGAACTCTTGGAGAAGCAACACCCAACGAATCAGGCGTGGCTTAGAGTCCTGTTTATTAATTAGATATCTTAAAGATGCACGGTCTGTGTATACGATTACCTTGGATCCTATGAGATATGACCGGAATTTGTCAAATGCGAACACGACCGCAAGTATCTCCTTTTCCGTCACTGTGTAGTTTAGCTGTGCTCCACTCAGAGTTCTACTTGCATAGTATATTGGATGCATCGGCTTGTCTTTCCTTTGGCCCAGCACTGCCCCCACTGCATAGTCACTTGCATCACACATTAACTCAAAAGGTTGCTCCCAGTCGGGGCAATGATGATGGGTGCTGTGACCAACCTCTTCTTCAGTTCCTCAAAAGCAATCTTGCATTCATCAGAAAAAACAAAAGGGTGATCTTTTTCAAGTAACTTACAGAGAGGGTTTGATATTTTGGAGAAGTCTTTGATGAACCTCCGGTAAAAACCGGCGTGTCCAAGAAAGCTTCTTATGGCCTTGACAGATGTTGGTGGAGGGAGCTTTGCGATGACATCAACTTTAGCACGGTCTACCTCAATGCCTTTTCTTGAAACCCGGTGCCCCAATACTATACCTTCTTGTACCATAAAATGGCACTTCTCCCAGTTTAGCACTAAGTTTGTTTCCATGCGCCGTTTCAGCACTCTTGTCAGGTTGGCTAGGCATTCATCGAATGAATTCCCTACCACTGAGAAATCATCCATGAACACCTCCATAATGTCTTCCACCATATCGGTGAAAATAGCCATCATGCACCTCTGGAATGTGGCAGGTGCATTGCATAGTCCGAATGGCATCCTCCTAAAGGCAAAAATTCCATATGGGCATGTGAAGGAGGTCTTCTCTCTATCCTCGGGGGCTATGGAGATTTGATTGTACCCCGAGTACCCATACAGGAAGCAAAAGTGGGACCTCCCTGCCAACCTGTCAAGCATTTGATCAATGAAGGGGAGTGGGAAGTGATCCTTGCGAGTGGCTAGATTCAACTTCCTGTAGTCCATGCATATTCTCCATCCGGTGACGGTTCTTGTTGAAATCAATTCATTGTTCTCATTTTTCACTATCGTCATGCCTCCTTTCTTTGGCACACATTGGGTCGGGCTAACCCAGCTGCTGTTTGAGATTGGGAAGATGATTCCTGCATCTAGCCACTTTATTACTTCTTTCTTCACCACTTCCTTCATGTTGGGGTTCAGCCTTCTTTGATGTTCCCTGGAAGGTTTGTGTCCATCTTCCAGGAGAATTTTATGCATGCAATAGGCGGGGCTGATCCCCTTTATGTCTGCCATGGTCCACCCAATGGCAGTCTTGCATTCCTTGAGTACCTGTATAAGCTTTTGGGCCTGCACATCTAGCAAACTAGATGAGATAATAACAGGTAACGTGGAGTTAGGACCTAGAAATTCATACCTGAGATGTGATGGTAGTGGTTTAAGCTCTAGCTTTGGTGGCTCTTCTATGGATGCTTTGCTGGCGGGGTCTCTCTTTTCTCTAAGTGTAGAGGCTCGAACTCAAGCTCTCTCCGCCAAAATCCCTTGCCTTCCAGAGATAGTACCCATTCAGCTAAACTTTCACCATTTACCTCTTCCATGTTCATCAGTCATTCTTGAAGTGGATCTTCAATGGTCAATTGTCACGACCCTAGTTCACCAATCGTGAACATGTCGTGATGGCACCCAGTCCCCACGACTAGGTAAGCCTAACACGTTGCGGAATATACAAGTTATGAACGTTAAAGATAAGATAACAGCAGAATAATATAAATAAAGTGTAATCCGTGCCGCTTGGCACATACACCCGTCAAGAACACACTGTATATAACACCACCAAGACCCGGAATCCCACGGATAACACAGACTAAAAGAGAAATACAACTGTGGCTCTATGTGTAAAGAGTATCTAAACAACGAAAGGAAAGAGAAACATCTACCAAAACTATCAGAATAGAAGGAGAGCCTCCGGATCCGCGGACGTAGCAGATCGTGCCTCGAGGTCTCCAAATGTGCTGCTGATATCACTTAGTATGAGCCTGTCCTGATGTACCTGGATCCGCACAACAAAAGTGTGCAGAAGAGTAGCATGAGTACACCATGGCGGTACTCGGTAAGTGCCAATCCTAACCTCGATGGAGTAGTGACGAGGAAGGTCGGGGCCCTACAGAGAAATAAAATATAGTGATAATAACACTAATAAACAGTTTAAATGATAATAATTTCCGCAATAACAATAATAAAATGATTACTACAACCATCTACAATTTAAGCTAACAACAAATAACCAACTCAATAAAACAAGTCCGGGACCCGTGGGAATTGAACCCACAATCCTATTAACAGTACCTCGGGATCTCCGGGAATCGAACCCGCGACCATGTCTCAATAGATCTCGGGATCTCCGGAATCGAACCCGCAGTCCACATTTCAATAAATCTCGGGATCTTCGGGAATCGAACCCGCGGTCCACATTTCAATAAATCTCGGGATCTCCGGGAATCGAACCCGTAGTCCACATTTCAATAGATCTCGGGATCTCGGGAATTGAACCCGTAGTCCTTACCAATAACTCGGGATCTCGGGAATCGAACCCGTAGTCCCTACCAATAACTCGGGATCTCGGGAATCGAACCCGTAGTCCCTACCAATTACTTAGGATCTCGGGAATCGAACCCGTAGTCCCTACCAATATCACACCGGGTCTCTGGGAATCGAACCCACAGCCCTGGGTCTCCGGGAATCGAACCCGTAGTCCACAACAATACCACTCCGGGTCTTTGGGAATCGAACCCACAGCCCTAGAATCTCCGGGAATTGAACCTGCAGTCCACAAATACAGCAAGTAAAGGAATACACAGAGAGAAGTATAATATGCTTGACTATAACTTCGCCGATAAACAGCGCCAGCGATTACCAAGAAAACTCAAGTAAGACAATTAGGCAACTAGACAGTTAAATACTACCTAATCATGCTTTTCTAACTGCTACCGGGTAGGAATATCAAATTTAACAGCTAAAAACAGGAATATCACTCATTGAACATTTTAAGTAAAGTATGTGTTCAACAACCAGCGCATGTACATGCCCGTCATCTCGCGTACAAGGCATTTAAAGTATCACATAATATCCTAGGGGTGAAAGTCCCCCACACGAGGTTAGACAAGCCACTTACCTCAATTTCGGTACAAAACCGCTAAGAAATAACCCTCTTGCCGCGAATGTCGGCCTCCACAAGTGTAGTATCTGATAACAATCAATAGAATCACATCAAAATAGGCCAATTGGGCATTACCCAATCAAAATAACTCAAAATACACCAAAACCCACAAGTTGCCAAAACCCGACTTTCGGTATGCTTATCGAAAAATCACGAAAATTATATATTTGGGTTCCTTATCTCAATACGAGTCTAAGCATATAAGATTTACCAAATTCGGACTCCATTTGCCCATTCAAAACCTTGATTTTCTAAAGTTCAAGCCTAGGGCTAAATCCTCCATAAATTACCCCAAATTCCTCCATTTTCATGATATAATTGCATAATATTACCAATACTAATCATAAGATGAGTCCATAGTTGATTACCTGATGATTTCCCTTGAATCTCCCTCAAAAATTGCCCAAATCGCCTCTTAAGCCGAGACCCCAATGTGAAATATTTTTCTGAAATTTTCTAACTTCTGATACAATTAATCTCCTGCGATTTTCGCTTCTGCGGACTAGTTTCCGCTTCTGCAGATCCGCTTCCGCGACATTTGGTCGCTTCTGCGAAGCCCAGGCCTGGCTGGCCCATTCTGCTTCTGCGAGCCTAAATCCGCTTCCGCGAGGCCGCTCCTGCGGACAATGGTCCGCTCCTGCGGAACTCTCCGCTCCTACGAACAGCGGTCCGCTTCTGCGGACTCGCCTAAGCGGAGGCTTGTCCGCTTCTGCGAAATTCCCCAACTCGTCACCTGACCGCTTCTGCGGCCCCCATCCTCGCACCCGCGATGCCACTTATGCGGACAAGGACCGCCCCTGCGCTCCAGTTCGCTTCCGCGCTCCAATTTCCGCTTCAGCGGACTCGCCTCCGCGGTTCCATTTCCGCAGGGGCGAAAACAACAGAGGCAGAATTCCTAAACCTGCAATTTCCATGATTTACTCCCGTTTAACCATCCGAAACCACCCCGAGGCCCCCGGAACCTCATCCAACCAAACACACCAACACATCCTAATACCTTATTCGAACTTGTTCCAATCCTCAAAACATGTCTAACAACATCAAAACCCATAATTCATATCGAATTCAAGCCTAAATTTCTTAAAACTTTCCGAATTGCATATACGATCTAAAACCCGACCAAACGACGTCCAAATGACCTGAAAATTTGCGGACATATCCAAAATCACATAACGAAGCTACAGAAATTGTCGGAATTCCATTCCGACCCCGGATCAAAATCTCACCTATCGTTCGGATTCGCCAAAATTTCAACCTTCGGCATTTCAAGCCTAATTGAGCTACGGACCTCCAAAATACATTCCAAACGCGCTCCCAACCCCGAAATCACTTAACGGAGCTAATGGAACCATCGGATTTCCGTTCCGAGATCGTCTTAACACTGTTCCGGCTACGGACCATTTTCTAACTTTAAAGCTCTCATTTAGGGACTAAGTGTCCCAAAATGCTCCAAATTTTAGAACCGACTCTCCCGGCAAACCCATTCAACTAAACTTTCACCATTTACCTCTTCCATGTTTAGCACGCATGCTTGAAGTGGATCTTCAATGGTCAACTCTGCATCGTCGGTCTCCACTATCACATCAACCGCATCAATGAGAGAGCAATTTGCGAACTCACTAGGGCGCCTCATGGATTTTTGTACATTGAATATGATCTCCTCATCATTCAACCTCATCTTGAGTTCCCCAGTTTCACAATCAATTATGGCTCTCCCGGTGGCTAGGAATGGTCTTCCTAGGATTATGGGAATTTCTTCGTCGACCTTGCAATCAAGAATAACAAAATCGGCGGGAAACACAAACTTCCCAACCTGGATAAGCACATCATCTATAATACCAAATGGACGCTTAACCGTCCTGTCAGCAAGCTGTAAAAAGCATAGAGGTGGGCCTGGCTCTCCCAATGCCTAACCTCTTATAAATGACTAAGGGCATGAGATTAATGCTTGCCCCCAAATCATACAAAGCCTTAGTAAAGGCATAATTCCCTATAGTGCATGGGATGGTGAAGCTGCCTGGATCAGATAGCTTGTCAGCAATGGGTCTGGAGACCACTGCACTACAAGTTTGGGTAAGTGTTACGGTGGCCAAGTCTTGGAAATCAAATTTCCGCGACATCAAATCTTTCATCATCTTAGCATAACCAGGCATTTCTTTTAAAGCTTCAATTAAGAGAATGTTTACCTGGGTTTGCTTGAGCATTTCAAAGAACTTTTTGTATTGCTCATCTTTTTGGTGTTTGGCCAACCTTTGGGGGAATGGTGGTTGAGGCCTCTTCTTCCCGGTGACTTGGGAATTTTCTTTTTCTATTACGTTCTCATCAATCTGCTGCTCTACCTGTTCAGCTACTTTCTCCGTTCCCTATTTTGCTTCTTTATTTTCAGCAACTGGCTAGACTGTGACTTCTGTCAACCCTGTGGACTCATCCAGTTCAATGGGCAATGGAGTAGGTGTCTCAACCTGTCTGTCGATTTTCTCACTTTCATTCTCAGCATCAAGATCTCTACCGCTTCTCAGAGTCACTGCCATCATCTGCTTTGGGACTTGGTCCTTTGGGTTTGTTTGTGTATCTGCAGGCAATGTCCCTTGAGGACGATTGTTGAGAGACATAGCAATCTGACCCACCTGTACTTCAATATTCTTGATGGCGGCATCATGTGCATCTATCCTCTCATTTGTTTTGGCATTTGACCCAATTACCCGTTGCATCATAGCTTTCAACTCTGCGAACCCATCATCAGGTCTACCCCCATGAGGTGGTGGAGGTGGATGATATCCCTGTTGCTGATTGCCGAAATTCTGAGGTCTAGGATATGGGGCCATGTTGTGTGGTGGCCTCATACCTGCTGCATTAAATTATGGTTGGGGAGGTCTGTACTGCATTGGATCCTGTTGGCCCCAGTTTTGATTACCTTGTCGCTGCCCTCCATAGTTAGCCACATAGTTCATATCCTCATGCTGATGATGATGTTCTTGGTCTGCAGCCCATGGATTACCTATGGGTTGGCTAATGCAAGATGTGCATAGACCACCATTGGTAGTATCAACAATATGAACCTGGTGCTTGACCCCTAATTCTTCCACCTTCTTTGTCAGGATGCTCATTTGTGTCAATAAAGTTGCCATGTTCTCCTCTAGAGTGTTTGATGGATCCAGAGGTACAGAGTGTACCACTGGTGTGATAGGAGCATTCCTGGACGTCCACCCGGAATTTTGAGCCATCTTGTCTAGCAAATATTTGCCCTCTCTCCAAGTCTTGCTCAGAAAAGCCCCACCTGCTGAAGCGTCTACAATGTTATTCATGCTGTCTGAAAGCCCCATGTAGAATCTTTGGCCCAACATCTGCTCTGGTATCCCATGGTGAGGACACATAACAAGCAAACCCTTGAATCTGCTCCAAGTTTCATGTAATGTTTCCATTGGTTTCTGCTTGAAGCTCACAATCTCATCAATTTGTTGAGCTGTCTTGTTAAGTGGATGAAAACTTGTTGTGGAATTGTTTGACTAACTCATCCCAAGTTGCAATGGAGTTTATTGGGAGTGAGTTTAGCCATACATGTGCTGCTCCTGTAACTGAGAACGGAAAGAGTAATAATCTGATAGGTTCCGAGGTTACATTCGGTTGCCTTTGTGTCTTGCATATTGAGAGAAAGTTCTTTAGGTGCTGCTGTGGATCTTCAACCTGAGACCCAGAGAATAATCCCTTGTTTTGCAACAAGTGTAGCATGTTGTCAGTAATCTGGAAAGACTCATCTTGAATTGTCGGCACAACGATGGCAGTTGCCAAATTATCCGTTGTGGGTTGTGCCCAATCATATAGTGCACCTTCCTGCGCCGCTTGCATATTTAACCCAGCTTGCTGGTTTTGTTTGTTTACTTCACCCATGTCGAAGTCTAGTTTGATTGGTTGTTGATATTGCTGAATTTGTTTGATGGCTTTGTTACGTACCCGGAAGGTTTGCTCGGGGTCTGAGAGTCCTCCAATTAGTTTTCCAGTCCTTGCAGATTTTCTAGGCATGCACCTGAATACCCAAATCAACAAACGTCAAAATATTCAATGTAAAGTGTAGAAAGAACCTGAATACATAAGAATCTTGAAGTTCTGTCAATGGCAATTGATAATTCCGTTAATTCCCCGGCAACGGTGCCAAAATTGATTCACGTCCAAGCAACGGTCGCAGTCAATATAACTTGGTCTAATAAGTCCAAGATCGATCCCACAAGGAATTAACCTACCAATCACAACTTTCACAACCCAAGAGTACTTCCGAATCAAGTTCCCAAAATTTAGAGTATATTTGTGTATGGATTTCTACTAACTACTTTGCAAGAATTAAGAATGCTTAAAAGAGAGAATTGAATGTTGAGTAAAAATAATATGGAGAAGGACTAAGGTATTGATTTCCCCTATTGATGGAATCCCTTATCGTTATGCTCATACAAATTGTTAATATATTCTATCAATCATGAACGATATGTGTATCGTAACCCTCTCCCGAGCAATTACAATAATTTACTAGTGCACTCTCCCGAGCTACCCTAGCTAGCTTTAATTTGAATAGTTCACTTAAGATTGCACCAAAGACTTCGTTATTCCTAACCCCGTCTTTACGCCTAAAGTTATAGATTCCTCCAATAACCTAGGTGTGGTGTTGTTTAACAATATACCTAAATATGCACTCTTTTCCAAGTTATGCACACTAAATAGGCACAGCTAATTGGGGATCCTACCAATTAACTACAACAAGAATGAAGTTGAACAAATAGAAATCTAGCTAACAATTTGTAATCACATAAACGATAAGTTCATCACCTAATAGGTTCCATCAAAACCTTAGAAAAGGATTTAGCTACTCATGCTCAAAGTAACAAGAATAATAAATCATAAATAAATACTTGATATAAAATAAAGGAATGAGTTGAGAGGATTATCTCTTACTAAATATCTTGCAAAAGTAGTGAAATAAAGACAACATGCCTCTATTGGGCAAACGAGGAGTTTATATAGAGGTTCTAGGGCTAAAAAAACTAAGTTTGAGTCCAATTAGGAGAACTATGCATCGCCTTCCGCGGTTGGTTCGCGGCCACGAGCTGACCGCGAACAGCAAAACTTCAAAAAGCCTCAATATTCGCGGTTCATCCGCGACCGCGAATGAACCGCAAACAGTCCATCTGATTTTTCTCTGATTCTTCATGCTCACTTCACTTTAGCTCTTCTCTTGGCCTTTTCATCAACATATGACTCCAAAATGGCTCCTTTTAGCATCCAATGTATCACATGTACCTATAACACACAAACAAACACTAATCAAAGAATTTTGTCCTCATAAACAACATAAATACCATAACAAAGTGTGATTATTTAGGGCATAATTATAGTCAAATTCACCTATTATCAATACCCCACACTTAAACCTTTACTCATTGGGTTAAGATGAGCATCGCGTTTGCGATGCTGGGCGTCGTGTTCGCGTATGAGGAAGCATGGAAGCTTCATGTTCGCGTCCCAGATGTCGCGTTCGCGTAGGTGGAGAATGGGAGGCATCGCGTTCGCGTCCTTGAGGTCGCGTTCGCGTAGAGTAAAATCTGGCGGCTGAGGAAAATGTTCATCGCAAACGTGTGGTGCAGTGTCGCGTTCGCGAGGTGTAAGCTGGGCTTTGCATCGCTGACGCGTGGGAGGTCACGCGAACGCGTAGAGTTAAATGGTCAGGCAGTGAATTAAATTCCAGAACACAGACGAGTCGCGGGTTCAGTCATAAAACCCCCATTCTTGAGTCTTAGAGAGAGAAACTCACGGGAAATTGCTGGGAATTCATCGGGTGTTGGTTAGAGGTAAGTTTTATGGTCTAATTACGTTATTTTATCATGGAATCCTTGAGTATTTCACTGTTAATGGAAGATTAAAGGGAGATTTTAGCCCTAGGCCTAAATTATGGAAAATCATTGATTTGCATGGGCAAATAGAGTCCGATTTTGGTAAATTTTATATGCATAGACTCGTGTTGAGATGAGGGTTACGAATATGTGACTTTCATAATTTTTCGTGAAGCGTACCGAAAGTCGAATTTTGGCAACTTTGTAGTTTTTGGTGTAAATTGAATTGTTTTGATTGGGTATCATCCCATTGGCCTATTTTGATGTATTTCCACTATATTTGATTAGATTCTACGCCTGCGAAGCTTGATTCTCGTGGCAAGGGAATCGCAGACTAGTTGTCGAGCCGTATTAAGGTGAGTAATGGATGTGGGTGATGACCAGCGGGTTCGAAACCCCGGTATACCACTTTGTGATGCTGTATAGTTGCGAGACATGTATTCTCCTGTGAGAGCAGGGTCGATTGTGATTTGGGGACTATGGCATAGTCCGGCCTGTTGATATTATGTTGTGATATTGGCTATCCTTGAGCCGTTGAACCTCCTTCTCGGATGGTTGAGTACTCTTATGGGTTGTGAGCCGGTTATTGGGATCCTGCGAGGATCGTTATCATTGTTCTGTGATATTGACATGCTAGTTTTACTACCGGTCCGTAGCTATTACTGTTATCATGATTTTCCAATCTCTCAAACTTTGATATTACTGTTTTCAACTGAAAAATGACAAAAGAGTTTTCCAAACTACTTTTGAGCCTGCGAGGCTGCATTTGCATATTAGTTGACTGGTAGTGGATCGGGCTGCGCGCCGCAGCGTATATTCATGATATTGTGCTTGGGCTGTAGGAGCCCCTCCGGAGTCTGAACCCCCACAGTGAGCACGGGTACCCAAATTGGATCGGGCTACGTGCCGTAGCGGTCATTTCATGCATTGCATTGCATTTAGCTACATCTGATAGCTGTTATACTATTTTATTGATACTTGTTAGTACAATTACTGTTGATATTGAGACTGTTGCAGGGTATTTGATTACGGCTTTACATAGTGCTATATTGTGATTTCTTATCTACGATGTCTTACCCCTGTTCATTACCACTGATTCTAGAAGTACTCACTTTACTTCGTGCACCTTGTGTGCAGATCCAGGTATATCTCAGCAGACCTGATCCAGTAGTTGTTCAGAGGCATTTTGCGGGATAGTCGAGGTAGCTGCAGCGTCCGCAGGACCTGACTCCCTTTCCAGCTGTCTTTTGATTTCGTATTGTTATTTCTTTCTGCACTGAGTATTGTTGTAAACACTATCGCACTTATATTCTCTTTAGAGGCTCTTGACTCTTGACCCCTCGGTCTTTGGGGAGTTGTTACTGTTTTGGGACTTGATCACCGTATTTGGTATTTCTATCACTATTGACTTATCTATGTTTATGCCTAAATGGTTAAAGTGAGCTCATAGCTCCGCGTGTGTTGTTAATTGGTCGGGCTGGCCTAGCAGTGTGCTGGGCGCCATCATGACCGGATTTGGGGTCGTGACACTTGGGTGCCTTTCCTAACCCTCATGAGTCTTGAGCCGGTTAGTAGAGTCTTGTGGATCGGTACGGGGACGCCTGTACTTATCCTCGGGAGGCTGCGAACCTTTAGGAAACACTTCACTTTTCTTGAACTCCGTCGTGCGATCTTGTTGTTCCGAGAACTGAACTTCCATATTCTATTCTCTCGCAGATGGCGAGAACGCGAGCATCAGGACGAGGTGGACGACCTCCATTGTCCACCTGCTAGAGGCCGTGGGCGCGGTCGTAGTCGAGGTAGAGGTAGGGCAGCTGAGGCAGTGCCAGCTGATCCGCCCGTTGTACCTATTCAGGAGCAGCCCCCAGTGGTTGATGCTCCAGCAGCACCAGATCAGGCACAGACGGTGCCTATCGTCATTCCTGGTCTTCAGGAGACTTTGGCCCAGATATTATCAGTATTTCTGGATTGGCTCAGGTAGTATCAGCTACCGCTATAGCAGCGACATCCCAAATGAGGGGTGGTCAGCAGACCCCCACAGCTCGCACACTTGAGCAGGTGGTACATGGACTTCAGATGCCAGAGGCGGTCCCAACTCAGGCAGTTGTACCAGTTATTCCAGTTGCACCAGCCCCAGAGCATGTGGTATAGGTTATGTCCGACAACGAGCAGCATCGTCTAGAGAGATTTGGTAGACTCCAGCCACCCCATTTCAGTATGGTACTGAGGGCGAGGATGCCCAGGGTTTCTTAGATAAGTGCCAGAGGATGCTACGTACGGCTAGTATTCTTGAGTCCCGTCGTGAGGAGCTTTGTCGCCAGTTTGAGTGGTTAGTACAGGGCGACATGTCAGTGACAGAGTATGAGCTGAGGTATACCTAGTTAGCAGCACCTCTCACCTGGCAGTAGTTTTCTACTCTCTTCCTAGAAAAGTATGTACCTTAGTCCCGTTGTGAGGATCTTCATCGCCAGTTTGAGTGGTTGGTTCACGGCGATATGTTAGTGACCCAGTATGAGCTGAGATTTTCATAGTTGGCTAGGCATGCCACATGGATGATCCCGACCGATAGGGAGAGGATTAGGAGGTTCATTGATGGCCTCAACTACTCCATTCGCATTCTTATGACCGAAGAGAGAGAGTTCTATCATCATCTTTTGAGCAGGTTATGGATATGGCACGTTCCATTAATGCGGATCATCGCCGAGAGATGGAGGAGCGGGAGGCCAAGAGGCCTCGAGGTTCTGGTGGCTTCAGTGGTTCTCCATCTAGAGGGCATTTTCAGCAGGGCAGAGGTCGCTCATCCAGACCTTCTCATTCAGGCCGCCCTGAGTAGAGCGGAGCTTCTTCTGGTCGTGGTCGACAGGGATTCCAGCAGGGCCAGTCTTCACTTAGTGCCCTCCCAGCTCAGAGTGCAGCACCTACTACTTCTTCAACCCAGGGTTCTTCTGCGGCGAGGGGTTCCCTTCAGTAGACGTCCGTATCTATCGTCGGAAGGCTACAGAACTTTTGGAAAAACCTAACTTTTCTTTGATTCATATCGTGCGGTTTGTGTTTTCGTGAAACTAAATGTTTCCCATTTTCTATTCTCTCGCAGATGGCGAGAACACGTGCTAGCGGATATGGCGGACGACAACCATTGTCACCCAGAGGCCGTGGTCGTGTTAGAGGTAGGGCAGCAGTACCATTACCTGCTAACCCACCAGCTGACCAGACTCAGGGTTAGATTCCAGCACCGGTGGCCCAGTTTCAGGATTAGGTCCGCCGGTGTTATTTGTTAAAAAGAAAGATGGTTCCATGCGGATGTGTATTGATTATAGACAAGTGAACAAGGTAACAATGAAGAACAATTACCCTCTACCGCACATTGATGATTTGTTTGATCAGTTACAGGGTGCGAGAGTGTTTTCTAAGATTGATCTTCGTTCGGGCTATCATCAGCTGAAGATCAGGGACTCTGATATTATGAAGACTGCATTCAGGACCAGATATGGCCATTATGAGTTCCTTGTGATGCCTTTTGGGCTGACCAACGCCCCAGCAGCATTTATGCTCTGATGAACAGTGTGTTCAGACCCTGTTTGGATTCATTTGTGATTGTATTCATTGATGACATTCTAGTCTACTCCCGTAGTTAGGAGGAGCATGCTCAACATTTGAGTATTGTGTTGTAGAGATTGAGGGAGGAGAAGTTGTATGCTAAATTCTCCAAGTGCGAGTTTTGGCTCGAGTCAGTAGCATTTCTGGGTCATGTGGTGTCTCGTGATGGTATTCAGGTTGATCCGAAGAAGATAGAGGCGGTGCAAAGTTGGCCTAGACTGTCCTTAGCTACAAAGATTAAGAGCTTTCTTGGCTTGGCAGGATATTATCGCCGGTTTGTTCAGGGATCTTCATCCATTGCTTCTTCTTTGACTAAATGGACTCAGAAGACTGCACCATTCGTGTGGTTGGATGAGTGCGAGGAGAGCTTTCAGAAGCTCAAGACAGCTTTGACCACAACTCCAGTGTTAGTATTGTCATCAGCTTCAGGTTCATATACCGTATATTGTGATGACTCGAGAGTGGGGATAGGTTGTGTATTGATGCAGGAAGGTAAGGTGATTGCTTATGCTTCTCGGTAGTTGAAGCCACATGAGAAGAACTATCATGTTCATGATTTGGAGGTAGTTGCCATAGTTCATACTTTGAAGATTTGGAGGCACTATTTGTACGGCGTGTCCTGTGAGGTGTATACCGATCATCGTAGTCTCAAGCACTTGTTCAAACAGAAGGATCTTAATTTGAGACAGCGGAGATGGCTTGAGTTGCTCAAGAATTATGACATTACTATTCTATATCATCCGGGGAAGGCCAATGTGGTGGCCGATGCTTTGAGCCGGAAGGCGGTCAGTATGGGGAGCTTGGCATATATTCCAGCTAAGGAGAGATCATTTGCTTATGATGTTCAGGTTCTAGCCAATCGTCTACTGAGGTTAGACATTTCAGAGCCCAGCAGGGTGTTGGCTTGTGTTGTATCTCGGTCTTTTCTATATGATCGTATTCGTGAGCGCCAGTATAATGATCCACACTTGGTTGTCCTTAAGGACAGAGTTCAGCTTGATGGTGCTAGAGATGTCACCATTGATAGTGACGGCGTATTGAGGATGCAGGGCCGGATATGTGTGTCCAATGTTGATGGCCTTCGTGAGTTGATTCTGGAGGAGGCCCATAGCTCGCGGTATTCTATTCATCCAGGAGCCGCGAAGATGTATCAAGATTTGAAACAGCACTATTGGTGGAGAAAGATGAAGATGGACATTGTTAGACATGTAGCACGGTGCCTCAACTGTCAGCAGGTTAAGTACGAGCATCAGAGGCCCGGTGGCGTATTTCAGCGCATTGATATTCCCGAGTGGAAGTGGGAAAGGATCACTATGGACTTTGTTACTGGACTCCCTCGGATAGCGAGGAAGTTTGATTCTGTTTGGGTGATTGTGGATAGGTTGACCAAGTCAGCTCACTTCATTCCTGTGTGTACGACGTACTCCTCGGAGCGGTTAGCCGAGATATTCATTCGAGAGATCGTTAGATTGCATGGAGTCCCGGTTTTTATTATATCAGACAGAGGTACTCAGTTTACTTCATAGTTCTGGAGGACAATTCAGTGTGAGTTGGGCTCGCAGGTTGAGTTGAGTACTGCATTCCATCCTCAGACGGATGGACAGTCCGAGCGTACTATTCAAGATCTTGGAGGATATGTTGAGAGCTTGTGTTATTGACTTCGGTGGTTCATGGGCTTATTATTTGCTTCTCGCAGAGTTTGCCTATAACAACAACTACCAATCCAGTATTCAGATGGTGCCGTATGAGGCTTTATATTGGAGACGGTGTAGATCTCCAGTTGGTTGGTTTGAGCCCGGTGAGGTAAGGTTATTGGGGATAGAGTTAGTCCAGGATGCATTGGATAGGGTGAAGGTTATTTAGGAGAGACTTCGCACAACTCAGTCGCGCCAAAAGAGTTATGCGGACCGGAAGGTTCGGGATGTGTCTTATTTTGTGGGTGAGAAGGTCTTATTGAAGGTTTCGCCTATGAAAGGCGTCATGAGATTTGGGAAGAAAGGAAAGCTCAGTCCGAAATTCATTGGCCCTTTTGAGATCCTCAGGAGGATTGGAGAGGTGGCCTATATGCTTGCTTTGCCACCCAGCCTATCTGGTGTTCATCTAGTGTTCCACGTATCTATGCTCCGGAAATATGTTGGTGACCTATCGCATGTGTTGGATTTTAGTACTATTCAGCTTGATGATGACTTGACCTATGATGTGGAGCCTATAGATATATTGGGTCGTCAGGTGAGGAGATTGAGATCCAAGGACATTGCATCCGTAAAAGTTCAGTGGAGAGGTCGACCCGTGGAGGAGGCCACTTGGGAGATCGAGCAGGAGATGCGGAGCTCATTCAGCTATTGGGTTGCTTTTAGTACAACTTTGGGTCCGCTCGAGGACGAGCGTTTGTCTAAGTTGGGGAGAATGTGACGACCTGGCCCGTCGTCATGGGAATTACCACCCCGTTACCTTGCATTTATGTGTTTTATGCTTTTATATCGGTGTTAGAGCCTATCGGGTGAGATAGGAGTGATTCTCGTTGGAAATGAGGCAAATAGCGTTTTTGAAGGAAGCTTGAATATGGAAAGTCAACCTGGAGTTGACAATTTAGTTAGAGTGCTCAGAATCGGATAATGATGATTTGGTTAGTTCTGGGAGGTGATCAGTGATTTAGGGGAGCGATCGGAATTGAATTTGGAGGTCCGGTATGGAAATAGGCTTGAATTGGCTAAGGTTGAATTTTGGCAAAATTCGAACGGTAGGTGAGATTTTGATCCGCGTGTCGAAATGGAATTCCGACAATTTCTGTAGCTTTGACATGTGATTTTGGATATGTCTGCAAATTATCAGGTCATTCGAATGTCGTTTGGTCGGGTTTTTTATTGAATGTTAGTTTTATAAGTTTAGATGAAAACTTAGGCTTGAATCCGCTATTATTCGATGTTTTCTGTGTTTAAGGACATGTTTTCATGATTGCTTTCGGAAGTTTAGATCGTATCGTGTTTTGGAGTATGTTGGTGGTTTTCGTTGGGGTCCCGGGGGCCTCAGAGTGAATTCGGACCATCATTCGGGCATTTTGGAGCTTTAAAAATCAGCAGAAAATTGTTCAGGAAAATTGGCCTTCGCATTCGTGGGGCTTGAGCCGCGTTCGCGTAGGCAAAGGAAATTGAGCATCACGTTCGCGATGTTGGGCGTCGCGTTCGCGTAGGAGGAGGGGAAGAGGCATCGCGTTCGCGTCCCAGATGTCGCGTTCGCGTAGGAGGAAAATGGGAGGCATCGCGTTCGCGTCCCCGAGGTCGCGTACGTGTAGAGTAAAATCTGGCGGCTGAGGAAATTGTTCATCGCGAACGCGTGGTGCAGTGTCGCGTTCGCGAAGAGTAAGCTGGACTGTGCATCGCAGACGCGTGGGAGGTCACGCGAACGCGTAGAGATAATTTATCAGGCAGTGAATTAAATTCCAGAACACAGACCAGTCGCGGGTTCAGTCATAAAACCTCTATTTTTGAGTCTTAGAGAGAAACTCACGAGAAATTGCTGGGAATTCATCGGGTATTCGTCGGAGGTAAGTTTTATGGCCTAATTACAATATTTTATCATGGAATCCTTGAGTATTTCACTGTTAATGGAAGATTAAAGGGGATTTTAGCCCTAGGCCTAAATTATAGAAAATAATTGATTTGAATGGGCAAACGGAGTCCGATTTTGAAAAATTTTATATGCACGGACTCGTGTTGAGATATGGAACCCGAATATATGACTTTCGTAATTTTTCGAGAAGCGTACCGAAAGTCGAGTTTTGGCAACTTTGTAGTTTTTGTGTAATTTGAATTTCTTTGACTGAGTACCATCCCATTTGCCTATTTTGATGTATTTCTACTACATTTGATCAGATTCTACGCCCGTGGAGGTTGATTCTCGTGGCAAGGGCATCGCGGATTAGTCTTCGAGCCGAGTCAAGGTGAGTGATGGGTGTGGGTGATGACCAGCAGGTTCAAAACCCCGGTATACCACTTTGTGACGCTGTATAGCGGTGAGACACGTACTCTCTTGTGAGTGCGAGGTCGATTGTGATTGGGGACTATGGCTTAGTCCGACCTGTTGGTATTATATTGTGATATTAGCTATTCTTGAGCCGGTGAACCTCTATCTCGGATAGTTGTGTACTTTTATGGGCTGTGAACTAGTTATTAGGATTCTGCGAGGATCGTTATCATTGTTCTGTGATATTGACATGCTAGTTTTACTACCAGTCCGTAGCTATTACTGTTATCATGATTTTTCAAATCTCTGGAACTTTGACATACTGTTTTGAACTGAAAAATGATAAAAGAGTTTTCAAAACTACTTTTGAGCCTATGAGGTTGCATTTGCATATTAGCTGACTGGTAGTGGATCGGGCTGCGCGCCGCAGCGTATTCATGATATTATGCTTGGGCTGTAGGAGCCCCTCCGGAGTCTGAACCCCCATAGTGAGCACGGGTACCCAAATTGGATCGGGCTATGCGCCGTAGTGGTCATTTCATGCATTGCATTGCATTTAGCTACATCTGATAGCTGTTAATCTATTCTGTATGTACTTGTTAGCACAGTTACTGTTGATATTGAGATTGTTACAGGGTATTTGATTACAGTTTTACATAGTGCTATATTGTGATTTCTTATCTACGCTGTCTTACCCCTGATCATCACCACTAAGTTGGAAGTACTCACTTTACTCCCTTGCACCTTGTGTGCAGATCCAGGTACCTCTCAGTAGTCCTGATCCGGTAGTCGTTCAGAGGCATTTTGCGGGATAGTCGAGGTAGCTGCAGCGTCCGCAGGACCTGACTCCCCTTCTAGTTGTCTTTTCATTTCGTATTGTTATTTCTTTCCGCACTGAGTATCTTGTAAACACTATTGCAATTATGTTATCTTTAGAGGCTCTTGACTCTTGACCCCTCGGTCTTTGGGGAGTTGTTCCTATTTTGGGACTTGATCCTCGTATTTGGTATTTCTATCACTATTGACTTATCTATGTTTATGCCTAAATGGTTAAAGTGAGCTCATAGCTCCGCGTGTGTTGTTAATTGGTCGGGCTGGCCTAGCAGTGTGCTGGGCGCCATCATGACCGGATTTGGGGTCGTGACACTTGGGTGCCTTTCCTAACCCACGTGTTACCCCTGTATTGTTCATTACTTATAAACCAAAGAATTAACCAATCACACTTTTACAAACATAACCGCACGCTTAATTTCTTAACAAGTTTACAATTTACAACGCTCGACATATATTTACATAAGACCATAATCCCACATTTTTACTATCTACGGAGCCTCTAAGATACAAAAGGATGGTATAATATTAGCCAGTAACAAGGCTTCGGCTATACCTTACACAAAATAAAAATAAGAAATCAAAATAGGAGTGGCATGACCCACGCAGGGCCCCGAGAGGAAGGGGGATTACCAAAACGGTCAGTGGAAAATGCAGAGTGCTACTACCTATGAGCTGAAGTACCTGCTATGGATCCACCTACAATCATAACACGAATGTAGCGCCCCCGTCAAAAGGGACATCTATACACTGGAATTGTACTGGTATGTATGGACAAGCTTTGTCCCAAGTAAACGCAAGGCATAAACAAATAAATCACGATAACAAAACAACCAATAGATACATCAAGAAATAACGAAGCAAGTCAATCACTTTCCCCCACTTACTTTGTTTCAAGTAGTCCTCAGCCCATGTACAAGTAGAGATCAACAAGGAAGGCAATAACCAAACATACACGGAAAGCACAATCAAATCAAACAAAGGGGCAATCAGTGCCCCACGGGTTGCAAACTCTCTTGCTGTCTCCTTTCACAATTTCACATCAATGATTTCACAATTGTATTCATATCAATTTCAATGGCGATTTCGATCACTTTCCACCCTTATTACCTCAGCCACCCTTATTACCTCGGCCACCCTTATCACCTCAACCTACACCTTATTACTTCGTGTTGCGGCACGCAACCCAATCCTACCGTACAATTTCAAATCACAACAATCACAAACAACAAACAAAAACACTGCACAAAGATCACAAACAAGGGCAATAAGCAATTTACAATTTGTTCATGTTTTCCAAATACTTTTCAAGTCGGTACCACAACAATGTTACAATGTTTCCATATCCGAGAGTACCAATCCCATTATGTTCAATAGTTCATCAACAATTCGGGTTGTTTCATTAGTTTCCCACAAGAAGCCAAGTATGCCATCACTACTATTGTCCTCAATTTTTACCAATTATGATTTCCTTTTTCATCATTCGGTTCACATCTCATACCACACAACACATAGTTAAACCAATTGAACACCCAACAACCAAATCAAAAGATTTACACAACAATTCTTATAACTGTCACATACCAAATAAATTGTACACATAAGGGCAATTCCACAAGGATCAAACTTAGCCATACATACCTGGAGTCAAATTTACTTCCTTCAATCTCCTACTTTAAGTTCACCCAAGTTATCTTATGTTGCCAACTCCGCCTTTGCAAACTCTTACTCCTACCCACTCCTTTTTACTAAATTTCAAGTTTAAAGAACATGCATGAGTGTTAAATTTCTAATTTCAAAAGCTAATGCGTGAAAATCTTTCTTTCCATTTAAAAACTGAAAATCAAGGAAAAATGGCTAGGGTTTTTACCTTTAGAATTTGGAGAAGAAGACACTTGACCTAGGATTTTCCGGACCAAGAGATTAGAAAACGATCCTTGAAAATGGCTAGGGTCTTTCCACTCTCTTGTTTTGCTAAGAAAATATGAAGAAATGAAGTTTTGGGGTGTTTTATTAAAGAAGAGATCGGGTTAAAATTTTAGAAAAATCTGGGCCGAGTCAAATCTGCGGTCGCATCTGCGATCGCAGAATAAACATGCGGTCCGCATAATGGACCACATAATTGCTCCCAAAAATCAAATGTACTGTTATGATATGCGACTAGAATGCGGTCCGCATTCGTTTTCTGCTGTTGCAGAATGCACCGCAGAATTGACACTCAAAAATCCTTAAGAAATTATGCGATGGTTTTGCGGTCCGCATTTTTGTTATGCAATCACATATTGGAGCGCATTTTCAACACAAATTTTGGAAAATAATCTATTACACTCTATGGTAGGAGTGCGGTCCGCACAGCAGATCTGCGACCGCATTCTTATTTTTTGGATTTTTAAATCTTAGATCACTACCAAGGGTCCGAACCGTAGCTAGCTTTCCAAACACATTATTTGGACCATGACACCACGGGCTACTAGGTTTTAGGTACAAAATTTTTACGGGGCCTTACATTATTACCCTTCTTTTTTTGAAAATTACGAATGATCTCCTACGTAGCTCTTTTGTTTTTATAGAAGCTAGACTGACTAGGGTGAATAATGCGCTCCGGTATTGGTTTTAGTATGTTCACAATAATTTTGTAATAATCTTGTAGATGGTAGTACAAGGGCCTGTATTGTGATTTTATGGATGCATTGTCATTTTTTGAGATTAGAAAAATGTAAGTTGTATTAATAGAAGGATCTCTATGGTGATCTTGAAAAACTTTATGGTCGAATATTTAACAGAGTCTCCTGTAGTGTCCCAATATTTTTGGTAAAATAGAGGATGAAGACAATTTGGTCCAGGTGCTTTTAGAGGTTGAAAGGACTTTATAGAGTTTGTAGTTTCTTTATCTTGTAAAGGATGTATTAAGAAAAGTTGATCCTCTCTTGTTAGGACATTATAAGTGATTGCGTCACTGATATGGATAGGGTTTTGGAAACTCTAAGAAGGCCATTTACAAGATCTCAAGCTAAAGAATTGCAGACTAAGGTTGCTGGACATCAATGGCACCTAAAGAAGCTTCTAACTATAGAGGAGGTGCTCAAGCCCAAAGGAGAAGAATTATCTAAGTTTTACAATTATTTGGTGGCCAAATTGAAGTCCAAGAGGAAGAAGACTGGATCACCCAAATCAGCCATTGAAGTCCACCAAATGGGCTCAAAATGAGCTTAAAGGATGTCCAAAAAGAGATGTTACAAGAGGAGCCCAATTGGAGTCCAAACAAATGACCCAAACTAGTTGTTTTAAGGCCCAAATCTACCCCAAAGGATCTTGGCCTCCCCCTGCCTAATTGTAATGACATAGGATGCCTTAGCAATCACCCTACCTAATTTTAAGGACTTTGGATGCCTTAGCAATCATCCTACCTAATTTTAAGACTTTTTATGCTTAGTACTCCTATAATAAGGATTTTTTATCATTCATAAGACACTAGATTATTGATTAAGTATATCATACTTTGAGAGTTCTTTTGAACCTTTGTTACTTGTGCTTTGAGATTTATCTTTCAACTTTTACTAGTTCATAGTCCAAGGTAGTAAGATTACTTCTCTTCTATGATATCTTTGATTCCTTTGTGGTATTCTTCGAAGGCGATTAATACTATAGTTATTAATTGCTATCTCAAATAACTCATAAAGTGCTTAAGATCTAAATCTATTGTTTTGATTTGCTTTTTAAGTAAAGGAGTTTGATTTATTCCATAAATCAAGATATTATTACTTTGATCTTGTCAAGACAATAGAACTTGCGTTCTTGGAAGTTCTTGAAATTCTTTCCTTGAAATTTTCCCATATCCTATATTTTTATCTCTTTAATTCTAGTTGTTCAATTTTTTATTGTTATTGCTTCCACATTTACTTATTAAATTTTTACTCTAGTTTGGAATCTCGACCTAGTTGTTATCAAGTGGTATCAGAGCTGTTCTATCAAGATTTTGTTCTTGAAAATTCTTGGGATATATTGAATACTAAGAGCAAAGAAAAAAAACCAATTTAAAAAAATGCAATTACTTGCTCTCCAGGATATTTGTTTTGTATCTGATTTATTTCAAAAAATTAACAAAGGAAAAAAAATAGGGCATTGTAGATTTTCTTACTCTTTCTAATCTACATATTTATGTCCTTTCCTTTTTGTTCGTGTCTTGTTTCAACCGAGCCTAAAAGTTCTAGCATTTGGTTTTTTTTGTTCTAAAAAAAACCAAATGCTAGAATTAAGAACTTCATACAAGTTGGGTTTAACTATAAAGTTACAAAGTATTTTGTTCAAAGGTTATTCCGAGAGAAAAAAAGCTAATTTGTGTGATATAGTTTATTTTTTAAAAAAAAATGTCGAATAAAGGTAATGATGATGAACGAAGGGTTCTCTAAGAAGCCGAAATCAAAGCAAGAAACAATTTTATCTTGCAAACTATGCATCTACAATTTGAAATGTTGAATTTGCACCTCCAAGAAATGAGGGATGGCATTTCTAATCAAAATGATACAATAGCTGAACTTAAGGAGAAAAAAAATGTTAGACCCCAAGCTAGCAGAAATGTACCCCATGCTCCCATTGTAAATCAAGAAACATTATAGATGATTTTAATGATATAGATTTTGATAGGGTGGGAAGAGATAGGATGGGAAAAAGAGGTAGAGTAGAAGATGATAATATAAGTATTATAAAGATGAAAAATGCCATCTTACAAGGGAATAAGGGATCCAGACTTGTATCTTGATTGGGAAAGAATGGTTGAAGCCATCTTTGACTGTCACAACTACTCTGAAGGTAAGAAGGTTAAACTTGTTGTTGTTGAGTTTTCTGACTATGCTTCTATTTGGTGGAAATAGCTTACTAGAGATAGATTACAAGAAGGACAAGCACCAATTTCTACTTGGTCTGAGATGAAGAGGATGATGAGGAAGAGATTCGTACCATCACACTTTCAAAGAGAGCTACAACAACGTCTTCAAACATTGAAGTAAGGGTACATGTCTGTGGATGAGTATTTTAAGGCTATGGATAAGGCTATGATCCAAACTACCTGTATGGAGGAAGAAGAGGCTACAATGGCTACATTTTAAAATGGTTTAAATAAAGAAACAATTGATGTAGTAGAATTACAACAATATGTAACAATAGATGAGTTAGTTTATTTGTCTATAAAGTTAGAAAATCAAAATAAAATAAAGAAAACTAGCTCGTGGAAAGGTCGAACAAGCACCATGTCTAAGAAGCCATGGCCAAATCATTAGATGAAGAGTTCTTCTAGACCTCAAGAAGACAAGGGAAAAGGTAAATTTGAGAACAAAGAGGGAGGTAAAACCTTTAACCCTAAACCTTTTACACCTTCTAGTTCTTTTCAATGTCATAAATGTAAAGGAAGGGGATATATGATGCATGATTGTCCAAGTAGAAGAAACATCAATCTATAAGAAGATGGAGGATATGAGAGTGAAAAAGTGAGGGAGGAAAAGAGGGAGATGTGAGTGATGTAGAACTACCTAATGATGGAATGATTAGGGTAGTTAGGAGGATTATGACTATCAATTTGGGAAGCAATAGTGGAGCACAAAGAGAGAATATATTCCATACTAGGTGTAGGATAAAGAGACAAACTTGCTCTATGATCATTGATAGTGGTAGTTGTACTAATGTGATGAGTTCATACTTTCTGGAAAAACTTGGACTTGCATGCATGAAATATCCTACTTCTTATAGACTCCAATGGTTAAATGATTGTGGTGAACTAAAGGTAAACAAACAGTGTATAATTTTATTTAATGTTGGTAGATATGAAGATGATATTCTTTGTGATATAGTACCTATGCAAGCTTGTCATATATTACTAGGTCGTCCTTGGCTGTATGACATGAATGTTTTTCATGATGGAAGGAAGAATAGATATTCTCTTAAACTAAATTGCAGGAAATTTACTCTTGCGCCTTTATCTCCTTCTCAAGTGTTTGAAGATCAAAAGATATTACGGGAAACAGTGAAGAAACCAAGGGGAGGGATAAAAAGTGAGTTTGAGGAAAATGAAAAGAAAGGAGGCCAAGATAGGAAAAGAAAGAGATGGTCGGGCGAAAGAGAGAGAGAGAGTAGCCATTTGAGAGAAAATATAAAAAGGTGTTTGAGTGGAAAAAAAGAATGTCTTGGTGAAGGGAAAAAGGCTAATAAAAAAAAGAGTTTCGTTATAAAAGCCAAAGAGTATTTAAATACAAGAAAATAAGGGATGCCCATAATACTACTTACTTACAAATAATTTCTGATTAATTCTGAGTTACTAACTTCTTCTTTGCCAAGTAGTATTTCTTCTCTTTTGCAGGTGTGAAGATGACTTTCCTGAAGATATTCCTAATGGATTGCCACCTTTACGTGGTATTAAGCATCAAATTGATTTTGTGCCTGGATCATAAATCTCAAATAGGCCTGCTTATAGGAGTAATACTGAAGAGACAAAAGAGCTTCAAAAGCAAGTTGAGGAGTTGCTTGATAAAGGATTTGTGAGAGAGGGCATGAGCCCTTGCTCTGTTGACGTCCTATTGACACCCAAAAAGTATGGAACTTGGAGGATGTGCGTGGATTGTAGATATAACGACCCGACCGGTCATTTTGGAAAGGTTAAGCTCTGTTCAGCGGCATAAGGTTTAGAACAGCTTCAGAGCATAAGTATCTACTTGTAGGAATACGGTTTCCAGATGGTTTAGAGTCAAATTTGAAGAAGGAATCTAGTTTTGGAAGTTAGAACGGTAAAAAGTTGACCGGAATTGGAATTTTGAGTAAACGACCCTAGAATGGATTGTCGAAGATGTCAATAGCTTTGTATGGTGATTTTGGACTTAGGCGCACATCTGAATTCAGATTTGGAGGTCCGTAGAGTGAATTGAGACATTTCGGTATAAATTGAAGAGGAAAATGAAAACGTTTAACCCACAGTTGACTTTTGTGATATCGAGGTTGGAATGCAATTCTGAGAGTTGGATCGACTCCGTTATATCATTTTGGACTTGTCTGCAAAATTTTGCGTTGTTCCGAGTTGAATTGATAGGTTTCGACATGAGATTCGATATTTAAATATTTCAAAGTTCTTAAGCTTGAATTTTGGTTTGATTCATCGTTTCGATGTTGTGTTACGCGATTTGGAACATCGAGCGCGTCAGTGTGTTTGTGATTTGACGGGGTCGCATGAGCCTCGGGTGTGTTTCGGATAGGCTATGGGTCATTTTTTCCTATGTTCGAACTGGTGTTCTGCTATCTGGTATTTTTCTTCTATGCAATCGTATTGCTTGTCCGCGAGTGCATAGCACAAATTTCGGCATCAATATTTTCCTTCTAGGCGATGGCATAGCTTGTCCGCGATCGCATAGCACAAATTTGGGCATCAATATTTTCCTTTATGTGATTGCATTATTTGTCCCGCGATCGCATAGCACAAATTTGGGCATACATATTTTCCTTCTATGTGATCACATTGTTAGACTCGCGATCGCATACCTCAAATTTGAACATCAATATACTCCTTCTATGCGATCGCACTGTTTGGCCCGCAATCGTATAGCACAAATTTTAGGTAGTGGTATTTCCTTCTAGGCGATTGCATTGATTTGCCCGTGATCGCATAGCACAAATTTGGCATCAATATTTTTTCCTTCTATGCGATCGCACTATTTGGCCCGAGATCGCGTAGCACAAATCACTGGGCAGACAGATTAAATCTCAAATCCAAGGGTTTCACTATTTTTATCCCATTTTGACTTCAAGTGCTCGGTTCTTGGTGATTTTTTAAGGGATTTTTACCTGGGCGATTTGGGTAATTGATTCTCACTCGATTTAGACCAATTTCCATGAATCTCCTCTTAATTTCATCCTTTAATTTCATATTTTGAATGAAAATGGGTAAAACTTCATAGACCGAATTATTAAGTTTTTAGGGGGTGTTTGACCTCTGAATGGAGAGATTTTATTTGGTTAGACTCGCGAGAGTGCGAGGGTCCTGAAAATGTTACATTCATCCGATTCAGAGACGTTGGCCTGAGGGATGTTTTAGTCATTTTACCTAATTTTGCACTTTAGCTTTGAATTAAATAGTAGAATAAGTTGCTTGAGATGTTATTTAAAATGTGTGATTGAATTGAATAGATTTGGGCCATTTGGAGTCGAGTACTCGTTGCGAGAACGTGGTTGCTAGTAGATTTTAGCCGGTTCAAGGTAAGTATCTTGACTAACCTTGTGTGGGGGACTTCCCCTTAGGATTTGAGTATTCTCTATTAATTGTATTTCTTGTACGCGAGGTGACGAGTGCATGCTCAGATTTATTTGTGGTAAATTTTCCCTTTTTGGTTTTTAGATCCTTTTACTCAGTGAATATGAAGTTGTTCCAGATACGATTGAGTTCCCTGTTATTAGTTTCACCTCTACATGTCTTACTTGGAAATTATTTCCCCTTTTTGGTTTATTTTTGTTGCCTAATTGATGTTTACTTGTTTAATTGAAAATATTTACCCTTCTATAGTCACATTATCCTTCCTAACTGGTTGTCTTTATTTGGATATCATTATTTCTATCTCTCATGTAATTAATTGGTCTTAATTGGAAAGAAGTTAGATATCCTATGTTTAGTTTATACTTCTTTAATTGTAATTATTTGATTCTGGTTAACTTCCTTGTTGTTGAACTAAGTATTTTTTTGAATCGGCGTTTCGTATTATTTCCTCTCTTGTTGAGTTGTTCTGATTACATTTAGTATTTTCCCTACTACGGTAATTACTTGTGAGCTAGTTGTACCATCTCCTGGTAAATAGGAGTACTTGAGTTGATTTACTTGCCTTGTTTATGTAAATATTCCTTTTGGTGGTGTTGATACTGTGATGCACGAGGTTTATGTCGTGGGGCTGTTGATATTATAATGCACGAGGTCTCTGTCGTGTGGTTATTGTTGAAGGTTGCACGAGGTCTTTGCCGTGCTATTGTTTCTATTGATGTTTTGCACATACGGCTTAATAAAACGGGATATTTTATATGCTTATATGTGGGATGCGCATGTGGCAAAATAAGGTGGGAATATTATGAAGCATGTGTGGCGAAATAAGGCGGCGCTTATTATATTATTAATTGCACACGTGCCTAAATTAGGTGGGCTGTGTTAGGGGTTGATTGTAAAAAATTCTGACGGTCTATGGAGGCATTCCTATTTGTTTAATATTGTGATTATGGGTTGCTTACCTGTATAAGCTTTACCGTTTGGAAGTTGTGTGGAAACATTTTACGTGCGTTCTGCTCTCCTTTTCATATTTAATAATTGGTAGAATTCTTGTAACAAATACATGGACAAGAATACACGTAGTTGGGCACCCTCATTAGAGATGCATTCCCTTCCGATTTTTCTAAGGTTGGGGATATGCCCTTGTGTCCATTATACATGTGTAAGTCGCCCTAGTTACCAGGTTAGTTGTCAGCATGACTGTGAGATTGATGGGGCACATGGTGCCAAGTGTTTGATTTCAGATGCTAGGTTTTTCGTGAGTTGTGGTTTGTCCGAGATATTGGTAAAATTGTGGAAAGAGTTGAATAAGACCTTATGTGATCATCATTTTAGGATATGGGTTACTGACTTGTTTTCTCCTTGCTGTGTTGTGACCTTAGGATTTGGATTATGACTCTGTTATCATTTTGTATCATCATTTATTATAGTCTTGTTGTTACTTGTTGCCCTTTTTCCCTTGTTGTGACTTGTGGCATTTTTAGTCATTCATGCAGTTTTTACATGTATATATATCATTTCCATTATTCCTATGATTATACTATTTTTTTGACCGGTAGGTGCCTTGACTACCCCGTCACTACTCCACCGAGGTTAGTCTTGATACTTACTGAGCACCATCGTGGTATGCTCATGCTACTCTTCTGCACATTTTTGTTGTGCAAATACAGGTACTCCCACTCAGTTTGTCAGCATTGGAAGGAGACGTATTGGTAGAGACTTCGAGGTATATCTGCTACATCCACAGATTGTGGAGTCCCTTTGCAACTTTCTGTAATAACTATAGCTCTTTCAGTATTTCTCCTTTGTATAAATATTCTTGAGACAGAGCCTCTTATTTATCCCTTAGCTTGTGATTTGTGAGATTCTGCGTTTTGGAAATTTTGTTAGCTTCGAGAGTTGTTATTGTATGTGTCGAGCGGCACCTTAAATATATGTTTATTTTACTAAATCAGTTTTAACTATTCTTTTGTAATTTATGATTTATCTTCCACATTGTTAGGCTTACCTAATCTTAAGGACTAGGTGCCATCATGACATGTTCACGAAGGGAGAACTGGGGTTATGACAAGTTGGTATCAGAACCCTAGGTTCATAAGAGTCACGAATCACAAGCCGGTTTATTAGAGTCTCATAGATAGGTAAGGAGACGTCTGTACTTATCTACGAAAGGCTATATAACTGTTAGGAAAATTCCACTTTATTTGATTTCCCTGTCGTGCGAGATTTTTGACAATCACAATCCTAAACATTTGTCTTATACTTACTACCCGAGGTGATCAGGCACTCGCGCCCCTTGCTGCAACCGTCAGAGGTTGGGGCTGGGGTATAGTTCGAGGACGCGCACGTGGTGCAGCGAGAGAACCTGCGCAAACGGCCGCCGAGTTACCACCAGCAGATCCAGTTGGAGTGCAGGCACCTAACACGCCTACAACTACTACTACTCTAGTCCTTCAGGAGACTTTGGCACAGTTCATGAGTATGTCACTACAACATTTAAGGCCTCCAGTCACCCCTAAAAAGTGTGGCGTAAAATATCAAGAAGTATAGTATTTGATCAAAGGCAACACTTTACGCCTTTAGGCTACGCTTTTACGGGGTGGCCTAAAGAACCGTAACCTTTGACCTATAGCCACGCTTATTACGCGTCGCCTTAGAAGCTACGCTTCAAAAGTGTGGCCAATGCGATAAAAAAGCTACGCTTATATTTTTTCTTATAGCCACACTTTTATGACTTAATGCTACATGTTTAAAGTGTAGTCTTTGGTTCTTATAGACCACGCTTATAAAGCGTGGCTACTAAAACAACAATCATTAGCGCCAAATTGACTGTCCTATGGCCACATTTTCTAATTGTGACAATTTTGTGTATGCTTTAAAATATTTATTTTTTCCACAATTGTGGTTAATAAATTTTAGTTTCCTATAATAAATGCTGTATTCACATTTGTTTCAAGCATATACATAATGATCTCAAGCATTAAATAAGATTATAAGTAACAGAATAAAAATAGGTCAAATGCATATACTTGAAATAGACCTTTATGTTCGCCGGCAATAAATGCTACAAAATAAAATTTGTTCATATAACTATCAATATTACTAAAAACATCACAATTATTCAAAAAGTCTTCCCCATTCACTTCAATAGGTCAAATTGATTTGTAGCCACCTCTCCTATTGCATCACCCATATTTTTCTACACATTCAAAATAAAATTAAAAATTAGGGAAAAACCTACATATAATATGCAGAGAACTTTGTCTAGATAACCCACAAAGACAATACGAAAGCGTATGCATAATAGTAGTATGTAGATATGAAAAAGGACAAGAATCATTAAATATCTTCACAAGCTTGCATAAACAGAGTCTCAAACCCAATTAAGAAACTATTAAGGTGTCTATAACACTGAGAAAAGAATCAAATAGCTTACAGTATAAACATGAAATAGTCAAAGCTATCAGTTTAAACCACAACAAACCATTCATCAAAACTAATTGAAATGCATTGAGAAAATTTAATAGTAATCTGGACTCCAGTTTAAGTAGGTCTAAATGTCTAATATTACCTTCAGAACACACACACACATACACATAGAAAATGCACGATCAAGAAGTTCTATGTGTTGGAAAATATTATAACAACTGATATTAGGTTTTCAATAAAAAAATCTCCACGATCATATAAGGCAAAGTCATCTTACCACTGCCAAATGTAGTTACTGAAAATACTTCTTTTTATCCTATTATGTGGAGGCCATATCTCGCACAAAACTGCTAACCCAACTAGAGGAATTCAAGGATGATTCGAATCGGTTGTTGAAGATGTTGAATGGCTATTTACAAACAAAGAAATGTTATGTGTATGAATCCTATCACATGATTCAACATATCATCATCATATAAGCTTAATTCTTCTTCAGCTAAATGATAAATTTTATCTAATAGACCTTAATAAAAGCAGTCCTAGTGTTTTGATCTATGACAATTTGATCCAAAACGACTACAAATAAGCAAATTCTTGTACAAAAACATGTGCATGCATCAAATTCAAGTAGCTTTTCGATATTCAATTTAAAATATCAAGTCATTTCATAAAACTTTTTATAGTCATCTTCACCTCTTTGTACTAGTAGCATATACTATATAACAACAATCTGACTCTACATACCAATAAATGGAGAAAGAAACAGATATAGAAAACAAGTTAAAGTACATGATTAATTCCATGATTTGAAAATACAATAAAGCAAATCAAGTAGCTATCAAAGAATTAACAACAGGGAACCAAGAAGAAAAAAGGACTAATCTACCTATTAAAATACTGAAAATTAGTGGACAAGCCATATTAGTTTTTTTTTTTGATAAAGTAATGTATTGTATTAAAGGCATCAAGAAGATGCAAAAGTTACATAAGAGAGTCTTGGTTAACTCAATAGGGCAAAAAACTATTCTAGAGCATTTAGATAACCAAGAGCAAAAATGACAAGTTACTAAACCAATGAGAGAGAGCTAATGAAGTCTAGCAAGGGAATACTGTCATTTACAGGGGAGAGGTTACTCCAACTAAAGAGACTCATTAGACATCTGGACTTCAAGTAGCCATTGGAAGTTGAAATGCCATCAAAACATCTACGATTCCTCTCGGTCCATAGACACCAAAAAATACAGGATGGGATCATTTGCCAGATCTTTTTGATGGATTTATCAACTTTCTTTAGACTCCAGCTAAGTACTGCATCTCTCAAGTTCTGTGGCACTGCCCAGTTGACACCAAAAAGTGCTAGGAACATGTTCCATAAATCTGATACCACTGAGCAATGTAGAAACAAGTGATTAACCGACTCGGAGTTGAGCTTGCACATGTAGCATCTATTAGCCAGCTGAAAATTCCTTCTACTAAGGTTATCCTGGGTTAGAATGGCTTCATAGAGGGCTGTCCATGAGAAGCACTTGACTTTTGTGGGCAGTTTTGTTTTCCAAATTAACTTCCATGGCCAGAGCTCAATCATGTCATTGGATGCACTTAGTTTGCTGTAGCATGCCTTCACCGTGTAGTTACCTTTTCCAGAGTTGCCCCACCTTAAGCTGTCTGAAACTTGAGGATTCCTTTTGGCTTCTTCAAGAGATCTGTATAGATCAAACAGCTGGTTAAGTTCCCAGTCCTGCAAATTTCTTCTGAAGTGAAGGTCCCAGTTGGTCCCTACCCTATTTTGGGCTATAGAAGAGTTGGTGTCTGAAGCAATCTGATATAGGTCTGGATGAGAGTCTTTTAGAGCTTGGTTGTTGAGCCATCTATCCTTCCAGAATTTGATGTTGATACCATTCCCAACCTGATAGGACACATCCTGAAAGAATGCTTCTTGTAGGTTGTTGATGTGCTTCCACGGGCCAACTCCATGTGGGGCTCTGTTTCTCTTGGTACACCACCTGTCTTGCACCCCATATTTTGCATTAACTACCTCTTTCCATATGCTTGATGATTCTTGGGCATATCTCCACCACCACTTCATGAGTAAGCTCTTGTTATGCTTAGCCAAATCTTTGATTCCCAGACCACCTAGGATTTTTGGCATGATTACTTTTGGCCACTTTACTAGATGGAATTTATGCCCTTCACTGTTTCCCTGCCATAGGAATGATCTCCTAATTTTGTCTAATTGTTGCTGCACCTTACTTGGCATGGGAAAGAGGGACATAATGTAAGTGGGAATACTATCTATAACACTGTTGATTAGAGTCAATCGACCTCCCATAGAAAGGTACTGCATTTTCCATGTTGCTAATTTTTTCTCCACTCTCTCAATTACTCCATTCCATATCTCTTGTTGCCTTATACTTAGCTCCTAGTGGGAGGCCTAAGTAGGTTGTGGGAAGGGAGCCTATGCAGCCCATCAAATTTGCCAGCTCCTCCAAATTATGAACTTCATTCACCGGGTAGATCATGCTTTTCAACATATTGATGTGCAGCCCTGAGATAGCTTCAAATAAAAGAAGTGTCAGGTTAAGGAGTTGCACCTGAGATCTCTCTGCCCCACAAAAGATTAAGGTGTCATCTGCATAGAGTAAATGAGTAACTGTGACAGAGGTTTCTGTGTTATTCCCCACCCTAAACCCTTCAATCCATTGCATTTGTTTTGCCTTCTCTAGCATTTTACTTAGGCCCTCCATGGCTAAGATAAATAAGAAGGGTGATAAAGGGTCACCTTGTCTTATTCCTTTTTGAGGAGAGAAGAAGCCCACTGGAGATCTGTTTACTAGAACCGAGTACTTGACTGTAGTGAGACTGAATTTTATCCATTTGATCCATCTGTCCCCAAACCCCATAGCTTTCAACATTGAGAATAAATATGACCAGTTAACTTTGTCAAATGCCTTCTCAACATCTAGCTTGCAAAGAATTCCAAGGATCCCTCTTTTCAATCTCTCATCCAACATTTCATTAGCTATTAGAGAGGCATATGTGATCTGTCTATCCTTCATGAATGCACTTTGCTCTCCAAAGACCAGCTTCCACATTATTGTCTTCATTCTCTCAGCTAGAGTTTTGGCAACAATTTTGTAGATGCTTCCAATGAGGCTGATAGGTCTGAAATCTCTGAGTTCTATTGCACCTTTCTTTTTGGGGATGAGAGCAATGAAAGAAGCATTGCATGATCTGACCATGAAGCAGTGCTGATGGAAATAAGAAAGAGCCCCCATAATTTCAGCTTTGATGAATGCCCATGATTTTTGATAGAAAGCCATAGTGAAACCATCTGGACCTGGGCTTTTATCAGGTGCACAGGAATTGATTGCTGCCCGTACTTCTTCCTCCTCAAATGGTCTTTCTAGCCATGCCTTTTCAACTAGGGATAAGATGGCCAAACCTTCAAATGTCACAGACGGCCTCCAATGCTCACTCTCAGTGTACAAGTCTTGATAGAATCGTAGGATTTCATCTTTGATTTCATCACTGTCTTCAGTTAAATCAGCCCCAATCAATAACTTGTCAATACAATTGTTTCTCCTGTGAGAGTTGGCCATTTTTTGAAAAAATTTTGTGTTCCTGTCTCCTTCTCTGAGCCACAGGCATCTTGATTTCTGTCTCCATGACACTTCTTCCGCCTTTGCCAGCTTTTTAAGATCAAGCTTTATGTGCATTGCTTGTTCCTTTTCAACTTGAGACAAAAGTCTATGTTCTGAAGCTTGTTCCAACATAGTTAGCTCCTCCAGAAGCTTGTTTCTTTGAGCTTCCAATGGACCAAAGGTTGTTCTGTTCCATTCTGTGATGTCTTTCTTTAGCCTTCTCAGTTTTTGCACCAGTATGAAGTCAGGACTACCCCTAATGGAGTAGCTGTTCCACCATTCTTCAATTTTGTTCATGAAACCTTCAGCTTGAAACTATGATCTGATTCAACTCTTGGTAGGGCCAGCTATTTGATCGCTTTGAAATTGTCGTTCCATTCTGGTGAGATTAAAAACCTATCAATTCTGGATGCTTGCAATGAATCCTCCCCTCTGAACCATGTGAAATTTGCCCCTTGGAGAGGCAGATCTATGATACCTAGGTCTTGAATGATGTCTGAGAAAGACTTCATTGCCCTGGACCTTCTAATGCAATTGAATCTTTCGCTTTCATATCTACAAACATTGAAGTCCCCGCCAATAACCCATTGATCCTCCCAAATGCCTCTAATAGCTGCGAGTTCATGCCAGAAGATCTCCCTTTCAATGTTGTTATGAGGGCCATAGACCCCTGTGAAGCACCATTTGAAATCCTCCTGTAAGCTTTCGAGCATACATGAGATTGTGTAGTGACCTTGATGTACCCCCCTTTTGGACCATTGCCTTTTATCCCAAAGCACGATGATTCCTCCACTTCTCCCGATTGAGTTTAGAGCTGACCAGTCGACCCACCTATTACCCCATATTTGTCTGATCAAAAAAGGTGACCATTCTGCGATCTTAGTTTCTTGAAGACATATTATATCGGCCTTCCATTTGTGAATTAGCGACTTTATTGTTCTCCTTTTTTCTGCTTCATTAAGACCCCGCACGTTCCAACTGAGAATTTTGATCTTCATCCAGAAAAGGCTTTGTAGTACCTGCCCCTGACCCCTTCTTTCGATCCATCTGAGTTCATTCCCCATTTTAGTCTTTCTAGCTCCAGTGATTGTTTTTTCTTGCCCTTCACACTTGCCTTGGTTAATGATTTTTGGTTGTTGAGTTGCTCCTGTCTTTTTTGTTCCATGCGCAAAACCATACCAAGAATTTCGTGTTCAAACCCAGCAAAATGGATACCAAATGCCTTGCATGCTTTAACCATTACTGATTTTGTCCATCTTGAGGTTTCAATGATTGATGGGGAATCGATATATTGCGAACTGGAAGAACCCATTTCATACCAGGGGAGAGAAAGAGTGTCACAAGAGGAGACTTCAGCTTCAGAGCTACTCACTGGTTCAAATAGCTTTAGTGATGGCTGAGATGGAATGATCGACTTCTGCGTATCTGCCTCGTCGTCTGCTTCTGATGAGATTCTGCTGGAAAGATTGCAAGCTATATTAATGGACTGAAGCCCTTCAATGGCTTCTAATTCTGCTGCTATTGGGTCGAATTGGTTGGCAGTATGGATTGGGCTATTTTTATTAACACATGGGTCCAAAAGAGGCCCAATTGCTCGCCATTTCCTTGTAGCCACTTTTGTTTTTAACTTGGGTTTTGGGCCTCTTCTATAATAGACATGGTCCATTTTATGGCCCAGCCTGTTTGTAGCCATTATGCCAGATTTTTGGTATTTAATAAGGGCTGGCCCACTTGGCTCTGCATCCAATGAGATCTTGTGAGTCCCATTTGAATTAAAGAAGCACGGTCTTCTATACTGCTTTGAATAATCAGATGGGTTATTAACTGCTGGGTTATAAACCATTGGGTTCTCCACTGTCTTCTTCATTTGGCTTAAGGAGGCCGGCGGCGGCGATGGTTCCACTCTTTTTCCTTTTGATAAAACTGATTTTTCTTCACCCTCCACCACGATTGTTGTTAATTGATCCTCCAAAATTGAGATTTTAAATCTCATACCTTCTAATAACAGATCCAGTTCCTTTGGCAAGGCTACCTTTTTGTTTTGGACACAAATTCTTGCCTGAAGAAGTGACTTCTATTTTTAGTATCTTCATCAACATCAACATAGCCTCCACATAGCTCACCTATGTGACGGAAGGAGTCTGTTGTCCAGCCATGCAAAGGAATTCCAAAAGCTTTGACCCATCTTTGTCCTGCTGCATTTCCTTTCAAGGATGACCCGTATTCCGGTGACCACCATTCAAGGGATAGTCGTCTGCCATTCCAATACCAGTCCCCTGCTTTGACTCTAGCTGCTTCTTGTTTTGAAGGTAATTCAAATAGGAATTTATTGTGCGCCATCGGAGTGATTCTAAGGCCAGCCGTCACTTTCCACCTTTTTAGAAACCACTTCTGTATAACTTCTGGGTTGGGACTTGAATTGAAGGGGTCATTGAAACAACCGACTAGACACTTTGCTAGGAACTCGTTTGTTCCCTCTGAACCTCTATCTTCCGCCTGCTGTAAAGGCCATCTCGAAATTTCTGCTGCAACTTTGAAAGGTCTTTTTTGCAAATCTGAAAATTCCTTGAATTTGTAGTTTGATGCCTCTCCAAGAAAGTGTAAGATTTTCCCTGATATGTCTCCCCACCCTTTGTTATGGACCACCTCTGGGATGATAATTGCCTTTTTCCTTTCCCCTGCCCAAACTTCAACTCTTAGATACCTGCCATATCTGTTGTAATTTTGGTAAACTCTATAGATGTAAGCTTGAATCTTCCTTCCCCATCTTCTGTAAAGATTACCATGACCACGCGAAGCTTGCTTCATTTGTTCACAGACCCATCTCAAGTTTTCCTCATCTATCTGGATTTGGCTGGTGAATCTACGACCACGTTCTATCCAAACAAACCATCTGTCAGTTCCTTTGCAATCTTCGATGAGCTCGAAAGATTTGTCACCTGAAATGAAGAAGGATTTCCTCCCCATAGAACCGGAAAGAAAGACTCACCGGAAGGAGGAGATCATGAAGAAAAAAATTCAAGTGGCACGAGTCCCAAGTCAGAGCTCATTTTAGGAGAGAAAAAAATGAATCATTAGGTTCTCATAGCACCTGACACATCAGAAATTTTTTACAAGCCATATTAGTTATAGTGTTATAACAACCATCTATTCCTTTCATTTTCATTCAAATTGACAAATATTCAGAACCTTTTGAAACAATTGACATCATTTTAACCTTATACATTTTAGTTATCAAAGAAATAATGAATTCACTTGGTATCATTGGAGAAGGCCCTCTTGTTCAAAATTTAAATGTTCATCCAACTCTTAAAAACTTTTTCAATTATCCTGTGGGCTTACTTGGTATCCTAGGACATTTTAAAAACCACTTACACAAAATAAATTCTATTTCTGAAATATATTTTCCAACCGTTCATTTATAAATCATGTTATGTAACACAACCATCAAAAGAAAATATTTTACCTTCTATGCAAAGCAAATAATTTAGTAAAGCATGGTATTGTAAGTTAACCTGACGTATTTTTTAATAGTGTGAAATATAAATACCTTCCCAAGCCTCGGAGCATGAGCTGAGCCAAAAGCATGTGGCAGATTTTGGTCTCTCACAGCTTGTGCACTACTTGCATCAATAGGTGAAGGAAGATTAGATCCGGCACACCCTTGTATATCATTAATATCCAGTCCAGGGTTATTTTGTACCAATTGAATACAAAAGTTTCACATTTCTTCTCTCATCATTTCCTTCATTTCTTTCTTTAGAGAAATCATTTCATTAGCATGCTTTTGTTTAAGCTTGTTGGTCTCCTCATCTTTTTTGGGAGAGCTTATCGTGACCGATCTACCATAGCATCTAATCTGACCAGGTTGATCATTTCAAACACAGCCCTAAATGCATCATCTGGTGTTTCTCCAGAACTTTGATGATTTTGAAGTGCAGAATGTCAAAAAAAAAAGACTCAATATCACTTATAAGTCAAGATAGAATGAACACTAAAATATGTTTCAACAAGTCAGGTTAGATTAATGTTCTTTATGTGAAAGTTCCTTCAATCGAACAAAAGAAACATACAACAAAAACAAAGAGAATAAGAAAATAATGACCATAGAAGGTTAGTAGAGGAAAAGGGTTATGAGCTTGTTGTATCCTTCAGTGATCTTGCAACAATTACAATTTTATATTGGAAAAGCTTCAGCAATCTCGTAACCCTTGTTCCTCTACAAGTTTATAGTCAAAAATATTTAAAACTTACTAAAAACATCGTTAAAGGAGGAAATTGTTGCACTACTAGAATAATCAGTGTTAGAAATTGGAAATTCAGGAAGCGAGTCAAGCACCATAAAAAAAAAGAAATAAAAAAATAGTCTTCTACAAGCTACTCAATAATAAATGAAATATTTCACCCCGCCCCAATACTAAAACAATACGAGCAAGAGCTTATTCTTAGAGTTAATTGGAGTTTTTGGCTAAAAACATCCTTATACTATCCCTCAAACTTAAACTTTATCCTTTATACATGTAACTGAACAGAAAACATCCTTAAATTTGGAGAAAATGGGCAAAATAAATTTAGTTAAAGTTCAAAAACTAGCGGCAGAACATAAAATCCATCTTCTGCCTTGTTTTTAAAAAGCAAATGCTGCTCATGGATTCTGGAAAGTAGATACACAAAGTAGGAGGATTGTGAATATGGATAAACTCCAATGTCAAAATTTAAGAACAAGAGTTATGAGAAACTAGAAGGAGAGGGTGTAACAAGGTGGAATATAGTGCTACAGAGCAGAAAGAGAAAGCTGGCGATCAAAAACTGTGGATGCGCCCTTGAGGAGGAGGCCATAGTACACTGGACTTTAACTAGCAGATGGCGCAAAATGAACACAAAAAAAAAGCAGCTGGAGCAAGAGATTATCTGGGATACATATGGTAGACTGTTGGAAGAAGAAGGAATTAACAGGATTTACTGACAATGCGTTCTATTTTTCAGGTGAGTTTTCTATGTCTATGTCTTATTATATAATGGAATTTCAAATGGATGTAGTAGTGCTATGCACTCAATCCATTTAAATGAAATCTCAGGTAGGCATAAAAATCGAAACAAAGAAGGATAATATGCTGCCCAGTTACTACAACAGCAGATTTCTTTGGCAATTTACATCAGCAACATATGAGGAGAAGGGACATGAGTCTCAAGACAGGGTGAACACCTCATATACAGAAGGAAGAATCCAAATACCTAGACATAGAGCAGAACATGATGCACAGAAGCTTTGCGATTACTGTTGGCAATATCAAAGTCAAAACTGGTTAACACAGCTAATCGAGGGCAGATCACTACATCAAATTCAGAGGAGAGAAAATCACATTGATGGGGCGACATACCAACCATATTTTACTCACAATAGAAACACTCAAACGAATAGAGTCATAGTTATGCACAAATTGTTGACAGCGGAATCTTATGAATATAAAGAAGCATTCAATTGGATGACACAATTATGAACATGACTAAAATCTCAATGCAGTTTCATTAATTCAATAACCCAAGACCAACACTGCACAAAGGATACAACAACAATCAGATGGAAACTACAGGAAATTACTGAAAAAATCAGCAACAATATGCAGACCTGGTTGGCTATAGATTCTTGGACACGACAGCTGCAATCTGGACTGAAGAATCAATGCAGTTTGATAATATGTTACTTTAGGAAGTGTTACAGATAATTCCCGCAAAGTGATGGACATCACAAATATCCTACCTTAAGAATGCTACAGGGATTGACAACGGCTATCAAGATACAAAAAGGTTATTTGTGTTAAAAATGGGCAGCAGAATATTCTAAAATTCAGAGAACTTAACTACATTAATCCAGGGATTAGAGTATGCAAGAAATTCAATTGGGAACAATAGGTACAATTACGAAATTGAGATCCAACTTGCTACTTTGGAGTAGATTTGGTGAAGGCATTTAACATGGCAGGAATGGCTGCATCATGTGGATAATTCTGGATCACCTTGGTCTTTCATATCAACATAACATCGTAGATGGACACGGCAATAAGGAACACGAGTGGCGATGGAATTTATAGATATGGACAAGGAACGTCAGGTTGAAGACAATCCATGGACAGTATATGCAAATAGAGCCAAAAATGACGTAGATAGGAAGGTTGCAAGTTCAGCATGTCCTACTGTACAGTCTCATGCGAACAACTTAGGCAGAATTTGGGCTAACACACTTACATGGCAAATACATGGGAATATCAAGGATCAACTTTGACTAAGGGACATAAAGGGAAAACAATAGAAGGTCTCCAAAAATGAGGGCAAATACAATACTTTGGTTCATTGGATAATTCAACATTTCATCTGTTTTAATGCAAGAAAAACAATGCAACTCTTCAGTGATAATGCATGAATGACATCACTCATCAGTGATCAAGGTAAAAGAAATATGGGCAATATTCATCAAACAACAAGTACAAACTGGACACAAATGCAAACATAGTGATTATGAAGGCAATTACTGGGCAACGGCTATTTATGACAAGGATTGTGAGTTTAAAACAATCATATGGCAGCTGGACCATAATTATAATGGGCTCAAAGAAAAATATCGTGCAAGCATAGACTACTATAGAATTCATGTGATATCATTGTTGGGCAATTTGTTCGACTTTGATAATAGGAATTTTGTAGTTTTCAAACATTATTTCTTTCTATTTTTAGACCTTTCTGACATTTGTTTTCTTTTTTTTTTGTTTTATATATATAAAAAACTAGCTCTAGGCAATGCCAAGTGGATTGCTAAAAAAATGGATTTATGCCCAAGGCAAGCATATATATACAAACACAACTGTCACTATCTCATATTGTATGAAAGATATTGTGGATGAAACCAAGTGAACCAAAAGGCAATTTATCAGTTTTATAACCAACTCTATAAAATTAGACTTTCTGTTTGCTTTACATTGATCTTTTTCACTTTGGAAGTAATATAAGCTAAGACTACAAGGAAAAAGTAGATGAATTTCATCTATTTTTTCTAGTTCCAATTGCCTCAAGTCATGAAACCACTTGATCAATCGAGGGCCTCTTACGCGGATCACGGTCTATACATTTACAACTATACTTAGCTAGAGATGGCAATGGGGCGGTGCGGGGCGGTTGCGGGGCGGGTTTATCCTTAACCCGCATAATGTTCAACCCGCCCCGCCCCGCACCGCATAGGAATATTTTCTGTTTTCAAACCACCCCGCCCCGCCCCGCATAAACCCGCCCCGCACCGCACCGCAAAGTAAAAAAAAATTCATTTTTCATTTTTTACTAGTTTCTCTTTTTTAAAAAAAAACCTAAAAAAATTAATGATAACCTATGACCTTCTTTTCTAGGTAGTTTCAGCTATGTCCATAATGTTTTCAATATTTTATGAAATTTCAATTGAATTTTTTTAATATTTTATAAAATTTCAATTGTATTATTTTATGGATCTATTAACATTATCAATAATGATCAGTCTGGTACATGTATCATGTATGATATATTTAAGTTAATTATTAGTACATACAAGAAAAAATTAAATTATTGAGAAACATGAATCAATCCTTAAAATAATTCATCTTTTACAAGGTGATATACACATACGTCATACGCAGACTGAGATGGTTAGGGAAGATCTACTTTAGGGTTGATTACAAATATTTTTTAAGTTATATACTTATATGTTCATTTTCATATTAAACCGTTAAATAAAACATAAGAAATCTTTGGATTATTTTTATTCAAATTGTAATTAATTATTGAACATCAGTTATGGTATGTCTTCTATTAATCCTGTTAGAATATATTTTTTAGCATAGTAATTTGATTAGTAAGTTAATTATAATAATCAATTTTAAATATATCTTCTTAAAACTAGTATCCAATATTTTTACCGGATAGGCGCACCAATATTTTAATGCTCCAAAAATTGATAATATCCTAATATGTTGATAATTTATAACTAGAATATATGATATTACCCACACATCTAAGCTTAAAAGAGCAAGAAAAGAGGAGATTAATGAATACAAAATTTAAAATTAAAATAAAGATATAAAGATAAGCAAGGGAAAGTTTATAAAACAGATTCTAATTAAGAAACAAGATTGCAAAATGCAGGAAAAGATTTAATCTTCTTTGACGAAAAGCAACAAATGTGCGATGCAAGTATTACACAAATGCGTAACCCGCAACCGCCCCGCAACCGCAATTAAATTTAAAAAATAATTCTTGAACCCGCCCCGTTCCAATTGCCTCAAGTCATGAAACCACTTGATCAATCGAGGGCCTCTTACGCGGATCACGGTCTATACATTTACAACTATACTTAGCACCTCCAAAATTGGTTGTACAGCTGAAATTAAGATAAAATAACCACCTAATTCAAAATCAATTTAAAAATATTTTGAAATCACAAACTCAGGCAAATATCGCCCTACTTGTGAAACCTTTCGGTATAATTAGGTTGAATAAACGTATACATTACAAAAATCGATTAAATCTTTGACATCCAAAATCAAACAAAAAGATAACTTATTTTTCAACTCAAAAATATAAAACAAGGATAAACCTAAAAACTTTGATAGCGAAAAATTAAACAAAAAAATTACTTATTTAAGCCCGCTAATCTGAAATTGGAAAAAGTAAAAAATTTTGAGTACTAAATAAAGCCTATAGAAAGATACGTAATATTGCGACAAAAAAAAATTCACTTCTATCGGCCCCAAAAAAATTCAATAAGAAGCTAGATAAATTAAAACTTTAAGTATAAGAAGGAACATCAATCAAAGATAACCAAAATTAAATAGTAAAGATTACTCTTTTTCAACCCAAGATTCTGAAATGAGTAAAAACAACTAAAATTTATACCCAGAAATTAAACAAAACAAAATTACTTCTTTTCAGCCCAAGAATCTAAATTAGAAAAAAGTTAAAAAACACCGAGTAAAAAATGAGGACTATACCAACATACCCTGTATATACATCATAGAAATAAGTTTTCATCAGAAATCGAAAAAAAAATATGAAAAAACCTTTTAGTAAAAGAAATACTAACCAATAGAGAAAGGATGGGGCTTTACTATAGTGAAGGAACAGCAAAACAATTCAGCAGCGGCGGAAAAAAAAAAGCAACGAAGATAGGGTATGAAAGGAGGAAAACAATGGGAAATGTTCTGGAGGATTTTGTTCTTATGTTTTAATTACTTTGCCTTTTGAGTATTGGGTAGGAGGGAAATATTTTCATTACCTGTGTATTTGGGGGGAATTTTAAGAGATATTTTTTATTACAAATTTTTATTTTTATGTTACGCTTGTAAAGTGTTAAATTTGGTATATATATATCTTTATATTATTAAAAGCCAAGAAAAAAGTCCTCTTATTAAGCCACGTGACAGCTTCAGAAAAAGCCACGTGGCATAGTTAGTTATTAAATTTAGTTATTTAGTTAATAATTAATTATTGGTTATTCTTTTTGAATTTGAATATTCTAAAAACAAAAATAAAAAACTACCATATATATATATATATATATAATATATATATATATATATATATATATATATATTGTTTACTTTAATTACATTAATAAATATAGATATCTTATAATTAATTAACTATAATAAAAAACTACCCATTCAAATTGGGTGAGAGTAGTTCCAAGTTGGAGTTTTTAAATTATTTAAAAATAAAAAAGCAAAAAAAAATCTATAAAAAACGAAAAAAAGAGAAGAAAAACTACACATTCAAATCGGGAAGTAGTTTCAAGTTGGAGTTTTAAAATAAACAAAACAAAGAGAAGAAAAACTACCTATTTATATCGGGGAGTAGTTTCAAGTTGGAGTTTTAAAATAAAAATAGTTACCTTATAATTAACTATAATAAAAAATATATATAAATATTAAAAAAGTAACTACCCATTCAAATTGGGTGGCAGTAGTTTCAAGTTGCAGTTTTTCAATTATTTTAAAATTAAAAAGAAAAATAAAATCTATAAAAAATGAAAAAAAGAGAAGAAATCTATATATTATTAAAAGGAGAGAAAAAAAATCTTCTCCTTAAGTCAAGTGACAGCTTTAGAAAAAGCCACATAACATAGTTAGTTATTACATAGTTATTTATTTAATAGTTATTTTTTTGTTATCCATGATTTGATATATATATATATATATATATATATATATATATATATATATATATATATATATATATATGTATCTATATCTATATCTATCTATCTATATATTATTAAAAGCCAAGGAAAAAGCCCTCTCATTAAGCCACGTGGCAGCTTCAGAAAAAGCCACGTGGCATAGTTAGTTATTAAATTTAGTTATTTAGTTAATAATTAATTATTGGTTATTCTTTTTGAATTTGAATATTCTAAAAACAAAAATAAAAAACTACCATATATATATATATATATATATATATATATAATAACCAATAAATAATTATTAAATAAATAACTATTTAATAACTAACTATGCCATGTGGCTTTTTCTGAAGCCGTCACTTGACTTAAGGAGATGGTTTTTTTCTCTCCTTTTAATAATATATAGATATAGATTTTCTTCTCTTTTTTTCGTTTGTTATAGACTTCTTTTTTTGCTTTTTTATTTTAAAATAATTTAAAAACTACAACTTGAAACTACTGCCATAATATTTATATATATTTTTTATTATAGTTAATTATAAGGTAACTATTTTTATTTTAAAACTCCAACTTGAACCTACTCCCCGATATAAATAGGTAGTTTTTCTTCTCTTTGTTTTGTTTATTTTAAAACTCCAACTTGAAACTACTTCCCGATTTGAATGTGTAGTTTTTCTTCTCTTTTTTTCGTTTTTTATAGATTATTTTTTGCTTTTTATTTTTAAATAATTTAAAAACTCCAACTTGGAACTACTCTCACCCAATTTGAATGGGTAGTTTTTTATTATAGTTAATTAATTATAAGATATCTATATTTATTAATGTAATTAAAGTAAACAATATATATATATATATATATGGTAGTTTTTTATTTTTGTTTTTATATATATATATATATATATATATATTAGTTACTTTAATTATATTAATAAATATAGATATCTTATAATTAATTAACTATAATAAAAAACTATATAAAATAAAAAATATAAATATATAATAAATAACTACCCATTCAAATTTGGTGAGAGTAGTTTCAAGTTGGAGTTTTTAAATTATTTTAAAATAAAAAAGCAAAAAAAAATCTATAAAAAAACAAAAAAAAGAGAAGAAAAACTACCCATTCAAATCGGGGAGTAGTTTAAAGTTGGAGTTTTAAAATAAAAATAGTTATCTTATAATGAACTATAATAAAAAAACAAAAATATAAATATATAGAAAAATATCTACCCATTCAAATTGGGTGGGAGTAGTTTCAAGTTGCAGTTTTTAAATTATTTTAAAATAAAAAAAAAACAGAAAACAAAGCTATAGAAAATGAAAAAAAGAGAAGAAAAACTACCCATTCAAATTGGGGAGTAGTTTCAAGTTGGAGTTTTAAAATAATTTTTACATAAAAAACAAAATAAAAAATAGTAAATTACCAATTCAAATTGGGGAGTAGTTTTAGGTCTCAAGTTCGAAACCCACCGGGTGCAAATAATTTTCGAGGGTCATCGGACTGGGTATAACCTTAATTAATCGTGGTGAACTTGCGGGAAACTCCTTGCCGAGGGCATGTGCACCCCCGGGATTAGTCGGGGCTCGAAGAGACTCGGACACCCGGTGCAAAATCAAAAAAATTTGGGGTGTAATTTAAGTTGGAGTTTTAAAATTATTTGAAAATAAAAAAAACCCAAAAATAAAGAAAAAATAAACTCCGGAGAAAATTTTTAAATAACGTAATATGCTAATGAACTTTCTATTAACAATTTAATAGTATTAAATATTGAAAGATATAATACAGAAAAGTATTTAACAAAAACGTTGCGCTGCCTGTATAAGTCCCATTAATTTAACATAGATTTTATTCACTAAAATTTTGATAATATTATTAAGAACAACAAAATAAACTTTAAAATAAAAAATATTTCAATAGTAATATATTATATATCTTCTCATATATTAGAAAAAGAAAGCGAATACTAAATATTATTTAATATAATAAAGAAAAACTGAACAGAAAAGTTATTCACTGGCTACATAAATACATTTGATTTAATAGAGATTTCATTATTGGTATATCGTATTGACAAACAAGATGACAATTGCATTTTATTAAAGAAATATGATTTAATAGGATCAAACAAGTCTGATCATAATTTAATTTAATTAATTTTTTTTAATATTGACCGCGCATCGCGCGGGTATGACTACTAGTTAGAATATAATAACTGTTTAAAAACGTTACATTATAATTAATAAGCGTTTCCAAATAATTATTAAATTGGCAACACATAAGAAATGTTATTTTAATATTATAAGAGCACGCTTTTTAAGTGTGGCCTTTAAAATAGTGGCCAAAGATTCTAGTCAAAGACCACGATTTATAAGCTCATCTATTGCTACTTTTGGCAACACTTTTCGAGTATTGTCTATAATTAGTGTGGCTATATGCCAAAAATGTTGTAGTATGTACACCATTTTTGCTCAAGAAGAATTGCTTCCCCTTATTACAGCGACATCCCAGGCCGGGAGAGGAGCACAAACTCCCACCGCCCGCACTCCTGAGCAGCCAGCGCATGTTGAGCATGTCCCTGAGATCATTCATGTGCCGCCTACAGCACGAGTTCACCCCGAGGGCATTGCAACAGCTTCCGAGCAGGAGCAAATGAGGCTAGAGAGGTTCAAGAAGTATGATCCTCTGGTATTCAGTGGATTAGCGTTAGACGATCCCTTGGGGTTTCTTGATGAGTGTTATCGCATTCTCCGTACTATGGGTATCTTTGGATCGAGCAGGGTTTCTTTTGACTACTTTCCAGCTTCGAGGAGCTGCCTATGATTGGTAGCACACCTATGAGTTAGATATCCCAGACGAGGCAGCTTCACTAACTTGCACCCAGTTTTCAAATATGTTCCTAAGAGAGTTTGTTCCTCAGATCCTAAAGGATGCATGGCGCACGGATTTTGAGCTTTTGTGCTAGGGTGTAAT